>OY728159.1:1007008131-1008252297 GCA_963277665.1 Viscum album
TCTTCAATGTTCTGAGAATGATAATGTCATCCTAGCAGTGTATCGTTTGGAGGGTGATGCTGATCAATGGTGGAATCTTATTAAGTATACGAGGAAAAGGGATGAAATTGAGTCCATGGAATGGGACGAGTTCAAGAACTTATTTTTCAATAAGTACTTCCCTCGTATTCTCCGAACAAATATGGAGAAAGAGTTTCTTGAACTGAAGCAAAAGGATGATGAATCTGTTGGTACCTATGAAGCAAATTTTACAAGACTTGCAAGGTACACTTCTGGTATTATTATTCAACCTGAGAGTATGATCGATCGATTTTTTAGTGGCTTAAAACCCAGTCTTCGAAGGGCCTTATCCATAAAGGGCTTCAATAGCTACGAGGAAATCGTTCGATGTGCTCTCAAAGTTGAGATGGAGATTGGAGTAACCCATCAGTCATGTGGGTTTGGTAAGAAGAGGAAAATTGAATTCAATGGAAAATTTAAAGAGCACACTGAAAATAAGATGAGCTTTCCCTTATGCACAAAGTGTGGAAAGAAACATGGAGGGGGTTGTCTTAAAGGGACAAATAAATGTTTCAAATGTGGAAAGGAAGGTCATCGGGCATTTTAATGTCGCGATGATGGGAAGAAGATGTCTAATGATGCAAACAAAGGAAGGGATACATAGAATGAACCTACTACACTTCAATGTTTCAAGTGAAAGGAGATGGGACATTATTCCAATAAATGCCCAAATCCAAGGGTTGATGATGATGGTCGACGTCAACAAACTCTTAAGGCTAAAGACAAAGGAAAGTCACATGCAATTTCTATCAGCGGTGTGGAGTATGATAACGATGTGGTGAAAGGTACACTTACCATCCACTCTAAAGTAGAAAATGTTTTATTTGATTCTGGATCCACCCACTCCTTTATTTCTGAAGAATTTTCTAAGGGTATCACCGTATTACCTCAACAATTAGATGTTGAGTTAGCTGTGACAACACCTAATGGCACAATAGTCGCATCAAAAGTTTATAATTCTTCTCCAATTGATGTTTGTGGGAATGTTCTTCCTGCAAATCATGTGATCCTTCCTATAGTGTAATTTGATGTGATTCTTGGCATGGATTGGCTTTCTATACATGGAGCTCATATCAATTTCCAAAGAAGGGAATCCACATTTCATATTCCAGATCAATCTATGATCGTCTATCGATGCAAGGATGAACATAACCTTCCAGTGGAAATTTCATCCATTTCATGGGTATTTATTCCACTAAATGAAGGTTATTTATCTCAAATGGTTGGTGAGAAACTCACGATTAAGAATATTCCCATTGTACGGGAGTTTGATGATGTCTTTCTGGAGGAATTACTGGGTCTTCCACCGAATCGTGAAGTTGAGTTTTAAATAGAACTCGTACCGGGTGCTTTGCCTATTTCAAAGACACCTTATAGAATGGCCCCAATTGAGTTGCAAGAATTGAAGAAGCAACTCCAAGAGAATCTTGATAAGGGGTTCATACGCCCTAGTGTGTCACCTTGGGGAGCACCTGTTCTGTTTGTTAACAAGAAAGATGGATCAATGAGACTCTGCATTGATTATAGAGAACTTAACAAGATCACTATCAAGAAAAAATATCCTCTCCCACGCATTGATGGCCTATTTGACCAACTACGTAGAGCTCAATACTTTTCCAAGATTGATCTTCGTTCAGGGTATCATCAATTAAGGGTCAAAAGGGAGGATATACCAAAGACGACTTTACATACAAGGTATGGACACTATGAATTTATAGTGATGCCATTTGGTCTTACTAATTCCCCTGCTATCTTCATGGATCTGATGAATAGAGTATTTATAGACTATCTTGATCAGTTTTTGGTAGTCTTTATAGACGATATTCTTGTCTATTCAAAGAGAAAAGAAGAACATGAAGATCACTTGAGAATTATATTGAAGACCCTGAGAAAGGATAAGCTTTATGCCAAATTTACAAAGTGTGAATTTTGGCTTCAAAAAGTTTCATTTTTGGGTCACATAATCTCAAAAGAGGGGATATCTGTGGATCCCGCAAAAATAGAGGTTATTGAAAGATGGTCGAGACCAAAAACAGTAACTGAGATCCGAAGTTTTCTTGGTTTGGCTGGATATTATCGACGTTTTGTGAAATATTTTTCATGATTATCTAACCCACTCACCAAGTTGACTCTTAAAGGAGTTAAGTTTGTATGGACGGAGGAATGTGAAGAGAATTTCAAGGAGTTGAAAAGAAGGTTATCCAGTGCACCTGTGCTCACACTGCCTTGTAGTGGAGAAAGGTTTGTGATCTACAATGATGCATCCATGAAGGGATTGGGGTGTGTTCTTATGCAAAATGATATGTTGATAGCTTATTCCTCATGACAGTTGAAAATACATGAGCAAAATTACCCAACTCATGATTTGGAGTTAGCTGCGGTAATATTTGCATTAAAGATTTGGAGGCATTACCTTTATGGTGAAAGGTGTAATATTTATACTGATCATAAAAGTTTAAAGTATATTTTCACACAAAATGAGCTGAATATGCGCCAAAGAAGATGGTTGGAGCTGATTAAGGATTATGACTGCTCAATCCATTACCACCCTGGGAAAGCAAACAAGGTGGCAGATGCATTAAGTCGATAAGACCATGCTAGTTTATCCATGATGAGGATCACAAAAGATCCAATATTTATGGATTTACAATGAATGGATCTTGGAATTATAATGGAAGGGGAAAAATCTTATCTTTCTCAAATAAATTATCAACCATCTATACATGTGAAGATTAAAGAGGCACAAAAAGAATATGTCGAGTTACAAAAGAAGGTGAGAAATGTTCATGAATTCAACCTAGATTGTGATGGGATAATAAAGTTCAGGAATCAGGTTTGTGTTCCTCCCATCCCCAAATTAAAGAAGGAGCTGCTGGATGAGGCTCATAGTTATTCATTCTCTATTCATCCTGGAAGCACGAAGATGTATAGGGACCTCAAAGAGTACTTCTGGTGGGATGGAATGAAAAGAGATGTTGCTGAATATGTCTCTCGATGCTTGGTTTGTCAGCAAGTTAAAGCTGAGAGACAGAAGTCTAAGGGGATGTTACAACCATTACCCATACCCGAATGGAAATGGGAAAACATCACTATGGACTTTGTCACAGGACTTCCTAAAACATCCAAAGGCAATAATACTATCTGGGTCATAGTTGATCATCTTACAAAGTCTGCACACTTCATTGCTATTAGAGAGGATTTCTCTCTGGATCAGCTTGCCATGATATATGTAAACGAAGTGGTAAGATTGCATGGAGTACCACTTTCTATTATATCTGATCGGGATCCGAGATTTACCTCGATGTTCTGGAAATGTCTTCAGCATACTCTGGATACAGAGTTGAGTTTCAGCACTGCTTATCATCCTCAGACAGACGGTCAGTCTGAGAGAACAATTCAAACTCTAGAAGATATGTTGAGAGCTTGCTCTATGGATTTAAAAGGTGGTTGGAATCAACACCTACATTTGGTGTAATTTTCTTATAATAATATATTTCACTCCAGTATTCAGATGGCTCCTTATGAAGCTCTCTATGGAAAGAAATGTAGGACTCCAACTTGCTGGGATAAAGTTGGGGAAAGAAAGATATTAGGACCTGATCTCGTTGATGAAATGGCAGAAAAGGTCAGATCTATTCAACAACACATAAGAGCAGCTCAGAGTCGACAGAAAAGTTATGCCGACAGCCGAAGAAAAGACCTATAGTTTAAAGTGGGTGATAAAGTGTTCTTACAGATATCTCCCTGGAAGAGAGTCATGAGATTTGGAAAGAAGGGGAAGTTGAGCCCTAGATATATCAGTCCTTTCGAAATACTGGATCGTGTTGGGAAGGTAGCTTACCGATTGGAACTTCCACCGAATCTCTCTCCAGTTCACGATGTGTTCCATGTATCTCTCCTGAGAAAGTACATACCTGATCCTTCATATGTACTTAGCTCATAAGTTGTACCGCTGGAGCAAGATCTTTCTTATGAAGAACAACTGATAGAGATTCTGGATCGTAGCGAAAAAGTCCTACGAAAAAAAACCACTCGATTGGTGAAAGTTATATGGAGGAACCACCAATTATAAGAAGTTACATGGGAGCTTGAGGATATGATGAGGGAGAGGTATCCTTATCTGTTTGTTACAAGGTGATGAATTTCGAGGGCGAAATTTATTTTAAGGGGGGTAGAATGTAACACCCGAGAATTTTATGTGAAATATTTTGCTTTTATGTTATATAAATCATCAAAGGAATCTTTCACTACACACAACACTAGCTTGGCTTTCTTTACACACAATCGCATCCTTCCTCGATAGCTTGCGTCGTACGCAATACCGAGTTTCACTAAACAATAATATGCTATTAAAATATTATTAAAACTAGCTGTTATGAATAATAATAACAAATTTTTGAAATTTTCTAAATTTTATTTTTCAAAATGGACTTCATTTTTGAACTCGGAATATCGAAATTATCCTAGGGTGAAATTTTGGTATTTTTCTGAAAACTTTCAATTTTTGATGAATAGTGAAACTACTAAGTGGCAGTTAAAAAAATAGAATTTTTCATAAAACTTAATTTTACCACTTCTGTGAGTGGAATTTAAAAAATCCGAGAGACACGGTTGATGTCACTAAGTAAAATGTGGTTCAATGAGATGAAAATAATTTTTTGGTGAATAGTAACTTTTTACTTTTTTTTACCACGGTTAAAAGTAAATAGGGTAATTAAGGGTAAAAGTGATATTATTATTAACCTAAAACGTGTCCTAATTCTATGGGACAAGTGTAATTCGACCAAAAACAAACTTAGGAATAAAATATGCCCATTTAGGCCCACTTGGATTAGATTAGGAAATTTATTATTAATTTATTTAAAGAAGGGTTAAAATAGATAAAATCAAAGTTTAATAAATAAATCATTTTTAATATGGAGTTATACATAAGATAAATTCGACTATAAATATTAATTAGAAAGCTAAAACGATTTCCTACATAAAGGTATTTTATTTGTAATTTTTAGACAATAAATATTTTAATTTATTTATGACACAACGATGATGCAGTAATTATCTTATTAATGAAATATTGACATAATTGATGTTATAAATACCCAAATAAATATAATTTGAGACTTCTTATGAATTAAATTAATTTTCTAGGTTAATATGACATGTTAGTATTGATTTAATTAACTTTTTTCGAACTTATCATTCTGTTATGATTTTCACAAAAATCAATTACTAAATAGTGTCAAAATTGACATAAAATAGTTTTTAAAACAAATATTATATTATTAATTTTTATTTTATTCCTAAAAATCTAAGGTTCGGCCAAATGACTTATATAAGGTTATATATATTAATAATAAACAACTTGGGCTTCGTTTGGATTGATATAGTAAGTTTATTAACCTTATAGTATAATAACACAAGAAGACACGGTAAAAGTAAAATTATTTAACTTAATGTTAAATCAAAATGATAAGGTTAAAATAGGAACCTAAACTTGTCTAAATTCTATTCGATGAGATTATTTCGACCCATCCCCACCTTATCCTCGAAATAAATCAATTTGGAGCTATTTAAAACCGAACTTGACTTTATAATAAAATTATATTTTTAGTTATTCCAAAGGTGCCCCTCTCCTCCCTTATAAAAGGGAACCTCATCCCTCTCTTACTCACACTACTTTGAGCCTTCAAGCTCGGCCAACCCCTGCCATATTCTCATCTACACTTCCCTAGAGACATCCTAGAGGTCATGGTCTTCTTAAAAGATCAATTATAGTGCCCTAAAAGGAGGTCTCAAAGAAGAACTTTAAAGAAGAGGTAATATCCATTACCGATCCTTTCCAATTTCATTCTTCTTCAACTTCTTCTTATTTAGTTGTTTCATTATGAAGTAATAACATCAGTATCACTAATATAATTATATGTTATTATAAGTATGAAACAAACCTATTTATCCATATATCCATCCTACGGAAAATGAAATCACCGCGCGTGCGTACGTACGGAATACCGTCTCCACGCCGTGGTGTAATCTATTTTCCACCACCACCTTACTTGGATGGGTATAATGGTGTAAATAATGACTATATATGGCTATTATAAAGTGATATTGATTCTTAAATAGTATACATACCCTCCAATAAAATTCCATGATCATAGGAACGATATCATCACTCGTGCGTACGTACGGAATACCGTCTCCACGTTATGATGCGACTCGTTCTACATGATCTTCATTTCATAATGATTATATAAATGAATTGAATGAATGAATATGATATATATTACACTAATACCATTCTGTAAATGGGGTATCTATAACCTAAATAGAATAATAAGAATTTATTCGACAAAACACGCATAAGAACAAAAAGTTATAAACACCCGAATAACAAGTAGCAATGAAATATTACTACTAAGAAGCTAAGAATATGACCATATATGATATCATAAAAATAAGTATGACTCTGGAATAAGTCAATAACATTATTTAAATCATTATACAGGAGGTTCGGACACTTACAAAGCAAGTCGCACCTAAGGTAAGGGAAAATATCACAATCTCATTTTTACCTGAGATTGTTTATACTTTGAAATTTACTGGGGTGTATTTTATCATCCACATCCATGTTTTCTCAATATGTAATATTTATATCTTTATACAATAGTTTATATCAAATTTTACCTTTCAGTGAGTTTTTAGTAAAATATATGAAAGGAATCATTTTTCATTTTTCGTACGAGGTACTTTTTCACTTTTCCGACAAAAGTACGAGAAGAATATTTTTATTAACTTATACGGCATGAATGGATTTTTAAAACATTATTTCCTAGAAGCTTCCTTTAAAAGTTTTCAAGTTTATTTTTAATCAACTTCTTTTAGTTTCAAATTGTATGACATGTTAAGAAAGGAAAATTTTTTTGAAGTAGAAAGGATATTTTACTCATGAATGGAGTTCAAGTGTTTTATCAAAATTATTTTCCATCTATGATAATATAGGGTTCTGTTTCTATCCCTATTATTACATGTAATTGATTATGTTGTGATGAAAATATTTTTATTAATTCCTTTATCTTATATGAATTGTTTTATGATGTCGCGATGTTTAAGATTCCCATTTTTATTACATGGGTTATGTAATGATGTATGATTTAATATTTTGTGGTACACATAAGAATGGTATCATTATGAGATGGGTGGGACCTATATCTCCCTCCAATGCATTGGGTAAAGATTTTATATCTCATGAGATAGACATGGCTGGAACGGTAGGATATACTGGTTCAGTGAAACAGGACTGAAACGAGGGTGACTAAGTTCAGAAATGGACTTTGTCCACTAAGATAGTCTTAGCAATGAGTCTTGACTAATAAGAAATGATTCTATATGATTATGTGTGTATGAAACAAAGTTTCAGGTTTTAATTTATGATTATTAGGATTACATTTCACTTCTATGATTTATCCCATGTTATGATATTATGATCTCTTTTGCAAGATAAGATTTCCAAAAGTTATGTTCTTTTGTATATGATGTGATTGATATTTCTTTTTTTTACCCTTACTGAGCATTTGAGCTCACCCTTTTGTATGTTTTATTTCCCCAGGTCAGGAAGAAGGTTGTTAAGTAGAATATGCCAAAAAGGAACTCTAGATATGTTGAAATAAATGGGAGGCAAAGTAGATGCTTTATGAACTAGTTGTTTATGTTTCCCAGTTTCTAAAGTCACTATACCTATACGGTCCTTTCTTGGTTTTGTTATATGTTGTAATAAGTGAGCTTAAATTCTGAAGTAATAACAATGTATGTAAAGTATGGGTCGTTATAACCAGTCCATCATTCCCATTAATCAACCATTCAACACATTCCAATTAACCCTTAGGATATTTCCCAGTCTAGGTGAATCACCTAACATCTATCCCATGTTCAACCAATCATGGAAACATATTCTTCAAAGGCTCTACCATTTATTACAACAAGGTCACTTGTTTATTAATAATCCCTAAGTCCGGTAAAGCCGGTTCATCCCATGGATGGCCCTAAATTAAGTCACGCCAATCCCAACACATCCCATGGGGATCGTGAGGGTTCCTATTTTCCATTTCAAACACCATTATTACTAAACATGCCAAGGTTATTCAGAACAAAACAAAGGGAAAATAAGAACACAACTAAACATGCATAAATACCCAAATTACCATGGCATATAACTTGAATACCACCTACCTTTAAACCGTGGTTGAACACACTCTCAATCGAGTCCATAGACCTTGATCCGACCAACCTTTGGAGATTCATCCTAAAAATCACCCAAAAGATAGGGTTTTAGAGCTTTGGAATAAGTGAGAGATAAGATACAAACCCTAAACCAAAAAGAGAAGCAAGGATTGGATTATCCATACCCGGAGCTTCGATCCATAACCAACGAATCTCTAAACATCCAAGAATGGAAGGAGAACCACTCTTGGGAAACTTGGGTCATCCAAGGTCGTCACTAGGGTTGAGAGGGGATGAATGGAGGAAAATCCCGAGTTGGGGTTCAAAAGCCCAAAGTGGAAAACTTGTAATTTTTCCCAACATTAAGAGGCCGCAGGGTTTAGCCGCACGGTTTGACAAACCGTGCACAAACCGTGTGCATGCTACTTCCCGGAGGAGAAGGGTTGCATGGTTTTCCTAGGCAGGCTGCATGGTTTGCCCTGCCCATTTGTAGGTTGTGCTCCCTGGCCTGTCTTGACCATCTTTCCTTTCTACCATTCCCCGAGCCCCTGAAACACTCCCAAGGCCTCTCATAATTTCATAAGACATCCCTTGAAACATGGAACAAGGGATTCAACCAAAACATAATGATAACATACACTTCTAAATACAAGTATCTTACAACCAACCCACCTTATAACGTCTCGTCCTCGAGACGAGTTCCCAAGCCTAATTGATCTACTGAGGAGAAGAGTTTGGGCCACTAAGCATTCTTATCAGATTCCCGCTCCCAAGTTTCTTCCTGAACTTTACCGTGCATCCATAGTACTCGCACTAATGGAACAACCTTGCCCCGCAAGATCGTTTCACTACGATCCACCACCCGAACCAGATTCTCCTCAAAGGATGCATCAGGCTCAAGATCCACATCCTCTCACATCAACCACGTGAGATGGGTCAGGGTGACACTGTCAATGCTATGACACATGAAACACATCATGCATCCCACCATACTGCTGTGGAAGAGACAATCGGTAAGCCACTGGTCTGATCCTCTCCACAATCTCAAAAGGTCCCACATACCTAGGCGCCAACATACCCTGCTTTCGAATTCGATAGTGACCCAACCTTGGCGACACCCGAAAGAACACATTATCACCCACTGCAAACTAAAGAGGTCTATGCCTCTGATCTGCATAGGAATTATGTCTACTCTGAGCTATATCCATCCACTTCCTAATCAACTTAACTCTCTATGAAGTCTCCTACAAGAGAATTTTCCCCAACAACTCAGAATCACCAGCCTCTAGCTAACATAATGGAGATCTATATGGCCTCCTTTAGAGTGCCTCAGATGGTGCCATCTGAATCATATCCTGAAAACTGTTGTTGTAGGAAAACTCAACTAACGATAGGTGCCTCTCCAATGAACCACCAATGTCCAAGACACAAGTTCTTAACATATCTTCCAACACTTTGATTGTATGCTCTGACTACCCATCTATCTGTGGGTGGAAAGCCGTACTCAAAAACACCTGTGTACCAAGCGCCTTCTATAACCCTTTCTAGAAATGTGATCAGAAATGTGGATCTCAGTCCAAAAATATGGTTTACATAACACCATGCAACTGCACTATCTCTCGAACATACAACTCACCCAACTGGTTGACTATAAAGGTCTCTTAAATCGGTAAGAAATGAGTCACTTTTGTTAACCGATCCACAACCACCCAGATTACATCATTCTTCTGCAGCATCCTTAGAAGACCCACAATAAAATCCATTGTTAAATCATCCCACTTCCATTCTAGAATGGGCAATGGATGCAACAAACCACATAGGCGTTGATGCTCGGCCTTCACCTGCTGACAGGTAAGGTACCGTGCCACAAAGCCCACAACTTCCTTCTTCATTCCAGGCCACGAAAACTACCTTCATAGATCACAGTACATCTTGGTCAAATAAAGATGAACTACCCACTTTGATGTATGGAACTCACGCATAAACTCTTCCCACATACACACAAGCGTAACCACATGATCACGAACACTAACAACATCGTAAATGCTGACGGACCAACCAGAAGGTAGATCCCCACCTTTAAGACTTTCTTTCATGGTCAAACACTCAGGATCATCAAGATGACCTTCCTTAAATCGACTCAAAAGTGTTGAATCCATCATTAAAGAAGCAAGAGTGACCTGACCATTCTCCTTCTACACCTCTAGGTACATCTCTGCAAACAAAGTCATCACCTTCCACTCGGTGCTGGACTCCTGAAACATGTGATTCTGAACCTTCGTACTCAGAGCATCAACAACACTGTTTCCCATTCCTGGCATGTACACAAAGTCAATCTAAAAAGACAAAAGATATTTAACCCATCTTTGCTGCCAAAGATTAAGATCCCACTGTGATAAGATGTACTTTATACTCTAATGGTTGGTAAACACATTAAACAGTTCTCCCAACATATAGTGCCTCCAGCACTTCAAGGCGTACACCACAACAGCCAACTCAAGATCATGAGTGGGATAGTTCCTCTCCTGGGGTCTCAACTACCTCGACCCATAAGCCACAACCCACTTATCTTGTATTAACACATCCCCAAGTCTGATTCCGAAAGCATAAAAAAACATGATGTTATTCGTACTCATCTCAGTTAAGATCAAGATAGGTGCGGTCATCAACCCCTTCTTCAACTCTTGGAAGGAATTCTCACAAGACTCAGACCACTCGAAACTGATTCCTTTCGTGGTCAAGCTCGAGAGTGGTACTGTCAAGCAAGATAAATCCTGAATAAACCTTCGGTAATACCCAAAAAAACCAATAAAACTCCAAACATTAGAAAACCTCTTGGGCTACTCCAAAGATACAACTACCCACACATTATTTGGATCCACTTTCACACCTGCCTCCGAGATAATGTGACCCAGAAAATGCACCTCACCTATCCAAAATATAAACTTTGATAGATTGGCATAGAGATGATGCTATTTTAGCATACCCAAGATGATATCAAGAGGTTGGGCATGATCTTCATGAGTTTTCGAGTACACTAAGATATCGTCAAGAAAGACAATCACAGACTGATCTAGATAGGGATGAAAGATTCAGTTCATCAAATCCATAAACACCGCTGGTGCATTGGTCATTCTGAAAGGCATTACCACAAACTAAAACAACCTAGAATGACTTCAGAGAGATATATGTGGTACGTCAGAAGACCTCACCCTCATCTGGTGATGACCCGACCTCAGATAAATCATGGAAAACACTGATGAACCCCTCAACTAATCAAATAGGTCATCAATTCTAGGAAGAGGGAAACTATTTTTCACCGTCATCTGATTCAACTTCCTATAGTCAACACCCATCTTCAACGACCCGTCATCCTACTTTGAAAAAGTATGGGAGATCCCCAAGGAGACATAATAGGATTGATAATACCATTTCGCTCCAACTCCTCAAGATGAACCTTTAGTTCCTGGAGTTCTTTCGGTGCCATTCGGTATGGCAGAATAGAAACTGGCTCCACTCCCAACAGCAACTCGATCGTAAGCTCGACATCCCTCTTGGGTGATAACCCCAAGAAATCCTGAGGAAACACATCCTACAACTGATCCACCATGGGAGGAAAACTACATTTTCCCCCTCCGTCATCATCATCAATATTGATACATGCCACTTGAGCTGTGATTCCACTCATCTATTGACAAAACGGCCCCACACGCCCTGCTCGAACATCACACTCACCACGGTGGACATAAGCATCACCCTCAAGCGACCCAAATGATACTCTATGATGATAACAGTCTATGTGCGCCCGATACAACACCAACAAGTCCATTCCCAAGATTAGTTCAAAACCTGACATCTCGTGAATGAACAAGTCCCATATGAAAATGATACCGACAAACATCCAAGGCACATCCCTTTCACTGCTTGATATCCTTAACTTGCACCCCCAACAGAGTGTCAATTGACATAACTCCACACACCCCATCCACAGGTAATCCCAGCACTACCACAAGTTGAGAAGAAACAAATGAGTGTGTGGAACCTATTTCAAACAACAGACTAGAAAACATAGAAGCTACAAGGATCATACCACAACCAGTCGACGGTCCGACCTCGCCATCACCTGGCACAAACTGAACTGCCTAAAGTTGACATGCCCCTCTACCCTGGGCTCCAGCCGGAACACCTTGTGCTGCACTGCCCTGATGGCATGAGAGATCTTTCACTAGAGTTTCACGTCCACTGCTCCTACCAGTACGGCCTGTGGAGATCCAACTTCATGCCTGATATGGTGTAACTGATCCCCTTCCCATACCTGGTACCTACTATTCTTCATCATGCTCACCTGTCTGCCGAGGGTTCCTGCAGAACCTAT
Organism: Viscum album; assembly: GCA_963277665.1. Taxonomy (NCBI): domain Eukaryota; kingdom Viridiplantae; phylum Streptophyta; class Magnoliopsida; order Santalales; family Viscaceae; genus Viscum; species Viscum album. The sequence continues at coordinate 1,007,020,784 of OY728159.1, forward strand.
GCACATTCCCTACCCTGTCACATGAACAACACTCAACTGGAGGTCGAGGAAACTGACCATGCATATTACTTGGCCTTTCACACTAATAATAAAACACTCAGTTCCCACTCTGAGAGCCTGACCCTCTCTTCTAACCACCTTGCTGGAAACATTCCAAACGATGCTTCCGACCTTCAGAAGATGCACCACTTGTCTGCCCACATGGCACGACAATCCCACCACCCGAAGATCTCTTCAGGTTCCCTTTAGAGATGAGTGACTAATTAATCACCTCTGTAATCCTCTTCAAGCAGAAGATATTTACTTAAGACCTGATCTCATGTCTCAACCCATACAGGAAATTCCTTTCTATCACTGACTCATCCCCGGCTAACACTGGGATGAAGCGTAGAAAATTAGTGAAGAGACTAGCATAGTCCATCACCGATAGTGATCCCTGAGTTAGGGTCATAAACTCTGTAGCCCACTCCTACATAAAATTATCTGTGTAAAAATGCTCCAGAAACTTCTCCTAGAAAACGTTCTATGACATCCCCTCAGCCTGCTTGGTCTGAGCCTGAATGTCCCACCAATGCATTTCCTGGCCCCACAATATATAAATGGCCAGCTTTACTCACTTTTCAACAGGGGTCTTCAGATGATCCAGTATCGTCATGATAGACTCTAACCAGAACTATGATGCCTCTGGCCCACCCTCTCTGATGAAGGACGAAGGGTGCAGCACCTGGAACTCCCTGGTCCGCTCAAACATTCTCGGTGCAGCCTGTAAGAACCCAGATCTTCATTTTTAAGTATATCTGTATTTTCCTTGAGTTTTTGAGAAAATGTAAATTTCTAGAAATTTTTAAGTTAACGCCATGTACTTTCTGAGAACACGTTGTCTACTTCCTTATCGCACCAGGCTATGTGCTGGTCACGTCTGAGCCACACACACAATGTGTAGGGGTGAAGTATAGACCGCTTAATGTGGAGTACAGAAAATTATAGTACACATCATGTACTCAAGAAGTACACGCCATGTATTTTCTTTTTTTTCATTAAACAAAATGGGGTCACACCTAATCGATAGAACCGTCTTCTTCTAGGACCCATTAGACTGAGAGACATCGTATGACCAAAGAACATATTTTAATCCCCAATCCTTCATCTATTCTTTGAATCAACTACCTTTTATTTTTTTGGAACCACATTGATGAGTTCTTCCTTCTCTTAGAGACTCATTTTCCAATTCCACCTTTTTTTCTAGTTATCACGGGATGATCATTTTTTGAGTTTTCATAGATCTACACAATTCTGAGTAGAATCATGCTTCTTGGTTCAAGTATATAGATCTATGGGGATCGATGTAGGTGTTTTGTGCCTTACCATTCGATGTCTTTGAGTTTTATGAGCAAATTCCACCAATACTGTGAACAGTGTATTGTGAGTTTACCTTTTTTCCCTTGTGGTTATTCCTACCTGGATTGCATGCTTGTGTAGAAGTAAATTGATCATGCTTGTGGGTAATTGTTGTGATTGGATGTTTTTACCATGCTTGGTTTTTGTTACGACCTTTGGTTCTTGTTAGCCATTGGCCATTGTACCTGTTTTCATGCCTTGTGATCATAGGACGGACTGATGTTGTAAACATGCTTGTTGCTTATAGACTGTTTATCCAAGTAGCTCTATAGGTGTACTTTGGTTAGCCATGTAGCTCTATCGTTGTACTCTGGACTAATAGCATTAATGTGCGCTGACTAGCACTGGTCTGTGAGAACCCAATGCTATAGACTATAAGGGATAAAAAAAAGTGAGCTTCCCAAAGAGTCTTCAACATTATACACTATACGGGGATAGACTGAGTGAGCTTACTCAGATAGTAATGGAGATTATAGACTACATGGGATAGACCGAGTGAGATTCCTAGAGAGTCTTAATTATTATAGACTACAGGAGGGTTAACTGAGTGAGCTTTCTTAGAGAATCTTTACCTTGTTTGAATGTCTTTAAAACCATCCTAAGCTATAGGAGGAATTGACCGAGTGAGCTTTCTCAGAGATTCTGTGGTATACCTAAGGCTATAGGAGGATCGACTGATTGAGCTTCCTCAGAAAGACTCTATACCTTAGTGCCAAGATGGTTAGACCACGTGATCTCCCTTAGAGTGTCCCTGACTACCCTAGACAATAAGGGGAATTGACCGATTGAGCTTCTACAGAGATTCTTCTAATTTTTTAGGACCAACCAGAGGGGTTAGGTTGAGTGCACTGCCTAGAGGGTTGTCGTAAATCTTGGATTGGACCAGAGGGGTTGGCTTCGAGTACTTCATAGAGGGGTTCATATTGTGGTTTGCTATTTTCTTCATTGTTACATGCTATTCTGTGGATTGATTATTGTTTTATATCATATTTTTTACTGCTTACTGCTTACTACCTTCTGTTTCTGTTACTATCTAATTCTTATTGCACTATTAACTTTCATATACTCACTGACTGTTAGGCACAGATCGTCGGGTGGTTTCCTACGGGTATTGGTCTCACACCCTGTTTGGTCCAGGCTTTTGAGCCCAAACAGACTATGTTGTTGTAGGTATAGACAAGGGCAAGTTCCCTTCGACTTCTGGCACTTGATTACTTAGAAGCAGGATAGCATGGGACCAAGCCTTGGATTGTGATGCTGAGGAGCTATTTACTTTCTTTTGTACTTGTTTTGGTACTATTGTATTTTTCAGCATTGTGAATAGTCTGGATACATTCCTAGATATGTATCATGCATCATTTCATATATATACATATGAGCTCTAGTTGTTTTCTGATTTAGTCATTCCGCTGTTTATTGTTCTTGGTTATTTACTAATTCTGCTCTTGCATGTTTAATTACTTTAGCTGTGTACTCTTCCAATGAGGGAATAGTTTCCCCACTATCACACCCAAGGCCCTCACTTTTAGTCAGCAGCCTCTGGCATTTGGGGAAATGTTCTTGAGGCCATGTGACCAACCAGGTACGGGGCGCTTTTGGGTGGATTTCGGAACCAGGACATTACGAAGTGGTATGAGAGGATTCCTTTCTCTTGATTTACTGTTTGGAGCCTTTAGACAGGGATAGAACGGATTCAGTACTTGGTAATAAGCTGTTATCGGGAGTAGCTAACCCGTGTATAGGGAAAATCCATACTAACTCATTTATTGTAGTTTTCTAGTTTTATGATATTACAGTTGATATGATTTCACCTAGAGTGATTCACATGACTTGTGTTGTTATTTTTGTTTGTATTATGGTTCTATTTCTGTTGCAACTCGAGGAATGAAGGTATGCCATCTCATTCATCATATAAGCACTTGTTATAAATCACATTCCTTGCATTCTTGCCATGCCATCTAGGGTGCATTAGCGATTTCTTTTTGTTTTGATAGACTTCATGTAGATTATTCATGCTGTTGTGATAGATGATTTGGTAGAATCTCTGTTGTTTGATAGATGAATGTTTTTATTGTACTTGATTAAAATGAATGCCAAATTTTTGTTCTTAAGGTGTTATGGGCCCTCTTGAATCAGAAATGGGGGAATCATTGACCTGTTTTCCTTATATATGACTGTATTGGATGCCAAGCTTTGATTCGCGGGGTGTATGGGCCCACACGGATCGGAATTTGGCACCATCATGCCTGTTTTCAGTGTTATCTGGGCATCGATGCAGTTTCTGAGCTACTGCCTAGAGAAACCCAGAATACACAGCATGTACTTTATGACTACATGCCATGTAGTTTCAGATTTTGTCACTAACTTTGTGAGTAGAAGCACGGTGTTGAAGAAATGTCTTTTGTAACACTCCATGTATGTTAGATGCATGTCATGTAGTACAGAGCTGTATACCTGACTGTGTCACTAACAACAGGAGCCGGGGAAGATCGAGTAGAACATGTCGTGTTGGTAAAGAACACTTCGTGTAGTCGTGTTCCAGGTACCCAGCCGTGTCACGAACAACATGGGTCGGTGTTATCTTCTCCTATACATGCTATGTTTGTTCGGAACACGCTGTGTAAGGGTCAGCCATGTAGCCGGCCATGTAACTAACAACATGGGATGAAGAAACCTAGTCTTGTACATGCCATGTCCTTAGTGAACACGCCATGTAGTTTAGGGTTAAAAGGACTGTGTGAGTTAGCCATGTGAAGAGACTCGGGAAGGGGAATATAGTTCAAATACACACTGTTTGTGCGGAGAACATGTCGTGTAGTTGGGGTGTGGCTCGACTAGAGGCGGTAGGATTACACGCCCAGGTCTTTGGTTAAGTTAACACACCATGTAGTTTTTATGCACATTGTGTAGTTGTGTTTTGTAAACTCGAATGTTTCCTTATCCTGTTCCCATTTTGTACTATTGTGTTCCAAGTCTTTGATAATCTTGATCATAGGTGTGATTTTCATCTTTTTAGAGCTATTCTTTCGAAACGTTCTCCGGTTGTACGTTAGATGTCAGACAGTGATCAGACACAGGATACGGCCCACCAGGGACCTCCTGCAGATCCTCCTACTGTGACATCCTTTGCACCAGCAGTCATACCTGTTGCAGGTGTTGATGCGCAGTTCGGGAGGACTTGTTGAGGATGATACATACTTTTCAGGGAGCACAGCCTCTTTCCCCATCGATGGACGAATTGAAAAGGGTCTTTCAGTAGCAGCATCCTCCTACTTTCTCATGGGATACAGATCCCTGGGCTGCAGAGTCATGGTTAGAGTCCATGCTGATGATCATTTAGAATCTGGAAATACCCCCAGAGAAAAGGGTAAATATGGCCACCTATATGCTCTGAGACATCGCCATGAGGTGGTGGGAGGTGGTCTCACAGTCAGGGCACCAGCTAATTATGTCTTTGGATGAGTTTTTTCACACCTTCTATGACTACTTTTACCCAGAGACCTTGAGGGCCGACCGAGCCTAGTAGTTTATGTGTCTGTAGCGGGGTATTATTTCTGTTATGGAGTACTCTTCCCGCTTTACTGAGCTGTAGTGCTTCACGCCGATCCCAGCAAGTGATGAGTTGTTCCTTTCTAGGATGTTCAAGGATGTTCTTAGGGAGGAGATCCCTTCCCAAGAAAATATCTTCAGGTTTAATTCGATATCCTCTATCGTCAACCAAGCGCTAATCACTGAGCACAACCTGAGAGATTCCGGATCAGTGTGCTAGGGCGGTTCGACATCCAGAGTTTGTGTTCCTCCAATGGATATTAGGAAGCACCGCAGAGATTCTACTCGATGAGATCAGGGTAGGTGGGATGAATCTTCTAGAAGACAGGTTGTATGCTACAAGTGCGGTAGGAGTGGGCATAAAAGGCCCCAGTGTCAGCGAGATCTGATAGAGTGCCGATCTTGCGGCAAGATGGGCCATCTTTAGTGCTTTTGTCATATATTCTCACCTTCAGCTGGTGGTAGGGGTTCTTCTATGACTCCATGTTCAGGAGATGCTTCACCAGTTTCCCACCATTCTGGGAACTAGAGTTCTTCCGGCCGTTCGGGTTGAGGTGGATGTCGCAGCCATGTGGGTCAGTCACCAGGTTACCAGCGACAGCAGAGTGGGTCAGGTCAGAGTGGTCAGCTTGGGGCGCAGGGCCGTGGTACATGCCAAACATTCTCCATGGAGCAGACCTACCATGAGCATGATCACAACCCTTCTACAGTTCTAGGTACGATATTTGTAGCCGAAGTTTTATCTTCAGCCCTTTTCGATACTTGTGCTTCGCATAGTTTTATCTCTGTTGCTGTTGTGGAGATCCTTGTGCTCTGTATCTTTTCATCTGCTGACTTGTTGACTCTAGACCACTATTGGGAACGAGGACATCTAGCGTATGTAAGTGCAGAGAGTTCCCTCTTGTGGTCGCAGGGTGTCATTTCTTATCGGACCACTATGTCCTAGAGATGACAAGAAATGACATCATTCTTAGGATTCACTGGTTGGTTCCTGTCCAGGCAATCGTCAATTGCTATCGACGTAGGGTGAGTTTCATATCACCAGAGGGTGGATCTTTTCTTCATATAGGCGAGTGGGACATTCAGGTTGGTAGAGCTGGATGAGAGCATCATGGGCCAGGGGGAGTTACATCCCAGATCACCAGTCTTTATCTAGATGACCAGGGGACTTCACAGATATACTTTCCTCCAGTGGTGGATCATTTCAGGGATGTCTTTCTAGAGGTCTTTTTAGGAGTTCCTCTAGAGCGTGAGGTAGAATTCTCTATTGATCTCATGCCAAGAGTGGCACCGGTATCCATTCCTCCTTATAGTATGGCTACACCCGAGTTGCAGGAGCTCAAGAAGTAGTTGGAGGAGTTACAGGAAAATGGCTTCATCTGACCTAGTACATATCCTTGTGGTTTTCCTATCTTGTTTGCAAATATGGAAGAAGAAAACCTCTAGCTTTTTGTGGATTATTGGAAGCTGAACCAGTTGATGGTCAAGAACCGATATTCCTTTCTGATGATCGATGACCTCTTTGATCATCTTCACGGAGCTCGGGTGTTCTCGAAGATCGATTTGAGGTCCAGGTATCATCAGTTGTGTGTTATACCATCAGATATACCTCATACAGCCTTTATGAGCAGGTATGGTCTATACGAGTATACAACCCTGCTGTTCGATCTCATGAATGTGCCAGTAGTTTTTATGGCACTGATGAACCTAGTGTTCCATCAGTACTTAGATTCCATTGTGTTGGTTTTCGTGGATGATATCTTGGTGTACTTTCACACTCGACACGACCATGCCACCCATCTTGAAATCATTCTGAGTACACTGAGAGAGATTTAGTTATATGATAAGCTCACGAAATTCCACTTTTTGATGGATCAGAATCACTTTATGGGTCATATTATCTCAGAGATAGGAGTATAAGTGGACCTAGAGAAAGTGAGAGTTGTAGTTTCCTAGGAGCAGCCGAAGAATTTCTTTGAGGTGTAGAGTTTTCTAGGGCTATATGGATACTAATGGCGTTTTATACATGACTTTTCATGCCTAGAAGCACCGCTGACAGGTCTGACCAAGAAGGGGGTGAAGTTTTAATGGTCAGATTCTTGTGAGTTAGCCTTTCAGGAGCTAAAGGGGAGGTTGACGTCAGCACCGATACTGGTCTTGCCAGATTCGGGAAAGGGATATACTGTTTACTGTGATGCTTCAGTTATTGGGCTGGGAGCTATGCTTATGCAGGGAAATGGAGTCATTGCTTACGGGTCTCGGCAGTTGAGGCCACACGAGAGGAACTACCCGACACACGACCTGGAGTTGGCAGCTCTTTTTCATGCCTTACACTGTTAGAGACACTACCTTCAGGGAGAGAACTTTGTGGTTTTCACCAGCCACAAGAATATCAAGTATATCTTCACTTAGTGCAATCTGAATCTGAGACAGCGCGGGTGGGTCGAGTATCATTAGACTTTCGACTTCGAGCTCGCCTAAATGATGGGAAAGGGAAATATAGTGGAAGATGCGTTGAGCAGGAGAACTCAGATTTAAGCAGTTCAGGAGGGCAGTAGTGAGTGGCAGGTTATGGATCTGTTTTCTGAGATGCACTTGGAGGTGCATGACAGAGAGGGACAGATTTTTCTATCTTCTGTAGTTGTTACCTCTTCACATCATGATTGGGTATGGATGAGGCAGCTATCAGACTCGGAAGGCTTAGTCCTGGAAAAGAGTATGTCAAGAGAGGACCTTCTTCCTAGATGGACAGTGGGTGAGGATTATATCGTGTGTTTCTAGGGATGCGTATGGGTTCCAGCAGACGTAAATGAGGAGCTGATTTGGGATTTTCATTCCTCAGTTTGGGCAGTTCATCCTGGCATCACCAAGATGTATCGTGATCTACACCGCTAGTACTGGTAACGAGTTCTGAATAATGATGTTTCTGGTTTTTTCATGAGATGTTCTACTTGTCAGCAGGTGAAAGCAGAGCATCAGTAACCGGCAGGGTTGTTACAATAGTTTCCCATTCCCGAGTGGAAGTGGAATGATGTTGCGATGTACTTCGTGACCAGTTTACCAAGGTCACCACGTTGAAGTGGTTCTGTTTGGGTCGTTGTCAACAGGATTACAAAGGTTTCTCACTTCATACTGATCAAGGATACATTCAATTTTGATGAGCTAGGATGGTTGTACATCTGAGATATTGTACGTCTACATAGAGTTCCACAATCCATTGTTTCTAATTGGGATGTATGCTTTACTTCTCGGTTCTAGAAGACACTTCAGAAGGCTCTGGGTACAGACGTACTTTTGAGTACAACATATCACCCCTAGATTGATGGCCAGTCTGAGCGTACAATTTAGGTGATTGAGGATATGCTCCAGGCTTTCATTATAGACCTTGGAGGTTCTTGGGAGAAGAAAATACCTCTTGTGGAGTTTTCCTATAACAACAGTTTCCTGGTGACTATTCAGATGGGGCCTTACGAGGTTTTGTACGGTAGGCCAGCCCGATCACCCTTATGTTGGCTGGAGACAGAAGAGGCCGCTTTGCTGGGACCTAATCTTGTTCAGGAAACATCAGAACAGATAGAGTTGATTCGGAAGAGGATGGATACAGCACAGTCTCGGTAGAAGTCTTATGCTGATCAGTAGAGAAGACCTTTGGAGGTCGAGGTCGGGGATCAGGTCTTCCTATGTGTCGCACTGAGGTTGGGACACAAGAGGATTCATAGACAGGGTAAGCTTTCACCATGGTACGTCGGGCCATTTGAGTTGTTGGAGAGAGTTGTTCTGGTTGCCTATTGGTTGTAGTTACCTCAGAGGTACCGGGGTATGCATGACATCTTCCACGTTTCTCAGAACCGACGGTATTTTTCAGACCCGTCTCATGTATTTCAACTCAAGGAGGTTGAGCTTGAAGAAGATTCATTGTTTGATGAGAATCCCATTCGGATTTTCCATCACATAACGAAGGTTTATCATGGTCGGTCTGTTTCATTGGTACGGGTGCTATAGAAGCACATGCGTGTACAGGACGAGACTTGGGAGAGGGAGGCCGATGTACGATCGCAGTGGCTGGAGCTTTTCAGGGTCCCTTCTTCTATGCCTCGCTAGGGAAATTCGAAGACGAATTTCTTTAAGGGGGAAGTTTGTAAGAAGCCAGATCTTCATTTTTAGGTATGTCTTTCTTTTCATGGAGTTTTTGAGAAAAAGGAAATTTCTGGATATTTTTGAAGTACACGTTGTGTACTTTCTATGTACATGCATTATACTCCCTTGTCATGCCAGGGAATGTGCTGGTCGTGTCTGGGACACCCACACAAGGTGTGTAGGGGTGAAGTGGAGGCCTCTTAAAGCAGAGTACAGAAAATTAGAGTACACGCCGTGTATTTCCATTTTTTTCATTAAACGTACTAGGGTCATGCCTAATCGATAGAATTGTCTTCTTCTAGGTCATGTTCGATAGAGAGATGCCGTATGGCCGTAAAACATCTCTGAATCCCCAAACCTTCATCTGTTCTCTGATTCAACCACCGTCGATTAATTTGGAACCGCAACAATGAGTTCTTCCTTCTCCTAGATCCTCGTTTTCCAATTCCTCCTTTTTTCTAGTTATCGTGGGTTGAGAATTTACAGAATTTTTTTAGATTTACTCCATTATGAGGAGAATCAAGCTTCTTGGTTTAAGTATATTGATCTACTAGGATCGAGGTAGGTGGTTTGTGCCTTACCTTTTGATGTATTTTAGTTTTATGTGAAAAATCCAACAATATCGTGAATGGGGTATTGCGTTTTAACCTTTTTTCCCTTGAGGTTATTCATGCCTTGCTTCCATGATTTCATAGAGGTAAATTGGTCATGCTTGTAGATAATTTTCGTTCCTGGATGTTTTTCCCATTCTTTTTTCTTGTTATGACCTTTGGGTCTTGTTAGCCATTGGTCGTAGTACCTATTTCCATGCCTTGTGATCATAGGACGGACTGATGTTGTTAACATGCTTGTTGCATGTAGACTATTTATCCATGTAGCTCTATAGGTGTACTTTGGTTAGCCAAGTAGCTCTATAGGTGTACTCCAGACTAATATCATTAATGTGCACTGACTAGCACAGGACCGTAAGAACCCGGTGCTATAGACTATGCGGGATAGACAGAGTGAGCTTCCTAGAGAGTCGTAGAAATTATAGACTATATGGGGATAGACTGAGTGAGCTTCCTCAGAGATTCTTGGACATTATAGACGACAAGGGATAGACTGAGTGAGATTCTTAGAGATCCTTAGTCCTTATATACAATAGGAGGTTAGACCGAGTGAGTTTCTTGAGAGAGTCTTTACCTTGTTTGAATGTCTTTAAAACCATCCCAGGCTATAGGAGGAATTGACGGAGTGAGATTCCTCAGAGATTTTGTGGTATACCTGAGGCTATAGGAGGATTGACCGAGTGACATTCCTCAGAGAGTCTCTAGACCTTGGAGCTAAGAGGGTTAGACCACGTGATCTCCCTCAGAGAGTCCCTGACTATCCTAAAATATAATGGGAATTGATAGAGTGAGCTTCCCCAGAGAGTCTTATAAATTCATATGACCAACCAGAGGGGTTAGGCTGAGTTCACTGCCTAGAGGGTTGTGGTACTTATTTGATAGGACCAGAGGGGTTGGTTGCAAGTACTTCCCAGAGGTGTTCCTGTTGTGGTTAGATTTTTTCTTGACTGTTACTTGTTGTTTTTTGGATTGATTACTATTTTATATCATACTATTCACTGCTTACTGATTACTGCCTGCTTTTGCTGCTACTGTCTACTGCTTATTTCACTATTACCTACTATATACCCACAGAATATTAGGCACAGATCTTTGGGTGGTTTCCTATTGGGATTAGTCTCACAACCTGTTTGGGCCATGCTTTTGGGCACAAACTGGCTATGTTGTTGCAGGTATAGACAAGGGTATGTTCCCTTCAACTTCTGGTACTTCATTTCTTCGGAGCAGGAGAGCATGGGACCAAGCATTGGCTTGCGATGCAGAGGAGCTGTTTACTTTTTGTTGTACTTGCTTTGGTACTATTGTATTTTTCAGCATTGTGACTGGTTTGGATTCTTTCCTAGATATTTATCATGCATCATTTCATATATATACATATGAGCTTCAGTTGTTTGCTGATTTAGTCATTCTGTTGTTTATTATTGTTCATTATTTACTGCTTCCGCTCTTGCATGTTTAATTACTTCCATTGTGTACTCTGCCAATGAGGGAATAGTTTCCCCACTATCACACCCAAGACCCTCACTGCTATTCGGCAGCCTCTGGAATTTGCGGAAATGCACTTGAGGCCATGTGACCAACCGGGTACGGGGCGCCTCTGGGTGGCTTCCGGAACTGGGACGTTACAAACCCACCCTGGGTCCCGATCCGTCATCTGCATAAGGCCAACAAGTTCTCTCAGAACTAGTATTATATACCTTCATTGATCACCACATTTTCTCTCTCTTCTACTCGAGGAGTGTCGTCAGCAACATCCTCTCGTTGCCCAAAAGGAAATCGACGTTGTGGTGGCATCTCTATAAATTTCCAAGCATGAGAGTTAACACACATACCATAAAACATTCATGACATCATAAAAAATCTCTTTACTAACTACAACAACCAAATTTTTATATGCTAATTAAATATCATTATCACATCAAATTTACCACCCCGATCATCCGTACCGTGGGCCATGGTCCACATGGGGTAAAAAACCATGCACTACCACAAAACTCAAACAACATTTTACAAAAACATTTTCACTTCATTTAAAACCCTTTTATTACATTAAACATCATTTACCCACTTGTTTTTATTTCATTATTCTCATCATTTCGTAGTTTCATGAAATGCATGATGCACCCTACTTTCCTACATCACACACCTATCTCATGCGTGTGCCTAGCACGATGCATGTCACCTATCTCCCTAGGTGCCTACAATGATTCATGAATGCAAATCCTCATGTCATTAAGGCCATGATCCAAATATCATAAAATTGTCACATCAATCCTCATGTGCATCACCCAATGGGGAAATATCATCAACTGTAACAACACACAACCCAGAACAACATTTCCATCCCAGGGTGACTTGGGTTTTCCCCTATACATGGGTTAGCAACTCCCATGCATGAGCTCATTACCAAGGCCCAACACATCTTAACCATGGGAAACATATCCCAAATAACAAAACCATTGAGAAGGAGAATAAAGGCATCCTCTAATACAACTTTGTAACATCCCTGACCCGGAAGCCACTAAATCGGTGCTCCGAGATGGTTTGTTACATGACCTGAAGCATTCCTCCTTGTACGCCATAGGCTTCCAACTTGCAGCGGGGGTCTATGGAGTCAATTGGGGAGACTATACCCCTTTTTTTATCAGAGTAAGCCACAATTGAATTAAACCAAATTTCAGAAGCAATAACCAATAAACAAGGAACATGTATAAAAAACATTTCGAACAATAAACATGTCATGTCATACTATAAGTGAAAAAGTGAACAAAACCCAAAATAAAGACAATATCCAATATCCCCAAAATGTTCCTGACTCCAAGTCCAGATCCTCCACCAAGTTCTACCCATGTCCAATCACTAACTAGAAAGGACCCTTTCCCTTCTCCTATCCTACAAACATAAAGTCTGCTCGGGTACCCAACGGCAGCCCGAGCATGGTGTGAGTACAACTCAGTAGGCCACCACCAATGGTGTCTAAAAAATATCTTGTATAAAGAAGTAGTGGATGAAAAAGGAATATGAATGATAGTTACCAAGTAATTACATGAGGTTCCATTAACTAGTTCAGTTCCAAATCCATTTCCACTTCCATTACCATTCATTACGCACCAATTATCATCACTTACCAATTCATCACATTTCCATGGGTTAATAAAATACATTATGTTACGTGTGTCTAAGGCCAACAATCATATGAAAGAGGGTAAACACATCGTTATCTTATCTCACTTGGACAAAATACCTCAGAGCATAAATATTCTCACCTCTAAGCCTAAGTTCGGGCGTATACCTCATAGAAACCATATTCTCACCTCGAATACTCAGTCCGAGTGGATACAACCATTATGAGAATAGATCATCAGTCCTCATTCGTAACCTATGCATTTAGGTTGGAGTTTAGAGCATCCGTCTTCACTCGACCCGTGGGCGTAGATCCTCAAGGCATACCATACTCTACCAAGCCATGTGCACATGCTTATATATATAAGTAACCATCAACCATCCATACCATTGCCCATTGGACAACCCATTCACAACAAATAGCACGGGAATTCACATTATTCCTTAACCCATTAACACATTACCATTTCACATCATTTATCCATTCACCCAAATTCCCATGTTTTATTCCTATCTCACTAAGAATTCAATAGTAGACCCATAATTCATCCCATTATGGTCTTTAATTAGTTTACACATTAACTCATTTGACTCATTAATCATTCCCATGAATCAAACATTCAACCCATTACAATTAAACCATAGGTTATTGAAAAGCCACGGTGGATCACCTAACTTCTATTCCAAGTTCAACCAATCATTCCAACATATTCAACAAGGGATCTACCATTTATTACAACCAGGTCACTTGTTTAATAACAATACCTACGTCCAGGAAAGCTGGCAGATCCCATGGATGGCCCTGAATTAGGTCAACTCAATCCCAACACATCCGGCGGGGATCTTGAGGGTTCCCATTTTCCATTTCAAACACTATTTTTACCAAACATGACAAGGATATTCGAAACACAACCAAGGGAAAACAAGAACACAACCAAACATGACCAAATACCCAAATAACCATGGGATATATGTTGTAGACCACTTACCTCGAAACCGTTGTTGAACGCACTCTCAATCGAGTCCTTAGACCTCGATCTGACCAACCTTTAGAGCTTCAACCTAAAACTCACCCAGAAGATAGGGTTTTAGAGCTTCGTAACAAGAGGGAGATAAGATTCAAACCCTAAACCAAAAGGAGAAGCAAGGATGGGATTAGAATTACCAGTATAATCGATCTGCAACCAACAGCACTCTAAATGGACATGAATCGATGGAGAACCACCCTTGAGAATTTTTGGACGACCAAGTTCATCACTAGGGTTAAGAGGGAATGGATGGAAGAAAAAATCCCGAGTTGGGGTTTAAAAGCCCAGAGTGGAAAACCTGTAATTTTTTCCAACATTAAGAGGTCACATGGTTTTTCCGCATGATTTGACAAACTATGCGCAAACCATGTGCATGCTACTGCCTAGAGGAGAAGGTTTTCACGGTTTACCTGGGTAGGTCGTACGATTTTCCCTGGCCATGCGTAGGCCATGCACCCTGGCTTGTCTTGCCTAGCTTTCCTTTCTTCCATGCCCCGAGCCCCTGAAACACTCCCGAGGCCTCTCATACTTTCAGAATACATCCCTTGAAACCCTAAACAAGGGATTCAACCAAAACATAATGAAAACATAACCTTCCGAAAACCCGGATCTTACAGAGTAGATCCACTGAATGTTCGGGGTCATTGACACATAAAGAACCCAATATAATGTTGTTCCCTTTGCGGTGAGATTGGTATCTCATCTTGATTCAAGTTATTTCCTATAGCTTGAGTTAGTTGGTTAATCATTTTCATGAACGTTTCCATTCTGGTTTCCATCAGAGGGTCTTAAGCATATGGTCTATTGCAATAACCATTTGTACTGTACCTCCTATTGCGCAACATTCTCTGATGGAATAAAACCATAGTGAGAAACTTATTTCATTTACGAATCTTTTATCTATAATGGATTTTATTTCTTAAAACTTCATGCATAAACAATTACATTTCTCTATAATTCCTTCATAATGATTCATAAAAATTTTATGATTAACCCAACATATCCGTCATGAGTATCGTAACCAAGAGTGCAGCAATGCCTTTTGTCATGTACCGGGATACCCCGGGTCATGCCCGAAACTCATTGTCAGAGTTTTCACACCTAGGTAGGTATGTGCCTGAGCCACCTCTAAATATTCATATAAAGATAGGGATGTATTTTCTTGAAAAACCACTTACTCAATACCCACAAACATACTAGATGTTTTCCTATATTTAAACATTTCTATAAGATTCGTCAAAAAAGTTCATATCCTAATTTCCATAAATAAATAAACTATCATTTGATACCAACTATGGAATCCTTCTATTTTATTACATAACATTTCCTTACATTTTACAAATAGAGGATCTTTAAAGTCTATAGTCTTGGAAATTAGGATCATAATACATGAAAACAACATAAAACATTCTTCTAAACCTCTCGTAAGGATTCATCATAGGTTAATCCTATGTAAAATTTCTGCATCTCATATCTTGGAGACATACATCAAATAAATGGGTGAGGATAAGGCTCAGTAAGGAAAACAAGTGAAATAATTGACATGTGATCTTGAGAAATACTAATAAGAACATTATAAAAGTGTTAAATGCATGAGAAATGAAAGAATATGAATAACATGATAAAAATAACATGAATATGTGGCTACAAAATTTCATTTAGAAATCCAGGCACATATCTCCATGGTTTATCCCCGAGGTGTCAGAAAAATTACCAACGTTATTCACCAAGGTTTCATGAAACTTGTCATCTGTATAGATTAAATTCTTTACCCAATGCATTGGAGTGTAATCAGGGCGCAAAATTAATATGTCTTATATTTTAAAGTGATCCACAAATATCATAATCGAACATTTCATAAATAACACATGGAGAATAAATGAAATGGGTTTTATTTCAAGATCATGACGTTTTAAATGTTCTTAAAAATTAGATCATTATGTCATTTATAACCCATGGAAAGGGAGTGATGGTTATATTTATGTCAATTATTGAATAAAATATATAATATTTATATATTTATGAACATACATAGAAAAAAAATGGTCTGGGTATTCAAACAAATAAAACAAGATAGTTTTTGGAGTGAAAGAGATAGAAATTTTGAGGTGAAATTTCTCCAGCATAACATCTATATAACATGGTTTTAGAAAACATTGAAAAGAGAGGGTACAAGGGTCACACACACATACATAATTCATAATACAGTATGGGTATATAAAAAGATTGTTGTATGGATATTTGAATGACATACCATAGGAAAAGGAAACATGAAGGAAAAGAGAATATGTGCTTTCTTTTACAAGAAATTCAGCAACCTAATGGCGACACTTAAAAATTCCGAAAACAAATTGATGAGAGTAGAAAGGGTCTACAAAAAATTAGAAATAAAATGGATAGTAATGAGAACATATAAGAATATACCCTCAACATAATTATATGGAAACTAGAAGACACAACATAAATGAATTCATGGCTTAAAAGAGGAGGGTGAGCGATTCCCTTACCAAGAAGAGTAACATCGAAAGATTGACATTCGGGACCTAGGGAGGCTTGAGGGAACCTTGGGAGGACTATATGGCAGGTAAGGAGACCAAAAATTCGTTGAGGATGATTTTTAAGTGAAATGAATTAGGTAAATGGCTAATTATTTATAGGAAAAGTGAGTGAATAATTTATTAATTTCCAGTGACACCTCATCGGTGGTATTTGCAAAACCATGGGCTTTCCCACTGTATTTGCCCAAGGTTTTGGCCACTTGGGACACCTTATAGCATATATCACTATTCATAAGTCGACCAGAATGATTACATCATTATTATATCATTAATGATGTTATTAAACACCTGAAAATCAAAACTGCATTTTTACTATTAACTGAAAATTCAACACTTACAGAAAAATCCTAAAAATTAACCATAACCTAATATCGATTCTATGAATTCAAAAATGATCTCCAGTTTATGAAAATAATTTTCTAAATATTTTTAATTTAAATTTTAAATAAAATAATTATTTATTTCAAAAATACAACTTTAAAACTATAACTAATTTGTAACACCTTAAATCAGCAATAAAGGTCCCATAAAATTATCATATAATAGTAATACGAAAGAGTAACAATTTATGATTACATTTTATGAAAACAAATTTCCATTTTAAATTATTAAATTAATTATGAAATTGTAAATATAATATTTATGACATATAAAAATACCAAAACATATACTATAATCGTTTTTCACTTTTAAGATGTTTAAATTTAATTAATACATTCATGGGAAAAGTTTTTTTTTTGGCTAATTTACTATTCATTACTATTCATTACTATTCAAATGGGCTTGTTACTATTCATACTATACTATTCACTAAAAACCATGTTGATCTTATTAGACTCTAAATTTCTCAATGATCACAACTTTAGAAGACCATTTTTTGAAAATCATTTCACATTATTAAATATCTAAATAATACAAAAATATTTTAAAATACCCTTTTTTCCTAAAGTAATCAATAATACACATCCTCTATTTATCCGTATTTTTGAAATTCATAAAATTTTCCATAATAAGAAATAAAAATTTCATTAATATAAAATGATTACAAAAAGAAGTTAAGGTCTTATTACATATCCCATTATAACATCAGCATAAGACCTAAGTGTAAGGTGTGCTATGGTGATAGAATATTGGGGTGGATCAGACAACATTTCCTAACTGGTAATTTCTATTAGCTTTAACTTTTCCCTTAGGCGATTCTATTCAAGCTTCATATGTTGATGTTCAGCTTAGGCTTGGTCCAGAGCAAAGCCCAATGATGCTACCTCCTTCCCAAGCTCCGACAGATGGGATTCATATGGACTGAGTCTACTAGATGAGGCCATTAAATCTTCTTTTATGTATTAATTAACCAATATAACTGTATTTATAAATACACAAATGTTAAGATTATATTTTCCAAAGGGTCATATGGACCAATGGTCAAATAACAGTAGAAACCCAATTATCTCATTTTAATTATACCCACTTAATTAATTTAATGATATTGTTTTGTTGAGTATAAAATAAAATAACACACAAATTTTGGAAAAATAAATAAATAAAATATTTGGGTCGTTAAAATTATGGAATTAAGAATGATATATATCTCTAACATGTTACCGAGCCTTTTTTCCATGACATATATTACCGTCATTGATTGTTGTCTTGAAAATTAATAATTGGGAATGACCTAGACCAAAACCATATATTTTATTGTTTCATTAAACCTACCGATGCAGCAAGAGGCTATCTATATTGGTCCCACTATTCACTTACTCAGTACAATTATCTATTATTTTGATATGGGTGAAATTTAATTAACAAAAAAAATCATATTAAAATTTATCTTACGAAATTTGAATATGTTCCCCAGTTAATAAACCTAATCATATAACCTCCATGGTAATGTGAATTATATCAAAGTTGTACATCCCCAGTCAATTAAATCATAACCCATCAAGGGAAACAAATATGGATAAAAAATTTACAACATATACTGATTTGATAAATTTTAAAGGGATTTTAATTAATTAAAAAACCACAAAATATCAATAATAATATTCTTGAAGAAAATTACATTTTCCTTATAAAATTTTTTTTTAAAAATAATTCATTTTGAAAATACTTTTCATTGAATATAAATATTAAGAAAATTTTATTTCTATAATATTATGTATAAAGTTTATTTAAAAATAAGCTTTTAAAAGTTCCATGTAATATTCCATGAAATAAAAATTCATTTATGTGGGTAATGTTTAATAATTCATACAAGATAAAATGAAGAGTCTTTTTTCACTTTCCAATGGATAGTAATGTTACAAGATCAAAAAATTACAATATGAATACATTGATTTTTTAAAAGGTAAAATGGGTAAAAATGTATTCAAAAAATCATTTTGGATATTATATAATCATTTTTGAAATATATTTAGATAACATGGTTTTAGAGGAAACTGTATTTCTGACAGAATAAAAAAATGATATCAAAATTAAAAAATATATTTTGTCAATTATTTTAAGTAACAATGAGGGGAAAATGGAAATATTGAAAAAAAATAAAATTAATAACCAGTGAATAAGAAATAATATTTATTTCAGTATTGACATATAGAATACTTGTATGAGGGAATATGTAATCATAAATCATCTCAAATAACGATGATATTGTGACTTAAACACTTACAAAATTTGTTAATTTTATATCATAAACCCCATGATATAAATATCGTAAAATGAAAATTTTAATATCATGAATATAAATTAAATATTCATATATACTAAAATTACATCGGAATATAAACCACATAAATGTAATAAGCAGTGAATATGGTGGATGTCCTAGGGAAGGAATAATGAGATAAGAAACCCCTACCTAACAATTCCTTTAGATATAGTATTTTGTATTTTACCATATATTGGTTTTAAACATGTTATTAACATATTACTAAACCAATGAAAAATTAATAATATAATACACGATCCTTTTATAATATCTTAATACCCATTTTTTAATAATAATTAATTCATTCAATTTTGTTGGACGTAAATTACCTTATTTTCATATGTGTGTTTCATTATGAATGATTCAGTTCATTCAAATGTCATATTATTCACTCATATTTAGGATAATAATCATGAAATAATTATAATAGTTTTAAAATATTTTTACTTTTTAATCCCATCAGGAATGATGGTTATGAAAAATGATGTATGTTACGATCATGGAGTTGGTAGGTCACACACATGCTTGAGTGACATTTCCATTTTTTCATTGGCCATTATGGAATGGAGGTATATAATATATTTCCTTTTATTAATGATAATGATATCTTTTATAACATATTATATTTTTATATATGTCATCCATGTGGTTTGTTAATGAAAATATAGTCACATAACGTCATGAAGGTGTTAGTCCAAATGATCATGAACAATGTTATAATATTCTTGCGGGTAAAAAATAAAAGAAGTAAAAAAATATATATTATATTTCTATAATGATAAAAATTTCATGAAAACCATTATTTTTTTATTTATATCAAATATAATCATTAAATAATATTTTATCACCTTCCATGTTATGTATTAGTGAATGAAAAATCACATCACCTCGTGAGGTGGTAGTCCACTATACACACGAGAAACATTATCATGATTCCTAAATAATATAAGTAAAGATAATATATATGATATAGTAACTCCCTATGTATAATTTTTTTAATAATATCAAATATATTCTTTATATCCATCATCACACACTACCTTGATAATTAGAAATGGAAAAACGAATGAAATCAGTTCGTGAGGGGGTAGTCTTCCATACAAACAAATGATCATTATTTATATTATTTTATATTAGTGGATATAGTTGAAGGTCAGGACCATATTATAAAATTATCCAAGAATATATAAGATAAATTCTTTTTATATCATCATGCTTCACAAAAAGTTAAAGGAGGTAGAGAAATAATAAAAATAAACCCTCTCATGAAGATCATTCCTTCATATTCAGGCGTCCTAGTTTGTTTTTCACTAAAGCATTAAAATTATATTTTTCTACAGAAACTATATATTATAGGTTTTTTTAATGGATTTTAAGAAGTTATTTTTATGTGATTGGCTAAACTAATGTATTTTTAATGTGTGAATTAGAGTGGTGAGTGGTGTCCCTTAATTAGTGGGGTCAGTATCACTAGGGCACAAAAAATTTCTATTACTATTATTATAATAGATAAGGTCAAAAAATAACCAATAAATTGGTTTTGGAATACTTATATTATCAGTTTAACCATGATGTAAGCTTGCTTTTTCTTTCATCATTTTAGTAAGTATTATCTATTTTCAAAAATAATTATTGAAAACAGCATGGATGAC
The DNA here is from genome assembly GCA_963277665.1 of Viscum album. NCBI lineage: Eukaryota > Viridiplantae > Streptophyta > Magnoliopsida > Santalales > Viscaceae > Viscum > Viscum album. The sequence continues at coordinate 1,007,041,544 of OY728159.1, forward strand.
CATATTAAAAATTTGAAATTATGTTGATTCATAATATGGAAACCATTTTAATATATTATATCCAATGATTTATAAAATATTAATTAAAAATTAAACCCTCAGATGTGATGTGCAAGCGACTGTTTAAAACGAAAATGATTAAAAGTTTATAAATTTTTATATTTATATTCAATATTAAAAATATCTAAATGATCAAAATTTGGCTGATAGATGTATTATAGATCTTTTGTTACATTAAAACCAATTTGAGATATAATTTAAGATTAGAAATTATTTTTACATAAATAACTTTTTCAATTAAAAATAATTAATTTTCAGTATTTATCAAAAAATGGAACTTCACAGAAAAATCCAAAAAATTATCCTGAAAATTTTTTTTGTAACCCGTTCAAAAAATCATTCTTATATAACATAAATAATATTTTTTGTGAGATAAAAAATTATATTGATATAATTTTCACCATTAAGGATGAAATTGTCTTTTTTGAAAATGCAATTCTACATAAATAATTTATTTTTCAATTAAATGACGATGAAGATTATTTATAATAAATATATAATAAATAAATTTGTCTAAAATATATATATTTTCATATTTTATATAATCCTTTTCATAACCACCATTCAAATTCTTAAGAGATAATAATTATATTAATAGAATATCATTGTTATGTAGAACATGTTTTTTGGGTAACATGGGATATCAATGATACTAGTTATTCGGTGAACACAAGTAACCATTTTATTTCATAAATATCATGATGTAAAATGTATTAAATTTTTTGAAAATTTAAACATATTATAAGTTTCGGGATTTTATATTCCATTCTAAACTTTTTTTGAGTGTCACACATGATACAAAATATGATGATCATATTTTAAAATGTTATGGTATTAAAATTCAATTTTATATAAAATAAAATTTTAGCTCTCTAAATCCCAAATCATAAAGGGAATTTATCACATAAATTTATAATTGATGATTTTTTTATTATTTTAACATTGCTAAACTAAATGTTCTTAATGACATTGAGGTGTGTAATTTAGTTTTACCCTCATTATATGTGGATGTTTTATTCCATAACATATTAATAAACACATTAATGTCTTTCTTAGATTCCATAAATACAAAATATTTTAATATAACCATATTAATTGACTTATCAATTACCACAATGAGTTAAAATAGATTACAAACAAATCTGTTTTAGTGAGTATAAATTACAATTCATGGTCATACCTTTTTTTTGAAAACTCGTTGTTATATATATGGTAGGATTCGATATGATTTTGAGTATGGTTTGGGATTAAAATTATATTGAGAAATATTTTTCTAATTGATTCAGATTAATATTGATATAGGTTATGTGGAATATTCTATCTATTGAGGGGTTAATTCATCATCTAAATCATTCTAGAATCATCTCCTAGTGAATTTTCTAATAATTTTTTTATAATAGATGATGATCAAAATAATAATTATATATATATATGATATCATAAGAATATATGATGTGAAATTAGTAAAAAAATATTAATTTATGAGTTTAAAATAAATTACATTGTCTTCCACAATTTCATGAGGTTGAGTTCCCCAATGGACTCACTTCTAATGCAAGATGTATATCATAAAATCACAATATATTGGAACTAGTGGAGTTAAATAAATAGTTATTGGAGTCCTATGATATGAGATTTATATACTCTAGTGATTCTTTATTGGGTGCCCCTATTTTATTCAAGAAACATAAAGATGTGACATTTATATTAGGCATCAATTATTGATTAGAAAATGACATTAATGTAAAAACTAAGCATATTTACCTATTCATTGATCAATTATATAATCAAATTCACTGAGGCTGGTACAATTAATAAATAAAAATCTACATTAGATATCATAATATATAGATAAATATATGTTTTATAGAAAATACATCATTTTAGTCGTGGTATGAAAATTACATTCTTATGGAAATTCTATTTGTATTGACTAATGCACCTTTTTATGTAGCTTATGTATATAGTATTCAAGAATATTCTTTTTACCGTTATGTTTGTGTAAATTGGTGAAATAATAATATTCTCTAAGAGCTATAATGAGAATGAGATGCTTTATTGTAATTTTATTATCCCTATCATATTATTTGTTACCATAACTTACTTGATTTTCCCTTAACCGTGGTAAATAAAAATTATCAGAGTTACAATTATGAAAAAGGAAAAAATGTATTATTTTTAATGAATTGGTAACCATTGATTCCAAATATGTAATCAATTTATCATAATTAAAAACTGAAAAGTTTCATTAATTAATTTAAAACTAATACATGTTTTCAAAATAAGAAAATATGATTTTTTAAAGTAAAAACAATCAAAATTTTGACATGTGTTTATATCAATCATTAGAATTAAATTACAAAAAATCAGTAAAATTAGATTAAATGATGAAAAAGGAAATAAATTATTCTTTAATAATATATAAAATTATTATTTAGCAGTTTTAAATAATTATAGAAAAATGTAATTTTGAATTAAAAAGGATTATTTTTTACTATTCATTACAATATTAATGTTATCAAAAAATTAATGCAAATTTTTTCAAATTTTTTTTATGTCCCATTAAAAAAGAATAATTATATTTTTTTTTCAAAAGAACATATAAAATAGCCAAAAAATAGATTTAAAATCTGTTATATCTCAAAGTAATGTGAAACTGTAATTGTTTTATGAAAAATATATCTTTTATAAATTTTTAAACTAAATTATTTTCATTAAATATATTTTCAAAAAAAATTGACTTTTATTTTAAAATAATTTTAATTTCTATTATAATTAATTGATCAAAAAATAATTTAATATATACCTTTATAAACCATATATTCCCAAATATATTAATAATGTTCATTTCTTCAATTTTAGTATGTTTGATATAAGGTGTGATTTAAGTAATAATATTTAGTTTTTTACATACGTTTTATGTGGCATATTATATTTTATATATAATATAGCATCTCATTTTTAATAACTCAGGAGTTTAAAATCTTCTCCCATTTAGAAATTTCACCCAAAAAATATGAATTTTTCCGTAGTAACTAATGTTTGAAATTTCAAAATACCATTATTGAATCCCCACAAAAAAATGATTAATAATACTATCACTTCAAAAGATAGAAACTATTGTACGATGGTTACTAGAGATAACACATAATAAGATTCCATATAAGAAAACATGTATATGTTGATTCAATATGCTTTCCTTATGACTTTTCTATTCATTCATGTTTTAAAAATCACAAAAAACTTATCTTAAGGATAATCGGTTTTACCCTATGCATTACATTCATAAGAATAATTTTCCTTCCCTATAGAAATTTATCCTTACCATGTTTTTCATTTTTCAAATTTTATCTATGTATAAAAGTCGGTTTCAGATCCAAAACCATAGAATATTAACCACATTGATATAAATCATACTGTTTTCAAGTTCCAAATTCAGGTTCCGAATTATCTAAATTCAAACTCCAAATTCTCTGAATTCAGACTCCGGACATTCTGAGTTCAGACTATGAGTTCTTTGAATTTATACTCTGAACGTTCTGAGTTTAGACTACGAGTTCTCTGAATTCAGACTCTACACATTCTGTGTTAAGTATCCGTGTTCTTTGAATTCAGAATCCGAAATTTTGGTGTTTAGACTCCGAGTTCTCTGAATTCAGACTCCGAAGATTCTATGTTTAGACTCTGAAATTTATGAATTCAGACTAAGAACTTTGTAAGTTCAGACTCTAGGATTCTTCTGAATTTGAATACGAAATTCATTGAAATTAAGACTTTGAAATTCTATGAATTCAGACTCCAAATTCTTATGAATTTAGACTTCACATTTCCTTGACATTCAGAATTTGGAAATCTATAGAATTCAGGTTCCGAATTCCATTGAAGAAATAATCTAAATAGCCATGTTTTATTGACACCGAATAGTTTTTGGTAAGACTCCGAACTTTTATTTTTCCATACAAACCAAAAAATGAATTTGGTTAAGTAAAAATATTTTTTCTTAATCATGTTTTGGTTATAAAATGATTTTTTTCATTATGTTACTAACTAACCGTTGTTGGAGTGACACGTGTACAAGTCCCTCTGAAATTCAAGGAAAATTCTGATCTTTGAAGGAGGGAGCTGACTGTTGAGATAGTGAATATAAATAGGATCTCATTTGAATGAGCTCACAAAAAGTTTACAAATCTAGAGATTACATGCTACTGAAGTGATTTCTAGAGAGAGTGACTTTATTGTTGTGTGTGTAATGAACATCTTGTACATAATTTCATCATGTGACATTGAATGTTACTGAGTACATTCGAGGGCTTCCGGGGATTAGAAGACGGAGGTGCCGACTACCTTGAAGTTGAGGGCTTGTGGGGATAACAAGACAGAATTAGATCTTCAATATCGAGTGCTTACCCTAGTGTGGGTAAGATAGAATTTTTGAATGTATAAATCAAGGGACCTTTATACAAGGTTATTGGATACCCTTCTCTTTGGGTTAAAATATTTACAACTTGTTACTTGTATTGTTACAAGTTTCCCGCTCCATTTTGTTTGTTAAAAATTGTATAAATTTCTTATATTTCCATAAACTTGTACACTCAGAGTTATTATGATTATATACGCTTTAAGGTATAATCTTTATATTTTTAAACATTTGTTGAGTTTAATTTCTGGAACAACATTTTTGTAATTTCATTTTCAGAGTCACATTTCCTGAATCAAGAAAGTTTTTAGAACTTAGAGGTTTTGTGAATTTTACTCTTTTGACCTTGTTAAAAAATATAATGGTTTCAAACCAACTATAACAGTTCCCAAAGAATTTTTAAATTTTTACAATTCACCCTCCCCCCCCCCCCTCTCGTATATTGAGCATCTACCTTAGTAGATAAAACATTCAGTATCAAATAGATTCTACAGTTGTTATCATATGAGAATATAATACTCCATACCAACTGAACAATTGGTTTCAGAGGAGGTCTCTGAAATACTTATATTCATATATAAGTTTTCTTTCTCATGATTTTCATTGTTCTATGTTTTTCGTGCTTATTATATTTTTATCCTTGTTTAAATACTTTTATTAGTAACAAGTTTGTGTGGAATTATTTTTCATTGAGATGGAATGAATCAATGTTGGTTCCATTGAAAACCTAAATCCTTTTATACAACCTATTTTTGATGGGAATTATTATTAATATTAGAGAGATCACATGAAGAAATTTATTATCAATACATGAGTAGACAATTTTTGTTATGCATACTGAAGGATATAAAATCCCTGACAAGGAAGTTAGTTTTTTCACCAAACAAGAAAAGCATGAATATCAACTGAATTACAAGGTATGCAATACTTTCCTTTGTTCTACGACTAGAAATATATATAGACAGATTTCATCTTTTGATGCACCAAATTGTATTTGGAAGAAGATTAAGTTAAAAATTTAGGATCATCCAAAGATATTGAAACCAGAAGATCTATGCTTGGAGTTGGGTATCATGGTTTTGGATTTCCTTATAGAGAACAGATATGTAATGTGCAACTCAACTTTATGAATATTTTCAACACCTTCCAATCTATGTGTGAGAAATGATTAGATGATAAAGCACTTGGGGATACGATTATAGACATCATGACCAATTATTTGGAATCTAAGAGTACAACTATAGATGAGAATAGGAAAGTTACACATATTTCTATTCTTGAACGTTTTGGAACTCTTCTTCAACATTAGACTAGAATGAAGAGAGATGGTGATAAATTTAAGATGAAGAATTGGAATGGGCATATTTCTTTTAAAGAAACATTAAATCATATGAAATCCAAGACTCCTGAGAGAGTCGCTAGATCTAAATCTAAGAAGGTTTCTATTCAATCTGATTCAAGTAGAAGTGAATATTCAGAAACACAATTATCCAATCTTGCTCAATGGGCGAACAAGATTTTTGGATAGAAGAACTTTAAACCCAGATAAAATATGAAAGAAATATAGAGTATGAAAGACACTAAAGCCACATGTTATGAATGCAAAAGAGCTAGACATATAAGGCCTGATTGTCTTATGCTTAAGTGAAATGAGAGAAAGGAAAAGAATTCTGAATGGAATAGGAAGAAGTACTACAAAGATAAAGCTAGGTTTTTTTTTAAAGAAAATGAAACATGGATTACTAGTGGTGGAGACACTTTAGATGAATCATTAGATTATGAATCTTTTGGACATAATAATCATGGATTACGTGCCATGTTACCTATTGAAAATAGATGTTTAATTCCAAAGGTACACAATGTTGAATCTATGACCAATATATCCTTGAATAATAATTATAGTTATTGTAAATACTATGAATCCTCAGATTAAGAATCTTTTTTTGATGAAGATAATACTTTACCTACTGATGAAGATGTTTATAGGTTTTCTAAGCATCTTGAGAAGGAAAATTATAATCTCAAGAAAAAGCTTGATAATGAAAATTCTAGAAATACTATTCTTACTAAAGAAATATCCTATCATTCTAATGATCTTGATAAGAAAAACTTTTATTTTGAAAGTATTTTAAAAAACCATGAAGAAGTTGATTCTGATATAGATAAACGTTCTAAAGATCTAGAAAAAGTAATTTTTAAGAAAAATTTATTCGATCCTAACTCTAGTTCTAAAAATAATGTTTTAGAAGATAAGAACTTATTTATTTGACTGAAGTCAGAAATATTTTCCTTAAGGAAGTGTTTGTTAAACTTTACCTTAGGTATGGAAAATTTTGATATAATGTATTATAAAGTCTGACCTCAAAGAAATAATTCTGGTTTTGGTTATACATAGTCAAAACTAATTTTTAGTAACAATTATTTTATTCCCCAAAGTGCTCCATTCTTCACTATGTGTCAGTATGGTGGGAATTGGGAAATATTTTTTTCCTTAAACAAAACTCAGTCTTTAATATTTCATAAAGATTATTTTTCAATGAAAATGTAGATACATAAAAGTTTTCTTTCTGAAGTTTTTGGATCCAAGAAACTTTGGGTTCTGAAAGTCTAACACTTTAATTTTTCAAAAAAATAAGGAATGTACCAACAATAATACTTTGTACATTTATAGTGGATGTTCCTTGAATATGATTGGTAACAAAAACTTCTTTGAAATGATTATTATGATGAAAGGAGGAAAAGTAACTATCGGAGATAATTATATGGAGAAATTATTAGTATAGGTAACATTGTTCTTCTAGGAAAAACATTGATTTCAAATGTTTTATTTGTTAAAGGTCTTAAGAAAAACCTCATTAGTATATGTAAATTATGTGATGGGGGTAACTTTTTGAACTTTAGAAATGACAAGTGCTTAGTACACAATTCCAGGGAAATGTTTATTCTTTCTACCCATAGGCAAGAGAATGTATACAAACTAAACATAAAAGACCATAGGAGTCAAGACCTACCTTTCCATAGTGGAATGGAAGACAATTATTGGTTGTGGCTGTAGGAATCGGGCGTGCAGTGGAAGCCCCAAACAGGTGGGTTTTTGAAATTTTCCACTGACAATCAACGTAAAATTAATGACGTCGGTGAATAACAGCCTGGTCTTAGCCGAGGACCACGCGTGGAGGATTTTAAGCACAAAATTAAACTGTAAAATTCTAGTTTTGAATCTGAAGTTGTGCACTACGTATTCTCGTTGTTAGTGACTGCTGCTCGAAGAATCTGAAGTCGAATTCCTATAGATCATCCACACACGCTTCAAGGAATCTACGGGAGCGCCATTCGTCGTAATCTGGGTGCTAGCGTGAAATTGCGACGACGCCTTGAACACTGCAACGATCACTGCATCACTTCACTGGTGATGCCCGTGAGAGTTCATGATCTGATGTGCAAGGATCTATAGTTTATATATCTAGAACATGGGAGATATGAGAGGAGAGAGAATCTCCATGAATAGTATTTGGAAAAATCCCCTCCTCTTCTATTTATAGTGCTTAATTAAAATACCCAGTATCGCCTCACCAACCCTGAATACTTAATGCACTATCAACGACATTTTACGACTACTTTTCTGAGTCATAAATATTATTATCACTTACTTGTAATATATTAAAATATATTACATGATAATAATAAAGTCCTTAGCTCGACTCGTTTCTCCCATAAATATTAATTGAACCATGAATAATTTAATATTTTTCAATTAATATTTTCTCATGTATTTACTAAAACTTGTAAATACATTTAATAAATAAATTCATTATTCATTATTCTAAACTTGAATAATATGAATTTATTTATTGAATTGTGGATCGTTTAACTTTGAACAAATTCCGGACCCCTGTGGTGGGGCCCACCATGTCCAAAACTCATATTCAACTGAATAAGGCATATTCTTGTATACGCTATTGTGTGTGACTCTCTATGCCATTATTTCAATAGTCATGAGTAGTATTCACAGACCAAGAGTGGGATCTAGTAACCCATCATGGCCCTTGTATAAATAATGATTGTCCCAGCAGTGACAACCAACCTATAAACACGCACTGTGTAATATAATCTCTTTGTCCGTAATATCTCATAATGCTGGACACACTCACGTGTCATCACCCTTTTCTTGCTTTATAATTTGTTGATTTAACTAGTGGATTTACCCTGGACTGCCATTTCCATGGTCTTATAAAGCTACTTCCATCCAAATCAACATGGCCAGAGATATATTACTTCAATAACCCAGAAGCGACAAATACTTTCTTGACCATTCAACAAATGTCATGCCACCAACGGTGCACCCGACACAAACTACCTCTCCACGACTTCATCGAAATGGTTTTCATTTTTCATCAATGTATGCAATCAAATGACATACATTGGTAATTATCTCAATTCAGGAGATCATTACACATGATCGTAGATCAGAACATCCAATGACACCCAAAACAAGTGGAGTTCCTATTGGCGAGTCAGTCCTCATGATCTCACTACTAGAAATCACCAAGTGAGAACTCCATGAGAAGATGTATCAATGCATATGAGCCCCCATCACTTGATGGTCAGACATCTACTATGTCTAATTAGTAAGATGTATCTAGACCATAGAACCTATATGTAAGATTAATGTCATAGTATGTAAGGGTTCTCATTATATCCTGGGAACTCCTACGACCTTTCGATACAAAAATTAATCTTTGGACATTACCATTTCAATAGTGGATGAAAAAAATTATACACTATAATGTTAAGATGAAATCACGCATAGTTAACTCTATACAAGATATAGTCATCAAAATCACATAATAGTTGGGTCTAGGGGTCCCACTATTTAAACTCTCCCACTTGCACTAGAGCCAAATTGATAACCAAAATTGTTTTCTACTCACATGATAAGCATCATGTTTCTGTTGAGTAATGGCCTTAGATACTTGGTCCGCCATGGTTTCACCGCATGGTTATTCTGCTATAGCGACCTCATCTCTTTTATTAAAACTTCTCAAGAGATGGAATCCCAAGTATATCCCTTTTGTCCACTATCATAACATGAAATCATGGCTAGTAAGAATATCATAATTTATATTATGATAATACATTTCTCACCAGGTGAAATTCCAAGAACTAGAATAAATTGTTGCATATCTGCTTCTTAACTGCATTAGAAGCTGCAACGTACTCGGTCTTGTAGGTATGGACACCACTAGCTGATATGATCTTGACTCACTCATCGCCAGTAGCCTAACTGAAATACTATAACACATTTATTTATGGAAGACTAGTTCATATCCCCAAAACTATTATTCTTTCTTCTCCACTTTGCAGGTACATATCTTTTTAACTTGCCGAAGTACAATTACATGGTTCTGACTGCATCCCTTGTAGTGCTCTTGGATATAACTGATATTTTCCTATTGTAAAATATACCTTGGAAATATTGGTTCTTGTACATATCATGGAATACGTGATTGTTCCATCGCTCTGACGTATGGATTTCTCCTCACCGCATTTATCTCTTCCCATGTCACGGACATGTCAACATGGAGAGATTAAGCCCTATGAGATAGGCAGCAATTCACCTCTTGAATTTTTCCAACATGTATTTTTCAATACAATGTCTCTATATGTACGATTGACTAGGACCAAGAAACTTATAGATCTACCTTAGTAGATCCTGTTAACTAGAACTTTGGTTGCTACGTTAAGTCAATCAATGGAGAGTAAATTTCATTTTGGTCTTAACTAACTATCAGACCAATGTCTATTTTCCATATGTTGTCGAACATATTTTTTTCATGGAAAACATTGGTGCTCCCACTAACCTCTGGTAGACATATGGAAATATTTTGTTGCAAATTTATATACTATGATCATGTTTCATACTTTAATCCTAAATAAGATTTTAGTAACTTGTAACCTTTATTATAATTCTGTGATGTGACCATCCCTTTCTGGTTGCGTCATATATACACAATCCACGATTGGTGGTCATGAAATCCAATTCTAAATAAATTGATCATAGATATTAGCTCTGATAAGTAAAATTTTACCGGATTTATGCATGACAACTTGGTCGAACCAATCAGGCTTTATCGGTACTACACTTGTACCATCCATGTATCGACTCATTTGAATACCCACCGCAGTATTCAATATCATAATCCCCTTTTGTACTTTGATACACGAAATCAATTAATTGAATTTTAGTGGCTCTTATAAATTTTAGCTAATTTCCATATACTAGTTATGTGTAGGAAATATTATTCAATTTGAATAATATATCACCTATCGTAGGGAATATAAAAACCATCACCATGGTTTTATATTTTCTGCACAGTATGTGTCTCTGGAACATCTTTGTTCCACATGCACTTGTGGAACTGGTTCTTATTCCAATTATTTTGTGCATCTTGAGCATTGACTAAACACAAGTCAAAATATCTCCCACTATCTCTAATAGATATGTGTACCCTTAAATAGATATGTAGTTCCTTTCTGACGACAACTGTTTTATCTTAGGGACTTATGTAATATCCTAAGATATCGTTATGATTATTACACTAAATGAACAATGTGTTTTTCTTGATGCATGTTTTATATATTAAAACAATCTATTTTCATCCAAACACATGTTTGTATGACATAATGGGTTTACATCATACCATGACTTGTAATATATCCATTTGTTTTATAGTTGGCATATGGTTGTGGGATATTGCTGTTATTTGCAAAGAATTTCATGAAATATAATGGAAGTTTCTACTTGTCCAACATTAATATTGCTTACATTAATACTTTGAAGTATAAAATGTACATTTAGGAATTAATCGACACTACATTTTGTTGATCAATGTTGATATGTAATACTTCATCATCAATCCTCCCCATTAACATCAATGTCGTGATATTGATAAGGTAATGTGCATTTAGGAACTTCTCTACACTACATTATCATGATTGATGAATGCTTAGTCGAGATATTCTTCAGTATCCCAACCCAAAGCAACTCATATCTCCTGACCTTGAAAATAATTCACTTTGATATTCCTTAATTACTTATTGGAATCTTATGAAGTATATATACCTCTAGCTTATACATGGAATAGTTCACACTATTTTGTTGAACTATTTCTAAATGTTTTGTGACAAACCTTTATTTTTAAAGGCTCCATTGTCCAAACTAAAGACATCGATAATACCAAAAGAATTTAGCTGTGTCGTGCCTTAATACCATACTTGGTATATTGATGGAGTCCATTTTTAGTATTACTTGACAAATAATTATCCTGTCACAACTGGGTATAAGTCTTACATTTAGATTCATCACAAATTGCATGTGATTCATGTATCACTGAACTGGTGATTGAATTTACCAAAAACAACATTCATTACAGAATTTGAAAGAATGTATCATTGTTTCCAAGGACACATGAGATTAATGTTTGTGGTTATACTCAATAATTGTTCAACACGAATCTTTCACTTGATAATTAAATAAGTCGTGTACTTTTCACCACTGGCCTAGTTATCACACTATCACAGCCATTTGTAGAATACACCTGACTTCTAGTAATTTTTCTTTACTAACTTTTTTATCATATTAAAATACAAATATTTTACCAACATATTGTATTTAATACCAAAGTAGTAAAAGAGAAACATTACAATGATGAATACTCCTGATGTAGAAGCGAAAACATGCTCCTTTAAAACAATTTATTTCTTTTAAACATCCATAGTATTATTTTATAATATGCATTACAAATAAACTCTGTTAATACCTCATTAATTAAAGGATGTCGTGAATATGTAATTGGCATTAAATGTCTTTAAACTTTTCACATTGTCTTCAATTTATCCACCAGAAGAATTAAAGATTAATTGTATTTTATTTTTATTCACTTTGCGAACCTTACCTACATTGGTATTGAATCGTTTACTCAATACTTGTTCATTTTTAACATAAAATGAGACTTGAGTAATGTGGTGAAAATGATATTTAAAGATCATGATCGATCTTTCAATTTACACATTCCAGTGTAAAATTAGCCTTATTTATATCATTTCTTCGCTTTCTCCTTGCACACTTCTCAGTGATGAGATATATGTTATATCAGCTATGCCATGGTGTAGAGACTACAGCTGACACCAGACATTGATGAAAGAATGAGGATATATCTATCCTATTCTTTGTACATTAGTCTTCGGTAAGCATTTTCCACCCTCGCTTCTTGAGGTAGTTTAACAGTGTTTGGGACACCGACACCTTGATTTACTTATATCATAGTACAATGCGTACGCGCATGTATTATTCATGGATACTCATGTCAATGTGTCAATTTACTTTTTTCCATTATAATATTTTAGTTTTAACATTGTGGTATAACTTGCCATTTTTCTACCAAAATAAATTTTAGCAGATGAGTTCCTTTTATCTAGATTACCGGTTTAGATATTTTGATTGATTACTTAAATCATTTATTTTCTCCCACTATTTTATTGGAATCTAGGAACCCTCTATGCTATAATCGGAATACTTTGTCTCAAGATTATTCTAGTGTAAAGGATCCTGGAACCACCCATCATAGTCTACAAGATAAGGCTACGCCAATACTTGGAGGGTTCTTCATAAGATTTTGGCTGGCCGACCTCTTTAACTTGTTGTTTCTTGATCAGTTGAGTGATGTCCCAGCTTCTTAAAATCAAAATTTGATTTACTCACCACTTTCCTTTAAAATTATATCATGTTATCTATGGCTAATCCTTACTATCACTTTAGTTAAGTCGACCCATCATTCTTATAAGGACTGCCCAGTAGTAAGAGGCACCCTCAGCTAAGGCATGACTGTCACCTCAAACTGCTAGTTTTGTCCAAATTTTATTGACAGATGTATAGTGACCCAATCCTTTTACATATAACATTCATGATTTTAAGCATAATTAACCATCAAATTACAATCCAAGGATCATTATGTCTAGTTTCATGGAAGACTAGGTACATATAACAAAAAACATGGGACTAAAAAAAATTATTTATTTAATCTCCATAAAGAGATTCTAACATCCATTGAGCTCTTACATCTGCATAGGGTTCCCTGGGGAACACATGAACAAAGGAATGTGCTAAAAATCCTATTAATGGAATGAACATAAGGATACATCTCAAGCACATGAGTTAGGAGGCATGACATAATGATATCCAAAGCATGAATCTTATAAAATCATTTAAAAGAAGCATGAGATCATACAAACATGGAATCATATAAATGTGGAAGATTCATAAATCATTTCTTTAGTATGGGTCAAGGCTTACCACCAATCCCATTTCCCATTTCAGTACGGGTCAAGGCTAACCGCTAATCCCATTTCCCATTTTAGTACGGGTCAAGGCTAACCCCCAATCCTGTTTCAAATCGCATCTCATGAGACTTAACCTTACCAAATTCATTGGAACGCTATCTGGGCGCACCCATCTCCAAATTTTCATGGATATTCATGCCACATAGATATTCTTACCACATATTCAATCATACAAAAAAAACATACACAATCATAATGGTAACCATGGAAAGAATTGGGTACCACAATCATGACATAAATCATAACCAATGGGTGTATCATGAAAGTGTCCATGTAAGAAAAGAATTAGAAAATACATCGATGTTCATAGGGTAATATAGTAATATAACATGGTAATTGGTGTCAAACATAAGTGACAAAATAATAAAAATGTATTTTAGAACATTAGCATTAAAACATTTTTGTGCGGTTATAAAGAAAACACTCTAGAGCTTTTCAAATAGAAAAGAGGGAATTATTTTATAGAAAACCAGAATTTAATCAAGAAGTTTTTCATAATAAAATTACTGATTTAATAAAGACATTTGTATATTAAATCAAGGGATAGAGTGGATATGAAATTTGGGTAAAAATTTGGGAAGTCCCCTTAAAACAGGTTTTCTTATCAGAAAGTTCTAAGGAGGGAATCTTTCAAAAACATGTATATCCCCAAAATAAAGTGATGAAAGGGTCTTGATATTATAATATTTTACAAATATACATAATTCATAGGATTTACATAAATATATATGATAACACCATTTTGAAAGAAAGATAAGGCAACTCGAATGAATGATGAAGGTTTGGGTAGAATCCATTACGATTTTACAGGCATGGTGGCAGTTGTAACCAAGAGGAATTGATGAGAGAGAAATGGGTTTTATCATCGCTTATAAATCCTTAAGGAAGTATGGGGGAGGTTCCTAAACATATCCCATCATTTTATAGTACACATAAAAAGTCATCGAATAGAGGACAATCTTGATTAATAGAGAAAACGAGAGGATCCCTTACCTTAAATCTGTCAGTGTTCTCCATTTGTTATTAACGACATAAAAAAACAAATTAGGATTTATTAATTAATATGTCCAGAACCTCTTATATTTTTAATTTATTTATTATGACCCTTTTTAGTTCATTCAAAGCCTTTTTGATTAGTTATAAGGTTCAATTACATGGTTCAGGTCTGTTTGTTTACTTGGCTTTAAAAGATCGGTTCACTTTTATTCAAGTTTGGATTATATGAAAGATGAAAGTTGTTGTACAAAATTGAAGTTATATTCTTTAGTTAGTATCCATGAGATTAGATGGTTTTATTTATAATTAGGTTACTTAGAGTGAAGTCAAACTATTATATATATATATATATATAACCATAGTGATAACATTTTTTGTAGATCAGTGGATTTGATTACAAAGAATGTGTTTTTATTTATAACATAATTCCATTTGTACCAAAGGATTACAGAACCAAAAATAGGATATATTAAATATATAATAATCCGGTTAAACCATAACAAAAATGGTTTCATGACCAGAATTAATGATAATTATATAAATTGATAAACTGTTGTCCTTGATTGTGCTAAATTAGCACATCTCAAAAGGTGCTTTCATTTCATTCAAATAAAATGGTGGGGAAAAGAGAGAAGAAAAGGAAATATACCAATATAATGGAGACATTCTAGTACATGTATGTTACTAGATTTATCATACAATTATGGTGAAGGTAGGTGAGGAATGAAAATAAAAAAGAAAAGAACTTAAAGGAAAAGAAGACATTTGGAAAGAGGAATTTACCTCTTGAGACTTCCTCATTTGAGAACCTCTTAAGAGGAGTGGTTTTGGTCTTTTGACAAGTCTGAGAGCTTTTGGACGTGGGGGGAGGACCTTGGGGAGAGATTTTGGTAGAATTTTGAGAAGGCCTGGAGCTTGAGAGGAGTGGAGAGAAGAGGGGGTGAAGGGGGGTTTTATAGTGGAGGAGAGGAAGGATTTCATGATATTATAATCCTTAATTTATTATTTCCTCACAAGAAAAAGAATATTAAGTATTACATGACCAAGAATAGTAAATGGGTCATGTGAATTCGAACCACGGGTGGTGACATTCGCTATGATGCTAGGAATAGTATATTTAGCTTACAATGTATATATACGATAAATTATAGTATTTTACTATTCATCAAAAATTCAAGTATTTCAGAAAAATTAAAAAAATTAACCGTAAACATTTTTTGACATGTAGAATCCAAAAATGAAGTCCATTTTTTAAAAAAAAATTCTAAATATGATTATTTAAATATTTAATTAAATTCATAATTTATTATCAATAACCAGTTTTAAAACACTCATTAACTTATTATAAAATATCATTATATTGTACATCCTACATGATTATTATTTTTATACCAGCATAGGTGAGTTTACTATTCATTATGGTATATATCTATTCATAAGGGTATTTTACTATTCATTTGGGTAGGTTACTATTCACCAAAAATTATGTTTTTCTTATAGGACTCCAAAAAACATCTTGAACGCAACTTTGTATGCTGGATTTTTGAAATTCCCAACACATAAGTGACAAAATTATTTTTAAATGTCACTTATCACTTAGTAGTTCATTATGTTGTGTTTTCATGTGATTTTATTACATAAATATAAGAAGGGAATTTCCATTGAAAAACATTGGGTCGTTACATTCTTCCCCCCTCATGAAATTTCTCCCTCGAAAATTCATTTTACATACTAAGACAAAACTAGGTTCGGGTACTTTTCCTTCATTGCTCCCACCAGTTCCCATGTTGGTTCCTCAAACTTATGGTTCCTCCAAAACAATTTGAAAAGATGGGATGTCTTGTTACGTAGAACCTTATCACTCCAATACAGAATCTTTACTGGCTATTCCTCATTGGAGATATCATCTTCCAGCTACACCACCTCTGAGTTTAGTACATGTGAGGGATCTGGTATGTACTTCTTCAAGAGTGAGACATGGAAAACATCATAAACTCGAGCCATATTTGGTGGAATTGCAATCTGATAGGCCACAGATCTATGCGGTCCAGGATCTCAAAGGGGCCAATATACCTTTGGCTTAGCTTCCCTTTCATCCCGAATCGCATGACTCTCATCCATGAAGATATTCGAAGGAAGAAATTATCTCCAAAGTCAAACTCCAAGTCCCTTTGAAAGTTGTCACCATAGCTCTTTTGCTGACTTTGAGCATCTTCGATGTGTTTCTGGATGACTTGAACCTTCTCTGTCGTCTCTTGAACATGATCGGGTCCATGTAGCTTTCTTTCTCCAAATTTATCCCAACAGGTTGGAGTTCTACATCGCTTCCCATATAGAGGTTCATATGGAGCCATCTGAATACTCGAGTGGAAGCTATTGTTGTATGAGAACACAACCAATGCGATATGCTGATCCCAACCACATTTCAATTAAAGAGAGCAGGATCTTAGCATATCTTCAAGCGTCTGAATGGTCCTTTCAGATTGGTCATCAGTTTTCGGTTGATAGGCCGTGCTGAAATTTAATTCAGTACTCAAATCATGTTGAAGACTCATCCAGAATTTAGATGTGAAACTTGGATCACAGTCAGAGACAATTCATAGTGGAACACCGGGCAGTCTCACCACTTCCTTCACATATAACTTTTCAAGTTGTTCAAGTGAGAGATCTTCCCGAATAGAGATGAAACGGGATGTCTTGGTGAGTCGGTCAACCACAACCCATATCACATTATTTCCCTTCGACGTGTTTGGGAGACCCATGACAAAGTCCATAGTAACATTTTTTCATTTCCACATGGGTATAGGCAATGGATGCATCATACCTTTAGACTTTTTTCACTCATCTTTAACTTGATGACATACCATGCACTTTGATATATATTCCACAATTTCCTTCTCCATGTTATCCCACCCGAAGTGTTCTCTCAGATCACGGTACATTTTGGTACTCCTAAGATGGATAGAAAAGGTCGAGGTATGTGCATCATTCAATAGAACCTTCTTTATCTTTGGATCATATGGTAGAAGTAATCGTGTAACAAATCTTACAAAATCTTCCTCATCAATTTTGAAATCGGAGGATTTCCCATTCTTAACAGCTTCCACCCTTTTCTAAATTTCCACATCCTTTCATTGAGAAACCTTTATTTTCTCCATGAGGGATGATTGAGACATCATATGAGAAAGGATCGATGATGTTCTTCCATTCATGATTCACATGTTCATCCTTTTAAAATCTATGAATATCGGATCCTTTTCAATTCTCATCATTGATAATGATGCAGGATCCTTTCTACTAAGAGCATCCACCACCTTGTTGGACTTATCGGGATGGTAGCAGATTGATCAGTCATAATCCTTGATGAGATCTATCCATCTTCGTTGGTTCATATTAAGCTCTTTATGAGTGAATATATATTTTAGACTCTTGTGGTCAGTATATATCTCACATTTTTTCCCATAGAGATATGGCCGTCATATTTTCAATGCAAAGATCACAACCGCCAACTACAGATCATGTGTGGGATAGTTTTGCTCATGGATTTTCAGCTTCGTTGAGGAATAGGCTATCACTTTATCATTTTTCATTAGCACACAACATAATCCTTTATTAGAAGCATCACTATACAGCATAAGGATTTCTCCACATGAAGGGAGTGTGAGTACCGGCGTAGTGATAAGCCTCTTTTTCAACTCCTTGAAACAGTCTTCACATTCCTATGTCCAGACAAACCTTACTCCCTTTCGTGTCAGCTTGTCCATTTGGTTTGATAATCGTGAAAAGTTCTTCATGAATCGTCGATAATACCCAGCTAGACCTAAAGAGCTGCGGATCTCCGTTACAGATGTTGGCCTCAGCCACTCTTCAATTTCCTTCGTCTTGAAAGGGTCCACATATATCCCTTTCCTAGTTATAAAATTCCCCAATAATGATACTTCCTCTATCTAGAACTCGTATTTACTGTACATTTCATACAACTTCTCCCTTCTCAAGGTCTTTAAAATAGTTTCCAAATGCTCCTCATGTTCCTCCTTTCTCTTGGAGTATATGAGAATATCATCTATAAAGACCACCACAAATTGGTCATGGTAATCTTTAAAGACTCTCCTCATTAAATCCATGAAAATTGATGGAGCATTAGTGAGTCCTAAGGGCATCACTATGAACTCATAATGTCCATACATAGTTTGATTGTCAATCTTGGGAATATCTTCCTTCCTCACCTTTAGTTGGTGATATCCCAACCAAAGGTCCACCTTAAAGAAATAACTCGTCCCATGAATCTGATTGAACAAGTCATCTATTCGTGAAAGTGGATACTTGTTCTTTATAGTTATTTTATTGAGCTCATGATAATAAATGTTGAGGCATGTTGATCCATCCTTCTTCTTGAAGAAGAGGAATGGATCACCCCATGGTGAAGCACTCAGGCATATAAAACCCTTCTCCATATTTTCCTATAACTACTTCTTCAGCTCTTCTAGCTCTACGGTGGCCATTCTCTAAGGTTTCTTTGTGATTGGTAGAGATCCAAGGATAAGTTCAATTGAGAACTCAACCACTTGTTCTAGAGGAAGACCAGACAACTCTTCGGGGAATACATCAGTGTAATCCCTCACGATGGGCATGTCTTCAAGCATGATTCTCTCTATCGTCTCAATCATTTGAGATAGGTATACATGCTCATATGGAAGCAATATCCAATCCTGAGATGAAGATTCTAAAAGAGACTCATCTTCCTCCCTACACTTGTAATAAATCAGAGGATGTTTTGGGATGTGAAGAGTAATCTCCCTTTCTCAACAATTGATGTTGGCCTTATACAATGATACCCAATCCATGCCAAAGATAGCGTCGAACTCCACTAAAGGAATTATGACAAGATTTTATGGGAGGTTCAGTCCACAAACATTAAACGTGGAGGAGTTATAAACCATGGATGCAATAATTTCCCCATTAATTGTTCTCACGGATTACAATTCCTCCTAATTATGAGGTGGTGTTTGAATAGTTCTTCTAAACTTGTATGATATGAAAGAATGCGTAGAACCAGAATCAAATAGTAAGTTCACTATTCCTAAATGAATAACAAGCGTACCTTTCCCCACATCGTTTTCTGGCTCTGCCTCAACAGTAGTGATAGTATAATCCCTTCCTTGTTGCATTGGTGGTTGTTGTATATTGCCTCCGACAAACCTCAGCTTAGGGAAACTGTTCACATAATGCCCAAGCTCCTTGTAGTTATAACACTCCACTACAGGCTAAGTGTTGATCTGAACATCCCATTCTTCTTCAACATTAGACGGATTTTTCATATCCCTTTGGCAGTTCATGGACAGATGACCAATCTTTCCGCATTTTAAGCAATTCTTGGTTCCCTTGAGACAGTCACCAAGTTGCTTCTTCCCACAATTCTTGCAAGGGGGAAAGTGAGGCTTCTTTCCATCATGGGATTTTTTTTGATGAACCACCCATGTTGTTCTCCATTTTCCTCTACTTTTCACTAGGCCCATGAGACCACTGAGATTCTCCAATATCTACTTCATAGTTGAGGGAACAACAAACAATCTTCTCATAGTTGTCAAAGTTTCGAATCACCAACACTTTTCGTAGACTCAGCTTTAGACCACTATAAAGCGATCAACCTTGTTTTTAGTTTTCATGACAAAGCCAGAGGCGTACCTTAAATGCCTTGTAATGTTCTCTTCATACGCCCCGATGGACTCATCTTCCTTCTGCTTGAGTCCAAGGAACTCCCTTTCTATCTAGAGATGGAGGGTTCGAGGAAAAGTTTTGTTGCAAAACATCCTCTTGAATTCCTCCAAATGCATGGAATCAATTTCCTCTTGGGACTTTGTATTCTTGACCATTGTCCAACAATGATCTAATTCCCCATCAAAATGATAGACTGGCAGTACAACTTTCTCTTCATCCGAGCACTGGAGGGCAGATAAAAGATTTTCAATGGAGTTAATACATTGCTCTGCAAGGAGGGGATCAGAAGACCCGCTAATCATGGGAGGCCTTTGCCACATGAATGGTTCTACGAAAACATTATCTTTCCTTGTAGGAGGGGGACGTTCAACTTGATTCATGTTATTATTCATATCTCAATCCATCTGATCAAGTACTGCAATAAATAATTGAGCACCCACTTCCGTCACATCAGGCATGTCATTAGAACAATCATCACATTTCCTATCACATTGGTTGTTGGAACGTGTTCTTCTATTTCCCGCCATTAACTAAGAAAAAGACCGTATAATTAGAGGTCATTAATACTTAGATATTGAGCATAAAATGAAAACTTTGAACATTAATGGATAAACTTATAAATAAGAATTACATCCTAACTTGTGATTCCTTAGGTTTATATCTAGGTTATCCTCGATCTATTTCATAACTTATATTCTTAAGGGATTTTTTCCCTTAATAATAGTTTGTACTAAGATCATGAATCTACCGAAGCATATCCCCCAGGAGTGTCGTAACCAAAGTGCAGCAAGGACCGTTATCGTGCACCAGTTCCCGTTCAAGTATATCTCAAAGTGGTGTTTTCAGGTTTTACCCCTAGATACATCTATGCCAGAGCTGCCTCTACCTGCTCGTATCCAGACAGGGATGTATTTTCTTGATAAATAACTTCCTTTATACTCACCAGAATTTAGGACTGTTTTCTTATACTTAGTATCCTCCTTATGGTTCTCACTAAGGTTCTCTATTCCTAATCTCCAAAAATAACTAGACCTCCCTCTGATACCAACTATAGCGACCCGATCATTTTACATATAACATTTCATGATTTTAAGCATAATTAATCATCAGAGTACAAGCCAAGGATTGTAAAGTATAGTGTCTTGGAAGACTAGGTACATATAACCTACAACATGGGACTAAAAAAACTTCTTTATTTAATCACCATAAAGAGCTTATAACTTCCTTTGATCTCTTACATTAGTATAGGGTACCCTGGGGAACACATGAACAAAGGGATGAGCTAAAAATCCCATTAAGGGAATGATCATAAGGATCCATCTCAAGCACATGAGTTAGGAGGCATGACATAATGATATCCAAAGCATGAAAATTAAAAAATCATTTAATATAAGCATGGGATCATACAAACATGAAATCATATAAATGTGGAAGAATCATAAAACATATCTTTAGTACAGGTCATGGATAACCTCCAATCCCATTTCCCATTTCTGTACGAGTCAAGGATAACCGCCAATTTCATTTTCCATTTTAGTACGGGTCAAGGCTAACCGCCAATCCCGTTTCACATCACATCTCATGAGACTTAACCTTATCCAATGCATTGGAGCACTATCTAGGCGCACTCATCTCAAAATTTTCATGGATATTCATTCCACATAAATATTCTTACAACATATACAATCATACATAATCAAACATACACAAACATAAAGGTACCCATGGAAAGAATTGGGTACCACAATCATGACATAAATCATAACCCATGTGTGTATCATGAAAGTGTCCATGTAAGGAAAAAATTAGTAAATACATCGATTTTAATAGGGTAAAATATTTATATAACATGGTAAGTGGTGTCAAACATAAGTTACAACATATTAGAAATGTATTTTAGATCATTATCATTAAAAAAATTTTGTGCGGTTTTAAAGAAAACACTCTAGATCTTTTCAAATAGAAAAGAGGACATTATTTTATATAAAACCTTAATTTAAACAAGAAGGTTTTCATAATAAAAATTCTGATTTTATAAAGATATTGTTATCTTAAAAAAATGATAGAGTGAACATGAAATTTGGGTAAAAATTTGGGAATTCCCCTTAAAACAGGGTTGCTTATCAGAATGTTCTAAGGAGGAAATCTTTAAAATACATGTATATCCCCCAAAAAAAGAGATGAAAGGGTCTTGATATTTGAATATTTTAAAACTATCCAGAATTCATATTATTCAAATAAATAGATTTTATAACACCATTTTGAAATAATGATAAGGCAACCCGAAAGAAAGAAGAAGGTTTGGATAGAATCCGTTGTGATTTTACAGGCATGGTGTCATGTGTATCCAAGAAGAATTGCTGTGTGAGAAATGGGGTTTTACCTCACTTATGAATCTAGAAGGAAGTATGGGTAATTCTTAAACATACCCCATCATTTTCTAGTAAAAATTAAAAGGCATAGAATAGTGGACAATCTTGATTAAGAGAGAAAAAGAGAGGATCCCTTACCTTAAATCTGTTGGTGTTCTCCACTTGTTATTAACGACCTGGATAAACAAATTAGGATTTATTAATTAATAAGTATAGAACCTCTTCTATATGTAATTTATTTATTATGGCCCTTTTTAGTTCATTAAAATCCTTTTTGATTAGTTATATGGTTCAATTTCATGGTTCTGGTCTGTTTGTTTACTTGGCTTTAAAAGATCGGTTCACTTATATTCAAGTTTGGATTATATGCAAGATGAAAGTTTCTGTCCAGAATTGAAGTTATGTTGTTTAGTTCATATCAAAGATATTACATGGTTTTAGTTCTAATTAGGTTACTTAGAGTGAATTCTAATTATTATATATATATATATAACTATAGTGATAACCGTTTTTGTAGATCGGTGGATTTGATTACAATGAATGCGTTTGGATTTATAACTTAATTCCATTTGTACCAAAGGATTAAAGAACAAAAAATATGATATATTTCATATATAATAATCTGGTTCAACCATAACACACATGGTTTCATGACCATAATTGATGATAATAATAGAAATTAATAAACTGTTGTCCTTGAATGTGCTAAATTAGCATATCTCAAACAGTGCTTCCATTTCATTCAAATAAAATGGAGGGGAAAGGAGAGAAGATAATGAAATATACCACATGCATGAAGACATTCCAGTACATGTATGTTACTGGATTTATCATACTATTATGGTTAAGGGAGGTGAGGAAAGAAAATAAAAAAGAAAAGAACTTAAAAGAAAAGAAGACATTTGGGAAGTGGAATTTACCTCTTGAGACTTCCTCCTTTGAGAACCTCTTAAAGGGAGAGGTTTTGGTATTTTTAAGAGGCTGAGAGATTTTGGACTTGGGGGAGGACCTTGGGGAGATATTTGGGCATAATTTAGAGATGTCTTGGAGCTTGAGAGGAGTGGAGAGAAGAGGGAGTGAATGGTGGTTTTTATAGTGGAGGAGAGGAGGGATTTCATGATATTATAATCCTTAATTTATTATTTCTTCACATGACAATGAATAGTAAGTATTCCATGACCATGAATATTAAATGGGTCATGTGAATTAGAACCATGGGTGGTGACATCATCCATGATTCTAGGAATAGTCTATTGAGCTTATAATGTATATATTCTGTATATTATCATATTTTATTATTCATAAAAAATTCAAGTATTTTTGAAAAATCTCAAAAATTCACCCTAACCATTTTTCGATGTGTAGAATCAAAAAATGAAGTCCATTTTTCAAAAATAATTTTCTGAATATGATTATTTTAATATTTAATTAAAATCATAATTTATTATCAAAAACCAGTTTTAAAACACTAATTAAATTATTCTAAAATATAGGTATATTGTGCTTCTAACATGAATATTATTTAAATACTCCCATAGGTGAGGTTACTATTCATTAGAGTATATCATTATTCATAAGGGTATGTTACTATTCATCAGGGTAGGTTACTATTCACCAAAAATTACTTTTTTCTTATCGGACTCCAAAAAACATCTTGAACACAACGGTGTATGCCAGATTTTTGAAATTCCAAACACATAAGTGACTAAATTATTTTTAAAGGTCACTTATCACTTAGTAGTTCATTATGTTGTGTTTTCGTGTGATTTTTTGACATAAATATAAGAAGCGAATGTCCATTGAAAAACTTTGAGTTGTTAAAGGAAGCCTGTTTACACTTAATATATCATTTTGGGATTTATTATTTTAGTTTGACAAAAGAAATCCTTTTCTATTTTTATAAACACGTACTGTGTGATCGCACTCACAACTGATCGTGCAAGAAATAGAAATTTCATGACGTCACATGTTCATTTTATCTTACATTTGTGTTTATTGTTATACTATGTGATCACACAATAAATTACACATGTACAAAAATAATAAACCATGTAGAAATAAAACGAACACCTGGTCATGAGCCAGTACTATTGGTTGATCTGTTGAGTGAATAACAAGAACAACCTAAAACCCTAGGGGTAAGTACCTTTAGTCGTGTGGCTTGAAACTTGAATAGTAATTTCTGCTCATCCAATGCATCCAACTCATGTCTGGTGTGTCGCCGTCACTTGGCGTGAAGTACATCATTAGTCGTCACATCATTATACAATAGTACTCATACGCAGGTGAGGGGTCTCAGGGAAAAAATGTACAACTCTGAGAATAGGCGAGCATGCCCTTATACATATAACACCTCTGAGAGAACCCATAGATCTCCTTTTATTTAATTAAACTAATTATTACAAAAACATTGTAATAAATAAAGAATTAAATAATTAATTAAAAAAAACACCAAACATGCATTGGTCGGTCTCTGCTCATGATCAGACATATATGAATTAAGCTCACGTATATTCAATAAATGCATAATAAAAATTAATCCTGCATATAAATTAAACTTGAGGGAATATTAATTGAATTAAAAATTTCACTCTAATTTTTAATCAAATCTTTATGTCGTTCAATCCCAATTTAATTAATTTTATTTTAAAACTAAAATTAAATTAATTAACTAATTGGATTTATTAGCAAATAAATTAATTAGGCAGCTTTTATTATAAACCAAGGTTAATATTTATTTAATTTAATTCTGAACCAAAATTAAATTAATTAATTTAAATAAATTTTTATTCAAATAAAATTTTCCGAGCCCAATAAACCCCAGGCAGGGCCTGTACGGTTCGGTTTGAACATGCACAGGCCCAGTCCGGGGTGTACAGACCTTGTGCATGGTGGTCTGAATGAGCTTGGAGAGTCCGTCCAATTCCGTACTAGACTGGACATACCTACTCTCATTTCAGAGCCGGTTTGATCTATGTGGAGGAGAAAGGGAGTACCTTGCGCCAAAATATTCACTGCAGCTAAACCATGCACAGGCCCGGAGGAGGAAGGGGTGGCGTTCCGAGCAACGGTGAGATGGGGTGTGACCAAGGGAGGACGTGCTAGAACAACCGTGCGGTGCGGGCTGTCACAGCTTGTGGGGCGCCAATCCAGAGGTGGTATGAGAAGATCCATCGACCTCCATCCCTACGGCGCACACGATCTACCGGCCCCATTCAGGCTTCTCTGGCTGTCCATGCTGCATGGTCGGTGCAGATGTAGAAAGGGGCCTAGTGTGCGGTGGCTCTGATGCGCAGCAGTAGGACAGGGAGAGCCGAGGAGGGTGACAGCCGCCTGTGGCTGGTCTTGGTGCGCTACATGTATTGCATCATGTCCGCAGGTAGACAGAGGAGATCACAGGGAGGCCCTACAGTGTGCCGATGTGCCTAGGGAGGAAGGGGTCGGCCTTCTGATGGGTCCGGCTTGGTGCGGCCAGGAGCTGCCACTGCAGTGAGGCAGAGAGAGACGACAGCTTGGGCAGCCATGCAGTGTACATAGGGGGCATGCGCGTTGTAGCGAGCAGGCACCTAGTGGATGTGCACCTAGAGCGGGAGACCCATGGTGCAGTGATCTGGTTGTGTCTTCCCCGCCGGAGGAGATAGGAGGCTGAGGGGGACGCTGGGTGTCGGCCTCGTGTGTCATTGTGACGCATGGCGGAAGAGGTGGCTAGGGCCGCCGCGCGATGAACTAGGGGCCGATCGGCCCCCACTCTGTTAGTTTTTTTTTAAAACATTCCGGGCATGCTGTTGCAGGTCTTATTATATATATATATAGTTTAATTCTTTAGACCTGTTTTTATAGGTCTTCTTGCCCCCACCACTTTTTAACAACAAAGACTTGCAAAGCAAGCCCTGCCCCTCCCCCTTTTTTTGTATTTTTCTCTACCGTAATTTATAGGCTTTAATATAAATAATACTATTAATTTAATAGTATTATTTTTAAAATGTAATAAATATTATTATTAAAATAAAATTAATAATAATATTATAATTAAACCAAATAATTTTATTATTATGATAATAATTCAATTAAATTTAAGAAATCAATATCAAACAAAATTGATTTTCCAGTGTGTATTTCAGCCACGAGATTTCCGGTTGAAATACGAAACACCATCGGAAATCATTCTCGAATCCGAATTCAAAACATCAGATGGCTGCCGACTAGCTATTTGATGTCCAATTTGGATTTTGTTCACGACGTTGGGACTGTATCGACGCCCTCTTTTAACATTAATGAAAAATTAATTTATTTGGCTCAAAATAATCACACGTCCCTCTAATACAACTTGTAGGAACCAGGCGTGTAGCAGAAGAGATAAACAGGTGGGTTTTTGAAATTTTCCACCGACGATCAATGTAAATTTAATGACATCGGTGAATGGCAGCCCGGTCTTAGCCGAGGACCACACGTGGAGGATTTTATGAAAAAAAATTAAATCGTAAAATACCTGGTTTGAATCTGAAGCCGTGCGTGATGTCTTCTCGTCATTGGGGATCGCTACTCGAAGAATCTGAAGTCGAATTCATCTAGATCATTCACACATGCTTCAAGGAACCTACGAGAGTGTCGTTGGTTGTAATCCGGGTGCTAGAATGAAATTTCCATGACACCTTTGATGCTCTAACGATCACCGCATCCCTTCGCGAGCGATGCTTGAGAGAGTTTTTGATCCGATGTTCTTGGATCCAGAGCTTCTCTCTTTAGGACAAGGGAGAGAGGTGAGGAGAGATAAGCTTTATTAATAGTATTCAGCAAAAAGCCCTTCCTCTTCTATTTATAGTGCTTAATTAAAATATCTGGTATCACCTCGTCGGGCCCGAATACTTAACGCACTATCAACGACATTTTACGACTATTTTTCTGAGTCATAAATATTATTATCACTTACTTGTAATATATTAAAATATATTACAATATAATAATTAATTCCTTACCTCGACTCATCACTCCCACAAATTTTAATTGAACCTTGAATAATTTAATATTCATCAATTAATATTTTTACCTTTATTTACTAAAACTCGTAAATACATTTAATAAATAAATTCAATATTCATTATTCTAAACATGAATAATATGAATTTATTTATTGCATTGTTGATATTTTTAATTTAATCAAATCTCAGACCCCTATGGTGGGGCCCACCATGTCTACAACTCATATTCAACTGAATAGGGCAGATTCTTGAATACGCTATTGTGTGTGACCCTCTAGGCCCTTATTTCGATAGCCTTGAATAGTATTCACAAACTAAGAGCGGTTTCTAGCTACCCATCGTGACCCCTGAAGAAATAACGATTGTCCCAACAACTAAAACCAACCTAAAAACACACACTATGAAATATAATTTATTTGTCCGTAATATATCATAAAGTAGGATACACTCACGTGTCATCATCATTTTCATGCTTTATAGTTTGTTGATATAACTGGATGGATTTACCCTTGACTTCCATGGCCATGGTCTTATAAAGGTACTTCCATCCATATTAACATGGCCTGAGATATATTACTTCCATAACTCGTAAGCGACAAATCCTTTCTTGACCATTCAACCAATGTCATGCCACCAACGACGCACCTGACACAAACTTCCTCGCCCCGACTTCATCGTCATGGTTTTCATTTTGTATCAAAGTACGCAATCAAATGACATACATTGGTAATGATATCAAGTCAGGAGACCATTACACATGATCATAGATAGAAATGTCTAATGACACCCAAAACATGTGGAGTTCCTATTGGAGGGTCAGTCCTCATGATCTCACTTCTAGAGATCAGCATGTGGGAACTTCATGAGAAGAGGTCTCAATGGTTATGATCCCCTAGCACTTGATGGTCAGATATCTAATTTTTCCAATTAGTAAGATGTATCTAGACCATAGATCATATATTTATGATTAATGCCATAGTATCTAGAGGTACTCATTATATCCTGGGAACTTCTATAAAATTTCGATACGACAATTAATCGTTGGACATTACCATTTCAATAGTTGACACAGAAAAGTCTACACTATAATGGTAAGATGAAATCATGCATAGTTAACTCTATACACGATATGGTAATCAAAAGCACATAATAGTTGGTTCTAGGGAACCCACTATTTCAATAGTGTCATAGAAGGTTAGGACACAGTAACCTTATGAACCTATGCAAACTCTTTAATAAAAGACTAGTAAAGGATCTACCAAAGCTTAGATTTGTTTCTTCAAATGTTTGCGATCCATGTCAATTAGGCAGGCAACATAAATCAAGTTTAAAATCAGTTGGTGATGTCTCAACCAGAGATTCATTATAGTTAGTGTATATGGATCTTTTTGGTCCAACAAAAAATGGAAGCATTGGAGGAAAATATTATATATTTGTCTTAGTTGATGTTTACACTAGATTTACATGGGTCAATTATATAGAAAAGAAATATGAATAATTTTCTTATTTCAAATGTTTTTTGAGCCCAAGATAAAAATTAGAAAAACCTTCCATTGATAACTATTCATAGTGATCATGGAGAATAATTTCAGAATTCTGATTTTGAAACATTTTGTAGTAGAAAAGGCATTACTCATAACTTCACATCACCCAGAACACCTCAACAAAATGTTTTTGTTGAAATAAGAAATAGAATTCTTCAATAGATAACAAGAATCATATTGTCTGAAAATTCTATAGCCATTCATTTTTCAGCTGAAGCTGTATGTAATTCTTGTTATATTATAAATCTCTTTATGATTAGACGTTTTCTTAATAAAACTCATTATGAGTAATGGAATGGTAGAAAACCTAGATATTCCTACTTCAAGGTTTTTGGTTGAAAACTATTCATTCTATATACTAATGATAATCTACACAAATTCACACCATAATCAGATGAATGAATTTTATTAGGCTACTCAACAACATCTATGGCTCATAGAATTTTCCACAAAAATACATGCACTGATGAAGAAACATTACATTTCAAATTTGATGAAACTGGTCCTTTTGTTTTTAAATAACCTCAACATACATCTTCAGATGTTTTTTAAAAAACTGATTATCAGCCTTTGATAGAAGATCCTTCTGATAAGGAAAATGCCCAAGAAGATATTTCTAAAACATTTACCCTAGAAGACATCCTACCATATGTGGATGAACAAGTTTTACAAAACCCAAATCAGTTGTTCATAAATAATCATCCTAGTGATTGTATCATTGGTGATGTAAATTAACTTATAAGGACTAAAAGTTCCATAGGAAATTAATTAGAACATCTAGCATTCATTTCCCAATTAGAGCCAAAAAGAATTGATGAAGCTTTAGGTGATAATTGTTGGATAAAATCTATGCAAGATGAGATAAATTTAATTGTAAGGAACAATGTATGGACCTTGGTTGAATGACCTAAGGAAACTTTTGTTAATGGAGTAAAATGGGTCTTCAAAAATAAGTGTGATGAAAATGGAATCATTATACTAATGGGGGAAGTCACGTAGGCTAGTGTTAGGTGATGAATCCTTATCTTCTTTCAATTTTGGGTTTTGATTACCGAGGATTTACCAAATGTGATGGCTTTTGACCCATACTATTGGTTTTCCTTTTTCAAAAACAATATAATTATTATACTATTCCGAAAATATAATAATGACACCAAAAAGTACTATAACATGTTTTAACCTCAAAGGATATTCCATACCATGCATTTGGAATCCCAAAAACTAATAACCTTTAGTTTCATTGATAGTGAATGTATTAAAAAACATCATTAGTCCCTTTAATATTTTTGAATATAATGCCTCAAAAGGAGATTATAATATATTAAATATATGGCTAACCATAAAATTATAAACCCATGATGATATCCCCAACTATTAAAAAACTCTTAATATCCAAATTTTTCTAAACCTCCCATGATACCAACTATAAGGAGTCATCCTTAAACCTTACTTTTTATAGTGTTTTTGAACAGAAATTCACATTCAATGATTTTTTCATTTATAATTATAGTGAATTATGAAAAATTAATAAAAGGTAGATCCATACATTACATGTGGAAAATTATACATAGCATCAACTTTTTCCTCCAAAGAAACCCCTTTTGAACTAAAACACGACTACCCCTTGAGACACATCATTAATCAATTATTCCAAACATATGATTTTCCATACCAATAATAAGACCTCTAAATGGAATTTCAAAAAATAGGATGAGAAATTTTTGGTTAAGTTTAAACAATGAAGGAAAAATGTTATTCTTCTAAAATCATGAAAACCGTGAATTTTATATCATGAAGTTTAAATTATCTCATATAGGAATTAATAAATATGTTCCTAAAAAATATTTATTTACCCTTTTGTAAAAATAATTTTATCATAAAAGCCATTAAATGAAACATATAACATATAATGATATCATTAGACATAGTCATTAATAAATGGAATGAACATATAATTGAATTCCACCCATATCAATCTTATATATAGAATAACCATGTTGATGACTTCCATACCAAATGCATTGAAGGTGATAAAATAACCCTTAATCCTTGGTTTAACACAAAACCACCTGTATTTGGTTTATCAAATAACCAACAATCATTGGTTTATTAAATAACAACCTGTTCAATTTCAATGTAACATTATATAATCATAAGTCATAGAATATTTCAATAATCAACATTTCACTCATAAAATTTCATTTCCAATCACAATATGTCATTTCAATATATTGAAATAGTCAGTCCATTTAAAAAAAATCAATACCAAAACTCCCAATATCTGAATAAGGAATTTTTATCCTTTTGGAAGACATTATGCCTTATAGGGGATTAAAAATATGAAATAATGAGTATGGTGCCTGATATTACATTATAGTCATATATAAGAAAAATATAACTTTTATTATTTTGTAATTAAAGTTAAATGCGTCATATACAAATATTCCTTTTGAAAACAATGAATGAAATTATATATATACATAAAATAGACAGTATATTCGTTTTATATCAACATAAATAAATATATCAATTAATTTTAGGATGAAACTGATTTGAAAATTAAATCCTTAAATGATAAAGCTGTATCAAACAACTTTTTACATTTAAATTATAATCTAAATGAATTAGTAAATTTTCCAAAACAATAAATATAACTAGTATAGATAAAATATGGATATAAAATGTCATAACATCTGTATATTCAAATTATAATTGAATAAATGTGCATATTATCATGAAATTCTCCTATAAAATGAGATTCGAAGAAACTACCTTACATTAATTCTAACTCAGCACATACAATCTTTATCCTCATGAATAATTAACTAAGGTTAATTATTTATTTTCTTAATAAAAATTATAAATTCTATTATTCCTTTTATATGAATATTATAATTTCATATCAATTATATAATTATTTATGTTCACATCAAGAATTTGTCGACATTCAGTATTTTAATCAAAAAATAAACAATGTAGGATGTGAATAGTCCATGAGGTCCTTAGTCCGTTATCTCCAGAATAATATGAAGGAATTTTCAAAACTTTAATTAATAAATTATTATTTTAAAATAATCCATTATGTATTGTTATGATAAATTAACAACATTTCAATCATGGATACTATAGGTCATACATACGAATCAGTAATGTTTCAATTTTACGTAGAACATTATAAAAAAAGGTAATTATTAAATTATCAGTACCGAATGATAATAATTTATTTACAAAATAATTATCATTAAAATATAATTATATATTTCATATAAGTAATGTGGTGAATAAAAACAATTCACATCACTTCGTGGATGTGATAGTTCACACAAACATAAGAACGTCATTATAATTTTTATGTGCACATAATATAAGAAAGAAATTGATATATTTTTTTTTTATAATGATTACTATTTTATAGATATCCCATATGAACAATAATTCCATAATTATAATCGGTATTTAAAATAGATGATGAAAAATTTAGTACATGGGTTCGTGAGGCAGTAGTCCAACGTAAACATGAATGAAAAGTTCATTACCCATTATATTAAATTGTATAATAATTCAGGCGATTATATTAACATAATAAAATCTAAATATATTTAGGATACTAGAGATAATATTTCATCATTCTTGGAGGATATTTTAAGGAAGTAGAAGCAGAAATAAAATATAATTACATCAATAAAAAAATACCTCTTCATTGGTTGAAAACCAATTGAATGACACGTTAACACCTATAATGATGGAGTTATTGTTAAACTAGGGCCTCATGAATTATGGGGAGACAAAACTAAAAAGATTTTTCTATTGAGCATGACCATGGAAAATGGTTTTTGAATTTTGTGTATTAGAGAAGAGTGGGTTCCTTTTATAGATAGGGTAGGGGAACCCTTTAAAACTCTTAAAATATTAAATTACAATAAATTATTTTTTAAATCCAAATGATTACAACAAGTGTTATGTCGACGATAAGATGATTATTGTTATAAATAATCTCATTCCATTATTTTTAGTCATTTATTTAATTCAATTTAAACATTATATTTTCAGTTTAACCTTAAATAATCTATTTTAATTTTAGTTGTGGTAAAAATATTTTTAATATAAATAAGATAAATGTTTATGTATATGTAGTATATTTTTATTTAATGGAAAACTTGGGAACATTTAATCCTTATCATAAAAACACAGAAATTTTTAATTATATTTATCATTTTAAATTAATTTTTAATTTTTTAGTTAAATATCAACAGTGTAACCTTTGACACTATTCATTTCATTGAATTTAATGAAAATCCCAACAGAGTGATTACTTCTAGAAAAAACATATAATATATTTATAATATGTCATAGTCACCTATAAAATTCAAGGAGTGATCTGATTAATTTTAATTATGTTTATTTTAATTTTTTTATATCATTTATTTGATATTTCTCTTAATAAAATAATTTTTTATCTCTGTTTTGTCAATATTTATTGTAATTATTTAATTTACTAAAATTATAAATTAATTACCATGATTTATATAATTTCAATACATTTATTTAAACTATTTAATATCTATATTATATTATATTTATTACAATTTTTATACTATCATACTTATAAGATATAAAAGGGTTATATTTTGTCACATTATTTTGATTTAATAATATTTATATCAATTTAAAAGAAACATGTCTATTAAATGAGTAAATTATGATCCTTATGTATCAAGGATATACTTTTATTCATATGATATGATTTTGGTTGGTGTTAGTGTTATCTTATAATCCATGACATATTATTTGGTACCAAATATTTACCTGATTTACCTTTGACCACAGTTAATAAAAATTACCAATGTTACTATTCATAATGTCTAAAATTTTAAAAGATTTATATTCACATTATTTGGAACCAGTGGTTCCAAAATATTGATTTTCTAAAAATTTAAAATACATTAGTTGAAGTAATTATTTTAAAATTATTCCCTCTTGTCAAAATAATAAAACTTTTTTATTAAATGTAAAAATCATCAAAATATTTATAGGTGTTCATATAAAATTTCATAGTAAAATTACATCCAATAATTTTTTTTATTAAATGATAAAATAATGTTATAATTATACTTTAAAAACAATTAAAATTATAATTTAACAATATTAATGAATTAAATGATTTTTTTTAATTAAAATGTATTATTTTTTATTATTAATTAAAATATGAAAATTATAAAAAAATACTGAAACTATTTCAATCCTAAATTTTGATAACCCTATTCTAGATAAGATTTTGTTTTATATAAAATTAGAACATATAAAAGAGTCATAAACTGTATTTACAATCGGTTCCCTATAAAATTTTGAAAAATCGTATTTTTGGGAAAATACATCTTTTATTAGAAAAATTAAATGTGTTCTTATATAATGTATAGAAAACATACAATAATAATTTTAAAGCTGAAATTTAATATATTGAATATATATTTTATTAATAAAAACCATCAAATGTGATTTTATTATTTCATAATGCCTCATATTTTCAAATATATAGTTTATTAGAAAAATATTTCCTTTTATTTAAAAAAGTTTCATTTTCATTAATAATAATTTTTTTTATAGAATAATATAACATATATATGTGCAAAACATATTTTCATAATTCAATTTATAATATTAATTAAAAATATTTTAATAGTTATGTTATAAATAATCATTTAAATAATATTATTTAGTTTTTCTCTAATGTTCGATGTGGCGTATTATGTATGTTATAGAACATAGTTTCTCTTTTTAAAAAACTTTGGATTTTGCAACCAATTTTTCAAAATTTACACAAAACAATTAATAACACTCATTGTAATCATTGTATGAATAAACTGTATATAGTTTAGTCTATAATATTATTATTGATAAATAATATGGATACTTTGAGAAAATTTAATGTCTAGTGATCATTAGAAATTGAATATTTCTATTAGACTATAAGAATGAATCAATGAAGTGAATGAAAATCATATCCAGTTTCAAATCATTCATAAATAAATCAGAGGAATATAAATTATTCTATCTATACATCATATACCAAATATAGTAAAATAACGTTATTTTATTATTGTTGAATGGAAATATTGTAAAATGATATTCTATAAAAATTCTTGTGGAAAATATATTTTTCATATTGATTTTTTTTTGAAATCTATTACCTTGAAAGGATGTTTAAAAGAATTATTTTCCAATTTAACATTTAAAATTATAATGAAATAATGAATGAAATGATGGAAGGTTCTTTTATTGATTATATAAAATTTAAAAATAACACTCCTGTATGAAGGTAAAAAGAAGATAAAGGTTATTTTTCTGGAATGAGAAAATATTGTTACATTGAAAATGATTATAAAAATAAAATATCATAAAAATGAATTGAGTAAATTATTATATAAAGGATAAAAAAAGTTTAATTTTTTTCAAAATAAGTCCTCTATAAGAAAATAAGTTCCTTAAAAAGTGTCAAGTTCATTTTAACCCCTAAGGTTACGGTTATGTCCCCTTTTATGATAACTTTTATATTAATTGTAGAGATTATTTTTAGTTACATTCACAAATATTTTAAAAAAATAAAGTTATATTATTAGAAATTTTAAATTTTACTGATTCAAAATAATGAATTTTATTTTAAACATTCCAATAAAATAAGTGGACTAAAATAATTTAAAAATAATCACGTAGATGGGATGAAAATGATTGATTCTAAAGTAAAAAATAATCAAAATATTGAAGTGTTTTTATATCTGATTTAAATGTGAATTGGATTTTAATGACCAAAATTGGCTTATTTTATATATAATTTATATAATTTTACATTAAACTGAATGTCAAAAAGGATTTTTATTATATAGATATATTATATTAAAAATTTGTTTTAAATAAAAATATTATATTTTTCACTATTCATAAAAACTAGATAATTTAAATAAATATAACAAAAATGCCTGAGATAATTTTGAAATTCAAATCTAAAAAATAATTTTAATTTTGATATATAGAATTCATAATACTGTCAAACTTCAGATTAATCTAAGTAAACCCTT
Organism: Viscum album; assembly: GCA_963277665.1. NCBI lineage: Eukaryota > Viridiplantae > Streptophyta > Magnoliopsida > Santalales > Viscaceae > Viscum > Viscum album. The sequence goes on from OY728159.1 coordinate 1,007,078,102, forward strand.
AAAAGGAGAAAAGTTTCATTTTTACAATAACCCAATTTTTGGGAATAAAATATGAGTTATACTTTTATATTTATTTTAAAATATATTAGCAGGACATGAAATGTAGTTATTTAATATATACTATATTTTTGTAATTAATATCATCCAGTAAGAGTAATTAATTTTTTTATTGGGATAAAACATGTTTAAGGGTATTAAAACTTTTACCTTATATCCATTTTTTTATATTAATTTATAATTTATTGGTAACCTATGAATTTTTATAAACCATATATTTTCATGATATTTATAAGACTATTCATAATAGATAATTTAGGTGATATTTTATATCTAATTATATTAAAAAATTGTTCTGATAATATATTTTTGTTTAGTTAATATTGGTCTTCTGGGTAACGCAAGTCATCAAAGAAATTTTTTGTTGTATGTGATACAAGAGAACTCAGTATTTATTCCATACAATGATTCAAAATATTTTAAATTTATTTAAAATATTAAATATCACATAAATTTCAAAGAGGTTATATTCCTTTAATACCTTTTTTGTTTCATGTCATTCACGCAATTGAATAAAATATTACTCTTTTGGATGTTTGGGGGTGGTGGTAACGATAGTCCACCTGGATGTTGATAAACGAATAGTGGTACCCTATTTAATGTGACGTGTTTCTTTGGATAAGAAAGATTTAAATTTGGTTTGTTGATTATGGTAGCTTGATTGGAATGTTGGCCTGATTCTCCACATTCATGTGTTGAGATTGAATGATTCTCTCGGCACCACCAATGTTAGGGTGGGATACGATGTTGGACTGATTAACCACACCCTTGGCGAAGCTCCACTAATACACCAAATTCTTTCATGTATGAATCATTTTGTGTATGGAATAATGATTCTAACTACAATGGTATAAATTTGTATTTCTATATTGTTAATTGTGATGATGGGCATGATATTCTACATCATTGGTTGGGATGGATGAATACAGGGTTCTAATACCTAGATTTAAAACAATGTCATTTCTCCATTAAAAATGAATATTTTACCCATATGTTCATTTATTTTGACTTATGGAATGGGTGAATATAATTTGTTTGTTTATTGAAAATATAAAACTAAGGATTCCCAATATCCATTTACAAAATATTTGTTTACAAACATGAATGTTTTATTTTGTAATTAATTTTAACCTTTTATATATTCTTAAACTATTTCACAAGACTATTTAAAACTTTTAAAAACATAGCTGTGGCTTACTAAGTGTTCCTCACACCTAGTTCTAGCTTCCATGGAACATGTGTTCCTGAGAAGATGGTCCATGTTATCAGGTACATGTTCATGGTAGGGAACTAACACTTGTTTTTTGTTTAAGATGATAGGTTGGGCCATGAGATATCTACTAAGGTTGTGGACTCATGTATGTGTTAATTTTTTCATTTTAAGTTTTAGTATTTGGGTTTTTTTGTATTCTTTATAGACATGTACAATATACATAATATCATTTTATCATTTTTCAATTTTGTTGTTGATGAAACCTATAATATATTTTTCCATTTACTACATATATAGGATTTTATAACAAAATATTGGATTTCAATGTTTTGTTTCTTTGAAAATTAGGTATAGTCTCCCTGATTTATCCTTATATTAATACATTATTAGTTGATAGACTCTTGTGTATGGTGAAGTGCTCTTGATGTCACATTTATCATAAGCATATAACACTATTATTACTAGCTTCTATATTGGTACATTAAATTTACCTTCATCTATAATGCATACAACCACCCATATATAACATTTTCTAAAAAATAGTCCCCCAACTTATATTTTTTGACAATAGGACTCCATTTCAATAGATATATCTATGAGAAGATCAAGTATCCAATAAAAATATTACTGATTTTTATCCAATGATTAATAATAATACTATTTTACTGCTATTATTTCCATACATATATAATTAAAAATGCATAATAATTATAAAATATTTTAATATATTTATCATAAGAATTATTTATTCCTGTTTTCCATATAAATAAATAAACATTGTTAGTGTGTGTGTGTTTACTACCACCTATATGTTGCAACATATTATTTTATTAGTACGATCAATCATGGTTTTTATTATATTATAAATGAATTAATATGCAATAAATAATATATTTATGTCTCTAAAATATAAAATCACCCACTACATTAATTCCTACTCATCCATTAAAAAAATAAACAAGTTATTTTTTTTGTTTCGAAGAGTACTTCCCTGATGAAGTAACATTTTTCATTCATCATCATGTTTTTTTATTATTAACATATTAAACCAAACATATTATTCACTATATAAATTTTAATATTTATTAAATCATTAAATGTATTTAATATTAATATTATACTATTCATTTACCATATTCACTGATCGAGATATATACTTTTTATATTTGGTTTGGTTTAAAAATTACTTGGATAATTAAATAATACGCTATCATTGATGCAACTGGGAACATAAATAAATATTTTATTATAATTTAGTAAGAAATTTATTATTGGATTATTTTTTCATAAATTTTTATATAAATAATTTTAATTATCATTAAAAATACATCCCTTATCTCTAATACTATTGACATATGCTCACATGGTTCAATTTTTATAGAATCACAAGAAAATAATTATAATATGTTATTATATTATTGTAATCAATGGGTTTTAATATATTAAATATATAAAAATAAAATTTCATATGTGTAATATATTTAACATAATATGATTATTCAGGATATCAATAACATGTTCATCGTGAATTAGGAATAATTTAAGGGTTTCCATCTCAATCAGAAATAATTGATTCATGAATTGTTATTATGTTCCAATATTAATTTTTGTGGGGGAAAAACACACTTGAAATATGTTACCAGATAATTTCTGTATCATTGAAATTTCACTTTCATTCACTCTATTCCTTTTCATGGGATTTGACTTATATCTTCCCTAAATTATGAATGTCGTTCACAACTCAATAAGGGTTTTTATGTTTTAATGTTTCTCCATGGGTTTTACCAATCATATAAAATTCTATAACATATTAATATTAGAGATAATATCATTTAATTAATATAATTTTTATTTAAGTTTTCTATTACTACATTGAAATTATACTATATTATGTATAATTAACATCAATTTAAATTATATTTCCCATACATGCCAATAATTTCCCTTTAAAAATAAATATTTAATTGAAAAAATATTTTCTATTATATAATTTTAATTTTATATTTATAGTATATTCATTTCAATGAAATGTTTTATAATCCCTTTTATGGTGACTTATTTCAGAAAATGTGTTTAAAAAAATGAAAGTAGTATTTTTTAAACACAGTCGTCACTTTTTATTAATGAATTATATTTCATTTCCACATATTCTTATATATTATTTACCATTATTTAATCATTAATATTTTTAAATCTCCATTAATAATTGAAATACTTCACAATAACATTCAATGTCGAGCTTAATATATTCATTTATGTTCCCATCAATCTGTCAACTTTTATCTAATCAATACAATGTTTAACCACTTCAATAGTTTGAAAATTCAAATTATTTTATCTAAAAACCCATTGTCAACTTTATATTTTTAGGAAATTAAATTAGATCATTACATCTAAATAATATAATAAAATTGTTTCATAAAGAATAATGTAATGACATCATCCCCATAGAAGTAACCCTACAAAGCTGGGAATGAGATAAGGGAGATGGTGACATCCTGATGCTTTCCACTGTTAGGCTATGGGTTGGTGACAAGAACATGGAGTATATCATACATATAAATGGAAGGAAATAACCCAAAAATGAAAAATAGTAAAGAGATATACGAAATTTAATCTAATATAATCATTTTAAAAAAGGTAAAAATTTCACATGTACATGAATGATTTTCATAAAAAACTAATAGAACGGAATGTTAACTACATACACTAAGGGAAAACTCGACATAGACCACAGAGAGAAAACAAATCCATAAAATCCCTTAGGTAGTATTATTTATCCTGATATACAAAATTTTAATACTGACATGAATAATGTTTTTTAGATATGTAAGGATAGAATAATATGAATCCAAAGTAGTATCCTTCTTGAACCTCTATTAAAAACATAAATAATGAGTTCTAGAACTAATGAATAAACCTGAAACAAACTCACTACATAAAAATATATAAAAATACCGTCCCACTACAATGATATCTACCAACTAGTAACACATACAAGATACCATATATTATAAAAAATGGAACAAGGGTACACCTCTAATACTTCCCCTAGGTTTTTCATTCTCCACCAATATCGTGCATCCTATGCCACGTCTCACCAATGAATCTAGTTTAAAGATACCATTGATAAAGTATCAAAACAAGAATCTAATTAATGTAATCATCTCATAATTCCATCCAAATCTCCATATAGTAACATATTAGTATCCCAGATCCACCATGGGCTATATGTCATGTATCACAAATCAAGAATTTTACATCAAGCCATACTAACCCATACATGGTGTATTGTAATTCAATCTGTCGTTTCCAGAACATTTCCTAACACTAATAATCATTAGGACACTATATCTAGACTTACATATTTTTTATGAAACACATCCTAGTATCGTCCTATAAAAAAAATATGTGAGGATAACCAATGAAATTACCGACACAATATACAACAAAGAGAAGATAGCAGGGCCAAAGGTGGTATTCATCCATCCAACCCTCAACAACCTAGATATTGGGGAATAATCCATCTCTAATTCCACAATGTGCCTTTCTCCCTAACATCGTGTTTGGGGTAGAAAATAAAATCATAGAATATATTGTATATAATAGAGTTCATGACTAGACATTGGTAATTAGCATAGTAATGATTTCAACTATATATATCATTACTCAGTCCCCAAGATGCTACAGCTAAGAGATAGATATACGAAAATCAAACAATAATTAAATAAGATTAATAAATTAATTCATCATTTTTTTCATATAACATGATATAAACTATCTATTTATCCATTATTTAACATGTCTCTTTAACTATATTTCATAAATAATCAATGTGATGTACAAGACATACTAGAATTATACATCCATGTCCATGGTTTCATAATATGAATCTCTTTTATAGTACAGGCAAAAAAACCATGGGATTAAATATTTTTTTTAATCTTTAATATCATTATATGATTCAAAGTACACAATGAAACATCCTACGATACCTTAAAATTAATAATAACCAATAATATTAAATAGCACAAGAAAAGGTGGGTGGAATGTAGAAGAACAAGAAACATTTATATATAATTTTTTAGAGGATAATTAATCGGAAATAATCCTATATTTACAAAAAAATAATGGGAAATAAAATATTACAAAATGTGGTCCAACCTAGAGAAAATCCATACAACATCATGCATATAATCATCTATATAATGGTCAATGGTGTTGATTTTTTCAACAAACTCTAGCCTCCTTATCTATATATAATCAAACTAAGAGAAATATCCAGCTCACAGTATATTGAAAAGCATTAATATCATCCATAGAAACAATGATGTAATAAAATAAAACAATTCTAATAGCGAAACTCTGGCCTAAAATAAGTAATATAGACTCCACATGAAAACAAGATTACTCAACCCCAATCCCATGGCACATAGTCTTCTCAAGAAATTTGGTTTAGTTTACCAAATATACCTTTATCTACTGAATAGTTTGATTTACATCATGGATTATATAAATAATTTAACAAAGGTTTCAACTATGGTTAACATAAGGAATAAGATATGAAATCTAAAATATTATTTAAAAATTTATCATAGCATATATTTTATTCTAACCGACATTAATGATGAATATAGTTATGTAACATTATTTTTTTATTATTACCATAAAAAATAATTATAGATTCACATTCTTTATAGAATAAAATTATGACATTGATGACCAAATTCAATTAAATACATATTAATTATCATTTTGATAACTATAAAATTATAATTATTTAATGGTTCACAACACATGTGTCTTTACTTTTATTTATCCGTAAATAAATTACCATAATTACATTCCTAAATCATTGATAAAAAAATATCATGTTAAACAAAATAAAAACAAAATTTATGATATTTGATAACCTAGATATAAATGATTTCAATAAAATAGAAGGATTCATGTTATTATATTGGAAAAATGTTATCTCCAAACCCCGAAACTAATTATTAATTATACAAATATTTTTTTTGGATATGTACACCATCTACCAAGGAGAAAAAGAATGATTAATTTACATTTTTAATTAAATTAAAATGACAAGAGATGCTTCCCCGACTTCAAGGGTAATTTTATCTATTAAACAAGAAAAAAATTAAAATGTGGACCCCGATCACCTCTCCCACATGGAAATTACATCAATCTATGGATTCCACACCATATCCACAATAAAAAAATAAACTCCTTTATAATTATGGAGGTTAATGCGATAATTTTGAATGAAGAAACAAAAGAAAAAATGTGCATTCCATAATGATACATCACGAAAATAAGTAAAACTAACATTAGATCACCATGGACGAAATAAGGGATGTTGATGACTGAATATGATAAATAAGGGGTTTCAAAGAGATATAAATTTTGGAAAAAAATTATATATGTTTTTCATGTATTTATAGGTATTATAAAAAACATAACACTACAACAAATCACCACACTTCATGCTATATATCTATTGAGAATGGTGAAGACAAAAATGTAATAGAAAGGAACAGTCTATATAATGCTTAGTATGAAATTTCCAAGACACATGGAAGAGACTATAGAGTATATCTGATAATCATGAATGTGGAATAAAACATTTTCAAAAACACCATACCATAGAATCTCGTTTCCTAGAAGGACTATATGCTATTACCCATCTCTATGAAATAAGGGTAAAATATTTGTTTAAACATCCCAAAATCATCCATAGAACCCCAAAAGAACAACCTACCCTCTCCACCCCATAACTGCTGACCAACCTATGCTTGAAAATACCTCTTGAATATTGGTATGGGAAAAATAACATTTTATTAAATCCCTTATTACCTAGACCCTATGCCACCAATAAACTCCAAATTAAATGAAACCAATCATATGACATTGTATATACCTCAAATCCATTGAATCCTCAACATCTATTATTTTATCTTAATCAAATGATATTTATTCAATAATTATTCTAATTACAACCCAAAATCAAAAAACACATAAAGGAAAGTTATACTATGATCATATCTTGTACATCATATGACTATCAAAAATCTCTCACTGGTAAGAATTTAAAATTAATATATAGAAAAAATTATGGGAAATAGTTATTTTAACAACAACCACTCATGATAACTCTCCAGAATACAACCATCCTAGGATAACTTTTATACCATATAGTGGAAATAATCATGAAACCAGACAATGGAAAAAAATTCCAAAATTCACTTATTGAGGATATACATCGTAATAATGAGTAATTTCATCAACATAATATATTGAGGAACCCATATTTTAGAAATGATAAAGGTAATCTTCTCCAAATTCATATTACTACACTAGATGAGACACTAATTTATTTCAGAATCACATTACTTATTACTTATATCCATTCAAACATGCCACCACATGACACAATCAAATATAATGGAAACTCACACAATCATTTTATCATAGAAATCATGGATCTCAAAAGGTCACTCTATAATAGTTGTGTGATATTCAATTCTGGTATCACCCCATAGAATGATATGAGTGATTTTATGGAGTTAATGGGTGAGATGTTAGGCTTGAAATGTTATAAAAAATTAAATGGATCAGGATTCAGAATGGTGACCATGACATGGGACTAATCCCCATGGTGCGTGGTTGTTGGGGGTTAAAACCTAGAAATAGGTTTTTATACAATGACACTCACCCCTGAAACCCAAATATTTTCTTCAGTGTGTATGAGGATGAATATAATTCCCATATATCCCCTCACAACCATAAAAGACTTTTCAATTCAGGGGTGGAACTTCCTAGAAAAAATACATGGGGGTGGGATTCTAAAAGAAAACAATATTATAGATAAATAGTTTCTTATTGGGGACTATAAGTGGTATTATTAATTGGAGGAAGCATCATATAATTAGGGAATGTTTTTAGGGGTTATTTTGTACCAAATTTAATGAACCATTTTCCCTGTAGGTGACCATGATGTTGAAAAAAACATCATGATGCTTGGAAATAGGGATTCATGTCTAAACAATAGGGTTTCATGATTTGATATTATCCCATATGTCATACATCTGGGATAAAAGGGGTTTAGAGATGAATATATCTCCCCAGTAGACCCTATCATCAGGACTAAGTCCAATGATACTTTGGATTACCTATGGAAACTAAATACTTGATTGTGTTATTCCTAAATCTAATAATATTTTTGAGGACAGACTACTATGGGAGTCATACATGGGAGACATAATGCATCCAACTAATATTTTCTGGATGTGGTATCTTATAATCCATGACACCCACATGTGCCAAAATCTCAGGAGGCCCAGAAAACTAATGGGAAATATTACTCCCATGATCAAAATGACAAATCCCATGAGTAGGATTGACCATTAAGAACTTATAAATATAAAGACTAATTCTAAAGGTCAAATCCTATTATAGTTATATGGCTTCTAATGATCCTTCATTATATTCATCCTTCCATAAATTATCTAAAAAACTACTTCATGTTCTATAATATCACTATTTTGTGGCATATTGATACACTGACCCCATTCCAACATAATAGGCGATTGTATTTAAAACAATACCAAGCATCATATTGTGTAATAAAAATAGCGTAGTTAAAACATTGATCAGAAGAAAACATTTCCAATGTTTTATTTATCAACCAAAAAACCTATAAAAAGGAAACAATAACATAACATGCCATAATGATTCTGGATAGTACCCGCCATCTGATCACAATTCTATCATTTATAAGTAGTGATGAGAATTAAAATGGATATAAATTAATTATCAATACCTTTACCTACCCTGGAGGCAAAATATAGATCTTGATTAATGATTATCACACTTAGGGCTTCAAGAACACTCACCACCTCATCTAGATTATATATCAAAAAAACCAAATTTCAGATCAACTCTATAGATTTCATAATGTGTGATTGAATTATAAAATTGACAACTATCACCCATAAATATTAAAATCCTCATTTATCTTGCGTTATTTTATTTAAAAAATTTACACCATGATGTCCTACCACATCCAAACGTGAATATCCACTAGAAGGAAGAATCCACTAGCCACATAGAACATGAACTTCACCTTCTAAAAGTGAAAAAATCCAAACATAAAATCTTCAATATCCCATGAAACATAAAATTTTGATAAGATAATCATACATCATCATCACATGAGGATATGTCACTATGTATGAGATATAGAACTCACAATTAACCATCATATACATCAACCATGGTTCAAAAATTCTTCCCCATACCAACATCTATTGTTGATCATATTTACAATAGTGGAATCATTGAAGACATCTTGGTCTCTATAGACCACCACTTCAAGATCCACTTTCTAGGATTCCTACTCCTGCAAATCCAAATATTATTATATCTTTATCTGAAAAAGACAACATATACCACTATTATCTCACATATCAAGATATAATGTTGGCATTATTGGGATAATGTTCTTATGGAAGTTAAAATATGCTCTTAATTTTATATGTTTTATTTTATTATAATGAATAATGATATATATTTAAATTTTAAATGAATGAAATCATACATACCATAATATTCTGAAAATAAGGGAGAAAATACTTAATAAATTTCATTATATTTGAGATCAGTTTTATTGAAAAAAATAATCAGAATCACTTTGGTTTCAGAATGATTAAATATCGTAATGAGTAAGCTATATCCAAGTTTTTCTTAATATGATAAATAAATAAAAATTCATTCCTATTTTATAATTAAAAATAATAATAAGTGTTTTAAAAATTTATGATGCATGATTTAAGAAATAAAGGAATCGTTCTTCAATCGTATTGAGGTATGATTGGAAAAAATGATGTTTTGGTAGAATGGGATCTTATAATAAGTTACATTATAATTTAAATTATTTTATATCTTTTCATAAATATATTCAATGTAATGAAGTTTTCATGATACATTACAAAGTTCTAAGAATTGGAAAATTTTTTAAGCTGATGATTTTCGGTCTCAGTTTATTAATATGACCTCATAGGGAAAAAATGATTGTTGTTAGAAAAGGCTGATTAGAACAAGATAATACATAGATAGTAGTTTTTAGTAAGAAATATACACCATGAGAAATAAATCTTTAAATAAATAATTTGAGAAATGAATATTACTTGGTATTATATTCACACAAAGAATGAATTTTCTAAAAAAAGTTATTTACACCAATCCATCATACATGGTGGGCCACTTATCTATCATTATAAATTCTAACACTAATGCATATTATCAGTGTCTTTTGAATTTCTGATGAAATGGTTTATCAAAGATAGATTTATTTTGTTATTTTATTAGGGCCAATAAAAATAAGTTTAATTGAAAATTTTTGGAACCATTAAACAAAGTGAATTAACAAATTATTTGGTGAATTATATAACAAAAAAATAGAAGATCTATAATAAATGTATTCAACCATTTCCAGCATGTTGGATGGTCAGTTATTGATAAATTTTCTAGAGTAATAAGAACTATGATATATGTTTTTCGATGGGGTTAATACTAATGAATTGGGGAATACACCAACAACTTCACCATAGACAAAATAATTGGTCCTGAAAATGAAGAAAAATAATATTTTGTGAAGCTTATTAATGTGTTACCGTTAAAGAGGATTATGTTGTATGAATATGAGTTATAAAATGATTTAGTTACTATGGATAAAAGTAATGAATAATATAGTGTCTCCATCATAACGAGGAAATCAAAATGAGTAGTTGACTCCAATGAACATAATAAGAAGTCATATTATTCGCATATGATTGATGAAATGTTTTCATTTTTGTGCTAAGTTATTTGATGGTATGAAGAAACATAATCATGATAATTATGTTTAAGATATGATTTTTTCATAATGGGAAAATAAATATAAAAAATATGAAATTGGAAAGGTGATTGTTAATAAATTACGTATCGAGTTGTTGTTTCTAGATGCATTGAGAAGCATTGATGATGTCAAGATGCACATGAAATTTAAATTGAATATATGTTTCAAGAAAATTTTGATGTGAAGGAATCATTTGAAGAATACATGATAGAAAATTTTGGGGCACCTATATAAGGATATGTACTTTTTACTTTCTGACAAGGACATAGTGTTCATGGTAGTAGGTGGAGCACTATTGATTCATATTGTGAAGAATTTTCTGGATCATACATTCCTAATATTGTTTCACCAGATAAAATAAGAAAAGGGATAAGAGAAGATCATAGTCAGGGTTATAATATTTGTATTGTTAGGTAAGACAAGGAATTCTAGAGTCTGATATAAGTCAGTCAAAGTTGTCTTAAGAAAATTCAAATAGAATTTTACTTCCATAATGAGTAATCAAACTAGGGAATTATATTACGAAATCAGATCAAGTGTCATTAATAATTCCAAGAGGTTCATGTTGTATGCTAGGTGAGAAAGTTAATATTGTATTGAATATTATTTTTTTGAAATTTGATCAAGTTCAACATTATAGTAATGTTACAAAAAATAATTATTACATCTTATAATGCTACTAGAAGAACATGTAGAGTTTCATTAAAAATTACGCTACACAATTGTAAGGGAATATATTACTTTTTGTATTCTACACAAAATGATTGTTTTTTTGTGTTTAATGAGGTATTATGTTGTTTCTATACCAAAAAATTACATAAATAGTGTTTTTGAATAATGAACCATGTAAATTATTGTGCTCCAACGGATGTGTGTTTGGATATGTTTTTATGAAGGTAACAATTCTTTAAAAAATGAAAAATATTATTTATAAAGAATGTAATCCTAAAAGAAAAATTTAACAACGATTCACCCAACCCATCTCAGTGATACATGTATCATACTAGAAATTATTTATTGGTATCATATTGATGGATCCATTCATTTATTCTTTTCAGGTGTTTTGAAGAAGATGTTGCGGTCATAAATTTTAATTGGTTGAATAGTAAATAGATTCCAATATTCAATTGAAAGAATTGTCATATCTAGAAATATTTAATGTTTCCTTAAATTTTATCTAATGGGTATGATTTTCTATAAGAATTAACTTATGTATTTCCTTCAGTTGATATCAAAGCTATTATTACATCTGTTGATAAGAAGAATCATGAGAATTATGGTAGGGGAAAGTATTTGTTTACTCCATAACTATATTAAAGTGAGTTTTAATAGAGAAGTGTTTTCATACTACCTATTATATCTAGTATAATCTAAAAAATTATAAAGGAATCCCAAATTAAATTAGGTAAAAGTTAAAAATATAGAGGCCCAAATATTAATATCTGGATATGGGAGAATATGAATCTGTTTGTGACTTCTTAAACATGGTGAATTATATTGACACCTCTATTTTATGTCTTAGTGGAATGTGTGGTGATTTTACAACTATTGAAATGATATTGAGAATATTTTCAAATATGTTCAATGCTATAGTTTTCTCATTGAAAGATATAGATCCAAAAACATTATCTCTAGATTATTTCCACAACACTCTCATAAATTATGAAATTAGAAGGTAACCGTTTATGAATTGAAAAAATAAATGATTATAGTAAGATTTATTTTTAGGAATCTAATAATGAAATATGAATAAATATTTAGGTTGAAGAATAATCTCATTATTCTCATACTAAATGAAGTATATAAAAATATTTATTAATCTTTCTTCTTATTTTCTTGAAATGATAAATTATTTATTTGAAAATAAATAGGGAAACAACCCTAAAATTGTTTTTAATGTTCATTAAATGGGAGATTTGAAACCTATTATCCTCAACTAAGTATATAAGAATATACTGAGGATGATTATAAAAGAAAGAGAATTTCTTTTATGAAACATGGTGATTATTCTATATCTTATACCATCAAGAAATATATAATATTATTCAAATTAAAAAGGAGAATATTATTATCTAAATATTAAGAAGAAGAAGATAGTGAAGTTGAATATAAAAACAATTTTTAAAGTGGTTAAAGAGAGTTATTTTATTTTTATAGTGAAAACTGAAGAGTTTGAAATCACTAGATCTGAATAAATAAGAAACTATATTAGTTTTTCATCATAATGATTAATTAAAAGAGTTTATATAAATGATTGGAAGGTGTGATAATTAAATAAGAAATATGGAGAATAATAATTCTTAAACTAATAATAAAAAAATGAATTCCTAATGACAATGTAATGATTATGGGATAGATTAACGATTTGATGAAATATATTGATAATTAAAATAATCGTAACAAAAAATTAGAATTAAAATTAATTGGAAAAGAGATAATTTAAAAAAATTTAGAATAAACATTACAAATATGAATATAGGGTTAGATTTTCAATAAATATGTCTACGAATATTTGAAATTTATGTAATGGGTAAATTTGATAAGGATCAATAAATAATATTCAATTTAGATAAAAAATTTTAAACTATTTCTAGGAACAAGAAACATAGGAATGATAAGTATGTGGACAAGAACAATATTATAGGGAAGAAATAAGTTTCTAAAAATACTAAGTATGCAAAATATAATATTACTTATGGTTTTATTAGGATAAAAATATCATTGATATGATGATTTTTTTCTATCTGTTAATAGAAAGGTTGGTGGTTATCAATAATATCATATGGAAGACCAGAAGTTTTATGAAAATCAAATTCACAAATTTATTTGTAATGTTTGTTTCAGATGATAATATTATTTCAATGAATACTATTTTTTATAATGGTAGATTCAAAAAGATGGAAAACATGTGTCAGTTCAATCACAAAAATTATCACTACTCCACAAATTATATAAGGAAATGTTTTATGGGGAGTAAATCCCCTAAATGTAATTAGTAGAAGATGTATTTTCTATTGAAAGCAGATAAGGTTGGTGTTATAATTGAAAATATTTTCCAACATTTAGATACTATTGGTAGAATATTTGAATAACCTAGACACATTTCAAATGGTTATCATGTTTTTTTAGTAGGTCAACAAAATTTTTTAATCCATTCTTTGAATCATGATTTTAAGATTGATAAATGTAGTTCAAAACTTCTTGGTGTGGAAACCACTTATAAATATAAAAAACGATAATAATAAAAGATATTGGATAGTGGGTGTTATTATTATATAACCTATGATTTAAAATTTTTCATCTATGTAAAATAATTCAAGGATGGAACAATGACATTTTACATTGATTAACCCATCATAATCAATGTAGTTGGATCAACCATCATTTGGGATGAAATTTAAAATCTAAAAATGGATTATATTAAGATAGGATACAACACACCCTACTCTGTGTTTGAAAATTGCATGATGAAAGAAATGATGTTGTTTTAAGAAACTATTTTTTTTTGTTTTGAAAGGAAATGATGATATAAAGATAGTCACAAGATTCCAAAACACAAAAGTCACTTTTTTCTAGTTGGTGGAATTCAAAATATTGTTTCAAGGGAATGGTATACGAAAATAAATTGTGGAATAAATAGATAGGAAACATGTGATAGAAGAAAATGAGAAAGTTATCAAATAGATACAACATTCCTATAATTCATCATATTTCAGGATGAAGATATTTTTTTTGTAGAAATTTTAAAAAATGATGATTTATATTTTTTTGCATAATAATTATGACATTTATTTTAAAAGACCCTTATATCATATTTGTTTCATTATCTATGGGAAAATAATTTGAAAATAAATGCATGTATATAAGTTCTGCATCAAAATCATTAGTTATTTCACTCACATTACTTGTGTCATTTTTATGAATCAGAAGTCAGATGATACGAAAAAGTTATAATTATTTAGGTTGGAATGCTAAGATGGAATGTAAGTATTTAGTGAAAATTTTGAGAATTAAAAATTGTAGTGAATTAAATAATAAATAATTTTAATGTTATCTTGAGAAGAATCAAGATCAACATGAGTTTATTATACTACATACTCCTCAACAAAGTTGTATTACATAATGGTAGAATAGAATTTTGTAGGAAATGGGGAGAACTATTTTACTTGATCATGTTCTAACTCATTTACTTTGGAGAAAATGAAAGATCACTTCTATGTATATTCAAAATATATTTTTCTATAGAAAATATTCAGATATGCCTCTATATAAAATTTTTAATTGTAAAAATACTTAATTAAAATAAATAAGTTTTATTGGGAGTCCATGCATCATAAAAATTAGTGGTGGGATACTTGGAATGTTTGATCAGAGCAGCGATGATAGAATTTATCATGGTTATGCTACTGATGGTAGAGGATATAGATGTTTCAATGATGTTTATAGATTATTTTTTTAATCTATTCATGTGAATGTTCTTGAAATTTATGAGGAAGATTAGAATACCCAAACAGATAATAAAGAATAATGGGAATAAATAACATCTAACAAGGATTTGGATAAGGATGATAAAAATTGTTACCCCTCTCAAGAAGATGAATCAAACTAAGATATTTCTAGGGATGATGAATAGACTTAACAATGTTAAATATTTTATGATGATGAAAGTGTAAGATAAATATATTATTTTTAATCAATTTTAAAGGGTTCAAACTTGATGAAAAGTTTCTCATAATTCTATGTATTCCAATATTATGCTGACAGATTTCACGGATGATTTTGAGAATCCAAAATGGGTTTAATAAATGAATAAATAACATGATTATATAGAAAATAATGAAATATGGTAAATCATACCAAATCCAAATGAAAAAAAATTATTGGTAAAAAATAGGTTTATCTGGAACTACCAGGATAAATATGGTGAAGTGAGAACAAACAAAGAAATAATAATGTGCAAAGGCTACTCACTGATTTAAGGAATTAATTTTTTGTGAATATTTTCCCTAGTGTAATGGATGTATATAATAAAAAATATCCCCATGTTTCTTAAATAAAAGCCACAAATTTTTCAAATGAATGTGAAATTATCATTTTTGAATGGTGATATTAATGAGGATGTTTACATTGCACAAACATGTAGTTTTTTTGGAATGATAAAATTTTTGTATACTGGTTGATGAATTCCACGTATAGGATAAAATAAACTCCAAGGGAATTGTAATCAAAATTCTATACATTCTTATGAAATATGACTTTTAATAAAGTAAAATTTTATAACAATCTATATGTTTATGAATGTCATAAATTTACACCATTGTAATTGTTTATGTTGATGAAATTATTTTTTCATGGGATGATGTATAAAATTGTGAAATATTTTCTGAATCCAATAAATTGTTTTTTGAAATTTCAATGATGGGATAAATGAAGTACTTTCATGGAATAATAATCTTACAAAAGAAAAAAACTAATTTTTCATTCCCTTGAAATTAATGATATAATACTACTTAAAAAGATATACATTGAGAACTCAAATCTTTTTTAAACACAAATTTCAGTTGGAACAAAGTAGACCAAATATAGAGAAGGTATGTATGTTTATAAAGAAGAGTTTCAGAACCTGAGTGGATGATTGTTTTTTCTGACAACCTCAAGACATGAAATTCTTACACTGTTAGGTTATGTAAAATATTTCAATGTTCACCAAAAAAATTTCCTTTTTTGTGGGGTGATCAATTAACATATATATCAAAGGAACCAAAAATTTTTAAATCAGGTATCATATCTCAAAATGTATTGATTCATATTTCTATTAATTTGATGCTTTTGAAGGAAATGTCCATGAAATTCCATCAACATCATGTGGAGTTTTCATTCTCAAAACAATTTCCATTAGTTTTCATACAATAAAATAGAATTCAGTAACCCATTTCTTGTCTAATATTGATAATTTGGTTTCTACTAAAAATTATACTCATCATATGTGGATTAAAACTCAATTGGAAGATTTAATTGTTGAAGTGATGTTACCCTTTCTCTAGTGTTTTGGAAATCCAAGTTCCATCAACCTAAGAAAAAATCTATTTCAACATTATCATTCATAGAATATTTATATTAAATATAATTTCATAAATATGAATGTGGGGAAGAATACTTTTAACCTTTATTATGCTCTAACATGAAATGAAGTCACTGAAATTTCATAAAACATTTTAAAATTTATCCAATTTATAAACATTTGTTTCACATTGGTGTCTAACCTAATTATCATCATGTTTTAGGTATGTGTTTTTTCCTCACTATTTTATTGTCTTTGTATAGTGTTGTGAAATGGGGGATAATTTTTTATAAATCGTTGAATTGTTAAGTGTTCATCCATTTAATAGAACATGTAAAAAGGGGGAGTTGTGGGTATGTTGTGAATTCATCATGTATGAGTGTAAAATATTCTAACTATTTTTTGTAGTGGATGTAAGAAACCATATTTTATAGGAATGTTGAAGATGAAAAGATATTTTTTATGAAAATATGATGAATTTGTGTATTTAATTAATTTTATACATTTTGGGTTTTTTGTTAACAATTCTTGTTTGTAAATTAGTTATCTCACATAGGAATATAACTGTAGATAAATAATCTATATATTAAAGATACAATGTTTAGTGGTTTATTAATCATGGTTGGACATAAAAATGAACCCTGGTGAATATTGGGACAAATTTTGATGAATTATATTTTTGAATGGTGAATGAAGTGTTTGATTGATTGTGTTATATTTTTTTAATATTAATGAAATAAATTCACCTTTTAAAGTATTTAAATCTGACCGAAAATCATATTATAGAAATAAAACAAAAAAATATATATTAAATTTCATTAGATTGGTGAGATGTTTTCTGGAAGAAAAATATCATAAAAAATGCCATGGGTTGGTTATTAATAATGAAGATAATGAAAAAGATGTATCAGTTTTTTTGCAACTATGATAAAAACATGACGATGGTTTTGGTTATTAATAAAATCAATGGTCTTTTAAAAACATGTGATTCAATATATTTGAATGATTCAAGTGTGATAATAATCTATTATGGTCTGATTGAAAATAAATATGTTTTTGGAAGAATTGGAAGGTGAAATGAGTCCACTATAAATAAGAAGACGATGAAGCTAATCTTTAGCCTTTGGAAGTTTATGAGTAAGTTATGACACAATCTAACAATTTAGGAGGATAATGTTTGTAAAGATGAATATGTGAATTCTCATTTCATTGTTATGACATCATTAAACATATAAATGTTTTTTGGATATAAAGGTTATTCGAATTGTCATCAAATAATGTAGCTTGTTTTTAGTCAGGCCAATAATCCTAGATAAAAAATTCAATGAAGAAAGAAGTATAATATTGAAATCTTATCGTTATCCTATTTAGGCAAGGAATGATATCGATGAAGTCAAATCTACTGAAATGGGTCCATGAGTTTCATTGTTCCACCAATCCATCCGAATGGATTCTAAATGTAATTCATATTAAACATATATTAATAATATTAGATGAAATTTATTATCAAAGTTATAATTTTTTTGTAAATTTATTTAGACCAATCTAATTAAATGTAATTGGGATTTTATAGAATTAATAAATATAATGAAAAATAAATATATGTGGTTTCAAATATGAAGATGAAAATGAGATATCAATCAAAAATTTATTCAACCATTTCCTTCAAGAGTAATTGTTTGTTGTTTAAAATACTATTATAAGGATAACGAAGTCTAATATACTTTATAAAATTGGGTCAATACTATCAGATAGGGGATGTCACCAATAACTCCATCAAACACAAAATATACAGTTTTGTAAAATAATTAAAGGAAAATTTCATGATATTATCCAAATTTTATCATGGAAGTAGTTGAATAATTTTGAAAAATGGTTCAAAAATATTTTGTTTGTTGTAAGGAAACATAATTAAGGATCTGTTGTATTTTTCATAATGATGATATCAGAATAAATAGTATATTAAAATGATCATATTGAGATGTAATTTTATTCTCATCTTATTGGTGTGCTATTTTTTAGATGGATGAGATTTTTATGGAGAAATGTAAGGATTTTTTTGATCTTATAATTCCATCATATTGGAGAAAAGGAAAATGGAAAATCAGAATAAGAATAGTGATTTCTATGAATTTTTTATTTGAGCTGATGTCTAAATATGATTTTGGGATCATTGATGAGGTAATGATGCACCCGAAACTCTCAGTGAGTTTATGATTTAGAAAATGTGGGTTAATCAGTAAACATTTTAAGAATCCTCCACCATCCACATTTGGATCACCTCTAAAATTATATTTAATTTGTTATTTATAACAAGTATTTATTGTCCCTGACATAAGGTGGAGTGGTGAATAAATTTAGTGATAATAATTTTATCGATCATACTTTACAAAGAATGAATCACCCGATTAATAATGAAAGGATAAGAGCTAAATATGTAATAAGTTTATTCATATTCAGATTGAGAATTAATACTAGGAATTCTATATTTACATAGAATAATTTTAGTATTGTCTTAGCCATATTTTAAAAGAATAATTTTTCATAATTGAGTAATCAGATTGGGGAATCATACTAGAAAATCACACTGAGTAAATTATGATGTTCAAGAAGACATTTCTTGATAAAGGTTAAGAAACTAGAGAATTGTTTTGAAGATTTTATTTGTTAAATTTGATCAAGAATCACAATAAATTTTTTTATGAAATAATATTATTACATCATTTTATTCTACATGAATTAGATGCGTTGTTGTATTGGATAAAGTTATACATGACAATAAGGGGATATGCTGTACATTTTGATCCACAAATGGGATTGTTTCCATGTGGGTTGTGTGGTATTATATTTTTTCAATACAATACCATATATGCAGCTACACCTATTTAGTATTGATCTTTTAATATTTTTGTGTTCTTATGGATGTGGGTTTGGATCTATTTTAAACTAGTGATAAACTCTTTGATATAATTTAATGGTTATTTCAAAATAAAGGAAACATAACTGATAA
The DNA here is from genome assembly GCA_963277665.1 of Viscum album. NCBI lineage: Eukaryota > Viridiplantae > Streptophyta > Magnoliopsida > Santalales > Viscaceae > Viscum > Viscum album. The sequence continues at coordinate 1,007,098,344 of OY728159.1, forward strand.
TTATATCATTGATTCACCCCTCCCCATATCTGAGATACATTTACCCTTTATGCAATATTCATAGAGATATTCTTTCACTCCTCTTAATTATCAATATTTATGTAATTATTCACAATGTTACATCATTCTCAGTTTAGTAGATAAAACATTTTCTATTATATAACTATCTTAAATATCAATATTATAATCCTTTCAGAATTCAATCCACCATCATGAATGATATTTTGGGTCTTGATGATTGATTATATACTTATGAAACTAAGGATTTGAAAAACCCAAAAAATTCTCATTGATGGGGTATTGTTTTCATAACTTCCATGAAAGAACAATTACTATCAATTTAAGATCATATGTCTAATAATTATGCTAATGGTATCAAAAAAATGAGACCTATAAAAAGTAATCTAATCAACAATAAAAATTCATATCATGACATGAAGAGTCATATAAAACATTTATCTGATCCCCACCATATTGAAATCAAAGGATTATATGTCTAACCAGATTATACATTAAGTATTCAAAATAAACCAAGCACTAGTCACCTCATAATAATACCTAATAATTTCTAGATGTTGATTTCATATGAATCATAACATTATGTAAGTTATCTATGTATATTGTATAATATCTTTCTACACTATGGAACCTCCATAACTCTTCTATAATTTGGGGAGTTCCCCATGAAAACAGAACCCCAAATTTCAAAGCATCCAAATATAACCCTCACAAGGTCGCCTCCTTCTATAAGAAACATACATCACATCGGTAAAAATCATACATACAAAAATATGGAATATATGTTGATGATGAACAACTCCTATAATTGAATGAATATTCCATGGTTACTGTTACTCATATGAGGAGTAAATAAATATTTCATAATAGAAGAAAATAATTAAAATTTTCATAAAATACTTGATCAAGTCATTCACTATAACGATGAACATTGAAGGATAATGTTTCCCTTAAAATGACATCGTATTGGACACATAATGCCCATAATAATATCTAAATTCATCTATTATAATATCCACATCCTTCGCATAAATTTGATGATATTATAACTACATAACAACCATCGAGAACCAAAAATATCCTATAACCTGATTAAATAATTCATTAGATCACAGTAGGAGATAGCTGGTAATCATTGTTACCTAGTTATAATGATGATTGTTGTTACATAGTTGCAATCATCCATTTTTATTTATTAACAAAAAATGGTTCACTGATTGATGAATAACAATGATTAACACATCCTTACCACAACATATCAACGAGATTTTCTAAAATATCTGACAAACCAAATGTATTTATCCTATACATTTGTTTCCTTATTGAAGAGTCACCTAGTTATAGATCTATGAAACAAATTTACACTCATCTTTGTGGTAAAATTATACCCTCCATAAAAATATAGGCATACTACCAATACTATGGAAAACACTGACTGTTGATCCCTAAACAAACACAACTTTTTTTTTCATCAATGAATGTAAGGATAGAACAGACATTCACCCCATCTATTGGTCTCAATCTCCATTGATCAGTTTATACTATCCGATAAAATATTAAAACACAATCTACCTCAAGAAAAAATACACAATATCCAAAACAATTCAAATCCAGTAAATGATGTGTATGATATCATATAGATGAATCTATGATAATAGAATGTTTAGGCATGAGAAATGGTTCTCCGAAACTAGAAAAAATATCTGTAAAAATTTGAAACAATTCTTATAAAATTTTGATTATATTAGTCAAAGAAAAGAGAACTAGAATACTATGAACCTCATGTCCCAACACATTGACAAAGGCTGGTGATATGATTGATTTTGTATCACTTGGATAAAAAAAGTTGTTCCCTCTTGTAAAGAGTTATCAAATCATACCGCATAGGATATATAGTGTGCCCAGTAATAGAAAGGATAGATCATGAATCTAATCATATCCCTATCACTTACATTTCTGACACTAAGGATTTACCCATCCATGGGATTATATTTTAATTGAGGAGGTGAATAATCTAATAGATATACCTACCCTACCCTATATCTTCTATATAGATCCCTAGGGATAAAATCCTGATGCTTGTGGGTTTCCTTAAACAACCTCAATTGGTAATATGATGTGGAACACCTAGTTCATGTAACCTAATGAAATAGTAATGAACTCTCACTATAAATAACATTAACATCCATATAAAAAAAATATTTTGTTCCATTTGAAAGGTCCTAAGAGATGACTACCCTAGGAAACGAGATAATGAGATTTGATACCTACCCCTAACTATTTAAAATCTCTTATTTATAGGAAACATGAAAAAGTGGTGAAAATATCTACATTATGTGGAATCCTGATGAATCTACACTTGTGATAACCCTTTTCTATCCAACATCCTGTCAACAAAATATTCCCTCCCTGAATCACTATAATACATCCATAATAGTAACAATATTCCATTAAATAGACTTCTGGATTCAAATAATCATCAAAATTTCTCTATATTTTCTCCTTGTATATAAATATGGATGATGAATTATAAATAAGTTTTTGTAAATGGATCTTGAATTCCCATATGCTAGAACTCTCCTAACAACGTGTTAGAATCCTCTCGTGGACAACAACATTTATGTACTAAAAATGAAAATATTATCAGAACCGTCCCCTAAGTCTCTACCAATAAATTAATGAATCCTTGATATACATATGTATTATGATATAACAAATCCTCATTTCACTATGAAGCATCATAAAAACCAATGAATCTGACTTCTCCTTTTGAGAACAGATCGTGTGTAAAGTTATCTCATTATGCCACAACATGTATTTTACCAAAGTGTCTAAAATAAATCACTCATACTATTATATAGTCTTTCACAAAAACACCTAGAGTGTCATCCACATTTTTTTTTCATTGACCACTAATCTATTGATATCCAATAGATTTCTATAATGAACATCCTCTGTTTAAACATGATGAGGAAGTCTACCAAAATTCATACCTTCAAAATTAAAAAAAATATTAAATACACAAAAACATATAATTTTTAGTATTTTACATCAATTTATGTATTTATCTGTTTTATTTTTTAATAATATAAAGTTATAGAAATTTCAATAAAAGGAACAAGTATAAATGATGTATGATATTTTCCTATGTATCTAACCAATATTAATAATCACTTCTCTTGGTAGCCTATGAAATCCAAAATTTATAGTCATAAAATCCTTGGAGTGAGTTAATTGTTGAATCCAAGCTTGTATCCCTTTTTTATATTTACTTATAAGGTCATATAAAAGTATTTTCTAAAGCACTAATGTAATCTCACGTATCCATAACTCCAAACTCCATCATATTCCTCAACCAGAAAATTTGATACCACAATTTTCTAACATACTCTCCCTAAATTTAACCCCCAGGAGCTAGAAATAAAGAATGGAGGATGGTGATTGACCAAATCCCACCGAAAATATTGAATGTGTTGTTGATAATAAATGATGGTGTATTGTATATATAATTGAATGAAATACTTACTTAAATAATAAGAGGAATGATATAAATGAAAATTTTACCAACTATCCCTTTATTAAATAGGTAATGAAATACCGTATTAATGATTATAATTTCATACAATACTATTACTACAAAAATAAAACTAATGGTACAAAATGTAAGAGTGAAAGTGGCTATGTGGCCTAAAAATATGTGGGATACTTATATCTATCCTGGTCATAAATCTTGTTATACTTACTTAATAATAGTTTTATATATAGGGTAATCATATCAGGTATGCTCTATAAGATACTCCGACAACCCTCAAATGATAAATATAACGAATTCAACAACATATATATATATATAACAAAAAGTGAAAATATTTCATAACAAAGAAAGGAATACTTGAATCCCACCCTTACAAAGGATGGGATTGTAGTTTTTAATTTATACAAGAGGTAAAATATTATAATGGTTGAAACTATAGTACCTCAGTGTTAGTGTGGAACATCAAATGGAATTTATCTATAAATAAGCTAGTCCGAAGAATCATAGTATAAATTATCACAACATATATATCATGCATCATATCTTATCATCATCCCCTAAATAGATACATATATCAACAGAGTAATTATCTATGAATCACCACAAATTATATTAAATGTATCTTATATTTTATAACATACCTCAATACATAACATAACCTACAAATTACTCATATATTAATATTTTGGAATCAGTATCTAGAGACACATGTGTGAAAAATTACAACAATATAGTATAATGTTATATAACAACATATAGGGTAAGATAAAGTCTATTCATACCATCACAATATAATACAAATTGAATTGAGTGATTCCATATCAGGTTACCATTCATCTATCCCTCACTATACTAAATGGTGAAAAATATTCCCTCCTAATGTTCATTGGGTTTAAATATCTCGTATATAATGGGTTGGTAGCATATAAAATCCTAAAATATACATGATATACTATATCTCCCAACAATAATGTAGTAATTTCAACATTCATAGGGTCAGCTGTAGCTATCATCGGTCGACTACCTGACGACCACCTCTAATATCATTATATATAATATGCTCCCAAGAATTCATTGAGATTAATTAAATTACATTTTCACTTTTATATAGTATACCTTTTTTTAATTAACTCATTATAAATTTATTATCATTTATCTATAATTATATTTTATTTCTTACCCTAGAAGTGAATTTCATGACCAATAAGAATATACTATTGATTATATGATTTCAAATGATTAAAATATTTTTCATTATATCATATACCAAGTAAATGGATTAAAATTTTTATAAATATAAATTTTCATTTCAAAATTCAATCTACAATTGGAATATAATTTTCTAAAATAAATAGATCTATAATCATTCACAACCGACAACCTCATATACTGGTGAAAGTAGTGTAAATAAACTAGAAATTCAGTTATTGGATATCTAAACATAACTTTAACATGTAAGATTACTTATTTTAAGCACAAAATTTGAAATTTAATCTTCAAAAAATTCCATAAATCATGGTTCCATTACACGAAACCATCCTATATATAAACTTGAATCTACTATAACATGCATAAGAAACTACAACAAAATCAAGCCATCCAAGAGATATCTCATCAAACAAAAGCCTATACCATGATCACATCATATCACATAGAAAATATTAAATTGAGAGACATATAGAAGGTAAAAAATACAAAAATGAGATCACTCGGCCCAAATTATTTCCCTTATTAAATAACTGGTTTCATATCCATATTGGTTTAACCAATTCTTTCTTTACCACTTATAACTATAGGTACCCAAAAAATCATCTATAAAAGCTATAACACTATTTAGAAATCAATCAAATAATTTATTGTCGTATAATAATAATTATGAACAAATAACTTTTCTTTTTTAAAATGACACTTTACTATTATTAATGATATACATCTAGAATATTTTTTATTTAGATAATTTCATTAAATCTTGGAATAAATAATTACAATGATCATTCATAAAAAAGATTTAGTTTCCCATAAAATTACATGAATCTATGGATTTCATAAACATTTTAAATCACATATAATTATCAATCCAACAATTTACTTCTACAGATAAGAAAAAAATTACCTTAATTTATAATTCTAATCCCAAGAAAAAAATTATTAAAAAATATCAACAGTTATCGAATTGAGTATAACAAAATAACATAAATAAATTATCATGGAGGATAAATTTTATCACTAATACTATAGTACCCCTGATTTCAGGTATGTAACCCTTTCTTGATTCTTTTCATTATTTAAATGTTAAGGGTATTTAATGGGAGAGTTGGGAGAACTTGGAATGATGTTTTGAGGCAAAGGTGAAGTCGCAATGTCAACGCACGGGTTGTCTAACCGTGCAGAAAAACTGTGTGCAGTGGGTCATGGAGGCAGTTGCTTCTGCACGTTCGGCGCACAATTTATCTAACCGTGCGGACAAACCATGCGAGAAGAGTGGCCGAGGCAGCAGCCAATGCACGGTTTGTCAAACCGTGCGGTCACTTAAAATTAGCTCTTTAAATTGTAGATTTAACTCGTTTTGCCTCTAATTTACCCATTAAAGCTCTTAAGTAGACCTAACTCGGTATTTTGGTTCTCCTAAGGTCAACGAGGGTTCCCCCATCATTCCAGAGGAGATCTGAAGGATTATCTTGGTGAATCGAAGCCGTATTCTTGAGGTATGTGATCGTTCTCCTTCGTTCATGAATGGTTTCTTAGATATACATAGATCTACTTCTCCCTTTCTCTTGGTTTCATAGCTCTATGCGTGTTAGGGATAAACCTAAGAATGTGGATGCAAAAAATGTCGAGTTTTGGTCTTAGTTGTGTTAGGAGAAGAGATTTAAGGTGGGTTATTGGAGATTTGACCCGGTGTTCTTGAGTGTTCTTCGTCCGTTGCTTGGTTTCACCTTTTTTTAAAGGAGGTAGCTACACTCGCGACTCATCTTGTTAGAATTGGTTTTATTAATTTCAAATTTGTTATTTGAATGGAATTGATTTTGAAAATTATAACGACCCACACTTTACATACATTGTTAATACTTCAAAATTTAAGCACACTTATTACAACATATGACAAAACCACAAAGGACCGTATAGGTATAGTGTCTTTAGAAACTGGGAAACATAAACAACTAGTTCATAAATCTTCTACAGTGTCTCCCATTTATTTCATCATATCTAGGGTCCCTTTTAGCGTATTCTACTTAATATCCATCTTCCTGACCGGGGGAAAAGAAAACATAAAAGGGTGAGCTCAAATGCTCAGCAAGGGCAAATAAAGGAAATAAAAATCATATCATATCATTTTGAAAATCAAAACCTGCAAAAGAGATCATAATATCTTAACATGGAATAAATCATAGAAGTGAAAATGAGATCCCCATAATCATAACATAAAATTTGAAACTTTGTGGCATGCACACATAATCATGGAAAATCATTTCTTGTTAGTCATGACTCATTGCCAAGACTATCTTAGTGGACGAAGTCCCTTTCTGAACCGAGTTCACTCCTCGTTTCAGTCCTGTATCACTGAACGGAAATAAACTTCCGTTCCAGCCATGTCTATCTCATGAGATATAAAATCTTTACCCAATGCATTGGAGGGAGATATAGGTGCCACCCATCTTATAATGAATCCTTTCTTATGTGTGCCACATAATCATAAAACATACATCATCGCATAACACAAGTAACAAAAATGGGATTCTTGAAACATCATGACATCATAAATCAATTCATATAAGATAAAGGAATTCATAAAAATAATTCCATCACAACATTATCAAATCAATGTAATAAAAGGGATAAAAATATAACCCTTTATTATCTTAGATGGAAAATAATTTTGATAAAACACTTGAACTCCATTCTTGAGGAAAATATCCTTTCTTCTTCAAAAACATTTTTCCTTTCATAACATGTCATACAACTTTAAAATAAAATAAGTTGATTAAAAATAAACTTGAAAACATGTAAAGGAAGCTTCTTTGAAGTAATGTTTTAAAAATCCATTCATGCCGTATAATTTAAAAAAAAACATTCTTCGTACTTTTGTCGGAAAAGTCAAAAAGTACCTTGTACGGAAAAACGACAAAAGATTCCTTTCATATTCTTTACTAAAAACTCACCTAAGGGTAAAAATGGATTTAAACAATTGTAGGTGGATGTAAATAATATTACATATTGATGAAACATGGATGTGGATGATAAAATACACCCCAGTAAATACTTACGAATAAACAATCTCGGATAAAAATGAGATTGTGATATTTCCCTTACCTTAGGTCCGATTTGCTTTGTTCGTGTCCGAAGCTCCTGTATAATGGTTTAAATAATGTTATTGACTTATTCCAGAATCATACATATTGATATGAGATCATATATGGTCATATTATTAGCTTCTTGTTAGTAATATTTCATTGTTACTTGTTACTCGGATCTTTATAACTTTTTGTTCTTATGCCTGTTTTGTCGAATAAATTCTTATTCTTATCTTTAGGTTATAGATAATTCATTTCCAGAATGGTATTAGTGTAGTATATACCATATTCATTCATTAAATTCATTTATATAATCATTATGAAATGAAGATCATGTAGAACGAGTCGCATCACATCGTGGAGACGGTATTCCGTAAGTACGTACGAGTGATGATATTGTTCCTATGATCGTGGAATTGTATTGGAGTATATATATATTATTTCAGTATCAATATTACTTTATAATAATCATATATAGTTACTCATTACACCATTATACCCATCCTTGTAAGGTGATGGTGGAAAATAGATTACACCACGGCGTGGAGACGGTATTCCGTACGTACGCACGCGCGGTGATTTCATTTTTCCGTAGGATGGATAGAAGGTGAATTAGGGTTGTTTAATATTTATAATAACATATCAGTATTTAAGTAATACTGATGTTATTACTTTATCATGAAACAACTAAATAATAAGAAGTTGAAGAAGAAAGAAATTGAAAAGATCGGTAATGGATATTACCTCTTCTTTGGAACGCCTCTTTGAATCCCCCACTTAAGGAACTAAGATTGGTCTTTGGAGAAGACCAAGACCTCTAGGATTATTCTAGGGAAGTGGAGAGGAGAAAATGGCAGGGGTTTGCCGAGCTTGAGTGCTCAAATTGGTGTGAGGAGGAGGGGGAGGAGGTGCCCTTTTATAAGGGAGGAGAGGGGCACCTTAGGAATATCTCAAAATATTATTTTATATTAAAGTCAAAATCGGTTTATAATGGTTCCAAAGGGTCTTATTTCGAAGCTAAAGTGGGGATGGGTCGAAATCCTATAAACCAATAGGATTTAGACAAGTTTAGGGTATTATTTTAACCTTATCAATTAGATTTAACTCTAAGTTAATTAATTTAACTTTTACCGTGTCTTTTTGTTTTCTTTCACTATATGGTTAATACACTTACTATAACATGCCAAACGAACCCCAAATTGTTTATTATTAATATATATATCCTTATCTAAGTCATTTGGCCGAACCTTAGATTTTTAGGAATAAAATAACAATTAATAATATAATATTTGATTTAAAAACTATTTTGTGTCAATTTTGACACTATTTGATATATGATTTTTGTGAAAGTCATAACAGAATTATATGTTCGAACCAAGTTGATTAAATCAACATTAATATATCATAGTAACCTATAAAATTAGTGGAATTCATAAAAAGTCTCAAATTACATTTATTTTGGTGTTTATAACATCAATTATGTCAATATTTCATTAATAAGATAATTACTGCATCATCATTGTGTCATAAATAAATTAAATTATTTAATGTCTAAAAATTACAAATAAAATACCATTATGTAGGAAATCTTTTTATATTTCTAATGAATATTTATAGTCGAATTTATCTTATGTATAACTCCATATTAAAAATGATTTACTTATTAAACTTTGATTTTAACTATTTTAACCCTTCTTTAAATAAATTAATAATAAATGTCCTAATCTAATCCAAGTGGGCCTAAATGGTCATATTTTATTCCTAAGTTTGTTTTTGGTCGAATTACACTTGTCCAATAGAATTAGGACATGTGTTAGGGTAATAGTAATATCATATTTACCCTTAGTTACCCTATTTACTATTAACCGCGGTAAAAAAAAGTAAAAAGTTACTATTCACCAAAAAATTATTTTCATCTCATTGAACCACATTTTAGTCCTTGATATTAACCGTGTCTCTCGGATTTTTGAAATTCCATTCACAGAAGCGGTAAAATTATGTTTTATGCAAAATTCAGTTTTTAACCTACCACTTAGTGGTTTCACTATTCATCAAAAATTGAAAGTTTTCAGAAAAATACCAAAATTTCACCCTAGGCTAATTTCGATATTCTGAGTCCAAAAATGAAGTCCATTTTGAAAAATAGAATTTATAAAATTTTAAAAAGTGGTTATTACTATTCGTAATGGCTAGTTTTAATAGCATATTGTTGTTTAGTGAAACTCGGTATTGCGTACGACGCAAGCTATCGAGGAAGGTCGCAATTGCGTGCAAAGCAAGCCAAGCAAGTGTTGTGTAGAAAAAGATTCCTTTGATGGTTTATATAACATAAAAGTCTCGGGTGTTACATTCTACCCCCCTTAAAAAGAATTTCGCCCTCGAAATTCGTCACTTTGTAACAAACAAATGAGGATACTTCTCCCTCATCATATCCTCAAGCTCCCATGTAGCTTCTTCAAGTTGGTGGTTCCTCCATAAAACTTTCACCAAGCGAGTGGTCTTGTTTCGTAGGACTTTTTCGCTACGATCCAGAATCTCTATCGACTGTTCTTCATAAGAAAGATCTTGCTCCAGCGGTACAACTTATGAGCTGAGTACATGTGAAGGATCTGGTATGTACTTTCTCAGGAGAGATACATGGAACACATCGTGAACTTGAGAGAGATTCGGTGGAAGCGCCAATCGGTAAGCTACCTTCCCAACACGATCCAGTATTTCGAAAGGACCGATATATCTAGGGCTCAACTTCCCCTTCTTTCCAAATCTCATAACCCTCTTCCAGGGAGATATTCGTAAGAACACTTTATCACCCACTTCAAAATCTAGGTCTTTTCTTCGGTTGTCGGCATAACTTTTCTGTCGACTCTGAGCTGCTCTTATGTGTTGTTGAATAGATCTGACCTTTTCTGCCATTTCATCAACGAGATCAGGTCCTAATAGCTTTCTTTCCCCAACTTCATCCCAGCAAGTTGGAGTCCTGCATTTCTTTCCATAGAGAGCTTCATAAGGAGCCATCTGAATACTGGAGTGAAAGCTATTATTATAAGAAAATTCCACCAAAGGTAGGTGTTGATCCCAACCTCCTTTGAAATCCATAGAGCAAGCTCTCAACATATCTTCTAGGGTTTGAATTGTTCTCTCAGACTGACCGTCTGTCTGGGGATGATAAGCAGTGCTGAAACTCAACTCTGTATCCAGAGTATGCGGAAGACTTCGCCAGAACTTCGAGGTAAATCTCGGATCCCGATCAGATATAATAGAAAGTGGTACTCCATGCAATCTTACCACTTCCTTTACATATATCCTGGCAAGCTGATCTAGAGAGAAATCCTCTCTAATAGCAATGAAGTGTGCAGACATTGTAAGACGATCAACTATGACCCAGATAACATTATTTCCTTTGGATGTTTTAGGAAGTCCTGTGACAAAGTCCATAGTGATGTTTTCCCATTTCCATTCGGGTATGGGTAATGGTTGTAACATCCCCTTAGACTTCTGTCTCTCAGCTTTGACTTGTTGACAAACCAATCATCGAGAGACATATTCAGCAACATCTCTTTTCATGCCATCCCACCAGAAGTACTCTTTCAGGTCCCTATACATCTTCGTGCTTCCAGGATGAATAGAGAATGACGAACTATGAGCCTCATTCAGCAGCTCATTCTTTAATTCGGGGATGGGAGGAACGAAAACCCGATTCCTGAACTTTATTATCCCATCACAATCAAGGTTGATTTCAGGAACATTTCTCACCTTCTTTTGTAACTCGACATCTTCTTTCTGTGCCTCTTTAATCTTCACATGTATAGATGGTTGAACATTCATTTGAGAAAGATAAGATTTTTCCCCTTCCATCATAATTCCAAGATCCATCCTTTGTAAATCCATAAATATTGGATCTTTTGTGATCCTCATCATGGATAAACTAGCATGGTCTTGTCGACTTAATGCATCTGCCACCTTGTTTGCTTTCCCAGGGTGGTAATGGATTGAGCAGTCATAATCCTTAATCAGCTCCAACCATCTTCTTTGACGCATATTCAACTCCTTTTGTGTGAAAATATACTTTAAACTTTTATGATCAGTATAAATATCACACCTTTCACCATAAAGGTAATGCCTCCAAATCTTTAATGCAAAGATTACCGCAGCCAACTGCAAATCATGTGTTGGGTAATTTTGATCATGGATTTTCAACTGTCATGAGGCATAAGCTATCACCATATCATTTTGCATAAGAACACACCCCAATCACTTCTTGGATGCATCACTGTAGATCACAAACCTTTCTCCACTACAAGGCAGTGTGAGCACAGGTGCACTGGATAACCTTCTTTTCAACTCCTTGAAATTCTCTTCACATTCCTCTGTCCAGACAAACTTAACTCCTTTCCGAGTCAACTTGGTGAGTGGATTAGATAATCGTGAAAAATCTTTTACAAAACGTCGATAATAACCAGCCAAACCAAGAAAACTTCGGATCTCAGTTACTGTTGTTGGTCTTGACCATCTATCGATAACCTCTGTTTTTGCTGGATCCACAGATATCCCCTCTTTTGAGATTATATGACCCAAAAATGCAACTTTTTGAAGCCAAAATTCACACTTGGTAAATTTGGCATAAAGCTTCTCTTTTCTCAGGGTCTTCAATATAATTCTCAAGTGATCTTCATGCTCTTCCTTGCTCTTTGAATAGACAAGAATATCGTCTTAAAGACTACCACAAATTGATCAAGATAGTCTATAAAGACTCTATTCATTAGATCCATGAAGATAGCAGGGGCATTAGTAAGACCAAATGGCATCACTATAAATTCATAGTGTCCATACCTTGTACGGAAAGCCGTCTTTGGTATATCCTCCCTTTTGACCCTTAATTGATGATACCCTGAACGAAGATCAATCTTGGAAAAGTATTGAGCTCCGCGTAGTTGGTCAAATAAGTCATCAATGCGTGGGAGAGGATATTTGTTCTTGATAGTGATCTTGTTAAGTTCTCGATAATCAATGGAGAGTCTCATTGATCCATATTTCTTCTTAACAAATAGAACAGGTGCTCCCCAAGGTGACGCACTAGGGCGTATGAATCCCTTATCAATATTCTCTTGGAGTTGCTTCTTCAATTCCTGCAACTCAATTGGGGCCATTCTATAAGGTGTCTTTGAAATAGGCAAAGCACCCGGTACAAGTTCTATTGAAAACTCAACTTCACGATTTGGTGGAAGACCCGGTAATTCCTCCGGAAAGACATCATCAAACTCCCGTACAATGGGCATATTCTTAATCGTGAGTTTCTCACCAACTATTTGAGATAAATAACCTTCATTTAGTGGAATCAATACCCATAAGATGGAAGAAATTTCCACTGGAAGGTTATGTTCATCCTTGCATTGATAGACGATCGTAGGTTGATCTGGAATATGAAATGTGACTTCCCTTCTTTGGAAATTGATATGAGCTCCATGTAGAGAAAGCCAATCCATGCCAAGAATCACATCAAATTCCACTAAAGGAAGGATCACAAGATTTGCAGGAAGCACTTTCCCACAAACTTCGATCGGAGAAGAATTATAAACTTCTGATGCGACTGTTGTGCCATTAGGTGTTGTCACAGCTAACTCAACATCTAATTTTTGAGGTAATACGGTGATACCCTTAGAAAATTCTTTAGAAATAAAAGAGTGGGTGGATACAGAATCAAATAAAACATTAGCTACTTTAGAGTGGATGGTAAGTGTACCTTTCACCACATCGTTATCGTACTCCACATCGCTGATAGAAATTGCATGTGACTTTCCTTTGTCTTTAGCCTTAAGAGTTTGTTGACGTCGACCATCATCATCAACCCTTGGATTTGGGCATTGATTGGCATAATGCCCCATATCCTTGCACTTGAATCATTGAAGTGTAGTAGGTTCATTCTGTGTATCCCTTCCTTTGTTTGCATCATTAGACATCTTCTTCCCATTATCACGGCATTCAAATGCCCGATGACCTTCCTTTCCACATTTAAAACATTTACTTGTCCCTTTAAGACAACTCCCTCCATGTTTCTTTCCACACTTTGAGCATAAGGGAAAGTTCATCTTCTTTTCCGTGTGCTCTTTAGATTTTTCTTTGAATTCCATCTTCCTCTTCTTATCAAACCCATGTGACTGATGGGTTACTCCAATCTCCATCTCGACTTTGAGAGCACATCGAACGATTTCCTCGTAGCTATTGAAGTCCCTTATGGCTAACGCCCTTCGAAGACTTGGTTTTAAGCCACTAAAGAATCGATCGATCTTACTCTCAGGTTGGATAATAATACCAGAAGCGTACCTTGAATGTGTTGTAAAATTTTCTTCATAGGTACTAACAGATTCATCATCCCTTTGCTTCAGTTCAAGGAACTCTTTCTCCATCTTTGTTCGGAGAATACGAGGGAAGTACTTATTGAAAAATAAGTTCTTGAACTCATCCCATTCCATAGACTCAATTTCACCCATTTGCCTCGTATTCTTAACAAGATTCCACCATTGATCCGCATCTCCTTCCAAACGATACACTGCTAGGATGACTTTATCATGATCAGAACATTGAAGAACTGAAAATATCTTTTCAGTAGTACTAATCCATTGTTCAGCAACTAATGGATCAGTAGACCCGCTGAAAGAAGGTGGACGCTGCCTCATGAAGGATTCAACAGAATGTTGCTCCCTCCTTTGCTCGTTTGGAAATCCTGCATGATTCATAGCTTGAGAAAGTTGTGTGAGCATGGCTATAAGATTTTGCATTCCAGCTCCCATATCGTTTGGTTGCTCAGGGGGACAATCATTGCATTGCCCATCGCATTCCGCATTAACACGGTTCCTTCGGGTTCCAGCCATTGACTAAAACCAAGAAGAATAGTGTGAGCAACACTAATTATAATAGGAAACCACATAATTCAAGAATAAAATTTTCATGCTTATGGTCTTATCCTAGGTTATTCATGGCCATTTCTAAGATTGTGTTCTATGCTTAGACTTATCCTTAGGGTTCTTACTAAGGCTTTCACATCCTAGTTTCCAAAGGTTGACTATACCTTTCCTCTGATACCAACTATAACGACCCACACTTTACATACATTGTTAATACTTCAAAATTTAAGCACACTTATTACAACATATGACAAAACCACAAAGGACCGTATAGGTATAGTGTCTTTAGAAACTGGGAAACATAAACAACTGGTTCATAAATCTTCTATAGTGTCTCCCATTTATTTCATCATATCTAGGGTCCCTTTTAGCGTATTCTACTTAATATCCATCTTCCTGGCTTGGGGAAAAGAAAACATAAAAGGGTGAGCTCAAATTCTCAGCAAGGGCAAATAAAGGAAATAAAAATCATATCATATCTTTTTGAAAATCAAAACCTGCAAAAGAGATCATAATATCTTAACATGGAATAAATCATAGAAGTGAAAATGAGATCCCCATAATCATAACATAAAATTTGAAACTTTGTGGCATGCACACATAATCATGGAAAATCATTTCTTGTTAGTCATGACTCATTGCCAAGACTATCTTAGTGGACGAAGTCCCTTTCTGAACCGAGTTCACTCCTCGTTTCAGTCCTGTATCACTGAACCGAAATAACCTTCCGTTCCAGCCATGTCTATCTCATGAGATATAAAATCTTTACCCAATGCATTGGAGGGAGATATAGGTCCCACCCATCTTATAATGAATCCTTTCTTATGTGTGCCACATAATCATAAAACATACATCATCGCATAACACAAGTAACAAAAATGGAATTCTTGAAACATCATGACATCATAAATCAATTCATATAAGATAAAGGAATTCATAAAAATAATTCCATCACAAAATTATCAAACCAATGTAATAATAGGGATAAAAATATAACCCTTTATTATCTTAGATGGAAAATAATTTTGATAAAACACTTGAACTCCATTCTTGAGGAAAATATCCTTTCTTCTTCAAAAACATTTTTCCTTTCATAACATGTCATACAACTTTAAAATAAAAGAAGTTGATTAAAAATAAACTTGAAAACTTGTAAAGGAAGCTTCTTTGAAGTAATGTTTTAAAAATCCATTCATTCCGTATAAGTAAAAAAAACATTCTTCGTACTTTTGTCGGAAAAGTCAAAAAGTACCTCGTACGGAAAAACGACAAAAGATTCCTTTCATATTCTTTACTAAAAACTCACCTAAGGGTAAAAATGGATTTAAAAAATTGTAGGTGGATGGAAATAATATTAAATATTGATGAAACATGGATGTGGATGATAAAATACACCCCAGTAAATACTTACGAATAAACAATCTCGGATAAAAATGAGATTGTGATATTTCCCTTACCTTAGGTCCGATTTGCTTTGTTCGTGTCCGAAGCTCCTGTATAATGGTTTAAATAATGTTATTGACTTATTCCAGAATCATACATATTGATATGAGATCATATATGGTCATATTATTAGATTCTTGTTAGTAATATTTCATTGTTACTTGTTACTCGGGTCTTTATAACTTTTTGTTCTTATGCGTGTTTTGTCGAATAAATTCTTATTCTTATCTTTAGGTTATAGATAATTCATTTCCAGAATGGTATTAGTGTAGTATATACCATATTCATTCATTCAATTCATTTATATAATCATTATGAAATGAAGATCATGTAGAACGAGTCGCATCACATCGTGGAGACGGTATTCCGTACGTACGCACGAGTGATGATATTGTTCCTATGATCGTGGAATTGTATTGGAGTATATATATATTATTTCAGTATAAATATTACTTCATAATAATCATATATAGTTACTCATTACACCATTATACCCATCCTTGTAAGGTGATGTTGGAAAATAGATTACACCACGGCGTGGAGACGGTATTCCGTACGTACGCACGCGCGGTGATTTCATTTTTCCGTAGGATGGATAGAAGGTGAATTAGGGTTGTTTCATATTTATAATAACATATCAGTATGTAAGTAATACTGATGTTATTACTTTATCATGAAACAACTAAAGAATAAGAAGTTGAAGAAGAAAGAAATTGAAAAGATCGGTAATGGATATTACCTCTTCTTTGGAACGCCTCTTTGAATCCCCCACTTAAGGAACTAAGATTGGTCTTTGGAGAAGACCAGGACCTCTAGGATTATTCTAGGGAAGTGGAGAGGAGAAAATGGCAGGGGTTGGCCGAGCTTGAGTTCTCAAATTGGTGTGAGGAGGAGGGGGAGGAGGTGCCCTTTTATAAGGGAGGAGAGGGGCACCTTAGGAATATCTCAAAATATTATTTTATATTAAAGTCAAAATCGGTTTATAATGGTTCCAAAGGGTCTTATTTCGAAGCTAAAGTGGGGAGGGGTCGAAATCCTATCAACAAATAGGATTTAGACAAGTTTAGGGTATTATTTTAACCTTATCAATTAGATTTAACTCTAAGTTAATTAATTTAACTTTTACCGTGTCTTTTTGTTTTCTTTCACTATATGGTTAATAAACTTACTATAACATGCCAAACGAACCCCAAATTGTTTATTATTAATATATATATCCTTATATAAGTCATTTGGCCGAACCTTAGATTTTTAGGAATAAAATAACAATTAATAATATAATATTTGATTTAAAAACTATTTTGTGTCAATTTTGACACTATTTGATATATGATTTTTGTGAAAGTCATAACAGAATTATATTTTCGAACCAAGTTGATTAAATCAACATTAATATATCATAGTAACCTATAAAATTAGTGGAATTCATAAAAAGTCTCAAATTACATTTATTTTTGTGTTTATAACATCAATTATGTCAATATTTCATTAATAAGATAATTACTGCATCATCATTGTGTCATAAATAAATTAAATTATTTAATGTCTAAAAATTACAAATAAAATACCATTATGTAGGAAATCGGTTTAGCTTTCTAATGAATATTTATAATCGAATTTATCTTATGTATAACCCCATATTAAAAATGATTTACTTATTAAACTTTGATTTTAACTATTTTAACCCTTCTTTAAATAAATTAATAATAAATGTCCTAATCTAATCCAAGTGGGCCTAAATGGTCATATTTTATTCCTAAGTTTGTTTTTGGTCGAATTACACTTGTCCAATAGAATTAGGACATGTGTTAGGGTAATAGTAATATCATATTTACCCTTAGTTACCCTATTTACTATTAACCGCGGTAAAAAAAAGTAAAAAGTTACTATTCACCAAAAAATTATTTTCATCTCATTGAACCACATTTTAGTCCTTGATATTAACCGTGTCTCTCGGATTTTTGAAATTCCATTCACAGAAGCGGTAAAATTAAGTTTTTTTGCAAAATTCAGTTTTTAACCTACCACTTAGTGGTTTCACTATTCATCAAAAATTGAAAGTTTTCAGAAAAATACCAAAATTTCACCCTAGGCTAATTTCGATATTCTGAGTCCAAAAATGAAGTCCATTTTGAAAAATAATATTTATAAAATTTTAAAAAGTGGTTATTACTATTCATAACGGCTAGTTTTAATAGCATATTGTTGTTTAGTGAAACTCGGTATTGCGTACGACGCAAGCTATCGAGGAAGGTCGCGATTGCGTGCAAAGCAAGCCAAGCAAGTGTTGTGTAGAAAAAGATTCCTTTGATGGTTTATATAGCATAAAAGTCTCGGGTGTTACATTCTACCCCCCTTAAAAAGAATTTCGCCCTCGAAATTCGTCACTTTGTAACAAACAAATGAGGATACTTCTCCCTCATCATATCCTCAAGCTCCCATGTAGCTTCTTCAAGTTGGTGGTTCCTCCATAAAACTTTCACCAAGCGAGTGGTCTTGTTTCGTAGGACTTTTTCGCTACGATCCAGAATCTCTATCGGCTGTTCTTCATAGGAAAGATCTTGCTCCAGCGGTACAACTTCTGAGCTGAGTACATGTGAAGGATCTGGTATGTACTTTCTCAGGAGAGATACATGGAACACATCGTGAACTTGAGAGAGATTCGGTGGAAGCGCCAATCGGTAAGCTACCTTCCCAACACGATCTAGTATTTCGAAAGGACCGATATATCTAGGGCTCAACTACCCCTTCTTTCCAAATCTCATAACCCTCTTCCAGGGAGATATTCGTAAGAACACTTTATCACCCACTTCAAACTCTAGGTCTTTTCTTCGGTTGTCGGCATAACTTTTCTGTCGACTCTGAGCTGCTCTTATGTGTTGTTGAATAGATCTGACCTTTTCTGCCATTTCATCAACGAGATTAGGTCCTAATAGCTTTCTTTCCCCAACTTCATCCTAGCAAGTTGGAGTCCTGCATTTCTTTCCATAGAGAGCTTCATAAGGAGCCATCTGAATACTGGAGTGAAAGCTATTATTATAAGAAAATTCCACCAAAGGTAGGTGTTGATCCCAACCTCCTTTGAAATCCATAGAGCAAGCTCTCAACATATCTTCTAGGGTTTGAATTGTTCTCTCAGACTGACCGTCTGTCTGGGGATGATAAGCAGTGCTGAAACTCAACTCTGTATCCAGATTATGCTGAAGACTTCGCCAGAACTTCGAGGTAAATCTCGGATCCCGATCAGATATAATAGAAAGTGGTACTCCATGCAATCTTACCACTTCCTTTACATATATCCTGGCAAGCTGATCTAGAGAGAAATCCTCTCTAATAGCAATGAAGTGTGCAGACTTTGTAAGACGATCAACTATGACCCAGATAGCATTATTGCCTTTGGATGTTTTAGGAAGTCCTGTGACAAAGTCCATAGTGATGTTTTCCCATTTCCATTCGGGTATGGGTAATGGTTGTAACATCCCCTTAGACTTCTGTCTCTTAGCTTTAACTTGTTGACAAACCAAGCATCGAGAGACATATTCAGCAACATCTCTTTTCATGCCATCCCACCAGAAGTACTATTTCAGGTCCCTATACATCTTCGTGCTTCCAGGATGAATAGAGAATGACGAACTATGAGCCTCATTCAGCAGCTCATTCTTTAATTCGGGGATGGGAGGAACGCAAACCCGATTCCTGAACTTTATTATCCCATCACAATCAAGGTTGATTTCAGGAACATTTCTCACCTTCTTTTGTAACTCGACATCTTCTTTCTGTGCCTCTTTAATCTTCACATGTATAGATGGTTGAACATTCATTTGAGAAAGATAAGATTTTTCCCCTTCCATCACAATTCCAAGATCCATCCTTTGTAAATCCATAAATATTGGATCTTTTGTGATCCTCATCATGGATAAACTAGCATGGTCTTGTCGACTTAATGCATCTGCCACCTTGTTTGCTTTCCCAGGGTGGTAATGGATTGAGTAGTCATAATCCTTAATCAGCTCCAACCATCTTCTTTGACGCATATTCAACTCCTTTTGTGTGAAAATATACTTTAAAATTTTATGATCAGTATAAATATCACACCTTTCACCATAAAGGTAATGCCTCCAAATCTTTAATGCAAAGATTACCGTAGCCAACTCCAAATCATGTGTTGGGTAATTTTTCTCATGGATTTTCAACTGTCGTGAGGCATAAGCTATCACCATATCATTTTGCATAAGAACACACCCCAATCCCTTCTTGGATGCATCACTGTAGATCACAAACCTTTCTCCACTACAAGGCAGTGTGAGCACAGGTGCACTGGATAACCTTCTTTTCAACTCCTTGAAATTCTCTTCACATTCCTCTGTCCAGACAAACTTAACTCCTTTCTGAGTCAACTTGGTGAGTGGATTAGATAATCGTGAAAAATCTTTTACAAAACGTCGATAATAACCAGCCAAACCAAGAAAACTTCGGATCTCAGTTACTGTTGTTGGTCTTGACCATCTTTCGATAACCTCTGTTTTTGCTGGATCCACAGATATCCCCTCTTTTGAGATTATATGACCCAAAAATTCAACTTTTTGAAGCCAAAATTCACACTTGGTAAATTTGGCATAAAGCTTCTCTTTTCTCAGGGTCTTCAATATAATTATCAAGTGATCTTCATGCTCTTCCTTGCTCTTTGAATAGACAAGAATATCGTCTATAAAGACTACCACAAATTGATCAAGATAGTCTCTAAAGACTCTATTCATTAGATCCATGAAGATAGCAGGGGCATTAGTAAGACCAAATGGCATCACTATAAATTCATAGTGTCCATACCTTGTACGGAAAGCCGTCTTTGGTATATCCTCCCTTTTGACCCTTAATTGATGATACCCTGAACGAAGATCAATCTTGGAAAAGTATTGATCTCCGCGTAGTTGGTCAAATAAGTCATCAATGCGTGGGAGAGGATATTTTTTCTTGATAGTGATCTTGTTAAGTTCTCGATAATCAATGCAGAGTCTCATTGATCCATCTTTCTTCTTAACAAATAGAACAGGTGCTCCCCAAGGTGACGCACTAGGGCATATGAATCCCTTATCAAGATTCTCTTGGAGTTGCTTCTTCAATTCCTGCAACTCAATTGGGGCCATTCTATAAGGTGTCTTTGAAATAGGCAAAGCACCCGGTACGAGTTCTATTGAAAACTCAACTTCACGATTTGGTGGAAGACCCGGTAATTCCTCCGGAAAGACATCATCAAACTCCCGTACAATGGGCATATTATTAATCGTGAGTTTCTCACCAACTATTTGAGATAAATAACCTTCATTTAGTGGAATCAATACCCATAAGATGGAAGAAATTTCCACTGGAAGGTTATGTTCATCCTTGCATTGATAGACGATCGTAGGTTGATCTGGAATATGAAATGTGACTTCCCTTCTTTGGAAATTGATATGAGCTCCTTGTAGAGAAATCCAATCCATGCCAAGAATCACATCAAATTCCACTAAAGGAAGGATCACAATATTTGCAGGAAGCACTTTCCCACAAACTTCGATCGGAGAAGAATTATAAACTTATGATGCGACTGTTGTGCCATTAGGTGTTGTCACAGCTAACTCAACATCTCATTGTTGAGGTAATACGGTGATACCCTTAGAAAATTCTTTAGAAATAAAATAGTGGGTGGATCCAGAATCAAATAAAACATTTGCTACTTTAGAGTGGATGGTAAGTGTACCTTTCACCACATCGTTATCGTACTCCACATCGCTGATAGAAATTGCATGTGACTTTCCTTTGTCTTTAGCCTTAAGAGTTTGTTGACGTCGACCATCATCATCAACCCTTGGATTTGGGCATTGATTGGCATAATGCCCCATCTCCTTGCACTTGAAACATTGAAGTGTAGTAGGTTCATTCTGTGTATCCCTTCCTTTGTTTGCATCATTAGACATCTTCTTCCCATTATCACGGCATTCAAATGCCCGATGACCTTACTTTCCACATTTAAAACATTTACTTGTCCCTTTAAGACAACTCCTTCCATGTTTCTTTCCACACTTTGAGCATAAGGGAAAGTTCATCTTCTTTTCCGTGTGCTCTTTAGATTTTTCTTTGAATTCCATCTTCCTCTTCTTATCAAACCCATGTGACTGATGGGTTACTCCAATCTCCATCTCGACTTTGAGAGCACATCGAACGATTTCCTCGTAGCTATTGAAGTCCCTTATGGCTAACGCCCTTCGAAGACTTGGTTTTAAGCCACTAAAGAATCGATCGATCTTACTCTCAGGTTGGATAATAATACCAGAAGCGTACCTTGCAAGTCTTGTAAAATTTTCTTCATAGGTACTAACAGATTCATCATCCCTTTGCTTCACTTCAAGGAACTCTTTCTCCATCTTTGTTCGGAGAATACGAGGGAAGTACTTATTGAAAAATAAGTTCTTGAACTCATCCCATTCCATAGACTCAATTTCATCCCTTTGCCTCGTATTCTTAACAAGATTCCACCATTGATCCGCATCTCCTTCCAAACGATACACTGCTAGGATGACTTTATCATGATCAGAACATTGAAGAACTGAAAATATCTTTTCAGTAGTACTAATCCATTGTTCAGCAACTAATGGATCAGTAGACCCGCTGAAAGAAGGTGGACGCTGCCTCATGAAGGATTCAACAGAATGTTGCTCCATCCTTTGCTCGTTTGGAAATCCTGCATGATTCATAGCTTGAGAAAGTTGTGTGAGCATGGCTACAAGATTTTGCATTCCAGCTCCCATATCGTTTGGTTGCTCAGGGGGACAATCATTGCATTGCCCATCGCATTCCGCATTAACACGGTTCCTTCGGGTTCCAGCCATTGACTAAAACCAAGAAGAATAGTGTGAGGAACACTAATTATAATAGGAAACCACATAATTCAAGAATAAAATTTTCATGCTTATGGTCTTATCCTAGGTTATTCATGGCCATTTCTAAGATTGTGTTCTATGCTTAGACTTATCCTTAGGGTTCTTACTAAGGCTTTCACATCCTAGTTTCCAAAGGTTGACTATACCTTTCCTCTGATACCAACTATAACGACCCACACTTTACATACATTGTTAATACTTCAAAATTTAAGCACACTTATTACAACATATGACAAAACCACAAAGCACCGTATAGGTATAGTGTCTTTAGAAACTGGGAAACATAAACAACTGGTTCATAAATCTTCTACAGTGTCTCCCATTTATTTCATCATATCTAGGGTCCCTTTTAGCGTATTCTACTTAATATCCATCTTCCTGACCTGGGGAAAAGAAAACATAAAAGGGTGAGCTCAAATGCTCAGCAAGGGCAAATAAAGGAAATAAAAATCATATCATATCTTTTTGAAAATCAAAACCTGCAAAAGAGATCATAATATCTTAACATGGAATAAATCGTAGAAGTGAAAATGAGATCCCCATAATCATAACATAAAATTTGAAACTTTGTGGCATGCACACATAATCATGGAAAATCATTTCTTGTTAGTCATGACTCATTTCCAAGACTATCTTAGTGGACGAAGTCCCTTTCTGAACCGAGTTCACTCCTCGTTTCAGTCCTGTATCACTGAACCGAAATAACCTTCCGTTCCAGCCATGTCTATCTCATGAGATATAAAATCTTTACCCAATGCATTGGAGGGATATATAGGTCCTACCCATCTTATAATGAATCCTTTCTTATGTGTGCCACATAATCATAAAACATACATCATCGCATAACACAAGTAACAAAAATGGGATTCTTGAAACATCATGACATCATAAATCAATTCATATAAGATAAAGGAATTCATAAAAATAATTCCATCACAACATGATCAAATCAATGTAAAATAGGGATAAAAATATAACCCTTTATTATCTTAGATGGAAAATAATTTTGATAAAACACTTGAACTCCATTCTTGAGGAAAATATCCTTTCTTCTTCAAAAACATTTTTCCTTTCATAACATGTCATACAACTTTAAAATAAAAGAAGTTGATTAAAAATAAACTTGAAAACTTGTAAAGGAAGCTTCTTTGAAGTAATGTTTTAAAAATCCATTCATGCCGTATAAGTTAAAAAAAACATTCTTCGTACTTTTGTCGGAAAAGTCAAAAAGTACCTCGTACGGAAAAACGACAAAAGATTCCTTTCATATTCTTTACTAAAAACTCACCTAAGGGTAAAAATGGATTTAAACAATTGTAGGTGGATGGAAATAATATTACATATTGATGAAACATGGATGTGGATTATAAAATACACCCCAGTAAATACTTACGAATAAACAATCTCGGATAAAAATGAGATTGTGATATTTCCCTTACCTTAGGTCCGATTTGCTTTGTTCGTGTCCGAAGCTCCTGTATAATTGTTTAAATAATGTTATTGACTTATTCCAGAATCATACATATTGATATGAGATCATATATGGTCATATTATTATCTTCTTGTTAGTAATATTTCATTGTTACTTGTTACTCGGGTCTTTATAACTTTTTGTTCTTATGCGTGTTTTGTCGAATAAATTCTTGTTCTTATCTTTAGGTTATAGATAATTCATTTCCAGAATGGTATTAGTGTAGTATATACCATATTCATTCATTCAATTCATTTATATAATCATTATGAAATGAAGATCATGTAGAACGAGTCGCATCACATCGTGGAGACGGTATTCCGTACGTACGCACGAGTGATGATATTGTTCCTATGATCGTGGAATTGTATTGGAGTATATATATATTATTTCAGTATCAATATTAATTCATAATAATCATATATAGTTACTCATTACACCATTATACCCATCCGTGTAAGGTGATGGTGGAAAATATATTACACCACGGCGTGGAGACGGTATTCCGTACGTACGCACGTGCGGTGATTTCTTTTTTCCGTAGGATGGATAGAAGGTGAATTAGGGTTGTTTCATATTTATAATAACATATCAGTATGTAAGTAATACTGATGTTATTACTTTATCATGAAACAACTAAAGAATAAGAAGTTGAAGAAGAAAGAAATTGAAAAGATCGGTAATGGATATTACCTCTTCTTTGGAACGCCTCTTTGAATCCCCCACTTAAGGAACTAAGATTGGTCTTTGGAGAAGACCAGGACCTCTAGGATTATTCTAGGGAAGTGGAGAGGAGAAAATGGCAGGGGTTTGGCCGAGCTTGAGTGCTCAAATTGGTGTGAGGAGGAGGGGGAGGAGGTGCCCTTTTATAAGGGAGGAGAGGGGCACCTTAGGAATATCTCAAAATATTATTTTATATTAAAGTCAAAATCGGTTTATAATGGTTCCAAAGGGTCTTATTTCGAAGCTAAAGTGGGGATGGGTCGAAATCCTATCAGCCAATAGGATTTAGACAAGTTTAGGGTATTAGTTTAACCTTATCAATTAGATCTAACTCTAAGTTAATTAATTTAACTTTTACCGTGTCTTTTTGTTTTCTTTCACTATATGGTTAATACACTTACTATAACATGCCAAAAGAACCCCAAATTGTTTATTATTAATATATATATCCTTATCTAAGTCATTTGGCCGAACCTTAGATTTTTAGGAATAAAATAACAATTAATAATATAATATTTGATTTAAAAACTATTTTGTGTCAATTTTTACACTATTTGATATATGATTTTTGTGAAAGTCATAACAGAATTATATGTTCGAACCAAGTTGATTAAATCAACATTAATATATCATAGTAACCTATAAAATTAGTGGAATTCATAAAAAGTCTCAAATTACATTTATTTTGGTGTTTATAACATCAATTATATCAATATTTCATTAATAAGATAATTACTGCATCATCATTGTGTCATAAATAAATTAAATTATTTAATGTCTAACAATTACAAATAAAATACCATTATGTAGGAAATCTTTTTAGCTTTCTAATGAATATTTATAGTCGAATTTATCTTATGTATAACCCCATATTAAAAATGATTTACTTATTAAACTTTGATTTTAACTATTTTAACCCTTCTTTAAATAAATTAATAATAAATGTCATAATCTAATCCAAGTGGGCCTAAATGGTCATATTTTATTCCTAAGTTTGTTTTTGGTCGAATTACACATGTCCAATAGAATTAGGACATGTGTTAGGGTAATAGTAATATCATATTTACCCTTAGTTACCCTATTTACTATTAACCGCGGTAAAAAAAAGTAAAAAGTTACTATTCACCAAAATAATATTTTCATCTCATTGAACCACATTTTAGTCCTTGATATTAACCGTGTCTCTCGGATTTTTGAAATTCCATTCACAGAAGCGGTAAAATTAAGTTTTATGCAAAATTCAGTTTTTAACCTACCACTTAGTGGTTTCACTATTCATCAAAAATTGAAAGTTTTCAGAAAAATACCAAAATTTCACCCTAGGCTAATTTCGATATTCTGAGTCCAAAAATGAAGTCCATTTTGAAAAATAAAATTTATAAAATTTTAAAAAGTGGTTATTACTATTCATAACGGCTAGTTTTAATAGCATATTGTTGTTTAGTGAAACTCGGTATTGCGTACGATGCAAGCTATCGAGGAAGGTCGCGATTGCGTGCAAAGCAAGCCAAGCAAGTGTTGTGTAGAAAAAGATTCCTTTGATTGTTTATATAACATAAAAGTCTCGGGTGTTACAAAAATCATGGAATAAATCTTCATTAGTGATGATTTATGGTTTTGATGAAATTGTGAAATCGTGGTGAATTGTGTGCAAAGTGACTTGGATATTTTAATTTAAAATGTTGATTTTAAATTATGAAATTTCTGAAATTGTAAATGGTTGATGAGAAAGGGATTTTCAATAAAATAGGTGTTTTATTAAAATGGTTTTGATGGATTGGTTTTCAATAAAAAAGGATTTTTATTTAAATGGTTTGAATTGGTTGAACACACTTGGTTTTGATGGAAATGGTTTTTAATAAAATGTGTATTATTGAAAGGTTGATTTTTGCATAATTGTTGGAAATGTGTAGTGTGTATTTATATTGCATTGTACGAGGCTTGGTTGAAATATGACCTTGTTCTCGGTGCCAAACATTTAATGGCTTGTGGTAACTATATGTACGAGGCTTTGTTGAAATTTGACCGTGTGTTCGGTGACAAAGGTGTAATGGCACCCATGAAATAATTACATTTTGGTGACTTGGAAGATCGATGAGAGACCTCTAATGAGTATGGAACTCTCATAACAAAGCATGCATGGGTGATTTCACGGGTTTGTGAAATGTTTGGGTTGCTAAAATGCGATGTTTGAGAAATGGTTTGGAAATTTGGTTGGTTATTTTTCTGAATCAATAATGTGTTGGAGAAGCCGGTTTAAATTACACATTTATGTTATTGAACATGGATGTTTTTGAAAAACTTGTTTATATTTATTTATAAACTGCTTTTGTAAAATTGTTTTATATAAATTGTCTTTATATAAATGTGGCTAACCTTTTTGTCCTAGTGACGTGAGTAGGGAAGTCATTGGGGAAAATCTACTGAGATTTATACTCACCCCAGCATTGGCACCATGGTACTTTGGCAGATGTTGTGTTATGAGGCATAGGTAAAGATAAAGCATCTCATTATTAATGGCTCATGGTGGTGTTTGGGAGATGATGTGGAGCTTGGAGATTGTGGACCACAGAGTCGTGCTGTCTTTTGAGAGTCTCATGTTGTTCTTCTGCAGTGTACCTTAATGTTTGGTTTGGTCTTCCTCTTTTGTGTACTCTGATGTGGTTTAATATAAATGAAGTTTTTGATTGATCATTAATTTGTTTCATGCATCATAGAGTGAATGGTTGTTGGGTGGGTTTATTTTATTGAAGGGTAAATTTTCCCCCAATTGTACATGAATCCCTTCATCATTTATTTCCAGCCTTTGGCATCTTGGGGATGTCTCTTAAGGCCATGTAATGATTCGTTTCACTCTAAAGCCAATGAGAATTGGCGGGTAATTTCAAATGGTATCAGCTTGTTTAGTCCTTGCCTAACAAGTGGTCATCGATGTCCTTGGTCTTGGAGTTGAAATTCCTTATTGTCTATTCCTTGGGTGGTCATCTTAGATAGGAGTAGGATTGTCAGAACTTTAAATGTATAGCATAAAATGACGTAGCTAACCCATTTATGCTGAACTTCAAGTTACAAGGGTGTTGGGTATATAAGTATTTTGGATAAACTTCTAGAATGTTTGAAATCTCATTGTCATGGGTATAGCCAATGTGAGGAGCATGACATGTATTTTAGAGAAATGAATTTCCTCTAGGATTGCAAATCTCATTCTGAGGAATGAGTAATAATTTTGTGAAAGATGGAAATTTTTGAAAAATTTGGAAATTGTTTTCAACCGAAATACTTTTAAAACATAGTATTTGGAGTCTTTTTAAAATGGATTCATTTTCAAAAAGTATGTTGAATGTTTTTAAAAATGGTTGAACATGGAAAAAAGTTGTTTGAGAACAATGTTATGATAATTGATGTGATATAATTTGAAATGAAATTCCAATAGTTTCTAGAGAGTGATATTGATGAAGTTTGTTGTTGGTTTAGAAAATGGAACCTAGTAGGCATCGTCGAATCCAACCTGAAGAAGCTGCAGAGAATGTGGTTTCACCTGAACCACATGTGAACCTAGAGCTGGTTCAGAGTATTGTTCCAGCTTTTCAAGCTATGGATACGGGGAACCAGAGAATTGAGCCATGACATGTGGATCATACCATCCAGTTCATGAAGTAGAATCCACCGAATTTTAGGGGTGATGCTGAACCCGAGAAGGCAGAGGTGTGGATAAGCAAGATGAATCGTATATTCGATTTCATCGGCACACTAGTGGAGCTGAAATTAAAGATAGTAATGTATATGCTCGAGGATCATGCACATTAGTGGTGGGATTTAGCGGTGCATGATAAATTGGATGATGGCCTTACACGAGAGGATTTTGAATAATTTTTTAACAAACAATTCTATCCTCACACGTTCAAGATCCATAAAATAAAAAACTTCTTCAGCCTGAATCAGGAGAGCCTCTCTGTCAAATATTATGTGGTTAAGTTCATGAATTTAGTTCATTTTTCACTAGAGGTTGCAGCATGTGCTTCTTTTAAGGAACGCATCTTCAAATCGGTGCTAAGGCATGATATTCATTCGAAGATTGCAGTGCTCTCTATTAAAAGATTATACAGAGATGGTGAATAGAGAAACAGTTTCTGAACTTGATATCTCAGGATCGATAGGAGGAGGCGTGATTATACCCACAAGAATGGGTGGGAACTCCAATAATGGGAAAAAGCAAAAGAGGGACACCTATTTCCAAGGTGGGAGTGCGAATCAAAACCAGACCGTAGTATCAGTCAACCTTCCTCCATGACCCCAGAGTAGAGCAGGCTGCTTTCAATGTGGTTCGACTGATCACATGAAACGAGAATGTACAACACCACTGAGAGCATGCCATAATTTCTAGAAGATGGGGCATCTACTTCGCTATTGTAGAAATTCTCCGAGGTCGGGTGCACGTGACACTTCCCAGGAATCACGAGCATCGTATGCTTCGATAGGGAGAGGACAGAAAAATCAGTCTCACCAGCAGAACAGAGCTATTTATGGTGATTCCATGAAAACCATGACTCCACAGGTAGGGAAATCTCAACAAGTAATTAAGGAGAAAAATGCAGCAATAATGAAATTGTATAGAGATGAGAAGATGATGGTCTATGATCTGGCTAGACCATCTACAATGAGAGGTACGATTCTTTTGAATTCTACTCTCATGCAAGTGTTGTTCGATATTGGTGCATCACATTCCTTTTTTTCTTCTTGTATTGCTAACTTTCTGAACTTAAAACTGGAAATGATGCCTTCTGTTTTGAAACTGAAAACTCTTCTTGGTGAAAGAGAATGTCAAGCCTGCGTGTGTAGAGCATGTGGTATAACTGTTGATTGATTTGAGTTGAAATGGGACTTCTCTATGTTGAATATGGATGTCTATGATATAATCCTGGGTTAGGATTGGCTGACAAGGTTTAAAGATCACATCGAATGTTATAGGAGAAAGGTTAGTTTCACTACTAAGGACGACATCGACCATATCTTTAGAGGATAGAGAATGGTAATGATGGGTGTAAAGAGATTTTTGGCACCAATAGTGGGAACGATCTATTACCAATTTGTAGCATTAAATTTGGAATCATTGGAAGAGAGTGAGGAAAATAGTTTTCTGGCTGTGGTGGATCAATTTCCTGATTTTTCTTCCTGAAAACATCTCAGGATTACCACCTGTATGAGAAGTGGAGTTTATGATTGATCTCCTTTCGGGAACCAGTCATATCTCACTTCTATCTTATAGGATGGCACCAACAGAGTTAATGGAATTAAAAGTGTAGTTAGAGGAGCTGGAAAGAAACTGTTTCATTCGGCCAATCAGTTCTCTGTGGGAAGAACCAGTTTTGATTGTAAAGAAAGCAGATTTAACTCTTTGGCTGTGTTTTGATTATAGTAAACTTAACCAAGTTATGATAAATAATAGATTTCCACTTACATGAATTGATGATCTGTTTGATCAATTAATGAGAGCTCAGTGGTTCTCATTGAATGACTTATGATCAGGATATCACCAATTCCGAGTTCGGAATGAGGATATTCTAATGAAATCTTTTAGAAGTAGATATGGCCACTATGAATATGTAGTCATGAATTTCGGTCAAATGAATGCACCAGTGGTATTCATTGATTTTATGAATCAGATATTCCAGCAATATCTAGATTCTTTTGTTTTGGTTTTTGTGGATAATATATTGGTGTAATCAAGAACAAGGGATGATCATGAGCAACACTTAGCGATAGTGTCGGAAATTGTGCGAGACCATCAGTTGTATTCCAAATTATCAAAGTGTGATTTTTGGATAAATAGGTACATTTTCTGGGCCAGGTTGTTTTTGAGAATGGTGTTTTAGTGGATCCAGAAATGATAGTAGTTGTTCTTTCTTAGAAACTGACAAATAATGTATTTGAAATAAGTGGTTTTATTAGTCCAGCTGGTTATTACCGACACATTGTCTATGACTTCACACGACTAGCTTCTCCTATGATAGCATTGAAAAGGAAGAAAAATTCATTTCAATGGACTAAGGAATGATAGAGAACTTTTCAAGAGTTGATTGTGTGCCTTACATCATCACCTATTTTAATCTTTCCCGAATCAGGGAAAAGATATGTGGTGTATTGTGATGCTTCAGGAACAGGGTTGGGTTTTTTTCTCATGCAAGGAGACCATGTAGTTGCTTATGGATCAAGGAAGTTGAGAGTGCATTAGAAAAATTACCGAACACATGATTTGGAGTTAGTTACAATCGTCCATGTTTTGAATACAAGGATATATTATCTCTTTGGTGAGAAATTTACTGTGTCTACAGATAAAAAAAGATTGAAACACATTTTCTCACACTGAGATTTGAATCTTAGGAAGAGGAGATGGATGGAGTATCATCAACTGTTCGACTTTGACATAATGTATACACCAGGTAAGGGAAATTTGGTGGCCGATGCATTAACCAGGAAGTCCTATGCTCAGTTTGGCAAAGGAAGCTTCAGACGAATGGCAATTGATGTCAGTTTTAGATGACATGCATGTGGAATGTGAAAACTGAGGTGATTTTGCCATTTTTATTTCAGCTAATCTTATTCTTAATTTGGTGGAGATAGTAAAGGAGGTACATGCATCCGTTGTAGACTATGTTGTAATGGGTTAAAAACTCAATGGTGGGGAGACCTTTGAAGGATGGAAGCTGGATGGGAGTTGAGTCTTGTGTTTCAGAGATTAGATGGTTGTACCCATGGTTTGTGAGGAACAACTCCTTCATGCTTACCACCATTCGAGATGGGCTGTACATCCGGGTACATAGAAGATGTATAAGGCACTAAAGGCAACGTTTTGGTGAAGCGGCATGAAAAGGAAGGTGGCTGAGTTCGTATCACAATGCATAACTTGTCAACAGGTTAAATCAGAGAATCAGAGACCAGTTGTTGTGTTATAGTCTTTACCTATCCCAGTGTGGAAATGGGAGCAAATAGCAATGGATTTTGTTACAGGTCTTCCATGAACGGTCCGAAAACACGATTACATTTGGGTGATAGGGGATCGTCTAACCAAGTCGGCCCATTTCATCCCTATTCGTGAAACCCATACAGTGGAGGATCTTTCAAAAATCTATATCCAAGAAGTGGTAAAGAGACATGGTGTACCAGTGTCTATAGTCTTAGATAGAGATTCGAGGTTCACATCTCGTTTCTGGAAATCATTACAGCAAGCCCTGGAGACTCAGTTGACGATGAGCATGGTGTACCATCCTTAGACGTATGAGCAATCCGAGAAGATGATACAAACATCAGAAGGATTGATGTGGGATTGTTTAATGGACTTTTGGTGGCTTATGGGGGGAGAATATACCCTTAGTGGATTTCTCATACAATAAATGTTATCATGCCTTGATACACATGGCTCCGTTTGAAGCATTGTATGGGCATCCTTTCATTCTAAAATTTGCTGGGTTGAAACAGGTGAGACTTCACTAGTTGGGCCGAGCCTTCCCTAAAATACAATGGAAAAGATTATGTTGATCAGAAGGAGGATGGAGACAGCTCAATGTGATCAGAAATCTTATTCAGATCACCGTCGAAGACCATTTTCATTCATTTTGGGTGATCATTTCTTCTTAAATATCTCTCCAAAGCATGGACATCGTTGTTTTTGGAAATAAGGAAAATTATCTCCTCGATATATAGGCCCTTTTGAGAAACTGAAAAAGGTTAGAGAGGTGGCATATCGGTTTCCATTACCACCACAGTTCAGTTCGGTGCACAATTTGTTCCTTTTATATCAGTTAAAGAAGTATCAACCTGATCCTGACTATGTGATCAGATGGGATCACGTTGACCTAGAGCCGGATGCTTCATTGGTACATATCCCAGTGCGGATTGTGGATAGGCAGGATAAAGTCTCACGTGGGAAAAGAATCGGTCTAGTGCAGGTTTTGTGGCAACATGGTTAGATTCAAGAAGAGACATGGGAATGTGAGAAAGAAGTGAAAGAGTAGTTTCCAGAACTCTTTCAATCAAGTGATGGGTTTCTAATTTATTGGGACAAAAAGGCCAATGTTGGGGAGAATTTAGTCCCCCTGGTTTCTAGTATATAACCATTTTTTATTCTTTTCATGGTTTTAAAGTTAAGGGTGTTGAATGGGAGAGTCAGGAGAACTTTGAATGATCTTTTGAGGAAAATGGGAAGTCGCATGGTCGGTGCACAATTTCTCTAACCGTGCGGCCAAACCGTGCATAGTGGGTCTTGGTGGAAGTGGATTCTAAACTGTCGGCGCACGATTTGTCTAACCATGTGGCCAAACCATTCGATAATGGAGGATGAGGAATTAGCCAAGGCACGGTTAGCACAAGGTTTGTCAAACCGTGCAGACTAACCGTGCGGTCACTTCAAATTAGATCTTTAAATTGTGGATCTAACTCGTTTTGCCTCTAATTGCTTCATTAAAGCTCTTAAGAGGCCCTAACTTGGGATTTTGGTTCTCCAATGGTCAAAGAGGGTTCTCCCATAGTTCTAGAGGCAATCCAAAGGCTTCTCTTATAGAATTGAAGTCAGATTCTTGAGGTATGTGATCATTCTCCTTCGTTCTTGAATGGTTTCTTATATCTACTTGGATATACATCTCCCTTTCTCATAGTTTCTTAGAAATATTCCCATTAGGGGTAGACCAAAGAATATTTATTCCAAATATGTTGAGTTTTGGTCTTGGTTGTGTTAGGATAATAGATCTAAGGTGTATTTTTTGAAGATTTGACCCGGTGTTCTTAAGCGTTCTTCGTCTGTTTCTTAGTTTCGCCTTTTTTTTAAGGTAGGTGGATTCAATCTCGACTCCTCTTGTTAGAATTGGTCAGCTTAGATTCAAATTTCTAATTTGAATGGAATTTATTGTGAAAATAATGGAATAAATGTTCTTTAGTGATGATTTATGGGTTTGATGAAATTGTGAAATCGTAGTGAATTGTGTGAAAATTGACTTGGCTATTTGAATTTAAAATATTGATTTTAGATTATGAAATTTATGAAATTGTAAATGGTTGATGAGAAATGTGTTTTCAATAAAAATGGTGTTTTATTAAAATTATTTTGATGGATTGGTTCTGAATAAAAATGGAGTTTTATTGAAATGGTTTGAATAGGATGAACACACTTGGTTTTGATGTAAATGCTTTTCTATAAAATGTGTTATTTAAAGGTTGATTTTGGCATGATTGTTGGAAATGTGTAGTGTGTGTTCATATTTCGTTGGATGAGGCATGGCTGAAATAGGACCTTGTTCTCGGTGCCAAATGTTTAATGGAATATGGTAACTATATGTACGAGGTTTGGTTGAAATATGACCTTGTGCTCGGTTCCAAAGGTATAATGGGACATGAGAATTAATTACATTGAGACGACATGGAAGATCGATGAGAGACCACTCATGAGAATGGAACTGTCATTACGAAGCATGCTTGGTGGATTTCATGGGTTTGTGGAATGGTTGGGTTTCCAAAATGGGATGTTTGTGAAATGGTTTGGAAATGTGGTTGGTTATTTTTCTGGAAAAATAACGTGTTGGAAAATCTGGTTTGAATTGCACCTTGATGTTTTTGAGCATGGATGGTTTTAAAAAACATGTTTATATTTAGTTATAAACTGCTTTGGTGAAATTGTTTTATATAAACTGTTTTTTATATAAATGTGGATATCTTTTCTATCCTAGTGGCATGAGTAAGGAAGTCATTGGGGAAAACCTATTGTGTTGTAAACTCACCCCAGCTTTTTCACTTAGGTGCTTTTCTAGATGTTGTCTTCTGAGACACAGGTAAAGGTAAAGCATCTCATTACTAATGGACCATGGTGATGTTTGGGAGATGCTGTGGAGATTTGAGCTTGTGGATCATGGAGTCGTGCTGTCTTTTGAGAGTCTCATGTCGTTCATCCGTTGTGTACCTTAATGTTTAGTTTGGTTTTCTGCTATTGTGTACTCTGATGTGTTTAAATAAAATTGAAGCTGTTGATTGGTCATTCATTTTTTTATGCATCATATAGTTAATGGTTAATTGATGGGATTATTTTCTTAAAGGGTAAATCATCCCCCAATTGTACTTGAAACCCTTTGGCATTTATTGCCAACCTTTGGCATCTAGGGGATGTCGCTTAAGTCCATGTAATGACTTGTTGTACTCTTAAGCTAATGAGAATTGGTGGTTCATTTCAATTACCATAAAAATATTCTCAATAAAATAATTTTTATTATTTTTTAAGGAGAAATCTACCACCACCACCAAAAAAGGAATGCCAAATTTAAAATATTAACAATTATAAATGGATAATTACTTGATATCATACCTAAAGGCTCTTAACATCCTTAAAATGAGAATATAACATCACTAAAATTCCCTAATCACCTCTGCTATAATGAATATAAATAATTTCATTGATGTAGTTATTCATCTATGATAAAAATGAATAAATAACCCAAATAGTATGATAAAGATAAATATCTATAACATGGAATGAATAGTAAGATATTCAACCACATCAACTCAGAAAAAGATACTATATGAAAATAGGAATAACTCAGCTCGGATAAATATGGATTGAACATGGTATACTGTGGAGTGAGGATGTATAATAATAAAATTCAATTTCTGAAAAATGGAATCATGGGAAATAATGGGACGAGATAGTAATATGGGAGAAAATTGAATTTATAGGGACCATAGGTATTTTGATGCCTTATAAAAAATATGACATCAAACACATCGCTACAGACCATGTGGTAGAACTCTTCAGAAATGTGAATAACACAACAAAATAGAAGGGGACATGCCATATAATTTCGTGTCCTAACAATATCAATTAAATAAATAACATGAAAGGGTTTAGATTCGTTGAATTGGTAATAATACAACATAAGTTTCCCCAAAACCACACTATATAACCGAAAAATCCTTACGAATCCCATTCCAAAAGCTACATCGGAGCAATAAGAGCACCAATGTCGGGAAAACTAACCAAAATCTTCCCACTACCTCGTAAACCATAGAATAAGTCTACATTATTTATATCTAAGTCACCATATTTTATATCCTACATCTGTGGTACCCCCAGAAGAAATGGTAGAGGTTCTTATAACATTTTTCTAAAGACCATAAACCACAAGTGATCTCTCTACATTGTATAAACGAACCTTCAATCCTAGTATATCCATACACCCTAGATAATATTCTACTACAAGTATTTAATAATATACCATCCATTTTACTCTAAGTGGATAATATCAAAACCTCTAGAATAAAAAATTAACAATTTCAATGGCCATTAGGACATGGGATCTTACAAAATATATGTAACATCCTAGACCCAAATTCCACTGAACACTACCATGAGCCTAGTGGGACACATGGCCAGATGCACATATCCCCAAATACCAGATGTTGTTGATTAGCACTGAGGACCTATGATTTTTTGTGGGGAGAATATTCCTTCATTATCAGAGTGTTGAAAAATGGATATCAATAAAAAATACATGTATGATAAGATGTAAACCATATAATAGAATTTTACACTGGAATACGAATAGTATAAATAAGATTGAAGTCATATCATATGAATAATTATGATACATATTGCATGTTTTAAATATAATTTCCAAAATATGAAAATAAAGAAGATCCAAAATCCCATAGAAAATGTAAAAAAATGTCCAAATACACCCAATTGATTCATCTATCTCCTCTACGAAGAAATGTTTTTCACTCTTCAACAAGATTTTAATCTTGTATCGAAACAAAAAAAAATTTATTCACCAAATTAAGAAAATATCAAAAATATCAATATCATTAAATTTTAATTTTAATAATTATTTACAAAACCAAATAAACCAATTGGGATTAGTTTTGTTCATTTTGTGGTTGGATTAACAACCTAATGGAATAATGTTATAAAAATCCATTATGAATGCATGTGGGAACAAAAATAAAATATTTAATATAAGATAAAAATAAATTAATTATTGGTTTTTCATTATATATGGGTAATATTATGTATTTTTCTTTTTATTAAAATACCATATTTGTTCACTATATGTACATAAATAAGACATCATTGATTCGATTTTTATCAAATTTTTCCAAAAAATATATAATATGTAATTAAAATATGATACAAATTTGAAAATGAATATATATATATATATATATGAATAAGTTTCCTAATAGGGTATATAATAATAATAATTTTATTTTTCCTTATGATTGGCTCATACATAGAATGAATCAATAATAATCTAAGAGTTTCTACCTCAATCATCGTTCATTGTGGAAAGACAATTAATTATAAACCAATTTTCTTTTAATGTTTTAAAATATCATATCTAAATTATTTTGTATTGGTATATTATATAACATGAAAAAATCACACCTATTTATTCTCTTCATTTCCACGGTCCAATATTCATGTCTTCTAGAAAATAAAATTTCACTTTATATCTCAATCTATCTTTATGAGTAATTATTTTTCTCTTGAGTTTTCAGAATTATTTCATATGTAATTCTTAAATTTTTTCTTTCAGAGTAAAATTTGAGTCAAATATTTCTTTTTTATTATTTATATTTATTATTTTAAATTTTTCTATGATATGAATATTCAATATCCACTTCAATTACGGTTTACTATCCTTTTCAATAATATTATATCCAAACAATGTTATTTTCTATTAGAATCCAAATTATTGATTATCTAATGTGACATTCCTATTTACCTCTAATATATTTCAAAAAAATTACATGCTTTATATGATGTGATGTTTTATTAATTTTTTTAAAAAGAAAAATATATATTTTCAAAACATCGTCATTACATTTATGTCACACATTCTATTTCATTTTCCCTATTTTCATTATTTTATTCTCATTATTTCATATATATTTTACATATATCATCATAAATATATTCATAGTATACTATACCATTATTTTCTACTTTTAATATATGATTTCATTTCCCTTATAATTTACAACTTTTATGAATACCCAAAATAATTTCACATTGCAAATATATTATATCATTACTTGTATAACCATTGTAAATAGTTTCTCACAATAAATAAGGTTTTGAAAACCTTTTTATTTTCTATAAAACAATTCTATTAAATATTATTTTTTATTTAAAATAAGAACACCATTCATTCTATAAAATAAACTATTTCTTATTTTATAAACCTTAACCCATGTAGTTTATTTCTATTTTTTCATATTCATAAACCTATCATGATATTTCTATAACAGAATACAATGTTCCAGTGATAAGTATCTTTTTCAACTATAAAAGTCTATAATAATTGATATAAATAAATTCTTTGGATTTTTCATGAATTATTGTTGGATTATTCAATTAATTAGAGTATCGAGACACATTATTGGATAATGTAATTCATCACTCTTATGATTTATGTATAGATATTTTTCATCATATGGAATGAATATGTACTATAATAATTTTTGGATGGGAGTGTGTGAAATTATATAATTTAATAAAGAAATGGGTAAATATTTAATTTTTATGATATGTATTCTATGATATCATGGAATGAAAAAACAACCACTCTCCTATATTTTCTACAATGTTTACAAGAATAAGGAGTGTACCCAATCCTCTATTGGAAATTTCCCTACAATATTTTGTAAAGGAAGAGGTATCCCCATAATCCATGGGACATGTTAAAAAACAATTATGGGAAGGGGTAATGACTCCAATAAACCATGGGACATTATACAGTAATTATATTGAAATTGTGTGTGAACCCCATCAACTATTAAACTTTTTCTAGTATGATTTTGATACATTGGAGTGAACATATTCCACCACATGGATTTTTCTACTCTATTTATGAGATTTTTTCAAGAACACAATCCACCATAGGATTTTTCAAACTATTATAATATATTCATGAAGCCTTGGATTTTGATCATTATTTCAAATTTTATGTTTCGGAAAAGTATTTATTATTCTTATATCTAGGGATATTATTTTATTATACCACATTTATTTATTATCTCACATTATTTTTAAATGGTACATTTTTATTCATTTTACTTTAAATATAATTATATTTTTATTTCTTGAAAATTCACAACTGTCTATGTTTTTTAATATAAATATTCATTATACTATTGTTTCAACATACTCTTAGGATCTAACACATGATAACATGTTTAAATGTTTTATATTACAGAGGGTTTTCCTCACCCCATTTTATGCTTCCCATTACTGTGTCATAATGATTTGTATAAATAAATAGATGTAAAGAAGGGGATATAAAAGAGTTTTCTGCGGAGAAATGTTTAATATTTTTTAAAATAACATCTTTTATAATTGGTACTCAATGACACAAAACCCACTTGTTCATCAATCTAAGTGATATTATTATAAGAATGAATTTTTGAATTTTTTAATTATTGTAATATAAGATATTTTTAAATACTTTAATCATATTCAAATATTTGCAATATAAGAGGTTATCATTAATAAGTATTTCAAAAAAGTAATCAAGATAATATGTAATGGTTATGTATTAGATCCATGAAGATATCGATGGGGTTCATATGTACAATTGGAAAACACAAGATTTTATTGTGTCCATATATCATACACCAAGTTGTATATTGAATATCCTTACATTGGACTAATAGATAATTACATACCAGTAAACTCATCACCATTAAAATGTATAAAAATCCATTAGATAATAATTTAATTCATCTGTAGAACATATATGATTTGTTTTATTTATTGTTATATTTTCACATGTTTGATAATCATTTTAATGATTCATTAACACAACAGAATTCATATCCTGAAGAATTTTTACACCACATGGTGATACATTATGGAATATGATTCCCATATCAAGATTTAATAAAATGTATCTTATGGAAATCCTACATCTCAATTTAGGGATTATACAAGGATTCATTTAAATAGTTATACCACTAGAAAAGGATTCTTTTAAAAAATGAAACATTATGATCAGGGAGAAGACTATAAAATCATAAGGAAATAAAAAAGTCACAATCTATAAAATAATCATATATTTATTCATGATTTTTTACCAACCAAAACAGATAAGTACATAACATTAATAGGTATTACTACTTAAATAATGAATGTCACATGAATTAATAATACTCATCTATAATTACACTATTATATGATGATATATTGATTCAAGATGTAAAATGTGACATTTATTCAATGAGAATTGATATGTAATATATATATTTAGATCAAATGCATGACTAAACTCCAAAAAAATATTATTATTTTGAGAATAACATGATTATTAGGAATAAAATTCCTATATGTATCTATTAAAGTAAATAATTTGAGTGGACATAAAATCACCATATTGTTAGAGGTTTTAACTACTAAATTAATATATATCTATTCATCTATTGATGCCATAATTTTGAGAAAATAATTATATATAAAATAGTTGGTTGAAATAAAATAAAACACTACATTTAATGTATTTGAATACATAAGTTGAAAAAATTTCCTTATCTGATTTTTATTCTCCTCATTTTCATACTGAAAAAGATTAGTCTGAGTATCAGTAATCATTAATCAATATAAAAATTCTTATGATAATGAAGATTATTACTAGGATATATAAAATGAGGAATCCTTATTAACAAACTATAAAACATTAGGTTCATTATATATAACTTTTTTAGTCATAGGTGTTCATAGGTTTTACCTTATCATTACTCATATTCTAATTATTCAATATAACTAAGAAATATATTTATACCAATTATAATGACCCCAAAAGTTTATAGATTCATATTCTGTCATTTTAAAATAAAACATAATAGATGTCAGAACAATTGAAACAATATAACCATAATTATTAGATCACATATAAACTAAATATTTATTAATATTATTTGGTAAATGTTATTCATTATCTCTTATAAATTTATTCTCACATAGTACCCATTAATAGAATATCCTACTTATGACATTTGAACATTTCCTAGAGAAATTGGTACATTTTAAATGAGATATTGGATTCTATATAAATGTTAAACAGGAAGATATTAATTAATAGTCATTATTTATTATTATATAATAAAAAGTGAATGATAACTTCATTATATATTATTAAATCATAACCCAAGAGACATAAAATATAAATCTTTCATCATGGAATATATATTTGTTCGGAAAAATGACCCGAGTCATAATTGTATGAATCATAAATAATTATTCATGATCCATGACCTCACATTAAAAGAATAAGACATAATTTTTAACCATACACATAAACAAAAAATGTGATTTTCATTATCATTTGAGACATACAATACAATAATAAGTGTTAGAGACCCATAATGATTTTGGTTTACTCCATATTCCTATAAACATATTTCATGGAATAACATAATGGATTGGGTTCACCCCAGATTCACTTTCATATTACTTCTTGAGATATCCATATCTAGTAAATTAATTGAATGTGTATATAATTCCAGTCACATATATCACATAATTAAAACATTATACGCTTATATATGTAATGAGATCCTAAAAAACATCAGTCACTTCATCATTGGTTAATTTTATAATGGGAATAAAATTGGTTTAATAATAATTCATTTAAACAGCATATTTATAAAGAATATATAAATTTTAAGTGTATTTATTTACTAGATACAATACTCCCTAAAGTATTAAAAAATCCAAGGATGCTGAAATTGGAGAAAAATATTTTATTATAGAATTATATATTGGATTTTAAAATTGAATTAAAACATCCCTTAGTTTTTTATAATTTTAAAAAATAAACAGTACTAGATTAATTGGAATTTAATTTTATTAGACTAACTGTATTAAAAAATAATGTAGGTTAAAACATAAATATTCAATATGATAGTGGGAAAATCACTTTATGAAATAAATGTTAAAAAAAATTCTTTTCACACTTTTGTAAAGACTGAAATGCTGTGTAAAAAAGAAAAAATTTGAAATGATTTTATTTAAACATTTCTAAAAACATTCTGAGGTATTATAATGTCCACTAATATAAATTTATATTTAGATTAAACCATCTATAAGTAACTAAAATGGAAATTAATACATAGAGAATATGTAATGACCCAAAATTTTATCAATGATAATTTTTTATTATAAATTTTATATATAGTTTAATCACATAAAATTTCATTGAGGATAAAATGTAAAAATTAAATAGATAAATTAATATAATATGTTTTATTTTTAAAAGATTAGGATCCTTTACCAAAATAATATTAACATTACCATTATAATAATAATATGACCATTTTGAATAGTAATCCATCCAACATTATGGTATCCTCACCTATGAACATATAAATAAAATTTATGTATAAGATAAATAATAGTCTGCTTTAAATATATCATAGTAAAATTAAATAAATACTTTAAAAAATTATTAATTATGTGTTGGTATTTTTATAAAACATAGATGTATATTTTTAGATTAATAATATGATATTTATTTAATAGAAAATTCATTTTCATAAAATAGATTCCTAAATTAATATTTTGATGTCTTATTATTATATTAATATTTTATGAAACGTTATATCATTTTTTAAAGTGTCATAAAATCAGTAATAATTTGAAATTTTATATTTTTATTGTAAATAATGATTTTAATAAAATAAATATATCTCATTTATAAAAAATTATTTTCAAAAAATGGAGATCCTTCTTAACTATACCCATTAATAAAAGGTTTGGATATTTTTTTGGTTTTTTCTTAAAAAATTATTTATTGGTGACTATTAAAATATTATACTTTAGGATGTATATAAATTATAAATTAAATAGACCATTCCTTGAGCTGTGGATGACGTACGAATCATAACATGAATAAACACATAATTATTTACTATATTTAGTGATAATGGTCAAACTACTCATAGTCATTATCAAAATAAATAAACTAATGAGTAAAATAATGAGAAAACACCCCTCTCATACCCTATAAATACCACCCCTCACCACCAAATCTCCTCAAACCTTCCAATAATTGAGCCTTCTCTAATTATAACCAATAATCATTCAAATCCATTACACAATGTTTAAGATCCTTTGGTCTCAGTAAAATAAAAAAAACCAATTTCCTACGAAGGATTTCAAGAAAAAGAATTTCATGGTAAACCCCTAAAACATTTTTTATTAATTTTGTTTCAATTTCACTTATGTTCTTATTCTATCTTCATATCCACTTATACAAGTGGAATGGTAACTATATTATATTATATATAATATACTTTTATTATTTTATCAAATTAATTTGTCATAAATACTATTCTCCACTCCTTTTTTTCAAAAAAATGAAATTATCATGTTTGATATGTCGATTTACTAAAACTGTGGACAATTTAATTACATTGGTCATTACATCATTCATGTATGGTCATAAAACCATAATTATTTCTAAATAAGATTTTATTGTACATATTTTTGAGTTATATGATGTTTTTTATGAAATATATAATCATGATATTAAATAAAATGATATGAGTTTTTGATGGCCATAAAATATTCGAAATAAATTAAAACATTTTCATTAACTATATATATAATGTTTGATCCACATAAGATATAACCAAATAATATATAATATCATATGTTCTTATGAGACTTCCTTTCTAATATTTAATTTAAATTCTAGATATGTTGTCTAATTTTCATGAACGTCCATTCTCATATTCAAGAGAACTAATCATGAATAACAAGAACAAATGCATTCATAACTAATGAAATTAAACACTATAACTCAACGAAAATTCCATAAATGTACATAAAAACACAATAATAAATCAAATTAATTTTTAAACAGTAAATTATTTGTTAATTAGAGAATTTAATTTTATTAAACATGATATTATATTGAAGAAACCATTTAGAAAAGATGTAGAAGAATTCCAGATCCCAACCCTCTTTCTATCGGTTTTATCCCTTTAACTGAATTTTTAGTTTGTATATTATTTTATTATTAAATAAATATCATTTATTTTACTTTCATATTATTTTCTATGATATACAAGTTTCTATTCTGGCTTTATAATGATTGAAAATATTTTTCCAAAAAAAGCCCTTCTTTTCAAAACATCATCATTTACTTATCATGAGATTGTTTGTTATTCGCACAGGATTGATGAATATTAAACCATGTATATTGTTCCCAATTTCATTCCTGAACCCCAATGTATTTTGATGAAATATTTAATTGTTAAATGTTTCCCATTATATTAAATAGGTTATTTTATGTCCCTGATTGATATACGTTCTACATGGAATGTATGATAATGTAAAAACTATGATTTGACATGTGTACCCTGAATTATATAGAGCATTTAAATTTTATAACATAATATACGCACCCAAAATTATATGACACTCTAATTTATTGGGTAATGTTTTGTATCAAATTAGATAATATAAAATATGCCCGTACATGATTTCATCTTTGTTCATAATGATGATGTTATGGTTATTCACATAGGATTTGTGTGAACATG
This sequence comes from Viscum album, assembly GCA_963277665.1. Taxonomy (NCBI): domain Eukaryota; kingdom Viridiplantae; phylum Streptophyta; class Magnoliopsida; order Santalales; family Viscaceae; genus Viscum; species Viscum album. The sequence continues at coordinate 1,007,143,223 of OY728159.1, forward strand.
AGGCTATATTTTATCACAACTATATGTGGTATTTTACCATGAAGAAATAATGATTCAATTTATTCTATTTCCACATTGTATAGATTTATTTAATAATTCCACTCATGGTTAAGATGATGATGATGATGTTATGATGATTATTATTATCACCGATCATTCATGGTTTGTATTCATCCACTTACTATTTTTTATGTTGCCTCATATATGGTTCTAAATAATTAGATGAATACTTGTACTAATAGGAAAAGGGGGCCTATAAGAATCTTGAGATGAAGGAATTAAAAAATTAACTTGATTTTTTATGTAAATGTTATGTATGGTCTTATGTTTCCCAAGACACTAAATCATTGGATCCCGGATTTCTAGCACTTTTATGTAGTTCATATTTAAAATTATGTTACAGTTATATAAGAAAAAAAGGGCCAAAATAAAATACAATCCCATTTATATTGAATTGATAAGCATTATATTGTATTTAAAAAATATCTATCAATATGATTGGAAAATAGATAGAATGAAAGGAATATTATTATCAGATGGAAATAAACCTAGTAAATTAAAATAGATGGGGTTTATTAGAGAAAATTCATATATTTATTCTAAATAAGAATGAATCATAAAAAATATAAAAAATAAGAGAGAATGTAATACACAGTCTAAAAACTATGATAAATATTTAATTAATAGATCAGAAAAGATGGAATGATAGATGGATCAGTAAACCCCATATTTTTTAGGTAATTTATCATAAAATTAACTCTCGGTTTTTATAACCAACACATATAATAACTGATGATTTGACTACATAAAATATATATATGAAGCGAAATTGTGGTCATGAGACCCCTAACTGGTATACCAAATATATTCATATACACACTAACCTTGTTTATAATGAATACCTAATTATGATGAATCTACATAAGAACAATTTAAATATAAAATTTTCTATATATCAGTACCATGTAATTTTGAATTGCCTTTTTGTTATCAAATCTTTATTAATATCGATATTGATGTGCCAACTGTTATATTTTCGATGTATGGTTCTCTTAAGTAGCGATTTTGGTACTATTTTAATGGACATCATTTCACAATATCATTTTACAAAATAATTTAATAAATATCATATTTAACCAATATTCAATATTTTTTTATCATTAATGTATGAAGGAAGTTAAAAATAATTTACAACTCATTGTGTAGGAAATAATATGAACTTATGATTTGGTTAAATTTTCATTTTTCATTATATGGAATGAATGTAAAGAAAATAATAATTTTTTCAAATAATAATTTTTTTCATAAATATTCTATATATTCATTAAATCTATTAATATGACCATACATGAGAGTCAATAATGAAATATAATATGCATCGGTTCTCAGTGGTAGTAGTCTAGATGTATGAATGAGAAGTGATTAAGTTTTATATTTGATTAATGAGATGTATCCTATTTTTTAAAATAATTATAATTACATTTTATACTAATTATATTTATTTATATATATTAATAGGTTTATATATTTCTTTAATGAGGTGAAAATTAGACATAAATGAATTCATTTAGTAAATTTTCATCTAACTTAGAGATCCACCTTTTCTTTATAAATTATGCCTTCATTGGATGGATGAAATGAGTAGGATATTTAAAAATTTATATGTGAATAGCAAGGGAATATTAAGATTCTATACATCCATATAGATGATCTGATAGGATTTTATATTTTACAAATGTGGGGAGTGGAAACATTGTATATATCCTCAACAAAAAATAATATAATTTCATTATCTTTTTATTGTGTCACAAAAGATCCAATTTTATATGATAAGGTGATGGAGTTTTTAACAAATTAATATCTTGAAATAAATGTTGACTCTTTGTGATATAATGAATCTTTATAGATATACATTATCCTTTATAAAGTAATTTTTAAATTTACCATGGTGAAAAACGTTTTAACAGGGTAAAATATATCTTTTGAAAATAATTAAAATTAACTACTTGATTTTTTTAGAGTGAATATTACAAATGTGGAATCTATTTAATTAAAATAAATTTCAATATATGGAAAAATTATTTCAATTATAGCATAAAAATTCTTATTTTTATTCAAAACTTTTTAATAAGTAACAGATAAATGAATATTTATTTGATTAAATAAATTATCTGTAATTTTTAATAAAAAAATTTATCAATAATAATAGAGCTTATTTATTTAAGTAATAATACATTTCCCGAAAAATATTTTTCTAAAAATATATATTTTAATTTAATAATCCAATATAACCATTTTATAATCAATTTAAGAATGATATTTCAATTTGTACATGTATATTTTTAATAAAATAATATTATTATAAATACGAAAAATTTTAATTTGAATAAAATGTGCATGGGAAAATATTTTTTTTTAAATCAAATTTTTATTTGACGAATATTTAATTTACTAGTATAATTTTTCATTATATATAAATGATATGGATTAAAAAAATTTAATTTATTATTTTTTACATCATTTTTTTCAATATTATATTGTATCATTCAAAAAATAACTTATATTTTATAAAAAAACCAAAGAATTCAATAATTTATTTAAACATAGACCCTTTTGAAGAAAGCGATATTTATTGTAATGAATTTGAATCTTTTATAAATTAATTTTTATAATAATTTTAACAAAACTATCTCCTAAAGATATTTTTTTATATTCAAATAAAAAATTATTCATTTAATATTATTGTTTGGTGCATCCATACCAGTCAAATGGATTAGGTTTTTTTAATTAGAAATATATTTTTAAATATCATGATATTATTAATGGAGTCACAATTGGTTTATGTTACCATATCCTAATGATTTCATGTTTGTGATTCAGTGATATTCAATTCAACCAATCATTAGATTTATATGAATTCTTATTTAGTACCTTTTTTTAATTATTTTTCATTATTAAATGGGTAGGATATAAAACCTATTAGATATATGATATATCCTTCTATTGTATCCTATAATTCAACACTAATAAATTTATGATATATCAAAAAAATTAATAAATCCAAATAGAATAACCCAAACTCTAGTGGTTGGAGAAATAATTAGTGGGGTCTTATAACCTATTCTAATCCAGTCTCGACATCAAAATGAATTTGGTAGAACAATTTCTTAGAGGTTAAATTATTTACCCAAGTAATTATTAATTAAACAATGAATAAATAATATTCTCTCTATTAATATAATTCCATTGTCACATTACCAATATAAAATCTTTTATGTTTGATTTAAAATAAGGAAACTAATATTGAAACATGGGTGGAGGAACCACAAAAAATGTGTCTACCATAACATTTATGGTTTGAATCATTACTAGAATAAAACTATTCAAATAGTTTCAAAATTTTCAAAATTTTATTTTCATGAAGACCATGTTTTATAATATTTATTTTTAGTGTGCTGAAAGACATTATCCATCAATTTATGGGTTTTAGTTGACTACATAAATACCTAGGATTATTTATATAGTATGATCATTTTTTCATGTTCATATTTTATATTTTTCATTTAAATATATTATATTTATTTGTTTTGTTATATATTATATCACAGAAATCAGTGATTTGATTCAATGTTTTATTGAAATATTTTACTCATTAATGTCCATAATTTTAATAAATTTACAAATCCGGATTACCAGTTTCCTCTAATGAAGAGATGGAATAATTGAGTTATTTTTATGGAGATGTCCCCAATTAGAAATTTATCCATATTTCTAATTTTTATACTACAAATAGAATATTCTCTATAATATATTCAAATAATATGAGTTTCATATATTGATATTTTTATTTGGATTCCACTGCATAGAATTTTGAATGGAAGAAAAATGGGGGGGGGGGGGTTTACTCTAGGTCCCCAAAACAATTTATCATCTTGAATATTGTATTGAAAATAATAGTTGTAGGTGGACTCAAATTCAAAAACATAAAATATGACATTTTTTATAGTATTAATTGTCTACATTAGTCATAAATATTTTTTTATCAATAGTAATGCCTTTCACTTCATCTTTATCTGATAGAACAACCGCTTTTGATGTTTTATCTATATATTATTCCTAATTTTCCATTGATCAACATTCTGTTAACTATTAATGATAACACATCAATGATTTTAATTGAAGGTATCCATATTGGGTAAATAATAGGTGATCAAAATGTCAAGTAAATAATTAATATGTCAATGGGATTTTAGAATTAACCAATCTCCAAATTTATCATTAAAAATAAACAATCTTCTTATTGATCACATTTAACTAAAGGATGAATGATGAATTTATAATGAAGGTAAAATTTTAGTGGGTATTTTCCCAAAATTTTAATAAAATAATTTCAAATAATCGTCCCTATTCTAGCCTCATTATGAAAATATTCTTAAGTAGAATTGAGGGGTATTTTTGATTGATATATCCATATATATTCATTTATTTTTTTGTATTGTATCATCAATGGTCTTAATTGGGTTGTAATGAAGGGACCCACAAATCCTAGATTCATAATTAATTTTATTCATGTATTGTAGCTTCTCAAACAAAGAAATTTATTTTAATCTTCATATATTCTTCACATATTAAAATTTTAATTCATTTCCACAATCCATGTATCCAAGTAAGTCAATATTTTTTATATATAAAATGGAAAACAAATCATAGGAATCATGTTTCAATCTAGATAGTGAAATATGGGGATTATCATTCCTAAAATAACATTAAATTTTTAATTATTATTATACTGATGTTTCAATTTTTTGGAGGCCCATTTTGGTTTATAATCACTTTGGGTATTCTTTATTTCCTTCTGAAGTTCCAATTTTTGAAAACATTGAATCTGGTCTTGTCGAGTGGTATTAAGAAAATAAATTCTTCCCTATGCTAAATATGATCTAATTATTGGTTTTGATTAATGAAAAAATAGGGAAAATTAGATTTGTTCAAAATTAATCTATAAATATTCAAATAAGAATAATTTTCATGGAGAAGCTATATTAGTATCCCATATATATCTTAGTTATATTGAAGATATTGGGGGGGGGGGGGGTCGTAAAAATTACATCAACAATATGGTTTGGGGTTTCCCATGATTTATATATTATTTGAGGAATCAATTTTTAATTTATGTATCATATTATGATAAAAAAAATATTCAACATATAATATGTTCATTTTGAATAACAAATTAGCCTTAATATTTATAGATTTACTTTCATAGAATTTTTTAACATTATTATCCCCCTTGTTTTACCATATTAAATTCATAATGAATAATATAATGAATTATTCATTGTAGTGGTGAGTAACTTTTATATTGAATATGGAAAATGATATATAGTTTAATTCACTAGCTAAATTATTTATTTCATGGTTATAAATAATTATAATATAAATTCATTGAAAATTACATTATAAAAACATCCATATTTACAGTTATTTGGTTGAAATTTAATATCCATAATTTTCAGCCATCATTGATGTACACATATGGAGAAGAAGAAAAATTATATTACATTATGTATTCAATTATTTAAGGAAACTCTAATGGAGTTTTTCATGTTTCTTGTTGGATTTCTGATTCCATTTTTATAAGACATGGGGTAGTTAACCTAGTGACATTTCTGATTTTACGCATTAAAATAATAAGGGTTTCAATCATATTGAATGAACTTGAATCTTATGAGGTCAATCATTTCACTGTTATTTAAGTCATGGTATATTATAAATTCATCTAAGGTAGAGTTGTGATAGAAAAATATTTATATGGAAAACAATATAGTAATAAAGTATTATATCTATACCTAATTATTTTAACATGTTGCTCATGTATTATTCATCACTGCTGAGTAGATTATCATCAATTTTAGTGCCTAAATGTATTTTTTCAACAATTTTTTTAGTGAAATTGAATCATTTATTACATTTTCAAATAAAATCCAATTTTTTTTGTATAGAGGTGGAGCTGATGATAACCACTATATAAACTCCCACAATGGTCAGGAGTAGAGATCTTCAGGTGATAAGGGAGTATCTTATTAAATTTTTGGGTTTTGTGAACATATCAGAACCAGTGGCAATATTTATAATTCTGTAAATTCAGGTGGTCCATAATGAAAAATATGCTATGTAGGACCTACATGAAAATTTGTTATATCATCATGGGTTAAAAACCTTGTTTTTGTGGTTTTGTCAATATATGAATGAATGTGGGGGTATCTAGTTATGTTTTTCTCAATATAGAACCATCTTCAATTGAATAGTGATATATAATTAATTGGTGGACCATTATACTTCAACACATGGGGTTTGTAAGGGATAAAAATATATTTTTCATCAATAGTGAGAGGGACTTCATATAATCTGAATATATATCCATGAGTATAGGAATTGTAGTATGTACCAACATGGATGACCAACATATAGTTGTTTTTCATTTATATGGATACCACATCTATAAGGGATCATCATTTGAAGAACCATTTTTATTAATAATAAATTATATATTTATAGTGGGTGGAACTTCTTGTTTGGATCATGGAGGGTACTTCCATTGTTATAGTAACATTTATTTACAAAACGAAGAGGTAACCCACAAAAAAATCTATTCTGTCATATAGAAGATACATTGGGAGGAAATCATATGCTAATGGTTTTTAGATTGTAATATAGTAGAATGAATTTTCATTAGTATCATATGATGGAATAATATATACATTACGGTGTTAAAAATGAGTATGAGCTATATGGGTTTTATTATTGAACATCAGCATGTAGGGGAAATACATGGTTACATTATCCTTAATGATTACCCTGGTGATGAACCCTATGGTTCACTACTATAACACACAATGACCTATGTGATGAGTTAAATGGGAAGAAAATATATAGATAGTAGAAATTTTCATTATTACGGTCATTTATAATTTTTTTATACCTAACAAGAATGTTATTCAGAGATATGTCGACTAGTTTTTTTAAATATATTATGTAACCTCTTGGCCCAAATTCCGCTAATATGGTGCCACAAATGATTGTTTATGATGTCTTGAGAACACATCCCCATACACTAAAGGATGATGTCTAGTAGTGATGTCCAATATTAAAATAGTTGAGATATTTTCCCCTCATATCAATGTGGTAAGAAAGATAAAAATTTTAAGTATCATGCACAAAATTATGAAAATATGTTTAATAAGAAATAAGAAACAGAAATAGAAAATGATATTATAATAAATGATAATGTTATAAAAGCCTAAACATGTATAAAATATATAAAACATTATTTATCCTCAATACTGATGATACATATACATGAGTACAAAATAAAATAAAATAAACATGTATGGATCTACTACTAACTCCATTCCAAACAACATACCCAATCTAGACACATTACCAAACTACACGAGCCCAAACTGAAGAACCTACTCGAGAATATATTCTAGGTCATCCATATCTCTGTCTCAACTCTCTCCCCCATGCATCTATTATTTCCCTAAAAAGTAGACATAATGTTTTCATGGATACAAAATTTAATTTGTAGGGGTGAGAAATATTCTATGTAGGTCAACACAATGATAAAACTATAAATAAACTTCCAAATGATCATGGAATATGAAAAATGATAAATATATTTGAGAAACAATTAAAAAGATATTTACATCTAGTAAATGTTAAACCACAGTAAATCCACAAGTCGATAATCCCAGTCATCTTTGGAATGTTTCACAATGGATCCCAATATATACATTCATTTTCATGTATGGTTCCATACATATTAATATATACATAAACATGAATTTTATTGTCTATGTTGAATGAAAAATCATAAAACCAATCCATAGAAAATCCATGGGTATGTAATCTTAATCAGCAAGGCATCATGAGAAATGATAGTGATCTAGATATTGGGCCACTCATGTTGTGTATCATTAATTCTATCTTTGGATTCATAATCTTAATATATGTATAACTACATTGGTTGACTCTAAAATGTATATGAGAAATTTACATCACTATATGGGGTTACACATCTACACCTTTCTTCACCGGTACTCTCCCCCAATCATGGAAATCATAGTTGTGGGGAAGTAATTCAAAAAATTATGTAAATGGTCAATGATATCAGGATTCAATTTCCACATAAATATATTTCAACATTTGATCACTATACCCTAGCCAATTGGAGTTTTGGAATTCATGTATCAGTTTATCTCAAATGGGATCATCCTCAGGTGATATGTAAAATAATTCCCTCTAGACCCTAGTACATGCTCATTATCTATTCACAAGTATAGTAGCACTAGTGCATCTACCTAACCCTATGGGTAATCATTGGTGTCGGTTGAAGATAGAAAAATAATTAATATAGTACAAGTCACATCAATTGTTATTAGATCCATGTCTACCATTGTGATCTATTAATTGACCAGGGAGATAATACATATCCACATATCTCATGAGAGCTTAATCATACACAAGTATAAATCAATGATGTTGAATGATTGGTCCAACTACATGCTCCAAGAACAGACCAGGGATAACATAATTATCATTATAAAATTCCATAGGTTGAGGAGAACGTTATCATCCTCAATATACTATAGGTTGAGGGTTTCGTAATCATCCTCATAATATATCATTCATAAGGGGTGAAATATTCCTCATCACCTGAGAGAGTTGAATCACACATGAGTATCATTACTCGTGATGTCATTCATACATTTCATAGAAATATTCTCAACATTTGGAAACCATGAAGAACCTCTGGATATATTGATAATATAATAATCAAAACATATAGTCTCAATAGGAATATCATTGGTAGTACCTCTAGGTAGACATATGAATATATGAAATGTCATGTCTAGTAGCTAGATCGTGTGAAAAAAACTATTTACATCCGACATAGAATGAAAAAACCTAACATCATTATAAAATAGTCCCCAACTATGATAACCTCTAGTAATCAATAATGAATTACCAATAAACACAAACATAATATAAAAATTGAGGGTAGAGGAATACCTAACCCACATTTATACATACAGCCATAACAAGATTGTAATTTCAGAATAAATTATTTGGTGTCATCTAATACCATATCTACGAAAACCCAACATACTGACAATGGTTCAATCAAACAACAAGGAACCTGTTAGGACCCTCTATTCCTAATAGAGAAGAGGCATTCGACATGGGATCCTTAAGGACTAAACATAAGAAATGGAAACCTAAAAGTGATCCTTATTTGAAAAGTTAAAAGGAGTAATAATACATGAGATCCTTGAATGGAACATTGAAAGAGGAATCCTGCATGGGATCCTCATAACAACACATAGGTGTAGGTATTCTTTAGGGGACCTACTATAACCCTTAAAAAAAGAGTATGAATCCAACATGGGATCCTTAGAATGGTGTATATTTATTGGGAAACTACGAGGGATTATCTTTATCGGAAAGTATGAGAATGTAACCCTTCTATGTCCTTTGATAACCATTATTTTGATAGTGGCATCATACTCAGGATCTGGTAAGTTGAAATAGAATCAAAGAAATCATATAGGGGATCCTTGGTAATAACTAGTCTCATTGTAACTTCTTCCATTATGGAAATCTCTCATGTGATCGGAATGGGTTAGTTATGAGACCACAAGCGCACCTCCTCATATTCCAGAGGCAATAGACTAGTAGCAGGGGTGTGATATGTATTGTCGGTAGAAAATACCACATGATTTGAACATCATTAGTTGTATGAAAAAAATAATAATAAAAAATAAATAATTTATGTTAGGAAATAGAGTAATTCAATGACAGGTTCCACAAGAATAATCCAATAAATACAATGGAATAATGTAATTATGTTTTGAAAGGTAACTAAATGAAATTATAAAACCATTAAAGACAATAAATTGTAGGGACAAACCAAAGAATCAATGCCTTTGGTCCCAAACCGCATGTTGGTCTCATTTCCAAACTCTATCCCATCCACACACCCGAAATCAACAAAAGTGTAATTTGACCTTATCCAAACCTACATCCATATAATCATTGTGGGTAGTAAAAGGGCCCCTAATTGGGTGTGATGATAACTTAGTAGGCTGACACCACCGTGACTAAAAACAAATTTGATATTAAGTGTTTGTAATAATGAGATATCTAGGTATATTAATTAATTAAATAAATAATAAAATAAGACATAAACCTCCTTTTCTTCCATACTAAATATATCTCCAATGATATATTATGACCATTCCAATTACAAACATATAACTAAGGTAAAAAATCTTTCTCATGTGCTATGATGGACTATCTCTGAGCATTTCATACATCCATGTCAACAAAAACCATACAACAGTGGTAAAACAACCAACATTTTCACCATTATAGAATATATCTCAGCAGGTCTAATGATCATTCCATCCACAACTTCATAACAATGTTATAGTAATAATAATCTGATTTAATGTCCTAAAATTATTACTACATCCAGGATAATGATCTATAAGAATTACAACATGGTATCAGGCATACCATACCCTATATAAACATTACATACTTGGACTGGCCCGATCCCACTAAATATAAAAATTATAACATATATGTGTGAAACATACATGGTTGAGCCTGATATATATGCTTTACCACATATAACACAATCCATGTCATATAGTATGTATATAAAAATATCAAATCACAATTATCAATGTATAATAATGATAATTACAATTATTCATTCATATATAACATTAAATTGTATTCATAATTAATAAAAAATTATACCAATAACAAATAATCCCAAATTTATTCATTATTTAATAAGAAATCACATTAACATTGTTTAATCGATTTCTTAGTTCTATAATAATCATTGCTCGTCCACCCCATGGGTACCCATATGCTAGATCAGAACCCAATTTCAAATAAATGAATTCATAGAATAATTCAATTAATTATTTTATTTACTTGGGCACATTCTATATTGGAAATATCAAAATATTGCATAAAAATGGAAATTACAAATCCATATTGTTATGATTTTGACACCCTACCTTCAACTAACAATCCATTAATTATTCCAATGTCAAATTTCCATGAGGACGATCATCCATATGATTGTAAATTGGTTTCTAGATCACAAATTATCATGGATAAATCCAAAAACACATTCTGGAAAGGTATTTCATAATATCTATTTTTGTAATAAGGATGATAAGGAAGAAAACACACCAAAAAATAATTATAAAGGTTTTATCTAGTCAAAGTGATGTACATGATGGAAGTTTGAACCAAAAAACATCATTGAGAATTACCATGGAATGATATGTGGGGAGATACAACCAAAAAAATTAATTCTATAGCACAACATGTTTAAAACAACTAGTTAGGAATATACATAGTGTGTACTTTGACTATTGATCGTGTAAATGTCTTTAAAGGAATAAATTCATTAAATCATCAAATTGGATTAATTTTTTAAAAAATCAAACTATTAAATGACTTATAATTGCAATGCACAATTTTTAAATGTTATAAGTTAAATTGTTAGTCTATTTTACTTTTAAAAAATCATAATATATTCTATACATTCTCATATCACCAGGAACTGATGAAACACATAACCTACTCATACTCAGACACCATTAATTCAAAAAAGAATACATCCAAAAACTATATTCCATTTTATCCAATAAGGATCTCCACCCTCAAAAATGAATTAGGAACCATATCATAAATGAAAATTTTAAAGAGATAGACATACCAGGAAAAATAAGGGATCTTACATCACCCCAGCTTATAATAGATTATCTTTGATATGTTGAGATAGTCACTTTGAGATATCAGCGAACTTGTCTTACCATTCTTTTTTCATATCAGACTCCCTCTCTCGTGCTTCCTCTTTAAATTTATCATGTTTCTAAAACAATTAAAAAAATTGTACCATCCATCCCTATCGATATTAATCAATACAATCCAAAACCAATATTGGATGCAACTAAAAGGACGCATCCACAAAAATCTCATTGTATACTATATCTATCACATGGGAAGGTTATGAATGTTATCTTTGTAGATATGACACATGGTGTACATCATGAATGGAATTTTAGTTTTTTGGAAGGAGAAAATGGTGCACCACTAGACCGATCCTTTCCACTATTTCAAATGGAATCAAAAAAGTGTGTGGTAGATTTCCCATTTTCTAGAAATGGAGCCTATCTAACCGCGGATACAATAAAATGAAAACATATTGAACAACCATGACTTATTGACTTCATCTCTAATGTCCAGCTAATGATTTCTTCCTACTCTTCAGGATAATCAATTTCTTTGGATCAAAAAATCATGTTCAGATGTCCCCTCTATGAGACTAGGCCAAAAATGTATTGAATCACCTACCTCCATCCAACAAATAGGGGAACGACATGTACTTCCATAAAAATCATCAAATGGACCCCTTTAGGGAAATTAAGGGAATCTATTATTATATTCAAACTCTATAAATTAAATATGTTTCTCACATAATACCAGAAAACCGAAACTACATGATTATAACATATCCTTCCGAACTAAAATAGTCCACTCAAATTAAACATCATTCCATGGCTGAAGGGTTTTTCATAATAGAACTATTGATCCTAGTGATTTAAAAATACAGTACTAGAAACATGATGTGAATGAAGGATCTTGTTCATAAATTTTAATCCTTGGAAAACCATGTAACTAAACCACCTCAAGCATATAAATATTTTTCAGTTCATAAAATGTGAAGGTTTTCATAATAGTTATGAAATGGGATACCTTAGTCAATTATAGAAAAAAACTGATAAAGCATCATTATAAAGGGTTTTATGAGGTAATCCTATGATAGAATCCATTGTGATATCATACAATTTCCACTAAGGAATGGGTATAGACCCTAAAATCCTAACTGTCTTCTGATTGTTATTTTTCACTTGATGACAAGTGAAGATTCTAGCAATGAATTATTTAACCACATTATTGATTCTTAGACACCAGTATATTATATAGATATCATGATACATATTTCTTTTACAATGATTTACTATCCTTCTAGAAGCTTGAAACTCTATCATCAGTTCCTCATTGAAGACCACATGAAACCATACATGGACCTGGAAAACAATATATTTTCTACATTAGAGAGACCATCCTAATGGAATCTACCCACCACATTATTTTTCTCTCAAAAGTGATCCATATATAGCATAATAATTATAGTTCATAATCCAATCATAAATCATAGGTATAACTGATGTCGAAGTAAGAGCTACAGTCCCTTGAGATTCCTAAATACCTAGTTGCATTCCTACAAAAAGGTCCAATATCCACCACCCATCTCCCAAATCCTGCACTACCTCTTTATATGTCATTCTGGTCAAATGGTTATCAATGAATGTTTTCTTTATTGGTGTTCTAGAAAATTCAACATCAAAATACTACATATACTAGACCCACTGCCTCTTCTAATGGTCCTTGTCCTGCTGAGAAGAAATACACATAATGATTTTGTGATATGTTTATACCAAAATCATGTCACCAATGAGATTGTTTTTCAAACATCATTTGCATAATACCACTACCCCTATATCCAGATCCATATTAGGATAATTACTCTCATGTTGTCTCATAATTCTATATCCACAAGCAACTACACAATCTTCCTTAATTATAACTCCTCCATGGTTGACAATGGACGCATCACAGTATATTATATATGCATTAATTGACATCTGTAAAGTGAGGATAGGTGATGATGACAACATTCCATTAATTTCATGAAAATATATTTCGAATGAATAATAAAAAACAAACATCACCCCATTAATGTTCTTCCCAAACGTTGGTGTTGGAAATTGGGATAAATCCTGGATAAAATGATGGAAATAACATATTAATCCCATAAAGTTCTGAATTTCAACATTACTCATGGGTTGTTCACAGGATATCATGAATGTGAATTTCACATGGTAAAACAGAACACTTTTACTTGAGATGACATTTTCATGGAAGTTCATTTCATTAATCAATAAACTATATTTAGTTATCTTGGTGTAATGATGATGGTCTCAAAATGTACTCAAGATGATGTCATGATGTTTGGAATTATCATATTATCATTCATAGTACACTAAGATATTATAAATGAAAATAAACAAAATATATACAAAACATGATGAACTGTATTCTTCATTAAGGCCATGAATACCATAACTACACTTGTTTACCAAAAAGTCATCACTAGAAAGTCATACAAGCTATACCTACTCCAAAAAAAGTGTGGGGTTTTTATGATATTATCAACATTAAATGATAATAGTATGATCACAATTCATTATTTTATAATATATTATGACTTCCAAATTTACTAAATATATCTTTACTGTGTGGAATATGATACTGGTACTTTACCATCATCTGATTCAACCAATTATAATTCACACATATGGAAACATTTCAAAAAGCCTTTTTTGAGAAGTGAAACAGAGAAACCATAAGGATGTACTCAGACGTATGAAGGTTATAGATTCTATATATTCCAACTAAATATTCAAATCTGGAAGCTATATTGGTGAAATTCAATAAATAGGGATAAAAATTAACTACTATCCCAAAACCAACTCGATCATCATTATGGTCTATTAATTTAGAGTTAATACATAGAACTCTTCATGGAAAATGTACTGAAATGGTCTACAACTATAAGAAACAAGTCCTACTAAATTACAAAATATGTAATGAAAAATTGATGATCTGGGCTGTGAGACAATCCAATCTACACAAAATTGGTCCTACACTACCAGCCCGAAGATCCCACTCACATATTTAGAATACATGCTTCCTTATGGGTATAAGAATGTAAATAATCTTTTATAACAATTAATATGAGCCTTGTATATAATGAACCAATTCATAAAAAAAATGATTTATATGCCTTACATTTCTAGTTTGAATTATTCTCAAAAGAATCATTAATTCCCAATCTCTATATAAGAAAACTTGCAATATTTATATTCTTTGGCCTCACTCTCGATGATGTTAAAGGTTGTTAAAAAATAGTCTAATTTTTTCACATCCAAGCCCAACCATTTGAAAAAATAGTAGATAGATAATAATGTTATTCATGTATCAAAAAAACAGAAGCTAATGTTGATGATAAATGTATTGTACATCTAACAGTAGATAGTCCTCTATCCTCATTATTTAGAGTAGTTAATATGACATGAAACTAACATGTCCTGCATCCCAGGGCTTCAGTCTTACTACCCTAAGACACATCCTTTTCACGGTAATTTTTCTAATGAAATAGTGTATCATGTCTCCTTCCATGCCTCATCCATCCCTTAAAACCCCATCTATGAACCTGCTGAGTAGTAACTAATACCCTTCCCAACATCAGTGTCCATCATGATCCTCTACCAGTAGTCTTATCTAAAACAGCATTTTAAAAATCTTAATGATGATCTATTGTTCATAATATATAACACTTTAGTATAATGTATGGACATTTTTGGATCTTGGGGGAAAATATTCGCACTAATATCATTGGAATGGAACATGATCTTTTGATGGTTCTC
The DNA here is from genome assembly GCA_963277665.1 of Viscum album. Classification (NCBI taxonomy): domain Eukaryota; kingdom Viridiplantae; phylum Streptophyta; class Magnoliopsida; order Santalales; family Viscaceae; genus Viscum; species Viscum album. The sequence goes on from OY728159.1 coordinate 1,007,158,870, forward strand.
ATCTACCCATCAAACTCTAACCATAACAAACATGAAAGAAACTATCATTAGGACATTTTTTGAACATAAAAAAGAACTCCTAGATTGCCTTGATGAAACATCGTGACCATTTCTCAGGGCATCTAGAAAATACCATTTCATGATGTGTGTATAATTAATAATTTATTCAAAATCTACATAGATGGAAAACAATGATATGGGACCGAATATCATAAGGATGCTTGTCCTAGAAACATTTCTTTTTATAGATCGCATCATCTTACAATGATGGCACAAAAAGATGTAGGTTGGTAACACTTTTAGCATTTTCCAATAGTGATAAACCCTAATGTGTTTGATTCCTTAACACATGATCCTTTTGTACATCATGGTTTCTAGAGAGAAATGGCTCAAGAACATTATCCCAATGACCTTCCATAATGGATCATCATGCATCCTAGCTTCCTATGGAATATGAAACAAATTATTGTATGTACCATGAAGCATATACATAGCATGATTTGTCATCATATCGTTGGATTTCATGAGATTATTGATGATATTTTGGACTAACTAAATAAAAAACATTGCAACCTAGAGTCCCCCTTCTTTAATAAATACAATATGACATTGAAGATGAAACCCTCTTGGAAGCTAATACATTTATGGAATTGTACAAATATCCTCCGAGTCCACGGATTGAATCAACCTCATGAATCCATCATGAAAAAGAAAATCCATAGTCTCTATAGTAACTCAAAGAAGATCCTGTTTAGTTGCATTTGGAGTATTCTTATTTCCACTCTCCTGATACATGAGTCAAATAACAAGTGGTGTGATTTTCTCTATAAAAAAACACACACCTTGGAGAACTATCTCAAGATAATTTCAACACCAATAGATGATTTTAATAGAGAACCACTAACTTGCGGACGATCAAAATTGGTATTACAAATTGTTATCATGACTCAACCAGTCATTTAATTTATCTAGTAAGATAGATATCTTGTAATACAGTTCAACCTGAAATTATATATCACATGAAATATAGACATGCCCCTATCATGAAAAATGATTTTAAATATAACACTATGTTCCAATTATAAATCATATAGTATCATGTCTCCGCATACGAGGTTGTGAGTAAAAAATATCAAAATGAAATAACATTATAAAATAATAAACTCAAACAACATGTGAATCAACCATGGTGAAATAACTTTAACTATAATAAGCACACATTAGAAGTTGAAATCCCATCAATTGGTACTCGTATTTCACCAAATAAATTTGTTAAATACTCCCATGTACAATATCATTACAAAATCTTCATTTATCCTAGTATCCTTTATATGATTCCCAAATAGTAAATCAGATGTAAAGAAAACATTTTACTCTGATACCAATTTGTATCATCCCCCATTATGGAACTCTCTCATGTGGTTGTGTAGAGCTGGATGTAGGACCCCATGAATGCCTCCTTGTAAGCCACATGCTGAAGACTAGAAGTGGGGGTGTAATAAGTAATGTGGGGATATTATATCATTTATTAAAAAGTTTTGTAGATAAATAAACAACTCATTATAAAATGGAAATAATTAATCCAAAGACATATCAAAAAGAAAACAGTAGGATCCAACAGAATAATATAATAAATAATAAGGAAATATGAAAGCATGTACTGGAATGTGGATAAATTTCATGCTAGAATAATAAAGTAAAAAGACAATATGACTCAATGTCATAGGTAATGAACTCCACATTGGCCCTATCTCAAAACATCATCCCAACCACACATAAGAAATAATTAACAAATTCATTTCTATTTTTCAAACTAGCATCCATATATTTTATTGGATACCCAATGATGTTTATAATAAGGTGTGAGTAAAATTTTTAGGTTTAAACCACCCCATCTAAACAAAACAACTCAAAAAACAACTGTATGAATGAAATAAATATCCAGGTGAACTGTGCAATTTTCAGATTAATTAAATACAACAACATGCTACTTTGGCTCTCTACCATAATATATATGAGCATGTATTATGACCATGAAAACCACTAACATATAACCAAGGTAAAATAACCAACTTAATAAATGTGTCAGAATATCTTTGAGCATGTCGTACAACCACGACAACCACAACCATTTAACCAAGGTAAAATAACCTTCATTGGGAAATGAAGGAATATCATTGATCATGTATTATGAAAATTCCATCCACAACAATATAATTATGATATAGTAGAAATAATATAGGATAATACCTAAATCAATTACAATGTACCAAATAATAAATTATAAGCATTAAAACATGTGACTCGGTGTGGATATTGCCTATAAGAATTATATCACTGTTATGGGATGAGTATGCTCATAATCAGTCTTACCACATATAACTGTAAATGTTACAGGGCCAACCTGATATATGAGAATTATAGAATTAAAAACAATCCATATCATAAAGTATGGAGATCACAATATTACCTACCAATTATTATTTGTTAATGAGGTGAATTAAAATTTCATTATATCGCACATTCAATTTATTTCATAATTGATAAAAAATGTATAAAAAGGGAATAATATACAATTTCGGGATTCAATAAAAATAAATCTCAATATATTACATGTCATTATAACCAAACATGAAACAATTATTTATTTTAATTATAATCATGGTTTTCTCTCACCATGGGTATCCATAAGCCATGTTAGAAGCAAATTGAATACAAAGGACTTCACTGAATAGTTCCATTCATTTTTTTAATTTATTTTGAACATTATGAATTGGATCAATATAAATATTTCATAAACATTGAAATTATCAAACCATATGGTTTTGATTTAGACCCCCTTCCTTTGTCCAATTATCCAACAACTCTTCTAATGACCAACACCTATGAGGAAGAACGTGCATATGAAGGAAAAGTGGTTTCTATATCAAATAAAGTCATGAAACAAACCATAAACAAAATATGAAAATGGAATTAACCACAATGTTTTGATGAAAAGTAAGAGAAAAAATAAACTTAACCAAAAAATACGTACTGGGGATTTCTCACATTACTATAACATCTATAAGGGAATTTAGAACACCAAATTTACCTAAATAATGCCCATCGATAAAGAGGAATGGTGACGTAGCCAAAAAAAATGATAATTCATCCACACAACATTTCTAAAATAGATGTTTGGGCATTGAAATGTAGTGAAAATGTTATTAATTTTATATAATGAAAACACCATCACCTCAAATTTACTTCATTAAAACCCTTGAACCATTACACAACATGTAATCAATTTACACTACATTTAAATGTTATTAAAATTTTATATCATCAATTTTTTCGTTTAAATAATACATACATCATTAAAACATTCGTCTCACTAAAAACCCACTAAAAACGTAACACAATCATACTCAGACTACATTAATTTAAACAAGCATATATTCCCAAAATTTTGGACATTTTCATGAAAAAAGATCTTTGTCTCTAAACAGTACATTAACACGAATGATGAAATGAAAACATCAAAAAGATAAATTCCCAAAAACAAATAGGTCTGTTCACTCACAACCTCATAAAATAGAAAGAAACATATTTTATTGAAGATTACCGCAAGGGAAATGATGCAAAATAAGTAGTTTTGAGAGATAAGTCATTGATCATCTCAGAACATATATCACAATCAGTAGACAATGAATATGGTTATAATAGAAAGAACCTCTATAATCACGAAACACCACATTAGAGGCATAAAAACACCACATTGGTCATACCCCTATACTAAATTAAAAAGATACTACATGTGGACAAATCAGGCCTCCAATTACAAATATGGGGGGAAAATGGAATGAAAAATCATAAAAATGTTTTAGAGGGGAATTACACGACATGTAGCCCGGACCACATGATGTGTACTCCCATTTCCCCACTAGGGTGTGTATTATTGCTAGGCTGGTAATGAAAACACCAAAGTATATTAAATGTATGACTGGTATAAAAAATGTACACTACATGAGGTGTCAACATGTGTTCATAAAATGGAATTTCAATGTTCCTAGCATGGACATATACATTTACACGGTGTTCATATAACAACCCAGTCATAAAATGAATATAAATTACATCATGTTTTTGGAATATGTAATAAATAAAAAATCATATTCCCAAATATTTTATTAGTCTATTGCCTTTGGAAACATAGAATCATAAATACTTGTACATAAGCAATCTATATCATCTCCCACTATATTATTATTTACTATAACTCTTATTAGGCATGATATACTTAAAAAAATATTACAAATATATGGATGTTATAAAAAATGGGGTGAGATCAGATGCCCTGTAAGTGTAAACAATATATTAATGTAAGCATAAACAAGGTCATAGGGGTATGATAATGTGATCACAACATTTTAGGATCATACCATGCAAATCATAAGATCAGAAATTCAATTCATGGAATAAATTAGGGTAGTTAATAATACATTAATACTAAGGGAATAATTTTCTTAATCTATAAAATCATATGATGTAAAAAAATACATTGAAAATTTTTAGACATAAAAATGTTGTAAAATTACCTATTAGTGAAGACGCATTGAAAGAACTTATCAAGGATATTCTATGGAACCACACCTGGTAGATGGGAAAAACCACTATCCACAGTCACATTCCATTCATAGTAAGGTATTACCTTAGTCGACATCATCTCTTTGTAAGGGATCGATGTTCCCTATCTCCCCATAGAAGATCAAGATCATTAACATGATTCAAATCATTATGTCATGAGATATAAATCATCACCCAATTCATTGGAAGAAGTTACAGTTCCCACCCATCACATAATAAATTCAAAAATATGTTTTCCATAAGTTAATAAAACGTTCATCATATCATGAACCATAGAAATAGATGGGTTTTAAAAACATGAAATCATATCCCATGAAAACAAATGTGTATCATTACCATTTACTCACATCATAAACCATGCAAATTAATAGGTTTCATAATCATTTAATCAAATCATAGAATGTGAAAATATGTAGGATTCATAAGATGCAAAAAAGGTGTCATGAGAAGAAAACCATGAAAAAATTTACCATCCAAGAATGAATATTAATGTATGATTTCAATCATTTCTATATAAATGAATGATTAACATCAATGTATTTCATCTAACATGGAAAATATTTTTAAAAGATCCTTTAAAAACATTTATTTTGAAAAAAATACATTCTTCTTGGAAAAAGGATCGTAAAAATGTAATTCCTTTTGAAAACAAATTTCATGAAAATAAACAAAAAATATTGAAAATAAATAATTTAAACCATTTTATAGAACATTTTCCTTGAAAAAATATAAAGAGATCTTGAAAAAAGATTGATATCCATCATTTTTCTGATCTTATAAAAGAAACATGATTTTTTTTCAAAGGTATTCCCTTGAAAATTCATTGAAAACATAAAAAGGGGACTACAAATTTTTTATAATACTTTTTTAAACATAACAAAATTTTCAAAAAAGTTTTTCATAACAAAATGGCTTGGAATATATTTAAACAAATCATTAAAAACCATATTTTTTTGAAATACTTTTTCATTGAAATTAAAATTTAAAAAATTAAATTTCATATGTTTTTAGAAACATGTAAATTATAAATAAAAATTTAAATAGACAATGTAAGCTTGAATGAAATTACAGTCATGATGGAGGGTATGTCTATACATGTCAAATATTCTATTTTAACTGTAAATGTTTAGAAGGTTCCTTGATCATAAAATGTAAAGAAACTTCTTTATATACAAATTTTAAGGTAAAATTTGGGTAACCTTTTCCATTAAAATAATATGCTAAAAGAAAAAAAATTTTGAAAATTTTTTTTGTAATCACAGTGGTGGAAGAACAAATATTCAGGACCAAATGAATAAATAAAGTCATAATAAAAAAATAGTATATTGACTATAATATATATAAGTAACATTACCATTACATTTTTATAAAATACATATATAGAGGGTAGGAAAATTCTTCATAGTTATTGAAAAATGTATCATCATATTTCATTATTAGAATCCTAATCATAAATAATCGTTATAAATGATGAGATTGTAGCAATAAAATGATACTATTTTGGTAGCATTATGAAATTAAGAAAAAAATAACATTAAATTAATCTTCAAATATCATGAAAATAAGTAGATTTAATATTACAAGTCATGTTCAGTATATACACCACATATAATAATAATGGGGCATGACATTGAATTTTTCTCAAAGAAGGAAAAGTGAGAAAATTTTACTTTAAATATTTGGAAACGTTGGAATCATAACCCTCATGAAAACAATATAATAAAATATAATTTTAATTACTAACTAAAATTACTATAATAGTCTTATAATTCATCCATGGTATGTATAAACACTACCAAAAAGTAATTGGTAGTGAATAAATCATGTATCCTATATAAATAAATTTTGAGATGAAATTTTATTACATTGTCTATTGACACTAATCGTACTCATTCAATACACCATTATAATTAATATATGACTATTACACCTATATAAAATAACTATATTATTATATATAATACCATATATTTTTTTATTATGACTTTACAAAATACTCTTATTAACATTTCTATGTATAGGGATTACATTGGGAAACATTCATTCTGTTTTTCGCCTGTGTCATAATATATTATATCTTTAGTCCTTCAACATATATAATGATTTCCAGAATGTAAAAAATTGTATATGTTTATTTTATATTAATTATATTTTTATAATAATAATCTATATAATATAGATTTACTATACTATTATAGACCATTCATGAAGACGGTAGTTCATACTTACGCACGAACTCGGTTCTCATTTTATTTTCGTAATGAAGAATAAATGAAAATAAAATATAAGTATATATTAATATTTTGACATTAAATTATAAATATTATGTCATATATATAATAATTTTCTAAAAAACACATCTTTAACACATTCCATGTAGTGTGTGAATTAATCACATCTCTTTAAAGGGGTGGTAGTCCACACTACCTCAAATAAAATTATCATATTTACTCATAATTGAAAACAAAATGGAATGAAATAAATAAAAATTGAATAAGAATTAAGAAATTATATATATCGTATGTATAATTCATTAAATATATATTCCATAATAATGTCCACAATGATTGGTGGAAAAGGAAAAATGAACAATCATCATTTCATGCGGTTGTAGTTTGTAGTACACGTAAAAAGTGTGGCAGTTACCCATAAAGTGGAATTGTGTGTATATTTCGGTTAGATAAATCCAATAAAAAAATACTCTTATATTTAGGATACAATTTCATATAAATTATTGGAATAGTAAGAGTTTAGGGAGTGGAGGATAGATAACAAATGAAATTATATTGAGGAGTGTTCCGTCTTCTTTCGGTAACTTGTTTTGGTTTACACCAAAGAGATTCAATGGATTGCGTTCATCCCAAATGATAGATTAAATGATTAAGGGATGTATTTTTGGATGTTTAAAGGGAACATCTTGGACTAACATAAGATTTTTTAGAGGTCTGATGAAGATGGATATGTGGTTTCATTTTATTGGGATGAGATTGGACAAACCGGAAATTGTTGAAATGGAATAAGGTGTATGCACATTTTACATAACAAAAGTCATCAGAAGTAACAAAACTCAAGAAATTATGGTTTATATACTTGATATTTCTTTATTATGTGTTTTTAAAAGTGTCAATGTCATTTATTAATTATGATTAAGGTTAATTCCATTTTTAAAAATAATTTCTCTTAGTTGATGTAATTACTTTTAACTACATATATTAATATTTTTTCATAAAAAAATTATTTCACAATATTAGACATTATAATATGATTGATTAAAAATATGGAATACATTTTTCCAAATTACAATAATTTTAGTATCATATATTAATTTATATTTAATCCTCCAGATGAGATGAAAATATTGGTTTTTAAAGTTAAAACCTCCAAGCATTTACTATGGTTTTATAGTCAATTTCAAAGTGACATTGAGTCCAATGACCTAAATTGTATTAATTGAAAATGAATAGATAATTAAACTTTATGACCAATGTAATATATAAATTTATATTATAAATAATTAATATGAAAATAATGTTTTGAAATAAATATCATTACTTTCAACTATTCATTAAAAACAAAACTCCATAGAATAATTCAAAAAATATACCCTAACAAAATTTTTATGATTTTATTAATTATTAAAATTATTTAAACATATATAAAACATAAATGTTCCAAAAAATGTACTTATAACAGGTTCTTAACTAAAAGGCAGTAGAAATTTCTATACAAAATTATTGTATTTCATGAATAATAATTTTTTTTAAATCAAATGTCTATAAATATCTGTTTAATTAATATGAATATATTTTATTTTATATAATATACATATATATATCACATATATATCATTCATTAATTCTAATTAATTAACTTTTGTAAGGGGAAAACCACTTTTGGGGCATAAAAATAGTAATATTTTCCATCATATTTAATTGATTTTCATATTCATTTATAATTAATTTTTAATAATGGGATTCATATTATATTTTTTAAAGCATATATTTTAATATGATATTTATCAATTTTTATGATATCTAATTTAAGGTATTGGGTATATAAAATAATATTTTAATAATATATCATTATTTTTATTCATTCTTTCTGGTTACAAAAGACATCGAGGAAAGTCATTATTATGTGTAAGTCATTTTATAATTAGTGTTACATGTAGTGAATGATAATATTTCTGTTTTATGTAGTGAAAAATCATCTTTTTTGTTTGTATGAAACATGATAAACATATAAAATAATATATTTTTAGATTCGTTTGAATTGAAATAAAAACAAAAAAAATAAATTTATTTGAAAAAAACAATAATTCAGAAAATATCATGGAGTTACATTCTACTAAACATAAAATTAATTTCAAAATATAAATTGATCTTGGTATTCAAATGTTTAATACAAGAATGTTTCATTGATAGTAACCCACATCGTTAAAATGATTACTAAAAACTATATAAAAATAGGAATGTTATTACTATGATAGTTACTCAAAGTAACCCATAAATAGGTTACCATATAATAGAACATTAGTTGGTAGTAAATAATGGAATTAGAGGAAATTTATTAATATATATAGGGGTGATTAAGGTCATTAATGACAAAAAAATGACTGATAAAATAAAATATGATAACCTCAAATTCATAAATTAGTATTGTTTTAAAATTACATCAGTTCAACATAAATTAATTTATTATGAAAACAATATTTTTTATCATTTCATTATATTTGAGTAATTATTTTAAAGAAAAGTAATATGAGGAATATATTTACAAGATATATTTTTATAAAAAAATTAATTCTTGTGTTGTGCATTTATCAATTTCTAATTCATCCATTACATCAATAAATGGATATATTGAAATTACCCATGACGCATGAATAAATAAAATAAACATTTATATGATCTTATTTTCTACAAATGAATGAAATGTATAACTATTTTAATATATCTATCATTCAAATTAAATATGGTTATTAAATTATTCTTTAAAAATAAAACTTAACACTACTCGTTCATCATAAATTTTTATACATCACATATTATTATACATTAAAAAGGAAATCACATAGGACAGTGGTAGAGATGGAACCATTATTGTCCTTTGGTCATGTGATAATTATCTATACCCTTTTAATACATGATTTGTTTTCACCCAAGATAAAAGATTTCATTTTGAAAACCTCATCAAATATAAAAATTATGGACATCCTTGAAATATTATTAATCACTAAATATAATTTTAACAAAGGTTTTCAATTCAATATAAATACAAAAATACATCCTCAACTGATTAACATTAAATTTTCATGAATGGATAACTCTATACACCTTTTTAATGAATAAATTAAAAAATTTATAATGAATTTCATGAAATAATCTTAACAGTGATTCCCAAAATATCATAATGAACCACTTGGTATCCCTATTTTGAACATGTGAATAATATCCTTGAATATTCCCTTGAACCATTGTAATAAACTAAATTACCATTAATACGTTTAGAAAACATGCGTTCTTCCTTATTCCAAATGATTACTATACACATTTTTCAAATTCAAGAAGCTATAAACATCATCTTTCGTGATGTAGACCACTTTTTCAAAAATAATAATTCTAGGATAATTTCAATCTTCCTTTTAACTTACTCATATGTATCATAACTTTATCCAAAAGTCATTATCGTAACTTCAGGAATAAATTTAGGGTTACCTTCCACAAATAAAAACGTTAAATTTCTATGTCTCAATCACCATTCAACATGTCATTTTGAATCAATAATTAAATATTAAATTGAAAATACTTATAAATTTATGATTCAGTAAACATTATTTATGATTTCCAAATCATTAATACTCTATTCATCAGTCTTTAATCTCAAACCATTAATTCCAATTCATCAAATTGTACAATATAACTCTTTCATATTGTATGAAATATGAATTAGGTTTTAATATTTATCATGCTTTATATATTAGATATTATTATTCATAATTAATATAATACTGGAAGAACATCATATACCATTCACATGTCATTTCCTGTCTCTATATCTCTAGATGAATAACCATTACTCATACCACAAACATGATTCTAATTATGATATTTCTACATTGGAATTCAATTTTAATAATGCTCATACATTATGCATCTAAAACATTCGATGTTAACCATGTTCCATCTAGTTTACTCAATTGACATATACCAGAATTTAGAGGGTGAGAAACACATATCATATAACAAATCAACATAATAATGAAAAACAACTACTTATAAGATTTATAAATCTTGATACATATATAATTAACCAATTAAACATTCATATTATTCTATTATCTTTGTATTCATCTTCCATTTAGATCATTAGTTATTATTTTCAATGAGTTTTGGAATTCCAAAATTATATCCCCCTGGGAGTTTTAACTTGATTTGCAGTAAGGCTGATCGTCGTATACTGAGTTACAATGAGCTCGGCCAAGAAAAAATTGTTGATGTTTCCCCCATAGGTAAATATATTCTAATTCGATATCCAATTTTAGTAAACTTAAAATGATACATTTCAAGGAAACCAATCAATATATCAATTACCAATATTATATGAAATTTTTTAAATTTAAACTCATTCAAATACTTATTCTTAGAGACTTCCCTAAAAAACCTTAAAAATATACCAAGAGATCACACAATATATTAATCATCCAAGATTCAAAAGGATAACCAATCCATTTCCTTAATACCAAATATAAAACCCTGGTATTAGCATACATATATAATACATTACATTTTAATAATACATAAAACATTAAACAAAATGATTCCAGATTTCCGTATAAATCTAGTGCCTTTGGAAACATAGAAACAAAAAACTGTTAAATAAGATACCTAAATTATCTACCACTTGGTTTATCATGACTATAATCCTTCGTAGACACATTAAACATAATAGATATCAACATAATATGATGAAGGAATTATAAAAATAGAGTTATCTCAGATGCTCGGTAAGGGTAATTAAGGGATACATGTAAGCATAAACATGATAATTGGGTTATGAGAAGATGATCAGAATAATAGAATATCAGGCATACATTTCAAAAGATCAGAAACATGAATCCTGGAAAAAATATTTGTAGCACGCAAGATAAGAATCATATGTAAACAAATAATAGAAGACATGAAATTGTATCAAAGGAATATAACATGGAATTGTGAAGTAAAAAAAGTGATGTCATTCCTTATAAGATAAAATGAATTCATTAAACTTCTTAGGGAACTTCATTGGATCCACATCTACTAGGTGTGACACACCACCATCCCCAATCGTAGTCATTTATTATAAGTGATCTGTTTTTTTTCAAATTCCCATATTGGATCAGGTTTCCACATTCTCCAAATTCATGGTGACCACAATTACATGGTGGGACAAACCACCATCTCCAATCATTATCCTTTCATTGAAAGGGATTATAATTCCAAATATTGCCTTAGTTTAATAATCATTTAATATTTATCCAAATCATTATGTCATGATATATAAAAATATACCCAATGCATTGGAGGGAGATATAGGTCCCATAAATACAATAAAAAATATCATTCATAAATTTTCCAAAATAAAATAATAATTTTTTCGTCTCATGACCCATAAAATGGGAAGTGAATTATAATCATAAAAAAATAACCCCTAAAATTAAATGGGTATCATTAAAATTTCAGTCCATTATACACCATGGAAAAGCTATAGGTATAATAGTACATTTATAAAATTATTAACCATGAAAACATGTTGGATTAATAATTATATTACCCATGGAATAGAAATGGTTGTAATAAGAATCACTCCATAAAAACATAAACAATTATGGAAATAATATTTATAGATCATTTGGATCATGTATCCTTAAATATGAGTGTAATATCATCAGATGTCATATATAATGGAAAATACTTTTAAAATATCATTTAAACAATTTCATGAGGATAATATCATCTCTTCTTTAAAAAATGATTATTGAAACATAAAAACATCTAAAAAATATTTTGATGGAAATAAACATGAAATATTATAATTAAATATTGGAAATAATTTTGTAAACAATATTCTTGAGAAACATATAAAGAGTAAATGAAAAAGTTTTGAATGCCATTTTCCACGAAAACATATAAAATAATCATGGAAACATTTTGAATACCATTTATTTAAAAATACATTAAAAACATCTAAATAAGTCTTCAAAATAATAAAAATACTAATATAAACATAAAATATTTTTTTGAAAACCTTTTTCATTAAAAATACCTTTGAGAACATTTAAAAGAAACAATGATGAAAATAGAATATTTTTTATAAATTTTGTCACAGAAAACCCAATTTATAACATTGAATATATATAGTACTAATGAAAACATTTTTCACACAAAATAAACAAGATAACATAATATAGATGCATCAAGTAAATGACGATTATGATATTAGGTATGCACATACATGCAGAATAGTCCCTTCTTATATTAAATGTTCCGAAACATTTCTTGATGAGAAAATGACAAGAAAATTCTTTCTAAAACAATTTTAAGGATAAAAATAGGGTAAAAATATGCTATAAAATTAGTGTATAATAGTATTTTTTTTAAAATAATTTTTATACATTATGTATTTGAAAATAAACAAATTTACTATAGAAAGGGGTAGTGATGTATTATTTTCATAAAAACTTTTTCTTAAGAATATTATGTATGAAATAGTGGAAAAGTTTTGCCATTACAAGGATATAACATGAATATACAATGTTTAATAAAAAATATTTTATTACTTGAAATATGGATCATAATATTTCATCAGTTTATTCTTAATCATAAATAACAAGATAAATGATGAGATAATCGAAACAAACTATTACTATTTTGGTATCATTAAATTATGATTGAATGAATAATACAACATGAATCATTAAATATCATTAAAATAATTTTATTCATTATATAACATGTAAAATTCATTATACCAAAAAGTTAGGGCATAACCCTTTTTATTAACAAGAAAATAAAACAAAGAGAGGGTGAACGGAGTCATACAAGCAACAAGTCCTCATGCCAAGTAGAAGAAAAAACATGTAAAATAATAGCCACATTAGGAAGCATCATAATCATCATCCCGATCAGACTAATAATCAAAAGGACCAAGGGACCGGGTAACCATAGTTGGCTTCAGATGTGAGTATTTTTCCTTGGTCTTGCTTTCTTAAGAGGAACAGGTTGGAGCCCTTCGTCAGTCACAATCTATTTTCCTTTGGATAAAGTCTGGCTATAAGTTAACTTTCTTGGGGAATTATCCTCAACATCATCCCACTTCCCATGGATGCCTCGTGTCTCCCTTAATTTGGTAATTTTTTCCTAAATTTTTTAAACGCCACATGTATTTTCTTTCTCCTCGAGTGCAGGAAAAATTTCATACTGCTCTCTTCCTGAGACCATTCCTCCCTCAACACCATGCTCAAGAACCAACACCAGGGCCAAACCTGGATTAGATCTAGTCAAGTTAGTCCTACCTACCCCTGCATGCATAGGTAAGCTTGATTCAGCCTCCTGAACCACCTGAGACCCATGTTCCAATTCAAAAGGAAATATCTTCCACCACTTGTGAAACACCAAAATATGTAATTATTTTGTCATTTCTAGCACCATTGTTCTGCAATGTATGCTTCTTCAACTTCTTCTTACAAGAGGCCTCATGGTGCCCTTCCTGTGAGCAAAGATAGCATATAATGTTTATACAGCACATATCTTTGACATGACCAATTACTTTACATTCTATGAAGAAATATGGTAATCACTCATAATCAATTTTTAGGGAGATGTCATCATCCAATGCTGAAAAAATATATTATGAATCAGACAATAACTTAGATCAACTTTAGCCAGGACCCTAGCCTAATGACCAAACTTCACATCTTCAGAGGTCTTGTCCACTTTGATACAAATTCTCACTATATAGGCAATGTCAAAAATAATCTTATGATTCCAGAGATTCATTATATAAATCTCATAGAATAATCTAGTTTAGTGACAAAACATGTGTCTCAAAGAAGGCAAATTGAGACAAAAATAATTTACCGATTGGGTAACTTTTGAAACATAACCATTATGAATTAAATATCATAAAATTGATATGTAAATAAAAAAATATAATTATAAGAAACATATAATAAATATATTTGATTTATAAACCCCATAAAAAGGAAATGATGTTGAATAAACCATATATCTCACGAAAATAAAAAGAGAGATAAATTCACATACCCTATTTCTTGACTCTCATCGTTCTCCTTAAAATCATAGTTTTATAAATATAATTTTATTATAGATATATCAAAGAACCATATTAATATATATAATACCATACATTCTATTATTACGAGATTATATTACACTCTTTCTAACATTTCAATTTTATTGTTTCACTTCACATAATATTCACTTTGTTTTTCGTTTGTGTCTTAATTTGTTGTATATTTGGTCCTTATACATATATAATGATTTATAGAATGTAAAACATTATATAAATATAATTTATATTAATTATAATTCTATAATTATAATATAAAGAATATATAATACTAAAAATTTAATACATCGTTCTTATATACAATATGCCTTATGTATCATTGAATGATGTTTTCATTTTATTATCGAATGGAATAAAGAATGAATATGACATATATGTATATATGTATGTAATAAAATTATAGAATAAATTTCATGTTATATTTATCATATAATTTCACTAAAATAATGCTTAATACATTCAATTAGTGTTTTAACGAATCACATATATTTGAGGGGGAGGTAGTCCGCACTTCCTCAAATGAAAATAACATATTTAAACAAGATAGAAAGCTTAAAGGTATGTTCTGAATAAAATTTAGAAAATCATAAATAAATTATAAAAGTCATATATATAATATATAAATATATTTTCCATTATAATATCCACTGTTCGAGAAAGTAAATGAAAAATGAAAAATACTAATTTCATGATCTGGTCGTTCTCTATACTTGTAAACAATATATTTGTTACCTATTAGATGGAAGAGTTTGCTTGTGTATGTAAATAATATTTAATAAAAATAAAATACTATATTTAGGATAATATTTTTTTATTAAGTCATGGAATAAGAATATTTGATTGAGTGGACAATTGAAAATAAAATAAAATATCTTCAGGATGTTACCTCTTTTTTGGGTAACTGTTTTTGGTTTTCACCTAAGGGATTCATTGGATTGATTTCCTCAATAATGGATGCTATAAAGAGAATGTTTGAGATTTTGGGAAGTTAATTGGTCACATATTGGCTGAATGGAATATTTTTGAGACTTTTTAATAAAATAGAGAGGAGGTGGCCTTTAATAGAGAAGGGAGGGGACAAACATGGCATTTATTGAAACAAGTTAGGTGTACCCATGTTTTTACCCAAAAAATGTCATCCCATCCCAAAAAATAGAATTAATATAAGATTTATGTCTGAAATATGTCTAGGAAATGGGTTTTGGAAAAGTAGATAGGTCATTAAGGCAATTAAGTGTAAGGTTTAGTCCCTTGTTAAGATTAATTTTATCTTAATCGATGAAATTAATTTTAATTACATTCATTTTTTTGAAAACTAGTTTGAAATTAATAGAGATTGAAAAATATGATGATAAAAAATATGGGATCCATTTTTCAAAATTCTAATATTAGATTTGGGATATGTTAATTTAAATTTGATCTTGTATATAATAATGTGTCGTTTTAATGTAAAAACATCTGAAAGTTCACTATGTTTTTTAGTCAATTTCAAATTGTAATATAGTCTATTGAAATAAATTGAATTAATTGAGAAAAATATTATTTAATTTATTACTAAAAAAATAAAAATATAATTCATCATTATAAATTAATTAAATAAAAATATTGTTTTGAATGAAATTTCAAATTTTTTTACTATTCATTAAAAACAAAATCATTGCAATAAAATACCATAAATATAACATCACATTATTATTCTGTTTTTTTAGATAATAATTTTATATCAATAGATATATTCCATAATAGTTTAACTTTTTTTATTTAAAATAGGTTCCCCAATTAAAGGCAGTAAAAATGCCTTAATAAACATATAGTATTTTATGTTATTTTAATATTTCAGATGAATAAAAAAATGATTGACTGAATATATAGTATATATTGGATTAATATCACTCAAAAATTTATTTAATTTAATTTATTATGTTAAAACATGTTTATGGAAAAAAATATTAATATTATTTATTATATTGAAATGGTTTTCATATTCATTTGAAATTAAATTCTAAACCATGAATATATTTTTTATTTCATTAAAACATAAATTTATATATGTTATTTAACCAATTTTAAAAAAAATATAACTACTAGGTAATATTAAACAATATTTTAATAATATATCGTTATCTTTATTCGGTCTTTTTTGTCACACTTGCGATAGAGAAAGGTCATTGTTGCATGTAACGAAAGCTATACTCTATGTTCCATGAAGAGGAAGATAATTTTTTTGTAGTTCAAAATTTACATTCTTTTGTGAATAAATCGATCTAAAAATATAAAAATAAATTATTTTTATTGATCTAGGAAATGAAAAATATCAAAAAGAATAAAATAATTTTAAAAATAATAAGCACAAAATCATTGGGACCTATAGTGAGTCCTAAATAGGGTCTAGCGGTGTACTCTATTTGGCCTTGAACCCCCACATGGGTATCCTAGTTAGTTACTCACTCACGTGACTAAGTCTAATTACTCTGTGTTTACACCCTAGTATAGGGCATGCACATTGGAATAATCATCATCATTAAATAGGAAGAGCACATGACATGTGTTTCCACAATCACACACCATATAGATGGGTTTTCCCAAATAAAACCCCCCAAATTTCCTCAAACCCCCCATATAAACTGGGAAGTAGTAGATCATGAAACAATGAACCAAAATCCTTCATATAAGGGGTTTAAAAAATGAAAAAATGTTTAAAATAGGGATTTATAGTGAAAATAATTATTACTTGTTGGAATAATTCAATAAGGATTCACCCATTAAAACATTCCATGGATTTGATATTAAAATATACTGTATCAAGATATCTTTGATGATACCCATGTTCCCTTATGTATATCTTTAACTATATCATACAATTTCTCTCTCTCAGTCACATGGTGAAAGACAACCACATGGGTAATGTGCAACAAGCTATGGTAGAAATGAAAGAAATGAGAGATTAAAAGAATTAATAGAAGAAAAAATGAAAAAACAAAAGGGTTTAGACCTGGAACCACCACCATTTATTTATGTAGTTTTTCCATTTATTATCTTTTCATATTTTATGGATTATTTTTGTGACCATATGCTGAGAGATAGTGAATATACAAGCCCCAATGTGCCTGAAATAAATGATTAAATAATATTTAATATATTAAATAGCATAAATGGGATGTGTTCGTAAAAAAAGTGGACTATCTTCTAAATAGGGGGACCATATCATAAATACAATTTAATTATTGAGGTTAGAACATTAGGTTTACCATGGACCAATTAAACCATTATCTGAATATCTCATTTGTGGAAATGATTTCCTAACCTAAAAATAAATAAAATGATTAGTAAAATTATTTTTTTAAATCCATTGAATCAAAGATCATATGTTTTATTTTAATACAAGAATACTTAAGGAAATTATGGTTATATGCATAACCCTAATAATCATTAGAAATCCGTTGAATGGAATGGAAGGGGATTCCATGGGTGGACAATGAAATGATTGGAGATCGATTACTATTTGGAGAAGGAATAGGCAGATCACACTAATGATCATGATGCATGGTATTTCATATTTTGTGTTCAATCCCAAAAGACATAGGATATTTGTTTCATTGGATTATTACACCAATATTAATTTATATGATTAATGAAAATAACTTGATTAAGGGATAGATTTTTCGATTAGACATCTTTTGAAATGGGTTTATTTGTAGATTTTTTGAGAGAATTAATTTGATAGTGTTGATTATTCATTTTAATTCTCAAAGTAACTAATCTGGGTAAAAAAAATTAATCTATGTTCATTCTTATATTTTATTTTTTTCTCCTAAAATTCATTGTTATTATTGGTCCTTCATAATTTTGGTAGAAGGTCGACATTAACTATTGAAATCAAACTATACAGACACAATTTTTAGTGCAATCATTTGAAATTATAAATCATAGTTTATAACAACATAGTGGTGGTGTGATGTTGTACGTGGTGATGAATAAGATTACATTTGATACTTGATTTCATGTTTTACATTGTAGAGTGAAGAAATAAATATAAATCTATTTTCCAAACAGATTTTATGGTATAACATGTTATTGGATATGCGATGAGGCTTAGACGAGATGTTTCCACATTTTTCTAGGAAGGTGTATGGGGGGAATGATGGCCAGAGGAATAGAAATATATGTTTAATCCTGATATAATAATTTGAAAAATATTATGCTATATGGTGTGCAACCCATCACAACATTTAGTGTGTTTCCATCCTTGAAGATCCTATGATTTGAAAGATAGTTATATTACACATGGTGAGTGACCCTATCACACATTTTGTGGAGTCTCCCCAGAGACTCAGAATGTAACTCATAAGGTACACAGACATGTCAAGGTGTACACTAGTTGATGAACATAGTGAACACCACTACACAACAACAACCTAGAAAAGTACATGATCATTGTCATGTATAGGCACATTTGGAGAAGACAAACCATGTACATCTATATTAACATGAACATGAGACATGAGAAAGTTACAATGGTCACGAACTATGGTCACGGGACATGAAGTGTGATCCCTTCTACATGATGTTTATTTTATGAAACATGGGTTGGATCCCCTGTACAATATATCATAGAAAAACAATTTGGTGTGTTCCTTATATCGAATCCTGATGGGTTGTTTTGGAATTATATACTACTCATAGAAAAATGATTCATTCATGATTATATCTAAGATAGAGTTGCTGGAATCCCTATTTTTCATGGATTAAAATCCAAAATTCATCATAATTCAATAGGTGGAGTTCATAGTATCATCAAGACCAACACTATAAGTGAACAGATCCTCTAATTACTAGTTTATTCCAGATTGATTTTTTGGAATACCCAATGATGATGGTAGTGATCCTAATATATGGATCATATCTCTTTATAAATCCATCATGTAGTTGTAATGGTTAAAACTGACATTAATTTGTTCTCATATTGATGACATCAATTTTATCATAATCAGGAGCGTGTTATCTAGGATGAGTTATATATCGAACATTTGAGATGGAATCTTATAGTATCAAACTATGATTGTGGAAAAAAATTAATGCATATTTATTGAGTATATCTAAATGATATTATGAGATACTATGTAGAAAAAAACATGTATAGAGATGACTATATCTCATTATTTTATGATTTGTGTTTTAAGGGTATCTTGTTGGGTATTATTATAGTCACCCATGAATGGTCATTTCCATCATGTGTCATGAATTGCGTAGATGAACATCCTTTTTATTAAGTATTTGATGGATCAAGCCATTTCATTCTTAGTGTGACTAGATAGATTGAAGTGTGTTCCTACAGTACATAGACATTTGTGACTATATATTCATGTTTGAATTATTTTCAGAATTTTGTGGTGGGATTGAATTTTTCCCTATTTACATTATTTTACTTCATGATGTACATTGGTTTTCAGATTTAGATGTATGGATTCATGGTTGTTTAGTTGTTTTTACATTTAATCATTGTATAGTCTTGGATATGGGCGCAAGTGTACTGGTGCAAAGGATAATTCCCCCCATTATTGTGATTTACATTCATGGAACTATTCTAAAACCCCTTTTCAATTTTAGGAGGTCTTGGGGTGTCGCAACATGGGAATCAGTTGGAAGGATCATGATATAGTTATATCAAATCAGTGTGTTCTACCATATGAAATGTGTCTATGGGATTTTTTTGGAGAAAATTATTAGGTGTTTCATGTTTGGTATTCAATATAGGGACTGTAGTGTTTTTCTGGAGGCCATTGTATCGATACACATCGAATATAGTCACAAAATATTTGATATGGTATATGATAAAATTGGTTGTAGGAAAAAATTACATAGGAATCATATTGTAAAGGGTTATTCTTTCTATGTTTTTATGTAGTATGATCTCCAGATATACACATTGACTGTGCAACATCATGTTTATGTCAGGATACCTCCTTAATTTATGCTATATATGTTTCAAAAATATTTTTACAAGATAGATCATCTTAGGGATGAGGCATCCATATTTAGAATAGTTCAAAAAATTCTACATTTGGGTGTTTCACTAGCTATAACACATTTTTAGTAGATAATGGTACCCATAGAACTAGTATTTGACATGTGTTTGATGATATTAGTTCACTATGTTTAGTGACAGATACCCCTTCGGTTCTGAGGTGATCACAACACATAGGCTATTGATGTATGTATTGAGTCAGTCTCCCATTTTTTCCATTAGGCCAAGAGATTAGTATATTATATGGATGTCCAGGCGATGAGCCTTCTTAATGGATCAATTGGTCTAATGTGGGGTTTATTGACCCTATCATACGATACAGGGACAACATCACAGTCAGATCTTGAGATACATATTATGGAGTATTTCAATATTTCTATGATTAGATATTTATGTATCCTTGAGCTTCTATATCACTAATAGGGGAGACTGATTATAGCTAGGTATTCATCGAGGTCTAACAGCCACTCTATGTACTCTATATATATGAATGGTGACCTGTTTATTTGGGTATGGGCCTTAGAAATAGGGTATAATGGAGACATCCAATCCAGTGTTATCCCTATAAGATTTCCTATATATGATGAGATTCTAGAGTGGTATGTTTTGGGTGATATATTCTTGGCTGGTAGATAAAACAAGTTGTTTCTTTTAGTAGGAATACAGGAGTATAGACCTCAACAACGGGGAGATGAAGATATTAATAGGGAACTTGACATGCCTGAATTTTCAAGAGGGGGTCCCACGAGAACATATCTATGATTCGAGGTCTCTCGATTGGCCCAATAATCCTCGGGAGAGGTGTCTATGCTCAATGTATGGATGGGGAAATAATGATAATGATTATCTGACCTAGAGATTAGTTGATAGAAAAACCATATCTGGACCATTAAAGCATATGAAGTTGTAGGATCACACATGTTCATAGGGTTGAAGACATGGTATAGGGGTTGGGATAGTTACATGAGGGGGTATATTATTTGAATTGTAACCACATCCAACACCACGTGGTATATCCGAGGATCCGGGTGGTAATGGATAGGGGAGGGGCAGTTGCAAGTTGTTGAATATTATGACCCAAAGGCTCCAGGAATTATTTTAGTTACTATAAAAGGTTTTCTAACTTATCAATAGTAACAATAAAATTAGGTTCTATTACTTACTCTCTTGACACAAACCATGTAGAAGACAAATAATTTCTATTTGATCCCTAGGAACTACCCATATGCTTAAGGTATTTTAATATATAAGAATTAACAATCAAAAAAATGTGGTGATATTGTGAAATGACTGTTGGAGGTGATCATTTCCATCGGTGTCTCCTTGTAGCATAAATGTGGACTCACAATTCCATATTATGTATGGACTAGTTTCCCGTAGTTTGTTACAAGATTTTATTTTTTTGGAGATGATGTGGTGTGCTTGCCATTACAATACTATGTTCTTCAATTTCAGAGAAACGAGAACCCATGCTACATAAGATGGACTCATGTATTGAGGGTAAATAAAATTACTAATCTGTTGGTGAGCCTAATCCTTTGTGTAGTTTAGGAAAAGTGTTCCCAAATTCCATTAGTGGTAGCAGATTATGGAGATGTATTCCTTGAGGGTTTTACAAGCTTACCTCCCCACTACAAGAAAACCATATTCATTATTCTTCTCTTTGAAACAAAACTGACATTTGTTTCATGATATTGTAAGGACCATGCATTGATTCATGAGTTGAGGGTGTAGTTGGAGGTACTATAGAGGAAGCCTTCTATTAATCCTATTATATCACCCAGGAAATCCCAGGCGTTGTACTCTATGAATGAATATATGATCATAAGGTTATGTGTGGACTACTAGAGAATGTACTTGTTGACAGTGAAGAACATGTATCCACTAATGAGGATCGATGAACTCTTTGATCTATTAAGAGTGGCACACTGGTTCTCAATGGATGGCCTCAGAATAGATTATTACCACATGAGAGTATCGAAAGAGGATATATCAATGAAAATATTCCAATTTTTCTACAATCATTATGATTACTTCATTATACCCTTTGATTTGATAAAAATACCATCAGTGTTAAAGGAACTCATGAACTTGATCTTTTATCAAAACATTGACCAGTTCATGGAATAATTTATTGATGATATCCTTGTTTACTCATCATATGAGGAAGATCACGAGAGACACATGATGGTTGTTCTAGACATACTCCAATAGAACCATTATTACAAAAACCTCTTGATGTTTTTATTTTGGATTTAGGCGGTCTACATTCTATGACATGATATATCAGAAGATGGAGTGGCAGTGGTCCCATCCAATGATGATGCAATATTAAACCAGGAGCCACCCAAGAGCTGGATTGAGGTGAGGGTCTTACTTGGGATAGAATGATATTACCTATTATTCATACCTTTTTTCTATTGAATTCTAAAACACATGATATATATGACCGAAAATGGGTAACCATTCTGGTGGATAGATATGTTCAAGCCTGATTTTCAATAGTTCAGACAATGATTGAAAATAACTCTCATCTTGATATTGGCAATGGAGGGTGTTAGTTACATTGTTTTATATGATGCATCAGAAAACATGACTGGTTGGGTTCTATTATATAGATTTTTAGTGATTGTATAAGGTTTAGTTTATTCTAGAACACATGATCAGAACTACATGACCGATGATCTTGATTTAGTAGTGGTAGTCTTCGCACTAAAGATGATACAAAAATACTCGATGGTTGAGTGATATATCCTTTATTTTGATCATAATGGTCCCAAGTGTATCTTCTCTCAAAATGATCAAAACATGAGTAAATGGTGATTTCTGGATTTCCTCATGGATTATAACATGGGGATAGTATATACACTTTTGATGGTGAACGTGGTAGTATATGCTTTGAGCATGATATCTTATTCGTAGTTGTTGAACGAGTTATTGGAGAAGTTGTCCTCATTGAAATTATAATTTATAGATAGATATAGAGTAGCATAACTCGTGTTTATGGTTTTTACCCCTCCACTCTTTTAGTGAGTCATGAATGAGAAGATAGGGGATATCGACTATGGGACCCTACGTACATAGATAACCAACAATCATTCTCTTAAGTTATTTTCAATACGTGGGGAAAATTTCATTCTTTTCCAAGGATGTAAGATGGTAATAGTGATGCTTTGCGATGAGAATTTAATTGAGTGTCATATATCTCTTTTTGTGGTACATCCTGGTGTAGAAAATATGTACCTGGACTTCAAATGTCATTTATAGTGTCTATGTATTAGTAAAAGTTGTGGAGTTTATCTCTCGATGAATTACTTGTTAGCAAGTGATTGATGAGAACAATGTTCATGTGGGTTTTTCTTAGAAACTATAGGTTATAGTATGGAATTTGTATGAGATATACATGGAAATTATTTTTGTATTATATGGAATTTCTAAGAGACATGATGAAATATAGGTGATAATAGAATAACTCACCAGGCCTGCAACGTCATTTCTATTTGAGACTATGGTTCAGTAGAGTTATTTGGATGAATCTATGTGCATGAGATAGTTAGACACTACAATTATCTTTCAATGATCGTTTCTTACCATGATACTCACATCACATCTTAATTGTTGAAGGGATTTCATGATGCTTTTGGGACTCAATTATTATTGATCAATGTATTTCACCCCCAAGAGGATAACTAGATTGAGCAGACCATTTAGTTCCTAAAGGACATGTTGTGAGATTACATTTTTGAATATAGATGTTATTGGGAGGATCACATATAACTAGTGAAGTTTCCTAACAAATATATCTAATATTAAACCATTAGTATGGCTCCATATTAGCTTTTTTATGAGATTCCATGTAGGTCACAACATTTATAGATTGATCAAGGACATTTGGAACATATGGTCACATAGATGGTGAGATAATCTATAATGATTTTGAAAATCATCAATGAGTCTATGAGGACTACATTAAGATAGTAAAATTATTTTGTGGATAGATCAATAAGGCTGTTGGAGTTCTAGGAAGGATAACATGTTCTCCTATAGTATTCACCGCAATCTAGATTACATTGATTTGAATATGGAAGAAATCTATATAACAGTTTCACTATCAATTTAAAGATACTTCATAGAGTTGGATAGGTGGTGTAATAATTAGCTATACCTCCATTGTCAAATATGGTACGCAATGCCTTTCAAATTTCATAGCTATGTAGGTAGGTATATGAACCATCACACATCATCCATAGAGGAGATTTGAAAAACAAGGATCAAGTTACCTTTTTTAAATACCCGGTAGATATCTAGGATCAACATGAGAGAATTCTTTGTGGGTGATTCATTCATATGATGTGTGTCTAGTGGAAGTACATAAATATCTAGGACGATACATGGGAGTTAGAGGCTCATATGCATGGTTTGTACCCACACCACTTTGTGTAGCACTTGTTTTGTCGCTTCAGGTTTGAAAATCTTCACAATGGGTAGAATTTAATAAAATTTATTTCTCATGTATTATATTTCCATATTGTATAGACTAGTTTTGAGACCAAGAATATGGAAGGAATGTGACTCCAAGACCCAGTGTGCCCGGAATGGTTTTTAAAAATATATTAATGATAATAAATATCATCCTATAATAGTTTCAAGAAAAAAGGGTAATGTCCTATGAACAATAGAGTGGATCAAAAATCCATGGGAACTGCTAAGTTCAGAACATGGGATTTACCCAAATATTGACTTAACATTTGATATCGTGGGTTGTTTGTAAAATATCTATTGAGATAATAAAGAAATTAAGAAAAAATATGTTAATAATTTCATTGAATCAATGTCCAATTATTTATTTAAAATACACACTAATAGATAATTTGAAGGGTATGCTACATAACCTAGAAAATAATTAGAGATACATTGGAGATTATGGATGAGGATTCTGTTCACTAAAGATGGCTAGATAAGAGATCAAAAATCGGTGTGAGATGGAATCATAGTATATCACCAATTATCATGAGGAATGATATTTATTCATTAGATATCAATATGAATTGGGTTATTAGTCTTTTTTCATTGGATTATGTCCTCATAAATTATTTCTACATTGAATGCAAATAAATTAAAAAATGGATTAATTTGAGGGTTTGTCTTCTTGTGGGGTGGGAATATATATTTGGTTATATTTGGATAATTAGATTTTGATTTTTGATCCATCATTTATATTCTCAAATAAATGTATATTGGTAGAAAAGAGCAATGATCATGGTTTATTCTTCTTTATTATGGTAATGATTTTCTCCCCAAATTCATTATTCATCACAAAAAATCTATGATCGGACCGCGGTATGAAATTAAATAATCAAATAAATATTTTCTATGAAAATTATTATTGTAATGATATCAAATTTTATATCATGGATTCGTATGACATAATAGTGTTGTGATAATGTAATGATATCAATTTTTTTTCTTCAAAACACCGAAATAAAGGCTGTATACATTCATATTTCAATCAAATTTTACACTTGAGCATGTTATTAGATTAACATTGAGGTTTGGATGAGATATTTGATTGGTTTCAAAGTAATTTTTGATGTCATATTAATAAATTGAGGAACATAAATAGATATAGAAACTAGTATTGTGAATTTGGAAATCCAATGCTACATTGCACGTAACCTGGAGACACACGCAATGTGGCCCCCCTGATGATTGGATGAGTTATCAGAGAAATATGAGTATCACACATTGTATGACCCTATGACATAGTGTGTGGTATCTTTCTAGAGACTCAACACATACATCGAAGGGTACACAAACACAGGTAGGGATACATGAGTTGAAAAATATTGTGTACTCCCCTATATATAATCATCCTAAACATGTACATGGGATAAATAAGGTTCCAAAAAAACCGTATAGTACAAGGGAAGATAACATTTTTTATACTTCTACAAAGACACAAACATGAGACATGGACTAGTTACATGTGCCAAACCCAGTATAACACTCCATAATTTTACATTATGTATCGTCATAAATAAATTCAATTCATTATATATATTAAATTTTACACAAAATAATTTTATATAGTATATCAAATAAAATCACATAGTGAACAAAAAGTAAATTCTATAAAAAATAATGAATTCAATAAGAGTATTTTACTGTATATTAATTATCATATACTAAAAAAATAGTCACTTGACCTACAGAACACTAATATGACCCATTGGAATAGTATTTGGATACTAGAATAGTAACATCTCTTATGAATGTATTAGCAAAATTTATTCATTTTTTAAATGAAAATATAATATAATAATATCATTGTATAATTAAATAAATATTTTTATAATGAAACATTAATGGTCGGTATATTTATAAATTAGAAATGCCTATTTATAATTTTAAAAATAATATAATTATTTAAAAGAAATTTTATTTTCATAAAAGAGGAATATAAATTAATATATATTTTTCGTATTATAAAAATATTACTTTAGGAGACCTTAATTAATTTTTGAATGTGTTAAAAATTATTTATAATTTTAAAATTGGTATTTTTTTTGTTAATGATGATTTTATTTAAAAATTAAATATCTCATATTAACAAAAATATTTTAATAAAATTTATTTCTTTTTTAAAATCTACAGGTGTAAAAATGGTTATGATGAATTTTTTGGACTTTTTCTAAAATAGTTGAATTTTTGGTGAATAGTGAAAAATGAAAATTTATGGGCTAAATAATTAAATTATTGAGTAAAATATAATTTATAAATGATATGAGAACCATTGAATTTAAATCACATACACCAATAACAATATCTAGTCAAATATCGAATAACTATTTCTTATCTTGTCCCAAAATAATATAAATATGAATC
The DNA here is from genome assembly GCA_963277665.1 of Viscum album. Taxonomy (NCBI): domain Eukaryota; kingdom Viridiplantae; phylum Streptophyta; class Magnoliopsida; order Santalales; family Viscaceae; genus Viscum; species Viscum album. Next base: position 1,007,186,756 of record OY728159.1, read on the forward strand.
AAATATTAAAAAACACATATGTCCTCCACTATAAATACCACCCACACAAACCCTTCTCCTCACCCATCCTAATTGCGGAATATTTATTCTATTCTAACTATTTCCTCTCCCAAGTCTCCCAAAAAGATCTGGAATTTCTAGTTTCACAAATAGACTATTTTCATTTCCCTTAAGGAGGTTCTCATGATGAAGAATTCAAGAGGTAACTCCTTTTTATTTCTTATTCAATTTCATTAAATTTATTCTTATTATTAAATCCAGAAATATTATGTCCAAGGTGAAATAAAACTACAGTATCATATATGTAAAAGAATTTTATTATGATATTTGAATAATCTATCATCATTATTATTCAGTATAATTTTGTTCTAAAAATTAAAACATCATCGGTGAGGTTCTAATGTTCTGCATTGGTGGTCAATGTGTTTTAAATTTTCAATCAGGTGATCAAGTCTGGTCATCAATAAATTTATTTTTAAAATAGAATAGAATATATTTATGTTATCTTTTTTCATATTCAAGAATCATTATATGTGAGTAATAATATTTAATAAAACAAAACTAGTTAATAATCACATAAAAAATGCCAAGTCAATCAAATTTTTACTAACATATTATATAATGGTACCTAATAATACAATATAACTAAATGAAACATATAACCATTTAATATTTTGTATGATCATTAATAATATATAATTTAAATTCTAGATTACAATTCTAATTTTACATGAATATTCCTTTCATTTATAGGAGTAAAATGATCATGAAAAAATGGGAACGAATTCCCACAAAAAATAAAATTGTATATTTTAATCCATTAAAAAGGGAATAAATGAACATAATAAAATTATAATAAATACTATAAATGTATAAAATTCTCTAAACTAATTAATTAATGTATTTTATTTGATTATCCAAGATATTAAGATCATGTGATGAACACATTCAGACCTATAATGATGTACATCATCTCAATTTCATTTTCATTCGGACTCACAATGTATTGTGCACCTAAAAATTCTTATTTTCTTTATCTACTAACTTATAGAGGTTATTATTTATTTGGAATAATATTCCTTTAAAATTTCCATATTTTCTTGTATCATGGATATACCTATTTTCTAAGACGTATTCCATTTTTACATACGATATTAACTTTGAATGTTGTCCAATTAATAAATTGGGTTTTCCTACTCAATACAGATATATTTATATGTTGTTTTTTTCCATGAAATAAATATATGAGTTAATAATTATTTTGATATAAATTGATATTTGGGGCCAATTATAGCCCATCGATAAATCGACAGGTCTCAGGAGACAGAATAGTTGGTGAAAAACCCTTCATGTTTAGTTCTAAAACATAATGGGACATGTATTTACCCACATAATTAATCTATCATGACTGTATTATTGTTCACATTCCATATACATAATATACAATAATTAATAATTTCCATCATTCCACATTCATTAATAATTATCCAGAGTATTTTCAATATGAAAAAAATTATATGGATGCAATTTCATTATTAGTTTATTGATGGTATGTTTTTTTTAGTTACTCACTATAATATATTGATTCTTCTTTATAGATTTTCATTCACTTATTATTTTTTAATGTTTCCTATATATGAATCCCTTAGTGATCATTTCAGATCAGCCTTCTATTTTTTTCCTTTCCAGTGGTTTGGAAAATGAACTATTTGAAAAAATGGATAGGAAGAAATTTATATTCCATTTTTATGTTATATATTTATTTACACAATGTAATAAGGGATCCATGATTTTATATTTTTTTAATTACTACTAAACTATTAAATATTTAGTGATGTGATCTATTCTATCAATTCAATTTTAATAAAATGATTATCGACTATGGGCTACTGGGGCCGTGAGCTGTTAATGATGGTATTATAGGATGTTTAGTTCAATCCATGAGAACTATCATTAGGAAATATAAATTAGGGAATATTACCCCAAGATAATGTTTGAGGATAAAAATAGAATAACATCATATTATTTTTCTAAGGTAAATATTATATGGTAAATCATAGAAAAACATCTCTATTTGGATACTACATGTGGATGTGGTTCATCTAAAGATGTTCATTGGGGTAACAAATTCGACAATGTGGGTTGGGACTAACTCAACATAACATGGTATATGACAATTATTTTTATTTTATACATGGATTGACACTCCTATGTGATATTCTTTCGATAATTCACATTCTCTTTTAAAAACTATTATGAATTATTTAAATGTAAATATATCCCCAAATTAACCATAGTTTTGATTATGAGATTCTCTATATTATTTATATTAAGTGTATTTAAAATTATAAATTATTCATTATGATTCATAACCTAATTTATTTTATTCCATTGTATTGAAATTATACAAAATGAAATGAATAGAATCAATACCTACAGATAATGTTGGGATTTTCCAGGTGATAAAGTCAACATGGTTAGTGTTGGAGTTGATTGGACCATTACCACCATATAAAATTTTACTTAGGGTATGATTATAACCATACTATACTATGTAGGATCTTTTCATGTAGTATAAGCACCCATCCTTTAGTGGTACTACTAATCCAGTGGTATATCATTAGTGGATCAAGTCCCTTGAAAATATATTTCTAACATTGGGATGTAATGTAAATTAAAAGGTATTATTGGAAATATATTCCCTCAAGAGTGATGCTAACTAGTTGTTTTTATTTATCCAAAATAATGAGGAATATGAAATAGAAGGAATGGAATGAATAAATATTAAGGAATATTTCTTTAATAAATACTTACTTCATAAGGAATAAACTAAAAAAATAGAAAATTCATTAGATTAATTAATGGGGAAGAAGAGAATAATGAATTGTATAAGGAAACCTTCATAACAATATCCATGTATTCTATATATTACATACATTATTATGAAGAAAATATTCATCATTTATTTGAATGTATTAATCCAATTTCTCAACTGGTAATTTTTTTTCAAAAATTATCATTATATGATCAAAAATTAATTTGTTCTATCAAAACAGATAAGAAATACACTATATATTATGGAATCAAGGGAAATATATTGAAAAATAGGTCTTATAATAATCATGAAAATAGTAAACCATCACTCAGGAAGAGGTGAATGATGAAATTCTAATTGTCTGAAAATTGTGGAATGAGTCATCACGTTAAATTAGTTTAGTGAGTGGAACATTTTTATAAGTGTGTGGAGAAGGGTCATGAATCCAACAAATTCAAGGCAATGAAACAAAGAAATGATTTTAAACACAGTCACTACAATGAAATGGGTAATTATTCAAATCAATTTACCAAACATCCGTGGAATCTACCACAGAAGTGGATAATTGGAGAAGGCCATACTTATGTGACCATAATAGCTAATTTAGATGTTCCCAGTGACATGGTTGTAGTTACATTATTCATATATTCATATTTTTCCAATGTTTTTTTGATTATAGATTATCAAACTCTTTCATACCTACCCTATTTTCCATAAAAATTAGTTAATTAAATTTTGTCTTTAACAAATGAGTTATTAGACAAAACTTCAATAGGAAGTCGTGTTGCAACAAAAATGTGTTGGGTATTCTCATTAATGACACAAAAATGTGATTTAGTTTCAAAAAATGTCATTATACACAAGATTTACTTTTATATAATCCTTCATATAAACTAGATTTCCAAATATTATGTGAAAAATCATTACAGTAAAAAGAAATTATGTTCTATTAGAAAGATGTAGAATCTGTTAAAATTAGAGAAGAAAACTCATCATCTGATTCATATCAAGATTCAACACCAATAGGTATACTAAATTATATTCATGGGGTGGATGAGAAAACGACATTTAGAGATAAAGAAATTAATCTTTAAAATAAGGATGTAGCAAATGTGCTTGAATACGTTGATTTAATTCATTGGGAATTAACTGGGAACCCCCCATAGTGTAATGTTGAGTTTACCATTGATCTAATCACGGATGAAATACCAATATCAATGGATTATTATATAATGGAAACAGTGGTATTAGTTGATAGAGGGAATAACTAGATAATTTGAGTAATAAGGAATTAATTTTCCCTGGTGTTTCTCCCTGGGGATCTAATGCTGTCTTTTCGATAAAGAAATGAAGATAATTGGGGTGATATATTGACTATTGTGACATAAATTATAATACAAGAAAAAAGAATTTTTTTCTACCTCATATTTATGATCTATTTTATTGACTTCACAAAGCTCAATATTTTTCAAATAATAACCTTCTTTATGGATATTATCAATTTCCTGTATGGAAGAATGTTATTCCTAAGAAGGAATTACGAACTATGTATAAATATTAGGAGTTTATTGTAATTAAATTTTGAATGACTAATGCACCTTCAATTTTTAGGTATATTATTATATAGTGTTCAAGGAATATCATGATGATATTATTTTGGTAGTTATTGATGATAACATGATAAATTCAAAAAACTATAAGGATCATGAGAACCCCATGCAGATTGTTCTCAATTCACATGGATTGAAATAGTTTTATGAAATGTTTAACAAATGTAGACTCTGATTTCAAACAGTTTATTTTGTTGTCAATGATGTCTCTATGGATTTAATCTCAATTGATCGTATAAAGTAAGAATCAATCCATGAATGGCCTATTCAAATGTACATAACTGATGTACGAAGATTTATTAGTCTAGCAGGTTACTTTTATAATTTCACTCTAAATATTTCCTACTTGGCCAACTAGAAAACCATGATCTCTGAAAAAGTGGTTATATTAGTATGAACAAATGAATATATTGATGTTTTGTGGAATTGATGAGAATATTCGTCAATGAGAAGATATTGAATTTTTAATCAGGAAAAGATTCCTTTGTAATATACAGTGTATCATTGAAGAGTGGATTAATTTGTTTAATTATGAAAAATGATAATGTTATTCCATATGCATCGTGGAAGATGAGGACACATGAACAAAATGATCCAACTAATGATCTTGAGAAAGAATTCATAATCTTTTCTTAGAAGATATAGATGCACTATCACTATGGTGAAATTTTTTAGATATATTTGGATCACAATACATTGAATTAAATCATTACATATAAATAAATAAACTTGATGCAAAGGTGATGGATCCAATTACTCAAATATTAATATTTATTAATACACCACCACCCAAGAACAGAAAATATGTTAGAAAATAAATTAAGTAGGAAATATAATGGAATTATAACCTAGATGAGGATTGATAAAGATATAATGATCATGGATCTCATAATTTTGTATATGGGAATATTTTGAGAAGTGGAAACATCAACCCTTTTTAAAAATATTACTAAACCATCTTTACTTGACAAGATAAAATGATCTCAATATATTGATGTGTATTTTTAGAGGAAAATTAATGTTTTTTAATGAAGAAGGATTAATAGACATTGTGTATGAATATAGACATCTAAAATTTGGAAAGAGGTTATGTCTTCAATCAATAAATGATCTAAATAATGGAAATATTATATTATGCTCATATCTCAAACTTCTGTATACATCATTTTAGATCTGATATGTAATGAGATCTAAAAGAACACATTTGGTGGGATATTATGATGTGGAAATTTTTTGATTATTTGTCAATGTGCCTAGCTTTTTTTGTCAAGTGAGGGATTATATAGAGTTTACTAAAGAATTCATGCAACCATTACCTATTCTAATGTAGTAGTGGGATAAAAATATTATGGTATTTATAAAAATAGTACCAAATAAACCTATAAGGATTAATAGAATTTGGATTATTGGTGATCATCTTAAAAATAATTAGATTTCTATTCTATAAGATAATATTTACCCCTTGAACACCGAGAATGAATGAACATAAATGATGTTTTAAGACTTCACGGTGAACAACTATCGATTGTGTCTAATTGAAATCTCAAATCAACATAAAAATTAACAAATAGTATTTAGAAGGATTTTGGGGATTATTATTTATATGAGTACTAATTATCACCCTCTATATGACAGATAGTTTGAATGACCTACTCAAAATTTGGAATTCAGGTTGAGATCATGCTAATTTTTTCCTCAAGGTGAGTTGGAATAGTATTTAACATTTTTGGAAATTTCCAACAATAATAGCTTTCATTATAGCATTCGTATGGTGCCATATTATAAATTATGGAACGAGATATAGAATTTCAACATGGTGGGATGAAGTTTGTGAGAGTAAATATATATTCCCATAACATAATAAATATAAAGAGACAATGGAAATGAAAATTCAGGTTCATATTAATGTAGTTCAATGAAGAAAAAATAGTTATGAAGATAACCTCAGAAAAGATTTTGAATTTCTTGTGGAATATAATGTCTTTCTAAAAGTATCACCATTAAAGGGTGTCTAATGGTTTAGTAAGAAATAAAAACTAATCCCTAGGAACATTATACCATTTGATATTTTACAAAGAATTAAAGTTGTATCATACAAATTAGAAATTTCACCAAGTCTCTATAATGATCATGATGTCTTCCAATTATCATTGTTATGGAAGTACCAACCAGACCAAACACATGTACTATCCTATGCAGAAGTTGTAGTTGAACCAAAATTTTCATACTATGAAGAGATTATCGAGATAAAAGATCTAATAGAGCTTTTCTTGGGAAATCATTTGTCCTGACTGGTAAATTCACTCTAGAGAAACCATAAAATAGATGAAAAAATATCTGATCTTGAAGATGTTATGAAGAACCACCCACATCTATTTAGAGGGAAATATACATAAAAATATATCATGGGTAAAATTTCTGAAGGAGGGAAGAATACAACACCCCATGATTTCACAATATGTATCCAGTTATATAAATTTAAATAATTAAATAGTTTACATTTCAAGTAAAACTATTTCATATATTATAAATCACATAAAATCACATTGAGAGCACAAAATAAACACTATAGTGAATAATGAATGAAATAGAAGGATTTCAAAAGAAATTAATGAATATATACTAATGAAATACTAACATTAAATTTTGAATAGAAATTTGACCCTTAGGGATAAAATTATGTCAATGGAATAGTACACACACCTTATAAAATACAAATATAATTTATTACTCTGAAAAATGAAAATATGAAATAATTATATCACAGTATATGTAGATAGAAATTGTGAAAATGAATAATTAAAAGATAGAATTTTTATAAATTATAAATATATATTTAATATTATATAGTTAATATATTTCATTAATTTTTTTTTCAAAATAGTTAATCATAAATTATTATTTTTTGTCTTATGATTATAATACAATTTTATAAGACCATAATTATTTTATCAATGTGTTATAAAATAAGTGAAATTTTTTTATTTTTTATTTTTTTATTGGATCATGATTCAAATTTAAAATTAAATTTAACATATTTATAATATTATTACTATAAAATTAATTTCTATTTTCATTTCTATATCCTTAAAAATTAATATGAGTAATTTTTTGTAATTTTTGTAAAATTCTAGATTATTTTTTCAAATGTAAAACATATTAATTTATGGTATAATATAAATACAAGAATTAATGAGTATTATAGGATGTATGGATGATTTAATCACCCTAGATTAAAAATCACATGCACTAAGTATTTTATTTATTCATAAGATTCATCATTATTTATTGTCTTGATATAAAATAATAAAATAAAGAATAATTTATTAAAAAAACCCTCTCCACCACTATAAATACCACCTATCAAAATAACTTCTCCACACACATACAAATACATTAATATATCTTATAATCTACTCATTTCCTATCCCAAAACTCTATCTTCTGTTCTCTTCATGTTGGTATCACCCAAATAATATTTCCATGTCCCTTACCGAGGCTATCATTTAGAATAATTCAAGAGGTAAATCATTTCTAGATCTCCTTAAATTTCATATAATATATTTTCATATTGTTATATCCCAAATTCATCATTGAAAACAAGAATAATAACTCCAATATCATATAAATACTATAATGTTAATATGACCTTAGAGTAATCCAACATCAATTCTCATGCCGTTAAATTATTCTATAGTTTAATACATCATCCTTGAGGTTCCATTTTCTTCCTTCATGGATGAAGTGTTTTTTTAATTATTTTATAATGGTTGGGAATAATACATTTTTTGGGTAAGAAGAGACTACAATATATATATCATAACTTCTTTAATATTCTAGAACCAGTCTATATAAAATAATTATAATTAATTAATCAAAACTAGTACATGATAAATAAGAAAACGCTAAAATAATAAATATTATCACTACCTTTGAATATAATGATTCATCGTCAAACCATATAAATAAATTAAATATAAAAATATTAATTTTCTGGTAGAATATTAATAATATATAATTCCATTTCATGACATCTTTTACCATTTAACATGATTTTTCCATTAAAGTAGATATGTAAACTTATAATCAAAACCAAGGAAACAAATGCTCCCACCAATTAAAAAATTATCTTATAACTAATAAAAATGGAATAATTGATCTCAATAAAATTATAAAAAATAAAATAAATTATGAAAAATTTCAGAATTATTTAATTAAGGGATTTAATCAGATCATTTATGACATGAAGGTAAGGTGCAGAACACATTTGGACATAATGCAAGGAACTGCATTTCCATTTAAATTTCATTGACACCCACATGGTATTATCAACATAATAAATCATATTTGGTTTACCTAAAACCCTTAGAGGTAGTTTTAAATTTGAAATTTTATTCCTATTAAATATCCATATTTGTTTATATGAGGTATATTATTACTGTCCATGTTTTATACCATTTTTACATATTGTATTTACATTGAATGTTGAAATATTAATACATATTTATTTACTGAACATTATAGATATAATGTTAAGGAATATTATTCTTGATCTTAATCTATGTATGAATAATTCATTGGACATATAGTGATGGGTGGGGGCCATTATGGCCCCTCAATTAATCAAAAGTTCTAATGAGACAAAACCATTTGTGAAACCCCATTCTTGTTACATTCCAAAACATAATCAAACAAGTATTTACCCACACACATAAAATGTCACTATGGTATGATGGTTCCGGCTATAGATTCATGATATAAAAAATTTACTATTTTATTCATTCAGCATTCAGTTATCAATATATATGGATTTTTCATCAAGAAAATGACTATGGATGAATTTTCATTCTTACATTATTAATGGCATGTGTTTTTTAGTTATTAAAAATACCATAATTATTATGCCTAATTTATTATGATTCTCTTATTGTTGATTTATTTTTCCACTATATGAAACCCATAATGTGAACATGAGATCACCATTTTATTTTTACCATATGTTTTAAAGATTAAATCTTCGAATAAGTTACATGGAAGCAATTTAATATTCATATTTTTTTCTATGTTTATTTACTAATTTTATTAGAGAACCATGAATGTGTCTAGAATCTAAAAGACTCATAAATTTATTGACCATTGGTGTTTTGATTTCTTTTATCTATGGATATGTAATAAAAAGGTAATTGAATTTGTGATATTGGGGTTGCAGTTTTTACACTCTTGGATATGGGACATGTTGCATGACTCCTTCTATCGGATGCGTACTTTAGGAAACATTACATGGACCCATTTTCTTATCTAACTTATACAAATATGATTAGGTTTAATTCCCAATATCCATTCTATGAGGGCTAATATAGAATTTTCTTCTACTACTAAGACAAATATCCCTTCAATATGACTTATTTGACAGAGTAATTATAATCCCTCACTAAGGCCGTGAGTGAGATCCGCTAACCACGTTCATTTCTTGGTGGAGATATTTTTATTGTTGTAACCAAATATATCTAGCAACCAAATACTCTACTTAGTAGGTTAATACAAATCATTTTGTTGATATTCCCCATGGCCTTGGGAGTGATCCACATTTTTGTATTGTATCTCTTTAAACCTTCAAAATATAGTTCTACTGGAGATAATCAATGTGAAATAACTCTCTGATAAATGCCATCAGTGTATTCATAATAGAGGGTGTGTTATCATAGGAGAGTGATTTGTGGGGCCTTATGTCTAGTATTCATGTTGTAAAACAATGGTTGTCACTTACCTTTAGACTATGTGTATTTTTTCAATTATATATGGATTATCATGTTATATATTCTGCATTAATAAACTGTTATAGAGATGAATTTGCTTTCTTTTTTTTTATTTTCTCTACATTCCGGATTTCTTTCTGGATATTTTTATACCACATTAATGGTATGATGGCTCATGCTCCATATACAAGATTTCCAGTAATTAATCATTTTCTTTGTATAATATTCAGGTAACAATATATAGGGTATTTATAATAGAAAAAATTCTATGGATGCATTTCCTTATTCAATGTATTGATGGTGTGCTTTTATCAATTTTTTCCATGCCATATTAGTTATAACTAATTTGTTATGATTCACTAATTATGGAATTATATTACCACATTATGTAACTCTTAATGATCATTTGATCTTGACTTTTTATTTTTTTTATTCAAAATGTTTTGAAGATTAAATCATTGAATATGTGACTATGAAGTATTTTATTTTCCTTTATTTGTTCCTTGATTATTTTTCCAGTGTAATAATAGTATCAATCAGGTATCCAAGGTCATCAAGACGAATAATCTGGTTGATCATTGGAGATTTGATATCTTGTATCTAATCCATTGTAATAAAATAACCCCTAACTTTCTGTTAGTGAGGTTATGGCATTAAAATTAATATCTGGTGCCATATAAGTATTTAAATTCAAATTGTTCCTAAAATATAAAATAGTTAATTTAATAATGTTCCATATCATTAAATATCTGTATTTAGTAAATATTAATGATTTATCAACATTTATGAAGATGTAAAAAAGAAAAGGAAAAATATACGTCGAATGTAATAGATTTATATGGTTTTGGAAGTAACCAAACCATATATATTATCGATATTTAATAGAAATAAAAATTCCCACTATAAGGGATAACAAAGAATTTATTGTTTCATGATAATTTTAACAATAAAAAAAGAATGTGATATCCCAATGAAAAATTTTAAAACCTAGTAATTTTCAATCCAAATAGCATAATTTGAAATAATTCAATATGAAAAATAAAATACCATGAATTATGAGTGAATCATGATATTAATTGAAAAATGGGTTGTATATACACCACTTGAATGTGAATTGGTTCATAATTTAACTTCACTATCAATGGAATGATAATTGAGATGGAATAACTAACCTTACAGTACCTTTTAGTTGAACACAAAATAAAATCATGTAAAATGGTTTGAATAATTAAATTAACTTATTCCATAACCATATGAATATTTTCAAAATCTTATATGATCTATTAATTACATCTAATAACCCTTTAATAATATTTTCTTATTTTCATATATTTTTGTGATCATTGCATTTCTTTTCGTGTGTGTTAAAACTTTTTATTTACCATTCCACTTATTATATTAATTATTTTATTATCTTATTAATTTATGAAATTAATTTAGTATTATTTATATTAAATACATATGTATTTATATTAATCGAAAAAAATAAGTTATAAAAAAATAAATCAACTATTGATGGAGATAGTCGGTCGTACGTAAATTGGAATGTTGCTTCAATTTTATTATTGTACTCAAAGAAAGAAAATTAAATGATAAATATGTATATTTTAATTTCAATGTCCATTTTATTTCATTAATATCACATATGTTTATTAAAACCATCCTTGATACATTACATGTAATGGGTGAACTAATCACCTCACTTCATGCAATGATAATACACTGTACACAATAACGAAGCTATCATATTACCATAAAATGGAAAACAATAAGTAATGGGTCATATAATTAGTCAAAAAGTATTAGGTAATAATACATGACATATATATCAAATACAAACTATAAATACATCAGTATTTAAAACTTTTAAATGTGGTATTGGAAGAAAAAATGATATTATTTCATGACACGGTAGTCTATCTTAGGTGTTTACGTGGTTTTCTATAGTTACAAATCCATAAGAACATCAAAATATAATTATTATTTGTGGGCTATTATATGATAATGATATACGAATAATTTGTTAGGTAGATAAATAAATAAAACAAAAGTTTTTATTGATGAATGTTACATCTTCTTTCAGAAAATCTATTTAGTTTATACAAAAATCATTATTTGATTCTTTTTTATTTGTAAAAAAATATTATAGTATTTTGGTGGATGGAGGTATTTTATTTTGTCCGGTTTTTGATGATCCACTATGCTTGATAGATGTGAAGAGAGTGGGATATTTGGCGTCATTTTATAAGGGAGGAGTGTGGAGAGAATGTAAATACAAAAAATGAATTCAAAATTGGGAAGTATACATTACATCATGTGACAGAAAGAATAATTTTTAGCTAAAATATGTTATATGGTGGAAATATAGCAATAAAACTGGAATTGGACAAATTGTTCATTAATTGTCTTCCTTAAGAATAATGTTTAACAACTATGTAATCACATTTTATCCTTATTCATTATAATTAAATTTAATTTATTTCACTAATATTTCTTGTCAACACATATATTATCTTATTAGAAAATATATTCATATTCTTAAATTTAATATGGAATCCATTATCCAAAATTCACCTAACAGGAGTGCATGAAATTGTTTAAAAAATGATTTCTGGGCATTGGACTATAAAAAGGACATTATAAATAATTATGAGAAAAATTTGGCACCATGCTTCACCCCCTCCCCTCTCAAGGTGGTATAGGGTCCATCAATTAGAATCAGGGGAAAAGGTTCATGAATGTGGGATACTCTATAATAATTATTTTTATAAGGGGATTCGACTGTCTTTACTAAAGTCAACAATGATGTACAGTCTTGATGAAGATTTATTAATTTATGAGTGGATATATACATCCAACAAAACCATGACAAACAAGAAAAATAAATAGAATAAGTAGTTGAAAAAGACCCTCATGTCCAACGAAAATCCAATTTCTGGTTCTCCATGCCTGTCCAATAATGAAGAAACATCAGGCATGGAATGTAATGTACAGGTGGCACAGGTTTCTACCATATGAAATGAGGGAATATCTATCTCAAGTGATCAAGAGAAATTAACAACCCATCTTCATGATATTATTGAAGAAAAAGTTACTACAATTTGAAAAATATTTCAATTTATGCAGGTTGAGATCAACCAATTGGAAAGAGAAACTGAAAATGAGAAAAAGTTCTTGGGAAAAAATTCATTAATGTTTAAGGATCATCAAAAATATTAATGACATTAATGAAATATAAGGATTCAATAAGACTCATTAATTAAAGTTCCATTCACATGAAGAGGAGTTTAATAAGTGCACTAATGTGAAGAGTTTATATTTGGAATAATCATTCATGTAGTTAAAGGAACATGACTCTTTGATTCAGCATAAAATGAAGTTCCACGAGGAAGAAGTTGTATTAATTAAGAATGGGTTTCAAAAGAATATGACTATGATTGATGTTCTAAAGGTAATTCTCTATATGATATGTCTAGAATTGGATGATAAATTCACCATATCATGAAGAAACATATTGATACTTCACAAAAGAATGAAACAATTTCTTCTGGTACTCAATTCTCCATGGAGAATTCTAAAGGTGAAGTACCTCCAACATGTGACAATAAGATTATGAAAACTCCTAATTATCTATATAATGAAAACGTTATTACTACTAATCAGTGGTCACTAGAGGGTTCTACTATCCAAATACAACCAATATGTGATAAGAAGATCATGGATTCACTCATTGATATTTGACAAGTAGCGGAGAAGAACATGGTACCATCCAAACCATATTGTTCACATGTTTCTAAATTTTTTTCCAGAAGGAGTGAAGGATGGAAAATAAATTCAAAGAATGTATTTATGACTAATAATGTGTAGATACCTATTACCATGTATAGGATGGATAGGAATAATAATGTGAATGGTGGTTCTCCACAAAAACCAGAACATGTCAAGAAGATATCCTAATATCATAATGCAATGAAATCTAGATATCTTTTCAAAGATGTTACTATAATTGATTTTGGAACAATGAAACAAACTATTTGTATAATCTTCATAATATAAAAAAATTGAAGCCAATCTCATGGGGAAGAGGCCAGAGAAAAAGGAGCAACATCCGCAGGTCCAGAAGCATCTGTTTATAGCAAACAGATTTAGAATGCTTGATAACCTCTGTTTTGTATACAATGGAAGTGGTCATAAGGTTGGTACATTCTCATCTGAACATGAATTAATCATTGATAATAAACCATGATGTCTGATTTCATCATTGTTTGAATCAAATTTCATTTGAATAAGATAGAAGAGTATTGTGAATAAAAATTTCACTAAGATGATCCGAAGTAGGGAATATGAGAAGTCCATTTTTTTTAAATCCATGAAAATAAAGTTCAATTCACCCAAAAGAAAATGAAATAAGAATGAAACATAGATGTACCCATATTGAAGAGAAATGCCTAGAGTAATAGTTCCAAATGACTATTTTTTCATCTGGCCTAATGATTTGAAAATAATGAGGAAACATGAATATGGAAAGTCCATGGTTGGTTCTATAAGAAAGTTAACGCCTTAATGTGATGAAGATTAATTTCATGAGAGAGTTAAATACAAAGGAAACACATGTGTTTAAGTAGTTTCATGTTAGAGGTGTATGAATTATTGTCACATTACAAAATTATATCTATCCTTGATAACTGATAAAGATTAAGTCATTAAATTAGTAAAAATATTTTAATCATGATGACTTTTAAGAAGAAAAACTCACTACATTAAGTAGAAGAGAATGTGAAGTTATTCATGTCACATCAAATTCTATTAGAAATGATGTCTATGTGTGCGAGTAAGAAGACTGGAGAAGATGAATCATCTTGGATGAGAAAATCATCTCATCCCTCCTGATCAAATTAAAAAAGAATAGATGAACCACATTATTTCCTTAATCAATTGTGTATTATTTTTGTGCTGATAATACAGGTAATTGAAGGTGATGCATTCTCTCATGGGGAGGATCTGAGATGTATCGAATGTGGCCAACACATGATAGCTAATATAAAAAAGTTTTCATACATTTTTGATTTTTCAATTTGTATTCTAGGATTTAAATAATGAACGATCATCCTTGATGATGATAATGATGAGTGTTTCCCTTATGGGGAAGACAAATGAAGAAGCTTCTAGAATTATTATTTCATTAAGTATCTTCTTCAGTTGGAATTTAATTCAATTACTCCAAAAATTTCTTAAAGAACATGTCATTGGAAAAGGTATGTCATTTGTCAATCTCATGTCGTTGGTTACTCAGAATGAAGATCATTTTACAAAGGTGGTGTAACTAATTTATTCACTGACCTAAGAAAAATGGATGTTTCCTAAGGCCACTTATCCAACGAATTACACTTGACTATTTTTTATTTTTTTGTAGAATAATGTGTAAGAGTTTTGGGTTCGTTATTCCAAATAACATTCTATTTCATCTACATGAAATGAACGTGGAAAACTCTTGAAGACGAAGAACATTAGTTCTCCTATCATGGGTTATCATGATCAGTGAATAATGGAAAACCATGTTGTTTAAATCAAATACACTTATTTTAAACATTTAGTTTTTCAGATGTAGACATAGAGTGGAATAATTGATCGCACATTGCTTAATTACCGATTGATACCATTATGAAATGAAATTTGCATTTATTTTTAAAAATGGGGGAGAGAATTGAAATGAAATTAAAGGGATAGATATGATTCTAATTTGGATATCAACACATTTATTTGAGATGATCTTTAAGGTATTGAAAAAAAAATACGACGAGGGAGATTATTGGGACCACTTTGTGTATAAGGTTGTATTTGTTGTCAACATTTGTCAATAATGACTAAAATCAAGTGATCATGCAAAATCTAACTATTCAAAAATACCATTCAAGATCCTAACTAAAAGGATATGCATCATCACATGTGGAATCATGTATATATTTTAAAATTTATGAATTATTATTCAATGATTAGAAGATGATGCCAATCATATTAAATTTTGACTAGGAAGACTGATGCTGCTGGAAGACAATGGAATTGCACTACATTACAAGGAATATAATAATGATGATAAAGGTGATTGATTAGATACTATACATAATGATAGATAAGGATCTTAATGAAATCATGTTAATTTTGATGAAGAATGTTGAAAGTGAATTAGAATGCGTGTTCTTGCCAATGCAGATATTTAAGGTGGTGCAGTTTCACAATGTTTTCAATTTTTGACCTAAAAAATTGGATTTTTTTTGATATTGGAAGGATTTATGCATAGGAGTGAATGAAATAATTAATGGAAAATGAAATTTAATAAGTAAGAAAACCATGTACCTTAGATCGTGCACTGCACACCATGTCCATGAGTGTTTTGTGGTCGCGTACCATGTAGCCGGAAACGTATACAGAACCATACGAGGAATGGGTCATGATACTGAATATGGTTACCTAAAGAAGGAGTTACGGTATACAGAATGGCCCATATTTGGAGGGAGAGATGCAGTACATGGACTAGTAGACACACATAATGATATGAAGGTTTTCAGCTCGTCATAGGGTCATAGTACATAGTTGAGGCATGCTCTATGCAGATGAAGCATAGCGCATTGAGGATTGACCCACAAAAAAAATTTTGTAGAAAAAATATTCAAAATTTGCAGAGTTAATTTCCTATATAAAGAGTCTTAATCCTAAAATTAAGATAAAAGGAATTTGATAAGAAAATATCATCATTGTGGAAGAAATTCATGATGTCTGAAAGTGGTATACCAGATTGATTCTGTGTAGGATGAAGTAAAAAGCGAAAGAAAAAGCACTTTACAAAATTATAAGGATTTGTCCGCTAAAAAGATTTTTATTAAGAAAGAGAGGTATATATGAAATTATAAAATTCACATTATTTGAAGAATAAGTCTAAAAAAGGAAGAAACTGATCGCCAAGGCAGTACGCGATGGCAGTACCCGATGTAGGTATGTGATAGCGGTACAAGAAGGCGATATGTCGAGGTCATTCATGGGGGCACTACATGAAGGCGACGCACAGAGAAGGTGTGGTGCGTGGAGAAATCATTGTATTCTTAGCAGAGGCGGTATGTGTATCTGAGGAAATACATTGAGAATGCAAGGTATGCTGAACAAGAGGGATACATGGAGAAGGAAAGGTATGTGGACTAATAATAGTTTGAAGATCATGTATGGTACGTAGATTAAAGAAAGTATATAGAATCGATGACTGTTTTCGAAAATCAAATCATCATAAACAAATTTTGTGAATAAACCAAATAGAAGGATGAATTTCTAGTACAGTTAGTAATCACAGTAAAGGATAAAACTGTATATAAAATCATATGCATTTGGGACATTGATGCAAGATGTTTCTTGTGATGAATAGAGAAAAAGACATTTATGCCAATATATTGATGCAACTAACAAGTCGATAAACTGTGTGAGACCTCAAAAAAACGGATCTAGGGGGAGTCAATAGAAGTTATCTGATGGAAGCTATGAGAAATCCATGTACCATTGTATGGGAAGTGTCCATGGGACAGAGAGACTATGCTCAAAACATTGCAACAAACATCATGTGATGATTACTGGAATATGGTATAACCAAAATCATATTATCTTATTCTCCTTGAATGGATCCCATCATGGTGAACCATGTAAAAGAGCTTGATTTCCTCCAGCATGTGAATTTTTTAATTATTGCACATATCTAACTTATTGGTTTATAAAAGATCCTACCAATGTGATAACAAGATCCAGTAATGAAGAGAAAAAGTAGACACCCTGGTTCACCCCCTATTAGTGTGGTATAGGGTCCGTCAGAATATTGTACAAGACTCAGTTATCTAAAAAAACATTAAATAATACTGGTAAAATTTAACTATTTAAATAAAAATCCTCAAATTTATTGTACAACTATTTTAATGACAAAATTGTTTTATGTCCAATTATATAAATTTAATTTTATTCCAAAAATATCACTTCGTTATGTAATAAAGTATTGGCATGAAACCTCATTTTCTATATTTCCATTAATCCACTTAGAAACCATTGGAAAACTATTTTATATATATCAAGGGAATAAATATGTTATCTTATTTAAAAGAATGTTAAAAAAAACTGGTTTGAAATTTTAAACATGTATGAATATTGTATTATAAATAAATTCCTACATTGTTATAATCAGAACTATATGAACCATGTTTCCATTCATTTTTAGTGAAATACTGAGCCAAAAATAAATCCTTCTCAATAATAGATAACACATATCCCCACCACTTTATTCCATTTAAATCAAGCAGTTGGGGTTCATTGGGGTTTGTGAAAATTTGAATAAGGAAAAGAAAATAAGAGATATTGTGTAATGAATAAGAAAGGAGGTATTACCCGCATGAAATTTGGAAATAAATATCTATAAATGGAATATGATGATATGAAATATCATCAACATTTTAATGAATAATGTGTATTTTTCACTATTTTATACATTAAAAACCCAAGCATTTCGTACATTAATATAATATCTTTTGAGATGAATTTTCATTTCATTACACTAAGACATGACTAAGGACCAGAATAGGTTAGTTTCATTGGATACTAGGTACCCAATCAAATAATTTGATTAATTATCTACAACATCTACCGTATTTATATTCCCCTTTAGTACTATTAACTGGAATTCCCTACTTAAATACAATTATTAGAACCATTGGAGAGGAAACACAAGAATGAGTGAACATAGATACTTATTAAGTGTAATAAATGGAGAGACATATCTATAACATAAAAATGTATGATTACCTTATCAAAATATATTAAATTAGTACCATTCACCTTAAATATCATAATATTAACTTGTAATATAAATATTTTTAGTTAATAATACATGGATCAAAAGAAAATCAAAGTACCTCACCAAAGTGATCATAACATTGACATAAAACAATGAAATGTGACATACACATAATCATAGAAAATCATTTCAATATTTGGAATGGTTCACATCATAGTGAATCATAGTAAAACTTTGTTTACTCCACAAACAATTATAATAGTCATGGTTCACTCCCAAGGCCATTATATAAGACAAATTCTATTACCGAACATGGTTCTATCATTGTTCCAATCCTATGTTTACCATGAGATAAAAATTTTTAACCAATTCATTGGATGGAAATATAGGTCCCACATATCATTTCTTATAACATAAAAACATTAATTTTTTATATCATAAACACATTCCATGGTTATAATCTAACCACCACCACATAATGCAAAATAATATATATTCGAGCCATATGATCATATCACAATAATCTTATCATGACCCCTAAAATGAAATGGGTGTCATAATCATTTCTTAATTTCATAACTAATGGAAATGAGAATTGTTTCAAAATCATTTCATCATTTCACCATAGAATAACCCATAAAATGGAACAAGGTTTCATATGAATTTTATCATTGAATTTCTCATGGAATTGTACCAGATTTCATAAACATGTTTTCATCAAAAAAATATTCTATTTAGTAAAATAATAATAATTGTACCATTGGATCATATCCTAAGTAAGTAAAAATATATAAAAAAGACATATAATTAAATGGGAAATGTTTTTCAGAGAAAAATAACATGGATCCTGTAATTGGAAAATTATTGATTTTGAAAATATCATTATAAAACTGAAGAAAATTAATATTATTTTTTATGATATTTATTTTCAAAACATATACTGGATGCCTCAAAAATCATTTGAAACATTTCATGTAGAAAAAATAATTCTTAATTGAAAAAAAAATTATATATACAAAAAACTAGGAATACTTTTATTTTATAATTACCTTTACAAAAAATATAAAGGATAAATCAAATTATATAATTTTCCGGAATTTGTAAAATTTGGGTCATGAATTACACATTACAACAGTTATTGATTTCACATTTATGGAAATATTTAGAAGATAATTATTTCAATAAATAATTGAATATTACTTAAAAAAATAAAAAAAAATTAAAAAATGGGTAAAAATATAATTTCTAAAAAAAAATTTAATAAAAAAAGAAATTTTCAATATATATTTTTAACACCTTATTTGGAAAGAAATAGTGTTTTCAACTATAGAGAGAAATAAAAAGGATTATTCTAGAAAATATTACATTGATGTTTCGAAAAACTAAAGAAACAAATTATGAAATTTAAAATGGATTCTCAAAAAATAACTAGATAATAAGAAAATAAATGATTTTCTAGAGAGGTTGGTTAAATAATTTCTTCTCTAGAAATTATCATAATGAGAAATCCAATTAAACAATGATATGATATTATAAAAACAATAAAACATTGCTAACATTGAAGAACAAAAATAAATGAAATATTTAATATTATGAAAAGAAATAAGTTCATTATATTAGTTTTAATGTAGGTTTTATATAATCCTTATAAATAAGATATATTCACAACATTTTGTATGTCTCAATGAATGCAAACTCTGAAAATACCCCTTAACAATTGTGTAAATTTTTGAATCATAAAGCCTGTGTAATATATATAACAAATATATATTTAAATCAATTAATTTTAATGATAATAAATATAAAATACATCTACAGAGATTAAATACAGCACCTTGATAAAACAAGTGTTTAATATGGCATGTGTCTAATGTCAATTAAAAAAGATAAAAAATTCATTAACACATTTGAAATATTTTGAGTCCATAATACTAATAAATAATAACATAAAATATAAGAATTATTATCATTAAAAGGATTATATTAATGAAATAACATTTAATTAGTTTAGTATAATCAACAAACAAAAGAAAATAGTTGTTAATTTTCATATGTCTCCCAGAAATAAAAGTGCGAATAAAGACCTCTTACCATAAGTCTCTCATATTTTTATACAGGTTCGATCCACCTGTATAATAAATATTAATTTTTAAAAAATATTTCATAGTCACATAAATATATATATTTTTCTATATATGATAAAATCATTATAATTTATTACCCATTTAATACGAATCCATTTTTATAATTACATTTTTAGAAAGAAAAAATTGTTTTTTATATAGGGTTAGTTTTCTTATTTTCTGCCACATTACACTGATTGTGGTTCAATTATATCAAGAATAATAATCATAAAAAATTATTTTATTTATACATAAATTATAATTTTATGTCCAATTATGAATTGTTTTTGCCATGCAATTAAGTACTTGGTGATCATTGAGATGGTATGTCGTACAAACATGTGTGTAATGAATATATATTTTACCGATTCTTAGGAATAAAAGATTTTTAATATTTTATTTTTCAATAATGTTAATAATATCATAAATAACATATTATTTATAAAAATATACTAATAAATATCTTCCATGTTTTGTGGTGATAAAAAGAGAGAGTGTTACATCCCTTTCTGATGGATGTTTCCCACACATACAGAAACATTGCTATCATATTTTAGTGATTGAAAAGATAAGAAATAAAATATTATATTATATTTTAAGCATGAAAAATGTTCCATTAATATCATTATTATGTAATTTATATCAATTATATTCACTTAATTTATTTTTATTATCTTCCATTTAATGTGTTAGTTTTAAAAGCACATCACTACAGGAGGTGAGATTATGTTTTACCGACGAGTGATGTTATTGTGCAAAATATGAAATGGATATATATATATATATATGATATAATTTTTATAGAGGTTTAATTAATATATAAATATAATATTTCTACTTTATTTGTATCATCATACTCAATCATGATATGTTGTAAAGAAAAAAATGATTGATATCGTTTCATGAAGTGGTATCCCACTGTGGACAATAATGATGATTTCATATTCTATTTTATAAATGTTTAAATGGTTTTAGGTCATTTATATAACATAATAAAAAATCTATAACTAATGATATTTCAGCATTTTTTTAATACAAACGTAAGGAGATTGAGTAAGAATAAAATTAAACTGCAATTTGAGGAATGTTTCCACTTCTATAAGAATACTCCTTTGATTAAAAAAAATACTTAAAAATATGGATTTAAAACCAAATAAGTCATATATTTTGGGAGTAAATATTTTAGGATGTTATTTTGTTTGTTCTTTAATTATCCAAAAGGGACGATTATTGTGAAGATGTGATGACAGGGGGTTAACATTTGTATTTGATGTATGTGGCATCGTTGTAATTTTTTATACGTAAAAAGCTATTTCCATGTTATTATAATGCGAAAATAATATACATTTTTTTAATATATGATATAATACATGATAAGATCTAAATTTAGTAGTAATGTAAGTTTTTTACATTTTATGGTTCATTTTTGCACATATAGTTTTAGTTTAACTATCGATAAACCCATTTTTTACATTTACCATAGTAAATTATTTTCACTAAAATTAATATTCATTATAGTCAATGATTTTTTAATATTATTTAGATTCTATAAATTATTATGATTCCAAATATTTAATCCATTTGGAAAATATTCATTCCAGTATGTTTAAAATTAAAATTTAAAATTATTCTAACAGAAGAGATGAGAAAGATAGTATTAAAAGGGAATCTGATTAAAATTTCACAAGGTTTTTATATTACATTAAAATTTAAAATTGATTACCCAAATTATCATTAAATAAATATATATAATTTTTTTTATATATGTCAAATTTTAAATATAAATTACATTATAATATAATTGAAATAAAAAGGATGTATTCAAAAATAATTCATTATTATTCACAATTAAAAGATATATTTTTTAAAAAATATAATCTAAAATATAAATGAAGATATAATAAACATGATGATTGAAAAATTAATATTATTTTTAGAAATAAAATTTACTATAATTTAAATCGTTAGATTTAATTTATGAATGGAAAAAGAGATAAAACATTATTTTAGAAAAATACTCTTTTGAGGCATAACATTTTATTTATTATCATAGATTATTTAGAGAAAACATAAGATTAATGTTAAAGATTAGATTGGATATATAAAATAATAATTTGAATAAATACTTCACCTAATGTGGGGTTTCATTATTAATTATTGTAAATCGAGTTTTTGTGCCAAAAAATTGCTTTAAAAATCAATTATTTGAAAATAGATTGTTTATTTATAATTTATTTTTCACCAAAGATATAATTTTATTTAAATATGTAGCATATATATTTTAATAATTTATTTAATCTACTTCATACATTCTATTTAATTAGAGATATTATAAAAATCATATTAAAAATTAATATTGTTATCTTATTTATCATTTTTCGTAAAATTAGTGTAGTTTGTATCACAAGTTATAATTAGTATTCTATGCAAGATAGGCTATGCTTAGTAGTACATGTATCAAAATATAAAATCAATTATTTTTTTTATAAAATATATTGAAATGTTTAAACTTATTTGAAAAATATATATCTTATAAAATCTTTGGTTGTTACATTCTACCCACCATAAAAAAAATTATCTATCAAAGGATTTAAATTTGGTAAAAAACTAATGATAAAATAGCCTTATTACATATTCACGTTCCCACATAGATTTCATAAGCTAATGGTTTTAGAAAAAAACACTTACCAAATTATTGGGATTATTTCATAGCATTTTATCCATTCAACCTAGAATCTCAACTGATTGTTTCTTATCAGAATGTTCATTCCCTAATGGTACATCCTATGATTTAAATATATGTGATTAATATGTTATATAATAACTGAGGAGAGATAAGTGGTACATATCATGAACCTGCAGGTGTTTCAGGGGATGTTATAAATCATAATATACAGTATCAACATGAATATTAATTTCAAATGGACTGTTATACGAAGTGATTATATTATGCATATTTCATACTCAATGAAATTAATAGAAAGAAATTATACATGACATAAAAATTATTTATCATTTTGATAATTATATTTTCCAAATTTTCTCTAATTTCCCATATTTCATTCAAAGTGGATCTAACCTTCGTTTCAATTTTAGTATCCATATAGGGTCCAAATAGATATTTTTTATCAACATAATTCTTTTATGTTTTATTACTAAACTTATTTATATAAAGGTATCCATAATGATCCATCTAAAATCTGAATTGATATATATTTTGTTACTGAAAGAAAACATTAGACAATTGTTGATTTTAACTATTGTTAAAATCTATTGAATAGGATCACATCATATCTTCTAAGTTTCTAACTTTTCTCTCATCCTTACAATATTTATGAGTAAAATACACAGAGATGAATCTAAAATATGTATTAAGATATTTCTAATGACATATCCAAAACATAAAGGTAAATATATCTTCCAAACAAGAGATAATTGAATGTTATAATATATAAAATACCTAAGAAATCATTAAAGTATGTTATTCTAAAATTAAACAAACAAAAATATTCTCCTATAAAGAAAAGATGTTTTGACTTGCTACTGAGGATTACAATAACACATGTATCATTTTCCACTTAGATGTTTTTAGGTATCTCTATAAAATAACCCATAGTGATTCCTTCCCATTTATTTTATGGTTCAGATAATATTTGTAACATACATGTCATAATTTTAAACTCTTACAAGACATTATAGCATACTAATCTTTTGGATATATACAAAAAAGTATCTCTTTATTTTTTCCCACCATAAATCATATTGAATATAGGAAAATGTTAGATGATATATAATTTTCTCCCATTAGCTATGGGATTAATCCCCACAACCTAGTTGGATGCCACATATTGTCTTCCATGATACTCAATATCAAATTTCTTAAAAAATATTAATATAATCTTTTGGAAATTACAATAACCCATAATTATATTAACAAAAAAGATAATATAAATCCAAAAGGTCACCTATTACTTTAATCATATGTATATAAAAAAGAATTCTTCCATGAAATCAAAGTGAATTATTCAAATATATGAATCTCAAAATATCCTTAATCATGAAAAACTCTATACATATAAGTTCTAAAAATTTGATTCTAAGACATTGAAATTATCAATAACATTGAACACATAAAACCATGATGGAATCCATAACCATTAGGTTAAAATCATATGGAAACATTTATACTTCAAAAAAATCCAACGATGTCTCATGATTCTTCAAAACCAAATACCATTAATTAATTACTTTCAAATCATAATTATTTAATCCAAATACATACAAACATAAATCATTTCACTTTATCAGACGATATGTGATATTAAATTCCACAGTCTATTGAATAATGAATAGATTAGATAATTTACGCAAACAATGCTGATATTCCCCACATATAAGACATCAAAATCCATAATTATTTTTCAATATATGAATTTGTCTTCCACATAGTTAATGCCTTCCCCTTTGTTTGATATATTTTTTTAGGTCCATCTTTCCCCATCATTAACATGTATGAAGCAAAATTATCCGTCTATTTGGTTTATTAACACATAAACCTTCACATATGTTCACCTTCATCTTATTTGAATATTTAGGAACCTAACAAATGTTTATATTTGTAATCATATATCATGATAGGTGATTACTAATTATCAAAAAATTCTTCACTCATATTATCATCCCACCTCTCTCCTCAATAAAATTTTTTCATCACATTCATTGTTAACCTGACTCCATATGGTTTTTTCAATTGATGAAATTACATATTGTGAGAAGTGATAATAATAATGGGAAACTAAATAATCCTAAGAATAAATAATAGGAAATATATAACTTGAATCATTCATTTTAATCTATGAAACCATAGGCTTAACCTAGGTATTCCATGGTCAATATAAAAATCCGTTATGATGGTTCATATGAAGTTTGTGAACATACCATGTATATTCCATGAATGTTTCAGACTATGTGTGCATCATGGACCATTGTCATTCACCAATGATGATTTAGTCGATCTCAAGATGAATTTAAAGGAGTTATTACCCATATTTATCTGTTTTCCAAATCAACATCAACATGTTGTATCGAGATGAAATTGTAATTTCTTGGAAACCTATTTCTCTATCAATCACAATAATTCCTAGACAATATCTTATACTTCATATTTTTCCTATACATATACTTAATGAAATATCAATAAATATCATTAGAAATATCCCTAAGTATCCCACTAATATTTTCTCATACAGCTAACTATAGGATAACTAAAACATTCCTCTAATACCAACTATTGTGATTAGGGATTTTCATACAGGTATATTACATTTTGTTAGATTACTATTAATTTTTTCACACAATCACATTCACGAGGACCGTATAAAATTAATGTATTTGGATACTTGGTACAAAATATTCTAATATGGTTAAATATATTCAGGTCACACATAAATATATTCGACTTTTGAACTCTTAAGAAATATAAAATATTTGAAATTATAATTCATTACCCGGGGAAAGGAAACATAAGAAAGGGTGAGCTTAAATTCTTAGTATGTATAATCAATGATGATACATAAGAATAACATGAATAGAATTGTGTGAAAATATGATCATAATATTTTTAAACCATATCCTACAAGTCAACCACAATAATATTGATTCTTTCCTTAAATATTTGAAGTTAAAAAAATAAATCACAACTAAATTAATGAACATGATCCAAGAGAGTGCAAAATTATCATAAGACATGAAAATGTGTCATACATACAAGCAAAGAAAATAATTTCCATTATAAGTCACGGAATATTTCCCATGCTATCATAATGGTGTGAGTTTATTTAAATCCTAAACATTATATTCAAGGATCACTCCATAGACTATCATATCAGAAAATTTACCTTAATTAACTATGTTCACATTCCATTATAGTCATGTCTATCTAATAAGATTTAAATAATTTCCCTATTCATTAGAGGGGTATTTAGGTATAATCTGTATTTGGAAATAATGAAACCACTATCCATGGTCATAACATAACCACTATCCTTCTTCATAATGTTACCAATGTTAAAAAATTAAAATAACCCACATATATTCCATAAGATCATAAAACATTCATCTTTTCATAACACATGAATTGTAATTGGGTTCATAAATAAATATTCATATGATGACATGTAGAAATAAAATATGATTCAAAATTACTTAATAAATTCATCGTACAATAAATTTTAAATAATGAGTTTGTTTTTATTTGAATATTAGAATGGTATAACATGTGGATGGGGAATGGGTTTTATAAACATGTATTCATTATAAACATAAATCATTAAGATAAATAATAATAATGATTTAATTGGGTCATATCCTTTGTGATGAAAATTTTACA
This sequence comes from Viscum album, assembly GCA_963277665.1. Classification (NCBI taxonomy): domain Eukaryota; kingdom Viridiplantae; phylum Streptophyta; class Magnoliopsida; order Santalales; family Viscaceae; genus Viscum; species Viscum album. The sequence continues at coordinate 1,007,214,266 of OY728159.1, forward strand.
TCAATAGAAGTCATATTAAATGGAAAGGGATTTTGAAAGATAAATCCCATGGAAGATATCATGAGGAAAACCAATTTTTTTAAAATTATATTTTAAAAGAATTCATAATGCATTTTGTAAATTCATCTCTCTAAAAATAAAATTTAAATGAATATAATGTAGTATATAAAAAAAAATTAAAACATTTAATAATGAAAATATCCTTTTCTATTTGGAAAACATTAAAAAAATTAAAATCAATTTCTTGGAAAATAATAATGAATACATTTAAAGGGTTCCAAAAAAAATAATTTTTTGGATTGTGGTAAAATATTTTCATGATTTATAAAATAAAAAATTATTCCATTATAATTTTTGTTGAAATTAAAATTATCATTTTTAATTAATCATAAAGATTTCACTACATTGTTTATTTAATAAAATATAACAATAGATTAACATGTAGTTAATAAAGTAGTTGAATAATGTTAAATATATATATATATATATATATATTTGAAATCATGGTTTTAGAAGAAAAAGTGTATTTTACATATAAAATAAAATACAAATTATTTTTCCATAAAATCAATATTTTGAACTATTGGTTACATAAATATAGTAATATTAAGTGTAAAATATATTATAATGACATGTGAAGTGCCCAGATCAGTGTGAATCAATGAGATGTGGAGGGGTGAATTATTGATCCCTTTAAACTTTTTACAAATAGATTATTTTCAATTTAACCTCTATGATTGGTTAGAGCCTTGATCTACTCTTCATCTATCTCTCATTATAATCTAGAATGATGATTTAAATTTAAATACATTGAACACAAATATTTACAAGGTTCAGTTCCAAGACCTACTCCTTGATATGTTGGTTATTCTCCCAAATACAGATTCTCCACAATAATCTTATTATCAATTATGCTGGTCGATATAGAGTCCCACTGTATCTCTCTTGAGTCCCATCTGAGAGTCAGTATACTTCATACCACAGTGTTACTAGAGTCCCTGTAGCCTGCTTCAGAGTCCCAGTAATGAATTCTTCTCCTCCCTAAATCTCATAGGGGTCTTCTAGCTCTCACGTCAGATGAGCAGCTTCCTTCGTAGAGTTATCATTGATTCACTACAGCTGATCTGATTCTCATTCCCCACATGCTTCTTTAATCACACATTATTATGTATGTCATAAAAATTTTCAACAGCATTTGGTAAGGTATATTTTCCTTTCTCAATAAATCTGATCACCGTTGTGATCAGTCCTAAGTGCAATAATTCTTAGTCATTTATTTTTTCTTCTAATGAATACTGACCTCACTTATATGTGTGAAAATGGTGCACACCACCTCTTAGATAATAATTATCTTTTTCCAATTTCTTCATTTTCACTCTTCTTGAATCCAAATGTATTGTCTACTTAGTTATCAGATCTTCTTTTTACTATGTCTAACTTCTATCTCAATTCTCATTCACTTCATGCATGGATTCCATGTCATTCACTCCCTCTTATTTCATGTATCTCAATTCATTTCAAGTGTTCTTTTGTTTATGCATGTATTCATGAATATATGATTCATTTCTTGTAATCCCATACTAACACTATTCTCTTGTATCAATATTTTAGATTAAATATCTGTGTGTCATTCAATTTCACATAAAATGTCTTTTTCCCTATTTTTATACATTCACATTCCTTTTATATTGATATTCTACACACACACAGTTTTCCTTTATTATTTTGGTTCAATAAATATTAATCATGTGCTTGAACTCCCTTTGTTACATGTTCATGGGAATTCACATATTCATGTATATATAGAATTGGTTTTATGAAAAATGAATGCATCCCATTTTATCCTTCCTCTCAAGCATTAATTTATGCACAATCAATAGTTATTGTGTGCTTGATTTTTTCTTAGGTTATGCGTTGGTAAATTGGGTCAAGGGTCTCTCAACCACTCTACTTCATGTTCTTTAGTTTATTATTTCAAAAAAAACCATGCCCAACCTCACGTTTAATAAAAAATGAACATTTGTGCTTGTATGCATGCATAGTATTCATGATTATTAATCCATTCATCCCCATATTACCCACACATCCCAAATGGGAATAATAAGTATTGGTATATGTTATCAGATTCATCATGAAAATAGTTGAGAGTTCTCAACTCTTCTTTGTGACACCGAAGGGATCAGTTTATTCTTATTCATCGAAAATAGGGAGAACAATTTATTCTTATTCACACACAATATACATATGGATCATCTTCACATAACCATGTATTGGTTTTTGGGTTCTATCTTCATAGAGTAAAGCTCGGGTACATGTAGAGTAGTTTCATATACATGGGATACTCTTCACAAAAACCCAAAAAGTGTTCAAAAGAACATGTCTTTTGAACGCGGGTTATTTCGCATAGAGGGTGAGGATGATTTCATCCATTGCAAGGACAATTAAAGAGTGTGTAGCACCTGTTGAATTCTTGTGGGATCTTTTTCTTCTTCACATATCAGCGATGGGTGGAACCATTCCGTGCAGTCCTATGTTTTTTCAGAAAACCAGAGCTCTCTCTAGGATTTTAACAACACAGAATGTGTTGAGGGACTCCTCCTTTTCAATGTAGACTATTCCTATTTCTACATGTTCAAATCCCACATGATATTCCATAGAATTCAATTCTTTGAATATCCAATATTGTTGGCTTGGAAAACATAAAATTAAGATGATATATCCTTTATCTCTTTGTTCATTTCTCTTTATTGTGGTATCCTGCATATCTTCGTGAAAACATCACATACATGTGAAGAGGAATGCAAGTAGAGAATCTCTTCAAACCCAATGGCACGACCTCGTCAACAATGTATTCTTCGACCTACGTGGTTTTTTCATGTTCCATTACATAAATGAAAATGAAATATCGTGCATAGGTTCATTACGTATGTACGATCCCCATGCAATGGGTTTTATCATCAATGGTGGATAGAAAAGAGATCACATAGGAGAGACTTCATCTGTGGTCATTTGTGGCATTGGGATGATCAGAGGTTCTAGATGACAACATGGAGGCTTGGTGTTCATTAGATCAGCTCGAATCGGTCATAGATAGCAACTATTTTATCATGCGATGCGAGATGGATCATGCAGCCAATTAATCATTTGAGATCAGATGAATGTCTTAGATTTTAATTATTATTTTTAAATACCATCCAACATCAAAACAAACATGCAGGTGGAGGATTGTTTAAATATCAATCCTCCACAAACCAATGCCAGATTACTCCCCCTCCCCACATGGTACTACTTCGTACCATGATCAACCTATGTTCACTCTCTATGCCTAATATGTGCTCCCTTATGGGGCACACACTTCTCTCAAGCTATGATTGGGATTATCCCCATATGCACCAGCAACATATACACAACCTGATCGTGGCCTATTCAAAACTGATACCACATTCGGGTTGGACCACGCTAGTTCCCTCTATGTCATTAACCATGAGTCCCACATGTGTTGGGGTAAGGATGGATCGACTAGATTATGGGTGTGTAGAGACCCAAATTATGACGTACATAGAAATTTAATTACATTTTCGGAATACTTAATACATGACAAAAACATAAGCCCAAAGACCGTATTACTTTAGTGTCTTTGGAAACTCGGAACATAATCTTCTAATCATAGTAAAAGATATTAAACATCTCCCATAGAGATCTTCCACTTTGGTTTTCTTACATAAAAAATTTATTTATGTTCTAGGGAAAGGAAAACATAAAAAGGGTGAGCTCAAATGATCAGTAAGGGTAAATATGGAGAACATAAAACAATCCCTAAACATTTGAATGTAAGAACATTAACATAAGACATCAAAATCTTGAGTAATGACATAAATCTTGGAAGTGCATAAGGAATAGATAATAAAGGAACATTAACCATGATAAAAATAGCATGGGAATAAAAAATTTAATTTTATAAACCATTAAGCATGTGATATGATTTCCATAGTATCCAAGGCATTGTTGCCCAGATCATCATAGTGGACAAAGTCCATTACTGAACTGTGTTTTCTTGTTGTTCCAACCCTGTATTACTGAACCATATTTTACTTGTCATTCCAGTCATGGTTATCTCATGAGATATAAATCTTTACCCAATTAATTGGAGGGAGATATAGGTATCACCCATCTCATATTGAAATCATTCTTATGTGTTCCACAAAACAATGATAAATCATTCATCATAACACAAAGAATAAAATGGGTTTTTATAAACATCATCCCTTCAAAACATAATCCAAATAAAACAAATGGATATCATTTCATAATAATAAAAATCAAACCATATAAATAATAGAGACATTATACATGAAACCTAAACAAACTAAATAATGTCATCTTATATGGAATATAGTTTAGATAAAACACTTGAAATGAATTATTGATGAAAATATTCATTCTTCTTCAAAAACATTTTATTTTCACAAAATGATGTACAATTTTAATAGAGATGAATTTTTTAAAATAATAATTAAATCATGAATATGAAGCTTTATTTAAATAAGGCATTATGAAACCATAAAAAATACATTCATGTCGTATAAGTTAAAAAAACATTCTCCTCGTACTTTTTCTAGAAAAGTCAAAAAGTTCTTCTTATGGTAAAAAAAGAATGATTCCTTCCATAAAACATTGTAAAAGTCACTGATGGGTAAACATGACTTCAAAAATACAAGGAACAATATTAAACACTTTATGAGAAACATTTTTATGGACATCTATGAAAAATATAACCCCTGTAAATACTTACATATAAGCAATCTCAGATAAAAATGAGATTGAAAAATTATCCCTTACCTTATGTCCAATTTCTTCTGTTTTTGTCCGAGACTCATGTATAGTGGGATTAAACATATTATTAACTTATAACAGAACAATAATAATATTTATGATATCATATATGATTCACTTATGACTTTATATTATCCATTCATTTGTCAATTCCATGTTGAAGTAGTGTTTTGGGTAAAATTGTTTCATTTATCATCCGTGATTTGACCTGTAATTATTCATATGATTACATAGATCATGATTACTCACTTCCAAAATGTAAATAAGAATTTATATATAATATATATTCAGAATATAAATATATATAATAGATCGATAACTGGAAAGAAATACACCATTCATGGAGATGGTTGGTCGTACGTATGCATGAACGCTGTTTTCGTTTCCTTATTAAATTTAATGGAAGTAAGTATAAAAAATATACATATATACAGTATCATTAAAATGTCATATACTTAATTATTATTAATTATATATACTATATAACAATTATTTATTGGTTAACTTGGATAATGAATCTCATCGCGTCGTGGAGATAGCAATCCATACGTACGCACAAGTGATGATATCTTTCACATTATTATTGAATGGAATTAGAGTGGATGATATAATATCTCAGAATTAGTTTCTTGTTATAATAACCATATATTGTTATTCTTACACCATTATACTCATCCATGTATGGTGGTGGTGGAAAAATAGATTACACCACGGTGTGGAGACGATATTCTGTATATATGCACGCCCGTTGATTTCATTTTCTGTAGGATGGATAGAAGGTGAAATAGGGTTGGTTCATATTTGTAAAAACATATCAGTATATTATTTATACTTAAGTTATTACATTATTATGAAACAAAAAAATAATAACATGTAAAAGAATAAATTAATTTGAATGAATTGGTAAAGGATATTACTTGTTCTTTTATGCGCCTCTTCTAAACCTTCTCTTAAGGGACTAAAGTTGGTCAATGAAGAAGAAAAAGACAGATAGTATGATTCTTGGGAAGTATAGAAGGGAAATTTTCCGGGGTTGGAAGATCTTGAAAGCTCAATGGGTTGTGAAAAGGAGAGGGAGGAGGTTCCCTTTTATAAGGGAGGAGAGGGGCACTTTTGGAAACCTCTACAATATTAATTTATAATAAACTCAAAACCCACATAAAAACCAAAAAAATGACTCAAATAAGAATATGAGATTAGATATGGTTTTAATATCATCATCCAATAAAATTTAGACATGTTGGGAATTTATTTTAAACCTTATCAAATTGATTTTACCTTATTTAATCTATTTAATTTTGCTTGTGGTAATAATATTCGAAATTTTAAATTGTTATAAATAATTACATATGTGTTGTGAATTGTCCATAATTAGATGTTTAATTACATTTTATACAATATAAATTTCAATTTATAAATTTTAAATATTTTTGTGATTTTTTAACAATTTAATAGTATATTATATTTATATAATAAGTGTAGTGTCAATTCTAACACTGTTCATTTATTTGAATATAAATAAAACCCACACAGAGGATATATTCTAACCATAATATATAATAGATTCCTAAAATGTAATAATAAACTAAAAAATTCATGGATAACATTAATTTATTTATATAACATTTATTTAAATATTTTTAAATTTATTTATTTGATATTTCTCTTAATAAAATAATTACTACCACATTTATTTATAATTATTTAAAAAAAATATTTAATGCATAAAAATAAATAATAAATTACAACTATCCAGATAAATCTAGTATCTTCTATAATAATACTTTTACTCGAATTTGACAACTAAAAATAACAACATTTAAATTGTTATATTTATTAAATTATGAAGGTGACAACTTTGACATCATTTAAAATAAACTTATATAAGTTTCACAATCGCATTAATATGGCTCCAAATAGTCAAATATTAGACCTTTGGATGATTATGGATTATATCTATATGAAAAAAAGTTTTGGTCAGGTGTGTTGGCCTTTAATGGCTATTATTTGTTTAATAACAAATATATTATTGATTTTTCACTAAATAAATTATTTATGCATCATTAATGTATAAGCTATTAAGGTAATTATATATTTCATAATACTTAAAAACAAATGACCATGATAAATAAAAACATTTTATCTACTAAATTAGTATTTATAACATAATTTATGTTCTCTGTAACATTATATTAAAAATAATTTAATTATTAAAGTTTGAGTGAGACATATTCGAGTTTCATTTAAATAAAATAAATTTAAAGGCTTAATCACATAAAAGTGGGTTCTAATAAATTGAATTTCTAACCAAGTATTTTTAGGATTTAATATATTCATCCAATTATTTTAATACAAGTGTTAAGGTAATTTTTAATATTATTTTTACCATTAAATACCTAATTTACCTATAACTGTGGTAGATAATGACCAAAAATAAATAGTTATCTATTAAAATAATTTGGACCTACTGATTCCAAATATGTAATCCATTTTTCATAATTCAAGACACAGAATATTATGTAATTAATTTAAAATTAATCCCGTTGTCGAAAAAAACTGGTTTTTATTCAAAGCATTGCAAAAGATTGAATTGTGTTTAGCTATAAATTCCATGTAAAATTAATGATAATGAAATACATTATATCAAATGCTAAAAATATATTATATTTATACTTTAAAACCATTCTGTATTATAATTTAAACATATAATTATCTTGATGACAAAATTTGTTTTTATTTCAAATTTAGCGTATTTTTACTATTTATCAAAATATGAAAGTTAACAGAAAAATATTAAAAAATTATCCAATGTTAATATTATATCTTTATTGAAATTAATAAGTTTAGTTTTTAAAATTGAACTTATAAATTTGTTAAAAACTATATTTAAAGTGGGTGTTCTATAAAAAGGAGGTAAACCAACATTTTTTGAAAAAAACTTATTTTACATGAAAAATTTAGTTTGTTCTCATACCATATTCTAGAACATGTGTAAGATGAATGATAATGTGATTAAATTAAAAATGTGTTTCATACTATTCATAACGGCTAGTTTCAAATAATATATTACTGTTTAGTGAAACTCAGTATTGCATACGACACACGTTATCGAGGAAGGTCACTCTTGTGTGGAACACAAGCCAAGAATAGTGTTGCGTATACTACTAGAAAATTATGTGTGGAATATAGCTCTAGGTAATCATTGTCTAGTGTACAACACAAGACATCAAAGAAATTAAAAAGCGTATTTCTCTTAAAATTTTAGGGTGTTAAACTCTACCCCCTTTAAAATGAATTTCTCCCTCAAAATTCATCGGGGTTATAAATCGTTTACTACATGAAAGTTTCTTTCATATAGAAACACATCGTAAAAATTAATACTAAAACATAATTATAAAAAGTAATGTTATAAACCTAATGATCACCCAATGTAACTCAACACTGGGTTTCCACCTAAGAGAATATAGGTGAAAATATGGATATGGAAGAGAAATATAACCATCATGTTCTAACGAAGAGTGGTAGAGAACATGGCTATGAAAAGCAAAAAATAATAAAACCGTAAATTTATGATGATATAAGGTACCTTCTAATTCATCAGATATGAGTGTACTAGGACAACATTTTTGGTTTTCAAGATCATTTCACTAAAGATGATGAATTTTCACATTAGGATAACTACATACTTGATTTCAGTGTAATATCATTGTTGGTAATTTCATGAATAATTAAAACTTCTTATCTTATTTAAAGAAATGAAGATGAAATTTTAATTATTGATGTGTTAGTAGATCATGCGATAGAATTACATGTCATTCCATCTATCTTTTTCACAAAAAGGTTAGCACAAGTTATTAAATATGCATAAGTCCGTCTATGTTGATATTAATCATATATGGTTCCTAAAATTGACTTATACTTCATCAATCATACCGTTAAATAAAATAAAATTAATTTGTACTAACCAGGGACTTCTTGTAGGCCAGTGGTAGGCTATAAAGTCTTATCGCACTTCGGTTATGGGTTTGATTACTGCAACCTTGTCTGACGTGACAGTTTTTCATATGTCCTATGTGTTGTCCTTTTTCTAAAACTATTCTATTATAACATTCCCGAAATAATAAAAAATATCTAGCCTTAAACAATGATATCTTATGTATAGATAATCCATTCCAATCATTACTCTTATCCAATTTTTTTTTGTCAAATCTCATAGTATAAATAAAAATATTACTAGAGAGGTTATCCACCAAGCATGTAAATACCATCATTTATCCCCCATACATCATAAGATATTTCTTTTTGGTCTCATTCCAAAAAATTTAATACCTTAATCATGTGTTCTCTTGATACATGAATTACCATAGAACCTTAGTGAAAATATGAATTCTGTAAAAGGTTAACTCTTTCCACATACCAAAAATCTCAAAATTTCAATTTACTCTAACCATGATGTCACTTTGTCCTTATATCAATCACGAGCTCATTAATACTATCAAACATATTATTTTCTTCTAATACATTCATTAAGTTCATATCATCTTCTTTTCCAATAAATATCTGAATAACCATTCATGGTTACCAGTACTATTCAACAAATACATTCAAATACTTTAGGAAAAATAATTGCATAACAGTCCTTAGATGTTTCTTTATTCCATAGTACCATCAAATTACCTACGCAACATAACTCTTGATAAACATTCAATTATTCCACTACCTTATTAAACTATTAACTGAGCTTCATCATTTTATTCCTCAACTCTTCTTTCATCTTATACTTCATTTTTAGTCACTTCATCGTCATCCACAAAAATATTACCCATATGACCATGTTGATTTTCTTCGTAAGATTTTCACTTAGGGAATTAGTTTGAATAATGCATGTACATTACACATTTAAAACATTTTACCATTGTTAATGTCTTAGAAATACCATTATCCTTGTCCATTGTGTTAACTAATCCTTTTCCTTTGCAATTAATAGCTTTGTGTCATTCTTTTCTACACCCAAAGAATCTTACAGTTCCTTTGAAAAATTGTCCTTGATGCCTCTTCCCACAAGATTTAAATGAGGGAAATTGAACTTTATTTCCACTTTTATCATCATTAAACTCCATCTTTATCTTATTAAATGAGTCAGGAAACATACCAAAATTTAGATTATTGATCATGTTATGAGATTGCTGATTAGGCATAATAATGATGTTTCTCCTTCCAAATCCCATTTAATTTGGGTGATCTTGAAAAATACCATTCCATTGTCCATCATATTCTCCATTAACATGAATCTTCATTTTTCCAGCCATTTTATAAAACCCAAAAAAGAATAGTATGAGAGGAAAAAATCATATTAGGTAAACAACATAACAAAGAGTAAGTGACTTCAATCTCTAATAACTCAGGTTTTATCCTAGGTTATTCTTGACTTTTATCATTGTTCTAGGATTTTAACATATAATTATAATTGAACTTAGGGACATTCATAGCCATACCTTATAAATATATCTAGGGATCTCACTAATGATTTCGCATCCTAGTTTCCAAAGGATAACTAATCCTTTAATCTGATACCAACTGTAGAGACCCAAAGCATGACATACATTGACATTACATTACTTTTTCATAATACTTAATATATGAAAAAATAGACGCCCAAAGACTATATAAGTTTAGTTTTTTGGAAACTCAGAACATAATCTTCTAATCATGGTGAATGATCATCAACATCTCCCATAAAGATCTTCCCCTTTGGTTTTCATACCTAAAACCATACTTTATATCATGGGGAAAAGAAAACATAAAAATGGTGAGCTCAAATGCTTAGTAAGGGTAAACATGGAGAACATAAAACAATCCAGTAACATTTGAATGTAAGAACATGAACATAAAACATCAAAATCATGAGTAATGACAGAAATCATGGCTGTGCATAAGGCATAGATCATAAAAGAACATTAACCATGATAAAATAGTATGGGAATAAATATGTAATTTTGGAAACCATTTAACACATGTTATGATTTCCATAGTATCCAAAGAATTATTTCCAAGACCATCATAGTGGACAAAGTCCATTAATGAACTGGGTTTACTTGCCATCAGAGCCCTATATTATTGAAATGGATTTTACTTGACGTTCCAGCCATGGTTATCACATGAGTTATAAATATTTACCCAATGCAGTGGGGGGAGATATACGTCTCACCCATCTCATATTGAAATCATTCTTATGTGTGCCACAAAAAATTCATTAATCATTCATCATAGCCCAAATAATAAAATGGGTCTCATAAACATTATCCCTTCATAACATAGTCCATATAAAACAAATGTATATCATTTCATCATAAGAAAAATGAAACAAAGTAATTAATAGAGATATTATACATTTAACATAAACATATTAAATAATGTCATCTTAGATGGGAAAAAGTTTTGATAAAACACTTGAAATGAATTCTTGATGAAAATATCCTTTCTTCTTCAAAATCATTTTATTTTCTAAAAATGACATACAATTTTAAAAGAGATGAATTTTTGAAAATAATAATGAAATCATGAATAGGATGATTCATGGAAATAAGGTGTTATGAAACCCTCAAAATCCATTCATTCCATATAAGTTTAAAAAACATTATCCCCGTACTTTTGCCGGAAAAGTCAAAAAGTTCCTCGTATGGTAAACAAAAAAAGATTCCTTCCATAACACAATGAAAAAGTTAATGAGGGGTAACAATGTCTTTAAAAATATATGTAACAATATTAAATACTTTATTAAAAACATTTTTATGGACATGGATGAAAAATATAACCCCATAAAATACTTATGTATAAGAAATCTCAGAAAAAATGAGATTGCAAAATTATCCTTTACCTTGTGTCCAATTTCTTCCTTATGTGTCCGGGACTCCGGTATAGTGGGTTTAAACATATTATTTACTTGTAACAGAAACATAGTAATATTTATTATATCATATATTATTTACTTATGACTTTATATTACCCGTTTATTTGTCAACTCCATTGTTAAATTAGTGTTTTGGGTAAAATCGTTTCATTTATCGTCCGTGTTTTGACATGTAATTATTCATATGAATACTTAGATCATTATTAATTACTTCTATAATGTAAAACAAGTTATATATATAATATATATTCAGAATATACATATATATAATAGATCGATAATTTGAAATAAATACACCGTTCATGGATATGGTAGGTCATATGTACACATGAACGTTGTTTTCGCTTCCTTATTAAATTGAATAGAAGTAAGTAAATAACTTATAAATAAATACAGTATCAATAATATGTCATATATTTCATGATGATTTTTTATATATACATTATAATCATTCTTGAATGGTTAACATGGAGATTGAATCTCATCGTGTCGTGGAGATGGTAATCCGTAAGGACGCACGAGGGATGATATCATTTCCACTATTATTGAATGATATTAGAGTGGATGATATAATATCTCAAAATTAGTATCATGTTATAATAACAATATGTAGTTTTTATTTACACGATTATACCCATCCATGTAAGGTGGTGGTGGAAAAATAGATTACACTATGTCGTGGAGACGATATTGCATACAAACACGTTCGCAATGATTTCATTTTTTGTAAGATGGATAGAAGGTGAAATAGGGTTGGTTCATATTTATAATTACATATCAGTATATTCGTGATACTTATGTCACAACTTTATTATGAAAAAACAAAATAAAAGGATGTATATGAATAAATTAATTTCAAATAATTGGTAAAGGATATTACCTCTTCTTCGACGCGCCTCTTCTAAACCCCCTCTAAGGGCACTAAAGATGGTCTTTGAAGAATAACATGACCTCTTGAATGATTATTGGGATTTGGAGAAGAGAAATAATCAAGTTTTGGATGATCTTTAAGGCTCAATGTGTTGTGAAGTGGAGAGGGAGCATTTCCCCTTTAATAAGGGATATGAGGGGCACTTTTGGAAAACTCTAAAATATTAATTTATTATAAACTCAAAACCCACTTAAAACCTCCAAAAATGACACAAATATAAATATGAGATGATATAGGGTTTTAATCTCATCATTAAATAAAATTTAGACATATTGGGAAATTATTTTAAACCTTATCAACTTTATTTATCCTTATTTAACCTATTGAATTTTATTTGTGGTAATAATATTCTAATTTTTAAATTGTTATGAATAATAACTTATGTGTTGTGAATTATTCAGAATTGGATACTTTATGACATTGTCGACCATATAAATCTCAATTAATAATTTTTAAATATTTTTGTGATTTTTAAACAATTTAATAATATGTTATTTTTATTAAATAACAATAGTGTCAATTTTGACACTATTCATTTATTTGAATTTAAATAAAATACACACAGATTATTTAATAGATTCCTAACATGTCATATTCATATAGAAAACTCATGGATAATATTAATTTGTTCATATATCATTTATTTTAATATTTTTAAAATCATTTATTTGATATTTCCCTTAATAAAAGAATTACTATAACATTTTTGTATAATTATTTTACATACGTATTTGTTGCATAAAAATAAAAATTATAATACCATGATCCGGATAAATCTAATATCTTCTATAAGAATACTTTTACTCGTATTTATCACCTATAAATCACAACATTAAAATTGTTATATTTATTAAATTATGAACGTGACAACTTTGACATCATTTAAAATAAACTAATATAAGTGTCATAATCAAATTTATAGGGATCGAAATGGTCAAATATTTGACCATTATATGACTACTGATTACATGTATCAGAAAACTATGTTTTTGTCAGGTTTTAGGGCCTTTAATGGGTTTTATTAATTTAAAAATTGTAATTAATTTTTCACTAATTAAATAATTTCTACATCATTAATGTATAAGCTATTAAGGAAAAATATTTATTTCTTAAAAATTACAAACAAACTACAATGATAAAAAAAATTAGATATCAAATGAATATTTATATCCAAATATATGTTCTGTATAACCTTATATTAAAAATAATTTAATTATTAAAGTTTGAGTGATACATATTTCACATTCATTTAAATAAAATAACATAATGGTCTTAATAACATACAATTGGGTTATAATAATTATAATTTTGACCCAAGTATTTTTAGGGTAAAATATAATCATCCAATTATATTATGAAAGTGTTATTGTAATTGTATAATATTATTTTTACCCATAATTACTTAATTTACATTTAATTGTGGTAAATAAAATTTACTGTATATACTATTCATAATGCCCAAAAATAAAATGTTTCCTATTAACATAATTTGGAACCACTGATTCCAAATATGGAATCCATTTTTCCAATTTTAATACACATAAGATTTAGTAATTAATTTAAAATTAATACCATTATCGAAAAAATGGGTTTTTATTTAAAACATTGCAAAAGATTGAAATGTTTTTACCTATGAATTCTATATAAAATTAATGATAATGACATACATTATATTAATCAGTAAAAATTTATTCTATTTATACTTTAAAACTATTCTATATTATAATTTATCTATATAAATTATCTTGATGAATTTTTTTTAATTAAAATTTAGTGTATTTTTACTATTCATCAAAATATCAAAGTTAACATAAAAATATTAAAAAATAGTCCAAAGATAATTTTTATATCCTTATTGAAATTAATATGTTTATTTTTTCAAATTTAACTTATAAATGTGTAAAAAACTAGATTTAATGTGGGTGTGACATCAAAAGGCGACAAAACTGCATTTTTTGAAAAATACATATTTTACACGAAAAAATTATTTTCTTCTCATACCATGTTCTAGAACATGTGTAATATTAATGATAATGTTATAAAATTAAAAATGTGGTTAATATTATTCACAATGGCTAGTTTAAAATAATATATCACTGTTTAGTGAAACTCGGTATTGCGTACAACACAAGCTATCGAGGAAGGTCGCTCTAGCACGCAAAATAAGACAAGAACAGTCTTGCGTATACTACAAGCTAATAAGGTGTTGCATATAGAACTAGATAATCATGGAGTAGTTTACAATAGAAGACATCAAATAAATAAAAAGGTGTATTTCTCATTAAATTTATGGGTGTTACAGGGTGGCCGTTTTTTATGTGATCCACACAAAAACAATGAATAAAATGCAATGTCACCTTACAATTCAAACCCTCCTTTGAATACTATTCCCCATGAAAAATTCTTATTCATATTAATCATCGATTATTGTTTATTATATTCTATTTCAAATAAGGATTCCAAAGAACATCACACATTATACTTTATCTAATCATGGATGTATATCTTCATCAAATGTTGTTAAAAAGTGCCATTAATTGAGATATATCATTGTACATAGGATCAGTTCGACAATAATTTGATTTGGTTATGGATAATGATCATGTTTGACATCTAATTTCAAATAGTTATTATCCATGTTTTATTAGTTGTATAATAACATTTACATTATAAATGGCGATATTTAATGAGTTATGAACATTACTTTATGTATAACCCCTTTATTCATCATCAAAACATCAACCAATACCTTGTCATACACATATTGACATCTTATTGAAAAGAAATTAATGACTATTGTCTATAATATCCCCCATTTATTTTGTTTTAAATATCACATAATCACACTTTTTATGAGTCAGTATGTGTTCCAATATTTTCTCCCCTTATTGGAAATCAAATTCAATGGTTAAGTGGGGTCGGTCCAAAAACATGTTCTCCTCCCTATTAAAAAATTATTTTTTAACATTTCTGATATAGGGATGATGAAACATGGTTCACCTAGAAAACATACTTTAGTTAATCAACACTATGTCTTCTTGGGATAACCTGGTGTAGAAAACAAGAGGTATATGACCATGTTTTTCAATGGTGTCAATAAACAATGGTACATGTAGAATCATTCAGAATGTGAATCAATTGCTATCAAATGGGTTGGAGATGTTCATATTAATCAATGAAACACTAAATAATTCACGTACTTCACCAAACATATTTAAAAGTTCAAGTGAAAATATAATTCCCCCCCTTGTAATCTCATATCGTCATCAATCAAGAACTCACCCTTAATTGAAATTATTGAAACAATTAAGAGAAAGTGATGAAAGTGTGATTTGAATACCTAATGATTCATCTTCTTGAGATGATATGAATTTCATGATCTGTCAAGAAATAATATTTCATATCATATCCTTCATATTTTCTCCCCCTTAAGGGGTGTAAGACATTTGATTTACCCTTGTGGAACATTATCATCATTTAGTCTTTACGATATCCATGTTGATAATCATCCACTGTGGAACACTCCATGTAATTATAAAATCATGAATAATTAGTCCAATGTGTTGTTATCCACATTGATTGTACAATTATCATCATGAAATTTACCTTCACATTAAAATCCCTACAATTTATTTAACCATATACAAAAAAGATATAAGAGAATATGATGGATCACATCTGGGATTCTTAATATGAACTACATGGTTCGAATTTTTCTCAATCGAAGAACACATTTCCATAAAGCTCTAATGTTTCTGGTTATCTTCATGAAAATGTATTCTCTCCATTTAACATTTTTATCACTCATAGTTAGCATGTACCCTTTAATTATTTTTACCTTCAAATTATGTGGATTTTTTGTCATTACTTTTACAAGTAGTGAAGTCACTTCAATTAGTGCATGTTTTTCAATTTTTGACATCACCATTATAACTAGAAAAATAGTTATACATTTTTTCATGATTTCTAACCTTCAATAACCTTCTATGGAGTAATTTTGAGACACATGGGTTGTCACGTGCTGACAACCACTCATTAAATTCAAATTTTACTTCACATGGATTGATATGTTTCCCATTTTCATTATATTTAGCTAGTACATCATCATTATATCATTTTAGTTCTCTAGCATGATTAAATTGATTTGGATAAATAATTAAAGACCCATTATTATCATATTCTAGTTTGGAGATTCCACATGGATTATTCAATGTTTTCATTTTACCTTTAAAAGGAAACATATATTGAATCAACAATGTATTCTCTTGGATTTATTGTATTATTATTTTAAGCCCTCTTCCATTCATTTCAATGTCCAGTTTGCAGAAATCCATGGTATGAACTTTTATTCCACAGTTTATGAATCTTATAATGGATGTCCTTCTAGATCCATAACCCTTAAAATTCATTGATTTAGAATCTATGTTCTTCTCCAAATTCCTCCATGAAATATTCTAGGGATAATTATCTTTTGGACCATTATTCTACCTACTTACCAAAGATGCTACTTCTTTCTTTTCCAGCTTATGTGGTGTTCTTTTCTAATCAGCTTTGGATACATCCAGAAATGGACATGTTCCAACCTTGTGACCACATTCATTGCAAACATCACTGATATTATCAAGAATTCCAAATATATTTTCAATATACAGATGCTTATGGATCTATGGTTGTTGCCACTTCCTCTTTGGTCTGATCCACCTTGAGATGGGTTCCCTTCGTGCCTTTCCATTTTGAGGATTGTATAAACAATTTAATGAACAATGAACAATCTCATTAGAGCACCAACATTGACCCAAAAACTGTGAATTTTTTATATTTCGTTCCTAAGATTATTGTGTCTTCTTCTTGATGTTTTTTGCTTTATGTGGGGAAACATATTCTATCTTTATCTTCTTTCAATCCAGACAATTCATGGTGGGAGGTCTCTTATCACCTTTCCTCATCCATACATGTTTATTATTTTTCATCCAACCTTCACTTTTTTTGGAAACACATTTAGAAACATGAGGTCAAGATGTTATGAATGGTTCCAAATTCATAGAAAATGTTTCCATTTTATGATAGGATGACCTCTTACACTTTTTGGAATCATTGTACTCAATTAAATCATGAGTGTTAATATCTATTCATCTAGATATTTGGGATGTTCCATCTAGGAGTGATTCCTGATTCTTCAAAATAACATCATGCCCTATAAATTTTATGTTAATAGAGTTCTTCTCATAATCAATGGATCTCATCTTTTTTTCCCAATTATCTTTTAGCGTTATCAATTGTTCTTTATTCACAATCGTTAAATTTTAAAAATATGTGTCATGCTCCTTTACCTTGTTATATTTTTCTTCCAGTTGAGAATCATTGAAAACAGTAGAATTTTTTTGAATGTTTTCAAATGAATGGAATGATTATACAAATACATTCTCAATGAATTCATTCTAACAAATACTTCCTTGTAGTTCTTCAGTAAATGGAGAATGTATTCCATTGCGAAGGGAAATTGCTACATTCTTTTCCATCACTAGTTATTTGAGAGTGTTGGATATGTCAAACCTTTTCGAAAATTACTCTTCTATAAAGTAATCATCTTCATCTTACTATAATGTTTCTCCTTGATGATAACTAATGCTTGCAGCATCATGTCCTGCCAATTCTATAGGAATTCGGTTAAGAAGATTATTAAGTGTAGAATGAATATTACTAATTTATCTATCATTATCACTACATCAACAAGATTCATCAGAAAAGTCATAATAATAAAATGAATTATGACATGTTCTTCCATTATTATTACTTTTAGTATAAGGTGTCTCTCTATTAGTAGTAAGGTTCTACATCATCTTCATAGCCTATTTCTTCATTCTTTTCTTCCTGAGTCTGGTAAGATAAATCTATTTGAGGATGCTCACAGATTTTCTGAGATCTAAACTTCATAAATAATCTAATGGATCTATAGACATAACATTGACATCTGATACCAATTGAAGATCCCAAATTAGTGGGAATCTCATAGAGGTGGATGAGTGAATCAGTGATTTATTTAAACTATTTAAAATTTGATTATTTTAATTAAAACTCGATGGTTGGTTAAAGCATTGATCTACCCTTATTCTATCTCTCAACTTTACCTTGAATATTGTTGTAAATGTAATTTCTATGAAGACTAGGAATTACATTTCCTGGTTCAAAGACCAACTCCTTGTTGGTTAGTTATTATCTCAAACCATGATTCTCCACTATAATTATATAATAAATTACAATGGTTGATACAGAGTCCCATTTTATATCACTTGAGTACAATATGAGGGTATTTATATAGCCTCCCATAGTGTTACTATAGTCCCACTTACATTCTTGAGAGTCCCACTGAACTCTTCTTCTTCTACATGAACCTCATAGGGGTCATCTAGCTCTCGAGTCACACGAGTAGCTTCCTTCTTAGAGTTATCTTTCTTTCATTGTATATGATAATATGTAAATTCCCCGATAGCTTCCCAAATCATACTATCATGTGTATCTCAAAAAGAATCATCAACAAAAATTGGTAGGGTTTGTTAGACATTCTCCATTAATCTGATCACCTTTGTTATCAGTACTCAGTGCAACTATTTTCAGGAAATTCTTTCTTCTTCAATTTAAGACTTTTCCACTCTTATGTGTGTGAAAATTTTGCACATATCCTCTTATGAAATAATGATCTTTCAAAATTTCATCACATTATCTCTTCTTGAATCCTCATGTACTATCAACTCGGTTATTGATTCTTCTTTTAAGATTGCCTGACATCAGTCACAGTGCTAATTCTCTTCATACTTGTATTGCATGGCATTTAATACCTCTTGTTTTGATTATTTCAATTCTCCTATCACATGCATGTGTTTATTTATGTATTCATGAATTTATGTTCTATTTCTTGTGAAACTGATAACACATTATTCTCTTGTATCAATATTTTAGATTAAATGTGTTGGGTCATTTAATTCCACATGAACTTTCTTCTTTTTCAATATTCACAAATTCATGTTCCTGTTATTTTGATCTTTTTCTCCCAAACTCACACCCTTTAATGATTTGGGTTTAATAAATATTAATCTTGTGCATGCACTCTCCTTTTTACACGTGCATGGGCATGCATGGATGCATGAATATTTTTGATATGTAATTATGCAACCAAAATGCCCTTCCTTTTCTACTTCTTCTCAAACATTCAATGATGAAAACTAAATGCATAGTGTGTGTTTGATAGCTTCTTTGGAGGTATGTTAGTAATTTTTCTCAAGTGTCTCTCTACCACTCTCCCTCATGCGGTTCCTTACATCATCTTCAAAAATAAACCATGCAAAACCTCAGGTTTCTTCAACAAAAGCACATTCATTCATGCATGTGCACACTCTCTACTTTATTCTCATTGCATTCAAACTTCATTTTTATTATTCATTCCTACAAAACCTGAATGGGTATAACAAGGATGTTTTTGGGGTCTCGGATGCATCTTTCAAGCAATTGAGAGTACTAAAATATTCTTCATGCCATTGAAGGGTTCAGGTTCTTCTTCTTTGTGCAAACTAGGGAGAACAATTTCTTCTTCTTTACGCAGAAGGTATGCATGTATATTCTTCATAGAACCAAGTATTGGTTCATGGGTTCTATATTTGTATATGGAATCAAGGGTGTGTGTTCACTAGTTTCACATATGTGGGATTATCCTCAAGAAGACACAATGTGGGTTCGAACGAACTTATCACATGCTCGCGGGTTTCATTGCACAGAGGGTGCATATGCTTTCCTCATTCACAAGGATGATTCAAGAGTGTGTAGAACCTATTTAATTCCTACAATATATTCTTCCTCTTATTATAGAAGGGCTATGTGGAATATTTATGTGATGTTCTATGTTGTTTCAGAAAATTGGATCTCTCTCAATATTTTCAACAATAAAAAATGAGTCAAGGGACTCATCCTTTAATATGTAGATGATGCACATTGCTAGGCATTCAAATACCTCTTTATATTCTAGGTGTGTAAACTCATTGAATAAACAAGACCTATATATTATAAAACATAAAAAAAGGATAGGATATCTCTCTCCTCTTGGTTTTTTTCTCTTCAATGTTGGATCCTTCATATATCAGGGTAATAATCTTTTTCATGAAAAGAGAAATCCATGCAGAGAATCTCTTCAAACCGAATGGAAAGGCCTCTACAAATTCGTATGCTTCACCCTACACAAGTAATTCATGTGATGTTTCATGAATATAAATACAATTATATGATTGGGTTTGTTTCATCTATATAATCCTCTAAAAATGGGTTTGATCATCAATGTCGGACGGAAACGAGATCAAGGAGTTGTGGCATCATCCTGAGAGAGATGTGTCATAATGATGATATGAGTATAAAAAGGATGACCCAGAGGCTTGGTGATAAATAAATCAGCTCAGATTGGCCACAGATGGTGGTTATTAGATTACAGGATGAAGGATGGAGTGTGTGGTAGATATCTCACTTGATATTAGATGAACACCACATATTTCTTCAACTTTTAAGAAATAATATGCCACATCAAAAACAACATGTTGGTGGTGAGCAGTTTGACTATCAAGATGACTCAATAATTCTCATGATTTCTTCTCCTCCCTTCATAGTACTACATTGTATGATGTTCACCCAGAGGGTCAGCTCTATGCCTAATCTATTCTCTTAGTTGGTGTGTTCTACGCCCAAGCTATTTACGAGCTTCGCCATGTACACACTAGATTCTTATACATGACATAATTATATACTATTCTCAACTGATGCCACCTTCATAGTGGCCATGGATAGTTCCATTAGTGTGTATATCTTTGAGTCCCACATGTGTTGGCGTCGATATGGAATTACTAGCATGAGGGTGGAACATATTTTTATTGAGACAAACAAAAACATTGAATAAAATGCAAGGCTACCTTACCATCCAGTCACATCATTGAATACTAATAACCATGCTCAACACCTCTTAATCTTTAACATTGAATCTTATTTCATATATTATTATTGGAATAAGGATTCCAAAAAACATCAATCATCTTCCTTCATCCAATAATTGAAGGGTATCTTCATTAAATGTTGTAAAAAGTTTCATTCATTGATACATGTCTTCGAACATAGGATCATTTCAATAATCAACTAATTTACTTATGGAGAATGATCAAGCATGACATACAATTTGAAATAGTAATTCTCTATGTTTCATTAGCTATGGAATAATATCATCATTATCAATGTGGGATCTTTAATGAGTCAACAACATTACATTAAGTATCACCAATTCAATCATCATCATAACTTCAACCATTCCTTTTCATACACATATTGACACCTTGTTGAAAAGAAATCCAACATTATTCTCTAGAAAATGTAAATACAATAATATTATATATGATATTATTGAGAGGTGGACCATAATATTTCATTATTTGAAATCATTATAATGAGAAATACAAATAGATAATGAGACTATAACACGAAATCCATATAAATTAGGTAAAATTGTATTTTGAGTACCATGAAAGAATTAAATTAAATGAAACATTAAATAACATGAGAGTTAATAAATTTGTGATATTACATGTCAATGTGGGTTTATATACACCTCATGAATACTATAGGTTCATAACATAACAAATTTGGTAGAGATGGAAAATTGTGACCAATATCGCTTACCGTTTGGGTATCATTTGAAATGTAATCTCCGTAAATGCGAGAAATTAAATTGGATATGTAAATCCTAAAAAAATTACAATTGAAATATTAGAAAATAAATAAATTGAAAATATACACATAGCAATTAAGAAAAAATTTTTGAGTTTGGATTGTGTCTAACTAATGTAAATTATAAGATGAAAAAATCTAACTCATTTAGTAATCTTTAGATTTGTAAGTGAATAAATAATATATTCAATTGAAACATGGAATATCAATATATTAATTTTATTCATCATATTAAATTTTTACTGGTCTTTATATACACCACACAATGTAAATGGGTGATGAATTTTCATATATCTATCATATATAAAAGATATATTATAAATCCCTTAGATTAAGTATTGGATTCATTATTATTTGTTATAAACTCCAGTATAGTAAAGTTATGTATATTATATATCAATAATAGAAATATAATTTTATATATTATACCAAATATGACTTAATTTTGACCATTTATTACCTAATTTTTACAAATTCATTTTAAAATCATGTTTCTAGTACTAGCCTCCTTATTTTTCATATATGTTTTAAATCATTATTTTATATCATCATAATTATATTATAGTTAAATAATATATATAACAATAATTCTGAAATAATTTTCATATTTATAAATCAATTATACTTGTATGACCAATAATGAAAGTGGTATTTTAGAAATGATGTTTGTTTCAATCAGGGAGACAATAAATCGTACGTACACATGAGTGACATTTCCATATTCAATGAACATTGAGGAAAGTAGATAAGTAAAATTTTATCATTACATAATGATAATTATATCCTAAATAAGAAATATATATTTTTTAAAAATTTATTTATAATAATCATCCTAGTGCTGTGGTGATGAAAATAGGGAGGGTTATATCACATCATGAAGTTTGATGTCCACACGTACACGATTGATGTTATCTTCGTTCAGTGAGTCATAAGGCATGAAATAAAATGAAATATTATCTAATAAAAATGATAAATATATCATTAATATAATTATTATTTATATTATTTCATTTATATTAATTTATTTTATGTGTATTATCTTCTATGTAAATTGTTGTAGGAAAACAAATCACATCAATTCACAATGAGGTAGTCTGACATACACATGAGCGACATGACTATATCCCCTATGGAATAGAACGTAAACACACACACACACACACATATATATATATATATATATGATATAATGATTTAATGTGTATAAATGTTTTATAAATGTCGTATAAATAATTTATATCTATCATTTTACCAAACCATGGGATTTGGATTGGTAAACATGGATGTCTTTGGTTTCTGAGGCGGTAGTCCGCTATACAAAAGAATGAACTTTTTGTAAACCATTTTTTCTATTTGGAGATGTTTTTAGGTCATTAACCTAACATGGTATATATTTTTATATGGAATATATTGAGGTTATAATTTCACATTTTTAATAAAAATTTAAATTGGTGGACGAAGAACTAAAATAAATATGCTCGATGAAGAACAATAGCTTTTCCTTGTGTATATTTCCCATGTTTTCAAAAAAAAAACATATCTTGATTGTGTTTCTAAAAAATATTATGATACAAAGATGATATTATGGAACATGGTATGTGATTTTGGTATTTCATGGATGAATCAAATGTTTTTGAAGGAGTGATGATGAGAGGATAAGTCGTGGAATTTTATTATTAGGGTGAGTGAAAAACATGTAATGAGTAAAAATATTTGCACCCAACTATTTGACTACAAAATACTTTACAAAATGGGTTATTAATGATAATTATATTTTCTATGGTGTAAATTTGGTGATAAAACTGTTTTATGGAATGTTTTCAGACATTTTTAACCCTTCTAATTTTAGTGTAACCCCCTGTAAAACAAATTTTACCTTATCTGTTTTAGATATTGCATTTTTAGAAGAAGAAAATTAAATATTAAGATCAATCGGGAATATACAATGAGAAAAACAGTTTCCAGAGAAATTGTCCAATGATTACAAGTTTTTTATATCAGATATTAATACGAAAATGAATCTAGTGACATGAAAAATATAATCTATATTTTATTTTATAAATTTTAATTTGAAATAATTTTAATATAAAATTATACTTCAAAAATAATTTATATGAAATTTTAATTCTCAATTAAAATTCAATAATTTTCCATATTCAACAAAATTTTAGTATTTTTAGAAAATTAAAAAAATGTAACCTTGTGATAATTTTAAAATCATGTTTGAAAAATGAATTAAATTTATAGTATTATATTTTCAAAACATTTAAAAAATTATCTTTAATATATGTGTAAAAAAACTCGACCATATATATTTAAAAAAATATAATTTTATGTATAAAATTGGATTTCTTATTATCCCATATCTATTAACAAAAAATATTAATGTTAATATTTTTATTGAATATATAATGAAACGAATTGCATATAGAAATTTATAGAAATGTTATTTCTTTGAAATATTGAGGTAAAATGTGTTTTCTTTAATAAAAATATTTTTTTTATAAAATGAATTCATTTATTTCTAAAGTGATTTTATTTTATTTTCTAATTAATTATTCCTGAAATAATTTATTTTATATACATGTGAATTGCATAAATATTTTTTAATTTATTTAATATTATTCATAAATTTCATTCTAATATAACTATCCTAATAAGTAATATTATTTTTTTAGTATTTTATGTTTCGATTAAAATCCGTCTATCATGTGTTACAAGTAAAAATAAATGTGCTGTGTAACTCAATATATACTAATTTTTTTATGTAATGAAACAAAAAATTAATGTCACTTGTAATAAAAAATTGAAATTATTAAATATATATGAATAAAATATTTTAAAAAATCATGGGGTGTTACATCTACAATATTTTCCACCCTATGTTCCAACCATGAGGGAGCCATTTCCATGAAGAAATACTTCTCATGGTTTTCTAGGGACACCCATATAGTTAGAATCACCAAACTCCAACCATTAAAAAATCACAATCTTTCCATGAAAATAGTTCATGATTTGCCTACAATGTTTACAAAATGGAACCTACTATGAAAAATTATCTGTCTATTATAGTCATCCATTCATGGTTTGGAAAGATAGCTTTATAACCATTTTATATCTTGTAAATATGGAATTTAAATAATATTATACATAGTCCAATTCATTCCTAATGCTTTCATCTATGATTTTATATATCTTGAGATAACAATCCAATCCCAAAGGGTTCTAACCGGTTTCAATAATGAAATCTATGGTCTCCAAAGAACTATTCAATACTTTTGTAAACAATGAATGAAATTAATATAATAAAAAATGCATGATATGTATGGGTAGTAACATGATTTCCCATTTTTTATTCAAAAACTGTAGTAATAAAAAAATTCATGAAACCCATAAGATATAATATATAATTTTCAAAACATTAAGAAAATAAAAATATGATAATTGAATTTATAAAATAATTTAACAATGAAAAGTGGGCTTCTCATGTTTTGTTGTTGTTTATAATAGCTTATTAACGATATTTGATGTTTTTTTTGTTTTATACATATCACATGTTGTCCAACATTCAGAATTATGAGTTGTTTTCATGGATGGGTGTCTGTAGTGGTGTTCCTCTTTTGGGTGAGGTTTTATATCAAGTTGTGTCTCTTGTTACATCCATTTTATAAAAAATATACGGGGTGAGAAAAACTATACTAGATATAATAATTCCAGAACGAATTTTTATTTCTGGTTGGTTTTTCTTATTCGTGGAAATATATGATTATACGTGGAAAGATATTTATTTGATTTTGAGGAATCAATAAATAATTTAAATGTATTTTATTGTGTCATGTCCATTATACTAAAATATGTTCATCATTATTATTCCTGTCCCACCCAACTCATATATAGGTGAGTGATGATTTTCTATTTCATCACCTTTTATCATTGACTTGATAATTCATAGAGGTTCAATGTCACAAGTTATGGAGAATTGTGACAGATTCCTGAAAATTTATACATATTTACCATTTAAAACTACTGGAAATCCCATTTTTACCAACTGTTAAATCCCTACGATTTGATAAATCATTGGGAATGGTTATGTATACTAATGGTTTTAAGAAAACCGTTGGTATAGAGGATTTTATGAAGAATTTTACCAACAGTTTATAAAACTGTTGGTATAGGCCTCAATTAAGACACTTTTACCAACGGTTATACACTAATCGTTGATATATATTGGAATCTATACCAATGGTTTACAAAAACCGTTGGTATAGGCCTTAGGTAAACATACATTCCCAATGGTTTTTAAAAACCGTTGGGAATGTTTTTCCCTAAATCCAGTTCGGGTGTCCAGTAGCCCCTCCGCTCGATTGTAGTCCCCCTCCGCTCGACTGTAGCCCTAAATTGAAGCTCTCCCGACGCACTCTCGTTACCCAGTATCAAAAACTCCATCCATCCTATTCAATCAAACAATTTTCTTGTTCTACACTAAAAATCTGTAAGTTCTAATGTTCTTCATCTATTTTTTTATTTTCTATTTTGATTTGACCTAAACGTCTGGGATCTCTCTATACAAGGACTCGAAAACTCCTTCCACTCATAGATCCATCTTAAATCAAACAATTTTGTATTTCTACACTCTAAATATGTAAGTAATACCTTAGTTTTAATGTTTTGCATCTATTATTTTTGTTTTCTGTTTTAATTTGTTATAATTAGGTTGTGTTGTTTATGGCATGCGAAGGTTAGTGATATTGAGGATGAATTGGATGTTGGTTGGGTGATGGACTGGAATTGTGATGTTTCTTTGATTAAGTTTAGTTAATTTTCAATGAACTATTTGGGTATTTCCTCCCTTTAACAGAGCCCCCACTCCTCATGGACCCTGGACACCCCCCTCTTGGACCCTGGACTGTTCCCCCCTCCTAGAACTTGGACAGCCTGGCCCCCCACTTTCCTGAAACTTGGACATCCCCCCTCCTGGACCCTAGAAAACCCCCCTCCACCCTCCTCACAGGACCTTGTATAGTCCCCCCATCCTTCTTGGACACTAGGAAGCCACCCACCCTCCACCCTGGACCCTGGATAGCCCCCCTCCTCGATGGACCCTGGATAGCCCCCCCTCCTCGCTGGACCATGGAAAGCCCCTTCTCCCCTTCTCCTTGACCCTGGACATCCCCCACCCCCCTTCCTAGACCCTGGACGGCCCCCCAACCCCCTCCTAGACCTTGGACATCCCCCTCATCACCTCCTCAACCACTAAATACCCCCCACTTCAAAACATTGACCACCAAACATGGACATGCTGGATTTTCTCTAAAAAGATAGATTTATCCTCAAACCACCTCAATAATATCCTAAACAATGTTTATAATTTGGTTTTCACCACATTGCATCCAATTGTATTCCAATTCACTATTCTATCCTACCTTGGCTAGATTTTTCAAAAAGCGGTCAACCTTAAGGATCCAAATAAAAATAAATTGATATAAGACATTTGATAATGGATTAAAATTTTAAATTGGGATCCAATGAGGAATATTTGAGATATTATGCATCATGTCCATGAGTAAATCCATTTTTATATATCTGATAAGTTATTTTTCACAATTTTCACAAAATAATTGTATTTCAAAATGGGACAAAAATTTATAAAGGTTCTAATATATAAAAATGAATCTATTTGTTGATGCAGCTTAACCAAAAATGTCTAGCTTGTCTGCCTCTTCCATGATCATCGATGTGCACATCTCATCTCCATATGACCTCGTACGATGGGTGACTTAGTGTCTGGCTGATGAAGAGCGCCAGATTCTCTTACTTCCACACCAAATTCATGCCCGCTATGCTCCTGAAGTGATCAATCCCACTAAGTGTCCCTGTGAGCTTGATAACACGGCCACCAGTTCTTGTAAGAGGCAGAGGAGTTCTGAGCTGATGGACCAAGATGATTAACCAGTGTCCATATATATAGATGAAGACGTAAATCTTAGTGCTTCCTGGGAGGCAACCCATATTATAGAGTATCATCATTTTTCTTTTTTTACTTTGTTGTAGGAATTAAACATGGTATGTATGCAACAATTTTTTAACTGCTTCTGATCTGTATGTGCACTTATCATTACTCTGCATGACTGCTTCTATTTTGTCTGATCCTTGGTGTTATTTTTTATGAAATTATGCGGCTATGTGTTGTCAATGTGTAGATTTTATAGGTACATAATTATGTAAACTTTTCATTATTCCATTCTTTCAGTGCTTAGGCCGATGGTACGATGGAGGGTCATACCAGCGGTAGACGAGCATCTCTGTATACCCGACTAGACCCTTCCCCTCTAACCAAAAACATTCGAATTCTATTGAAACTTAAGAAAAACGATCCATGGGTCAAATGTGATGTGTATAAGTCCACCCCGCCTCAATAAAAGGCACGGTGTGGCTAGGATCACTCAAACTGCCTCTCTTTTGATCAAAATTGACAATTTTTAAGTGAAATCAACAACTGACATATGGGAAACTGACCAAACACCTTCGGATTGTGTTGACACTTTAGGAAAACGATCCATGGGTCATATGTGACATGTAAATGTCAACTCCGCCTCAATAAGATGCACAGTGTGGCCAGTATCACTTTAAGTGTATGTATTTTGTTTAAAATGGACAATAATTTATGTACATACACCAATCCAATCAAAACGCTTTTGATTGTGTTGATACATTTTAACAATGATCCATGACTCATATGTGATGTGTATGAGTCATCCCCACCTCAATTCAAGGCATGGTGTGGCCGATACCACTCAAAGTGCCACTGTTTAGTTAAAAATGGACTTAATTTTAAGTGAAATCAACAACTGACATACGGAAAACCGACCAAACGCATTCATATTCTATTGAAACTTATGGAAAATGATACATGGGTCAAATGTGACGTGTATGTGTCAAAGTTTCCTCAATACGCAGCTCAGTGTAGCTGACACCACTCAAAATGCATCTGTTTTGTTAAAAATGGACTTAATTTTAAGTTAAATTAACAACTAACATACGGTAAACTGACCAAACACATTCTGATTCTATTGATACTATAGGAAAATGATACATGGGTCATATGTGACGTGTACGAGTCATCCCCGCCTCAATCCAAGGCATGTTGGTGACAGTACCATTCAAAATGTACCTTTTTTGTTCAAAATGACTTTAATTTTAAGTGAAAACAACTGGCATATGGAAAACGGACCAAATGATTTCTAAATCTGTTTAAACTTTAGGAAAATGATCTATGGGTCATATGTGACGTGTATGAGTCAACCCCGCCTCAATCTAAGGCACGGTGTGGCCGGAACCACCCAAATTGTCCCTCTTTTTTTTAAAATGGACAATATCTTACGTACATACGCCAAACTGATCAAACAGATTCTGATTGTGTTGATACTTTTGAACAATGATCCATGACTCATATGTGATGTGTACGAGTCAACCTCGCCTCAATTCGAGGCCCGGTGTGGCCAACACCACTCAAAGTGCCTCTGTTTTTGTAAAAAATGGACTTAATTTTATGTGAAATCAACAACTGACATACAAAAAACAGACCAAACATATTTGTATTATATTAAAACATAAGGAAAACAATCCATGAGTCAAATGTGATATGTATGTGTAAACCCCGCCTCAATACGAGGCTCGGTGTTGCCGACACCACTCAAAGTGCCTCTTTATTTTAAATGTACTTAATTTTAAGTGAAAACAACAACTATCGTACAAAAAACTGACCAAACGCCTACGCATTCTATTGAAACTTTAGGAAAACGATCAATGGGTCATATGTGATGTGTATGAGTCAATCCCACCTCAATCCGAGGAACCATGGGGATGGGACCACCCAAACTGCCTCTCTTTTGTTGAAAATGGACTAAATTTTAAGTGAAAACAACAATTGTCACACGGGAAACTGACCAAATGCATTCTGAATCTTTTGAAACTTTAGGAAAACGATCCATGGGTTATATGTGATGAGTAAGAGTCAATACCACCTCAATCCGAGGTGCGGTGTGGCCGACACCACCCAAACTGTCTCTCTTATGTTTAAAATGGACAATATTTTACGTACATACGTCAAACCAATCAAACGAATTCTAATTGTGTTGATACTTTTGAACAACGATCCATGACTCATATGTGACGTGTAAGAGTCAACCCCGCCTCAATCCAAGGCCCGGTGTGGCTGAAACCACTCAAAGTGGATCTATTTTGTTTAAAATGGACATAATTTAAAGTGAAAACAACAACTGACATACATCAAACCAACCAAACGCCTTTGGATTCTATTGAAACTTTAGGAAAACAATCCATGGGTCAGATGTGACGTGTACGAGCCCATCTCGCCTCAATCCGAGCCACATTGTGGCCGGGACCACTGAAAATGTCTCTTTTTTTTTAAAAAATGGACATAATTTTATGTGAAAACAACAACTAACATACGCCAAACAAACCAAACAACTTCTGATTCTGTTGAATCTTTATGAAAACGATCCATGGGTCATATGTGACGTGTACAAGTCAACCACGCCTCAATCTGAGTTTCGGTGTGACCGTAACCACTCAAATTGTCTCTCTTTTGTTCAAAATGGACTAAATTGTAAGTGAAATCAACAACTGACATACGAGAAACTGACCAAACGCCTTAGGATTCTGTTGAAACTTTATGAAATTACCTATGGGTCATATGTGACGTGTACAAGTCAACCACACCTCAATCTGAGGCACCGTGGGGCCGGGACCACCCAAACTTCCTCTCTTTTGTTCCAAATGGACAATATTTTACGTCCATAGTCCAAACTAATCAAATGGATTCTGATTGTGTTAAAACTCTAGGAAAATGATCAATGGATCATATGTGACGTGTACGAGTTAACCTCGCCTCAATACGAGGCCCGGTGTGGCTGACACCACTCAAAGTGCCTCTTTTTTTTAAAAAATGTACTTAATTTTAAGTGAAAACAACAACTGACATACGGAAAACCGACCAAACGCCTACAGATTCTGTTGAAACTTTAGGAAAATTATCCATGGGTCATATGTGACGTGTAAAAGTCAACCGCACCTCAATCCGAGGCACCGTGTGGCCGGGACCTCCCAAACTTCCTCTCTTTTGTTCCAAATGGACAATATTTTACGTACATAGGACAAACCAATCAAACAGATTCTGATTGTGTTGAAACTCTAGAACAATGATCCATGGATCATATGCGACGTGTACGAGTTAACCCCGCCTCAATACGAGGCCCGGTGTGGCCGACCCCACTCGAAGTTCCTCTTTTAATTTAAAATGTACTTAATTTTAATTGAAAACAACAACTTACATATGGAAAACCGACCAAACACCTATGGATTCTATTAAAACATTAGGAAAACGATCCATGAGACATATGTGACATGTAGGAGTCAACCTCATCTCAATAGGAGGCCCGGTGTGTCCGACACCACTCAATGTGCCTCTGTTTTGTTTAAAATGGGCTTAATTTTAAGTGAAAACAACAACTGAAATACGCCAAACCAACTAAATGCCTTAAGATTATGTTTAAACATTAGTAAAAAGATCCATGGGTCATATTTGATTTGAACGAGTCAACCCCGCCTCAATCTGAGCTGCGGTGTGGCTGGGACCACTCAAATTGTCTCTCTTTTGTTCAAAATGGACTATATTGTAAGTGATATCAACAAATGACATACGAGAAACCTAGAAAACACCTTTGGACTCTGTTGACATTTTAGGACAACGATCCATGGGTCATATGTGATGTGTACGAGTCAACCCCGCCTCAATCCAAGCTTCCGTGTGGCCGAGACCACCCAAAATGCCTCTCTTTTGTTCAAAATGGATAATATTTTACATATAAACTCCAAGCCAATCAAATGGATTCTGATTATGTTGAAACTTTAGGAAAATGATCCACGAATCATATGTGACGTGTACGAGTTAACCCTGCCTCAATCAGAGGCCCGGTGTGGCCGACACCACTCAAAGTGCCTCTCTTTTGTTTAAAATGAACTTAATTTTTAGTGAAAACAACAACTGTCATAAGACAAACTGACCAGACACCTTTGAATTCTGTTGAAACTTTAGGAAAACGATCCATGGGTCATATGTGACATGTACGAGTCAACTCTGACTCAATCTGAGCCATGGTGTGGCTGGGACCACTCAAACTGTCTCTCTTTTGTTGAAAATGGACTAAATTGAATGTGAGATCAACAACTGTCATACGGGAAATCAACCAAACGCCTTCGGATTCTATTGAAACATTAGGAAAATGATCCATGGGTCATATGTGATTTGTAAAAGTCAATCCTGCCTCAATCTGAGGTGTGGTGTGGCTGACACCACCCAAAATCTATCTCTTATGTTAAAAATGGACAATATTTTACGTACATATGCTAAACCAATCAAACGGATTAAGATTGTATTTAAAAATTATGAAAATGATCCATGGATCATATGTGACATGTATAAGTAAACCCCACCTCAATACTAGGCTCGGTGTGGCCGTCACCACTCAAAGTGCCTCTCTTTTGTTTAAAAGAGACTTAATTTTAAGTGAAAACCACAACTGACATAAGCTAAACCGACCAAACACCTTCGAATTCTGTTGAAACTTTAGGAAAATGATACATGGGACATATGTGACATGTACAAGTCAACACTACCTAAATCTGAGCCTCGGTGTGGCTGGGACCACTCAAACTGTCTATCTTTTGTTGAAAATGGACATAATTTTAAGTGAAAACAACAACTAATATACGCCAAACCAACCAAACGACTTCTGATTATATTGAAACTTTAGGAAAATGATAAATCGCTCATATGTGATGTGTACGAGTCAACCCCACCTCAACCTCAACCATGGTGTGACCAGGACCACTAAAATTGTCTCTCTTTTGTTCAAAATGGACTAAATTGTATGTGAAATCAACAACTGACATCCGGGAAACCGACCAAACGCCATCACATTCTGTTGAAACTTTAGGAAAATGATCCATGGATCATATGTGATGTATACGATTCAACCCCGCCTCAATCCGAGACGCCGTGTGGCCGGGACCACCCAAACTGCCTCTCTTTTGTTCAAAATGGACAATATTTAACGTACATATGCCAAACCGATCAAACGGATTCTGATTGTGTTGAAACATTATTAAAATGATCCATGGATCATATGTGACATGTACGATTCAACCCACCTCAATCCGAGGCCCGGTGTGGCCGACACCACTCAAAGTACCTCTATTTTGTTTAAAATGAACTTAATTTTAAGTGAAAACAACAACTGACATACGCCAAACCAACCAAACACCGACGGATTCTGTTTAAACATTAGGGAAATGATCCATGGGTCATATGTGACGTGTATGAGTCAACCCCACCTCAATCTGAGCCGCGGTGTGATCGGGACCACTCAAACTGTCTCTCTTTTGTTTAAAATGGACTAAATTGTAAGTGAAATCAACAACTGACATACGGGAAACCGACCAAACACCTTCGGATTTTGTTGAAACTTTAGGAAAACGATCCATGGGTCATATGAGACGTGTAAGAGTCAACCCCGCCTCAATCCGAGGCACCATGGGGTCGGGGCCACCCAAACTGCCTCTCTTTTGTTCTAAATGGACAATATTTTATATACATACGCCAAACCGATCAAACGGATTCTAATTGTGTTGAAACAATAGGACAATGATACATGGATCATATGTGACGTGTAAGAGTCAACCACTCCTCAATACATGTCCCGGTGTGGCCGACACTGCTCAAAGTGTGACTTTTGTTTAAAAATGTACTTAATTTTAAGTGAAAACAACAACTGTCATACAGAAAACTAACCAAACACCTACAAATTCTGTTAAATCATTAGGAAAACGATCCATGGTTCATATGTGACGTGTACGAGTCAACCCCGCCTCAATACGAGCCACAGTGTGGCTGTAACAACTACAACTGTCTCTCTTTTGATGAAAATGGACTAATTTGTAAGTGAAATCAACAACTGTCATACAGGAAACTGACCATACGACTTCCGATTCTATTAAAACTTTCGGAAAATGATCCATGGGTCATATGTCACGTGTAAAAGTCAATCCCGCCTCAATCCGAGGGGTGGTGTGGCCGACACCACCCAAACTGTCTCTCTTATGTTAAAAATGAACAATATTTTATGTACATACGCCAAACCAATCAATCAGATTTTAATTGTGTTGAAACATTAGGAAAATGATCCACGGATAATATGTGACATGTATGAGTCAACCCTACCTCAATAAGAGTCCTGGTGTGGCCTTCACCACTCAATGTGTCTCTCTTTTGTTTAAAATGGAATTAATTTTAAGTGAAAACAACAACTGACATACGCCAAACCAATCAATCAGATTTTAATTGTGTTGAAACATTAGGAAAATGATCCACGGATAATATGTGACATGTATGAGTCAACCCTACCTCAATAAGAGTCCTGGTGTGGCCTTCACCACTCAATGTGTCTCTCTTTTGTTTAAAATGGAATTAATTTTAAGTGAAAACAACAACTGACATACGCCAAACCAACCAAATGCCTTCAGATTCTATTGAAACGTTAGGAAAATGATCCATTTGTCATATTTGATGTGTAGGTGTCAACTCTAACTCAATCCGAGCCGCGGTGTGGCCAGGACCACTCAAACTGTCTCTCCTTTGTTAAAAATGGACTAAATTGTAAATGATATCAACAACTGACATACGGGAAACAGACCAAACGCCTTCGGATTCTGTTGAAACTTTAGGAAAACGATCCATGGGTCATATGTGACGTGTACGAGTCAACCCCGCCTCAATTAGAGTCACCGTGGGGCCTGGACTACCCAAAATGCCTCTCTTTTTTTTCAAAATGGACAATATTTTACATACATATGCCAAACCGATCAAACAGATTCTGATTGTGTTAAAACTTTAGGAAAATGATTCATGGATCATATGTGACGTGTACCAGTTAACCCTTCCTCAATCCGAGGCCTAGTGTGACACTTATGGAGTCACAAGTGATGCAACTCCTAAGAAAATATATTTTCACCATATATTAGAAAAGTGGTTGTCATATGAATATTGAAATGGGTGTAAATAATATTTGAGTTATTGAAACTCTTATTCAAATATACTGGATGATTTTTGTCATATGAAGATTCAAATGGGGAATTATTCACCGTGTCTTCAATCAAATAGGTGGTGTTTTTTTTGTTGTTTTATGTTTTTCACTGTTTTAAGTGCTGTTTTGTATGCAGGTGTATACACTGGAGGGGAAACTGGAGGGGCTGCTGTGCAACAATTTAGGAAATACACAATACCAACGATTTACAACCGTTGGTATACTATGAAAAATAATTATACCAATGGTTCAATAAACCGTTGGTAAAAAAAATATCCCAATGGGTACAAACTGTTATTATAGTATTTTTTATTGAACACAGGCCAATGATTTCATTAAAACCGTTAAAAAAAAACAATACCAATGGTTTACAACCATTGGTATAATATCAAAATCATAGAATTCCCAATGGTTCTAAATTGTAGGGTAATCCTATACCAACAGTTCAACAAGAACCATTGGAAAATCAATACATAGAGTGGGCTATTCTAACAGTTTAGTTCAAACCGTTGGTATAGATCTTTCCCCACGCCTTACTTCCCTACGATTTGGACAACCGTTGCTATAGAATATACCAACGGTTTTACAGCCTATACCAATGGTTTAGAACTATTGGTATATCCTCCATTTCCAGTAGTGTAATATGTATATTGGGTTTTTTTGTTCTTTAATATTATTGAAGCGTTTAGAAGATCCACATAAGATGAATTCATGCACCTGATGTTTTTCATTGAATGAAATTGGGAGAAAATTGGGAAAATTAATGTGAAATTATTATTTCTATATAAATGATAATTACTTATACCATATCCCTTAAACCATGTAATATTCATTATGATGAATAATTTTAATAGTTAGTCAGGTTATGAATTGGGGGGGGGGGTGTCAGCACTTGATTTTTATCTAAGAAGAATACCAATGTTTAGTATAGGTCATTCACACCATGATCCTATGGTTCACGCCTTGACTCAATAGAGGGGAGACACTTCACAACATTAAGTAGTTTTTTCCAACAATAAATAGTTTAACACCAATATTTTAAATATTTTATTATTTTTTTCATTTTACTCTATTTCTATTTGGATATATATTAGTACATCCCAAGCTGTTTCTAAATTTATTCATTATTATTTTTGATATCCACCATGTCGACATCGAGTGGATTTCATAATGTGAAACCACATCTCGTATTATTCATTACTCATTCATTTTTACCCATTTTCTCTTGGTGTTTATTTATTTATTAATCCGAAGGGACTCTATGATTAAATATTATGTTTTTGGTGACATTAATTTCGGTTTTGTTTGTTTCTATATTGTAGATGTTTTCTTCAATCTTGTGGGATCATACATTGTTTATGGTAAATTATTATATGATTTCATGAAGAGTATCATCTCTCTTTTAGGAAGGTGATTATATTTAGAATATTTATTTTTTAATATATAATATTCTTTAGTTTTACAAATTCATTATATATTATATTATTGTAATGTATTATACCATTAGTGTATTTAATAAATATTTTTTTTACATATTTAAGAATTCTCATAAACGGTTTTATTAATTAATTTTCTCGGGTGATATGATGTCAAAGGATATTACAAATTTTGAAACAATTATAATTCCTGATCCCCTCTTCCAATTGTTATATTAGTATAAGAATTTTATTTTCCCTATTTTTTCAATAAAGAAACCATTTTTAAAAGATTTATCAATGAGAATGATTTTATAAATTTCTAAAATACAATTAAATTAATGGTTTCACAATGTTATTTTAATAGACAAAACATATTTCAAATTACACATTTTCATTCCTAGAAGAATCATTTTATAGTTAATGATATAAATGATTAGAGTTCATATGACTATAATGTTTCCCCTTATATATAGTGTTTTTTTCATAATCCTCTTAGGGGTCTAACGAATTTATTAACTAGGCTACTATAATATTTATTTGAACATAGAGCATATCCAATTAGACACTTTCCTCAGTTAGTTGATCATGGTATATAATTACCCTAGTTTGATTTTATCTTATTTAATAATATTATTTAAATCATCACTTTTATTATTCAATTTTAGAATAGTTATTGACATTACAGCCTCGTATTGTGTTATTCGACAATAAATATCCCTTATATTGGATTATATTATTAAAATTGATCACAACATGTTTGAGAAAATCATTTTTTATTAAAATTGTAATGGATTATTTTTCATTTGGATTTAATTTTTGTTTGAAATTAATAATATTGGTAATTTTATTCTTCTCCACAAAATCCATATCATCCGGTTGGAATTCAAATATATTTTATCAGTTTACATAGTTTTTTCTACGTTTTCAATAATAATTGAAAATTGTTTATTGATTATATATTATTAGATGTTGTATTCATTCTTCATTATTTAATTAAATGAAAAATTATTATTTTTAAATTTTCTTATATTTATCATTAATGTATTGATTAATGAAACAACATTATGGAAACTATGGTGAGATCCAACATATCTTGTTACATGAAACAGTGTACCAAAACTCAATTGGGTTGTTTTCATCTTTAATATTCTATAAATTATCACAGTTTTACCTCTAGATTCCAATCAGTACATATGACTACTGATGGGGTGTGGAATTTGGTGAGTGATTGTAGAAAATTATTAAATTTCTAGTAGAGGTAATGAATGTTTTTTGGATGTTGTATCATCCCACTAGGATTGATGTATTTGTATTTTAGTATTCATTATATCTATTTAGTCTGTATTATATTGATTTTCTATTATTATTTTAATGATTGTTCATTTCATTATGAACTATTTTTCTTGATTTTTTATTATTGTCCTTTTATTATTATATTATTGGTATTCTAACATATAAGAACACTATACCAAATTTTCATTTATACTTCCAATGCTTGTATACTCTGACTTAATGATGAATTCATTCCCACAATAGCTTTATTGATGTCCCAGTAAAAGATTCCAATTTGAGGGGATCTATAATTATTTTTATGCATTATGTTGAGATTGATAGTGACTAGAAGAGGGAAATCCTAGTTTGGTTCATTGGATCTCTTCTCAATGCTCTTTTCGAAGCCCATCCTCTACATGTTGTGTGTTTCTGCACTCTACGTCTCAATATACATTTTCTTTTCCATTAAAAAATCCTTAATAAAAACCTCTTGATTATGGGTGCTGCATTGGTAACCATGTTTCTTTATACAGAATGTATAAGCACTAACACACCAAACCAAATTATGAAAATTGAAACATTTGGATATATCTTTTCATTTTTAGTGTCAAAAATATGTTTTGGATTCAAGAATTCATTGTGAAAGAATATTTGGTGTTTCTATCGATACATATTCATGTGTGTTTTGGAATTACTTATTTATGGGTATCCATTAATTTGAAATATTAATTAGTAGGTACTTCTTTGTATAATTGTTGATGAAATATATAGTGTGACATAATTCAACAAACTCTCTCGTAGATAATTCTATTTATATACTTCATGATTCCATTCTTGTTAGAATTGTATATTACATTTCATATGTATGAAATATTAATTTTTTTAAAAAAATTCAATGAAATTGTTAAATTATTACTCTTACTAGTTACCAATTCTAATATTATTCATCTTCCAACCATATGAGTTATCAATATCAGTTCGGTAGTTAACAAATGTTTGAATATTTTCATGAATCTGATTGTGAATATAAAACAACCCCTTTATTTTGTAATCAATAATTTGGTAATAATACAATATATTATTTAATGTGTGTAAGTACTATATATATCCCATAGTAAATTGTGGGAAAACCCAAGCGGAGTTTGATTTTTATTGAAATATATTACTATCTACAACACATGGACTTAATATAACCAGAATATTCAAAAAATGTATTATTGGCATGTGTTATTGTGGTCAATAAATCATGTTTACTATTATTATTATGGACCATGGATATGACAATCCCAGGGTGTTTATTCAAATATATAGTTTTATAAAATAGTGGTACATGAGAGGCATTCAATTAATTTACATGAATAATACAATCCAAAATGAATTGTATATTCAAGAGACATCCAATCATCATAGTACATGGAAAGTGGTAAAATCAATTGAAACCAAAATATGATTATAATGTTTATCCTGTTTATTAATAAATATAAGTGAAATGTTATCCCCTTCAATTTATGTTTACATATGAAATATTCATGTTTCTCAACCATCCAGACATGAATATATAATATTTATTTAGCTATAACCTTGATATTTGAACTCCAATTACTCCCCAAAATACATAACATTTGTCAATATCTCTCTATATAGTAAACAACACTTTCCTGGGACACAATTTAAATGATTATTTGGAATCCACATATCACTAATGAAAATAAAATAAAAAATTACATTGAAAAAATCAATAGAATCAAAGTAGGATTCTACTAAAAATAAATATTCATTATGTTTTTAATGAATTTTCATTTGATTATGAATGTTATTATTTATGTTTATTGGTTTCTTATTTTCAATAAAAAATTATCTCCATATTCTTAAACATAGAGTGTCTATCCACAGACAGAATCTAATCTATACTCCTACCCTTATTATAATTCCATCCTTTTTCATGTATTATCTTAGACTAGGTTTTCACAGTAGATTTTTCTAATGTAAATTGGAAAAGATACAAAATTTAACTCTTTCAATGTAATTATATCCCAACTACAAATGAAATTTTATTTAATAAAACTAAATAAAATAACTTAGATATATTAGAAAGTCTCTATCTGAATCCTCGCAAAATATTATGACATATATCGTTTATAAATTTAATTATATTCTACTAAAATTATCCTTTTGGATGATGACTACATTTCAAGGAAGTATTTTTATAGAATATAATCAAATTTTCTTATAATTTTTTTTATAAAATATATTTTCATTTAAAAACTTCTATTTGTCTACATGATTTTGTAGTAGTAGATTTATACTCATCCTCTTGATGACCTTTTTTTCTTATGGAATGTATAATAGGGATATGATATTTTTGACCGATATTAGTGGGGATATGAATTTAGTTAACGAATTATTGCCTATCAATAGGCAGATTAGTCACTTACTTATATGGTCTAATAAGTGATCCAAAAAGTATATTATTTTTTTGAATTACACTCATGTAAATATTCAAGAAGATAAAATAATTTTCATTGTTGATTTATTCAATCATACATTTTTTAGAACCCAATGCTTATGAAAACATATCTCTAATTCCAATTGATTTCTGCATTTATGGAGTGTCTAATCAACTGAATAACCTAGAAAAAATTATTAATATTTATTTGTATTAGGAGTTTTTTATAGAATTTTATTGTAATTATGAAAAATATAGTGTGATAAATTCAATATTCTAAACTCTATGGGAGTTATCTTGTAAAAAATGAAATAATTTGGAACACAAGATATAACATTCTTTGATTCATGTTTAATAATAATTATTAATGAGATCTCATCCACTAATACAATTATTATAAAAGATAAAAAAGTGTAATACATGAAAAAAATATATAAATGTATGATTGAAAATATATGATGATGATCTTCCAATAACACCATGTTTTGGTGATTAAATCCATTACATGTTGTTAGACTCTTCTATTCCTGGATGGATTTTCAAAATGCACCAAAACATGTTTAAAATATAGAAAAAATACCCAAATTTTAAAAATCATAATATCATATAATAATATATTTCATTACCCTTTATTATGATTAATGAATATTATATTGGAAACAATATTTGAGGCTCAATGTATTGATCATATGACTTGTAAAATCTACTCACTTCCCCCAATTCTACAATAGAATAACACTCTAGTTGAAACAGATTTGTATACAAAAAATGAAAGGATTAAATATAACATCTCGTCCCATAAAATTGGATTAAGTGGGTGGAGAAATGCTATATGGACCTATGCTACCTTCCCAAGGATCCAATGGATATCAAAAACTGTTGGGGGAATTCAGAATAAATTTTGGAATGATTTTCCCATTAGATATAATGAAACAACCAAACTGTCACCTAAAAACAAACTACATGATGCATGAAAACAAAACAACCAAACCCATACATTACCATAAAAAAGCCAATAATTCAACAAGAATTTCCTAGAGCCATCAGAACCAATAAAAATATCAGAGTACTATGTGGATGAAAAAAAAGAGACCCAAAATAAACTATGACACACTCCCTAGCTACACACCAGGCTCCATTCTCCAAGCCCCACCACATCCCCCAAGAAACACTACAATACACTATCCAATAGATGAAATACATTTATCTATGTATTTGAATAAAACATCTACAAAAGCACCAAACTGAAAAAGTAGGGGGTTAGTGTATGA
Organism: Viscum album; assembly: GCA_963277665.1. Taxonomy (NCBI): domain Eukaryota; kingdom Viridiplantae; phylum Streptophyta; class Magnoliopsida; order Santalales; family Viscaceae; genus Viscum; species Viscum album. The sequence continues at coordinate 1,007,256,260 of OY728159.1, forward strand.
ACCATGGTTTTTAGAACGGGTCAAAATCCCAATCCAGTTTGAATTTTTGAATTGTTTCAGAGAGGACTCAGAAAATCTAGGATATTCTAGAAATTTCCAGAAATAAACACTATATACTCTAAAGTACATTCCGTGTATGGGTTGGGTGAGTTCCGACTATGTTCTCATAGAGGACCTTCCATGTGATTACCGTGTAGGAATTTTCTACTACATGACATGTAGTGTTATTCAGCACGCAATGTATTCCTTTTCTTTATACTGGGTGGGTTGAAGTCGTCTGTAAACATAGGTGGAGCGCCCAAGAAATGTGGCTATATCTACTTATGTTAGAGTATAGAAAATACCACTACATAACATGTAGTCCTTAGATACATGCACTGTACTTTTTTTTCTTCGCTTAAATGAAAGATTGTCACATCTGCTCTCCAGAAAACCCTTTTTCTTCCCCTTTTTTGGACCTTGGCGCTACAGGAGGCCGAAAACATTTACATCCTTAGATTCATCATTTGAAATCTATTCTTCAATCTGTCGGTGGATGTGGGGTCTTAATAGCGAGGCTAAACCCTTGCACCATGTTCTATTCATGATCCCTTGCCTCATGCGTCGGTGTTTCCATCTGAGTGGAATTTCCAGGATTTGACGGAATCATAGAACTATGAAGATTTCCTTTGAATTGGAGCTAGATATCGGATGTGCCTACATATACGAGTCTAAGGTATGTGGTGAATAACTCTTTTTGTGTTTTAACAGACTTTTGGGTGGTGTAGCCTATGGAGAATTTTCGTTTATTTTGATTGATACCCTAATTTACTTGTTATTTCTTTTTAACATTTTATTTGACATATGGGATGCATGTTGGTATGCCCTTTTACCATTTTTCTTGATCAATCTTGGGAGAGGTGTCATTGCTCATCAAGGTATTTTGGATGAGGGATCCCAAGTGTTCATAATTGCTTTATATTATTTTAAACTCTTGTGTTTAGTGTTTTGAACCTTGATATGAATTGATAGAGACCTTAAAGACCCCAGTGATGGTATAGGACAACAATTTGTTAGAACATGTTATTTTTAGATTGTTTGTCTATTTATGTGTTTTATAATGTTTTATATATATGTAATTGTTGAATTTTATATTCTAGAACCATTTGGTTGTGTTGGGAATGGCCTATATATTCTTGAGTGATACTGATCATAGGTTGGGTTTGACACATGTTACATTGGCTGGTTTTGACCACAGGATTGGGCATCATTTCCATCATCTTGAGGTAGGATGCCTGTCATGTTGGGCATGGCCCGGGTTCATGGGATGGTGAGGCTATAAGACATCAGCGGAATGGTCGCAGGGACATGAGGTGTCAGAGGTGTTGTGGATTGGTTACAATTTTGGTGATTACTGACCACCCAGAACAATGAGTAGTGTGAACACAAAGAGACTTCTTGATGAGGTGGTTTTGAAAACACATGTGGGTAGAGGCCCCCGTTAGTTGTAGTTTTTGGTACTATTTTTTGGGGATTATTGTCGTAGGAAGCCATGTGGGAGGTGAGGAACCTTCAAGGGATAGCATTGAGGCTATTGAGTTTGGGGTAGAGGCTCACCATTATTTTGAGGGTAGACATCATTTTCCCTCCAGTTACAATATTTTTAGGGCAGACATTTTTGTCCCTTCAGTTACATTATTTGTGGGAAATCATTGTTTTCCCTCCGGTAACATATTTTAGGATAGGTATCATTGTTCCTCTAGGTTACTATTTCATGTTTATGCATTAGGGTATCAGTAATTTAGACCCACAATGTCAGGGGGCACATGGTGTCAGGTTACATGACCAAGATTCTGGGGTTGGCTGATGCGGGTGACACACCATGGTGGCTGCTGAGCACTAGTGGAGTTGGTGTTCAATTGTAAATTGACATTTTTAATATTTTCATTATAACATAATTAATCTTTGAACACTTATATTTGTTACCCACCATTGGGTGGTATCCTATTGAGATACGTCTCACACCCTGTACAGGCCCTACAGGATGACTGTAGACATTATGGATTTGAGTGCAGGGATGAGATCAGCTTTAAGATATAGACTATTTTAGATGTCTCACGAGGATGGTAGGTACCTTGAGGTCTTTCCTAGCTATAGTTTACATTTTTTTCTTTATTTCCTATATATGAATTCATAAATGTTTTGTAGCTATAGTTGGTTAGACATTGCCTCTTTTTTATATATGGATATGTATGATCTACTTTGGATTAATGTTTTGGTGTTTAGTGGTAGTTAAAGTGTTTAACATGATATTGTGTTTACATACCGATGCTATTGGTTATATTTATTGCTTCCGCTATTTATTTATATTGACTGTGATTCTGCTCTATGGGTCTGGTTCGAATCTGCTGAGTCGATATTCTGCTGAATCATTATTATTATACTCGATCCAGAAACAACACCATCTTCCAAGACGGTATAGCCACAACATTATACCTATAAAGCCCCTCACTACTTGTTGGTAGCCTTTGGAGTTCGGGGAGGTGCGCCTAAGGTAGTAATGCCTGACCCGTTTAGAACTGTTTGGGTGGAAGTTCATGTTAGGGTCATTACAAAGTGGTATCAGAGGAGTTCTTGACAGGGATTTAGTAGCAGTTTTCCACATGCTACAATTGAGATTTAGACTCGTCTTTTATTTTTTTTTCTATTTTTACTATTTAGGATATCGTAGACTGGAGATAGGTTGTTACTAGAATTGGGTTTCTAACTTGTTCTTGGGTGCCTACATCCCCAGGTATATGGGATGTACCAATTTTCCATTGGAGGGATTTTCTTTTTTCTTTTGCTCATATTACAGTTTATATGATTCCCAACATGGTGTCTCACTTGGTGTGTGATGTTTATGATTTTACTATGGCACCCTTAACCCAGTACGGTATAGGATAATTGGACCTTGACACGGTATGGAAAGTATTATTCGATTGACTTTTGATATTCACATTATTCAGTATTTCAATTTCATAATTGCATGTATGCTTTGTGATGTGATAATAAAATGTGAATAATGTAAAATTCTATAATTTGTATGCTTTAGAATGTGAATAGGTGAAATTCTTGATAGAATATCTTTTTTATTACAATGTCTTATTCCATGATTTGTATATTTATAGAATTGTATGTGGCAGGTTATTTGGATCTGGCTCTTAGGAGAGCAAGAATGTACTATTGTTGAGGTGATTTTGGTCACTAGGATTGGGTGACTCGGTCGTCATTTTGAGGCAATGCTAGTTGTTAGGCTCGCAATGGCCTAAGGTACTTTTGATACATGGCCCTGTTAGGGGCTGGTAAAGAGGCCATGAGTCTGGGATTCCATGGGGCATAGTAGTGGTGGGGGAGAGTGGGGGTAGTAGTGATGCACTAACTTTTACTACTTTCATTATCTATGTTATATATGTATAAATTGTTATGTATGTGGGTTGTATGACCACTTATGGTATTCAGCTGGTTTTTTTGGGTGACATGGATGGAGCGTCAGATGGGAGATAGTATAGTGTCACAGGAGTAGGTTCATGTTTAGGATCCAGCGCAGGTAGAGCAAGAGCTGCAGGTACATGCTAAGGGACATGATTAGGATAATGATCTAGTATAGGCAGGAGATCAGCAGGGTTTGGCAATGTTCGAACCATGGCTCGACGAGCTGTTCTGAGCAAGCCTAGTACATGTCTTACAGGGGATCAACAGAGGTGCACATAGTATAAATCCATCTATGGAATATCTGAGCTAGTAGTTCCAGTTGTATCACCCACTACCTTTTCAATGTGAGGGTGGTCCACATGAGGCTAAGAACTGGATAGTGTTCATGTAGATGATCTTCAAGCAGCTCGAGATGCCTCTAGGGTGGAGGGTCTACTAGCGACGTTCAGGGTGTGAGGACCAGTAAAGTTCTCGTGGGATGTGAATTTTTAGGCCCTAATGAATGGGTTTATATCATTAAAAGACTTTAAGAACAGGTTTTTTGAGCACTTCTCCAAAGAAACACTGAGAGTAGAGAGAGTTCGACAGTTCATGAGCCTTCAGTAGGGAGACATATCAGTCATGGACTATGTAACTACTTTTTCTGAGCTGTCTCGCATTGATATCAGTATGGTATGCGATGACGTGACAAGGGTGAGGTGCTTTGAGGATGTATTGCAACATGCCATTCAGATCCACGTGAATATCTTCAGGGTGGGTTCATTCATAGAGGTGGTGAATCAGGCACTCATTGTAGTGGGAAACAAGAGGTATATGACCTATGTTGGTCAGGGAACATTTTCAAGTGATGGTTCAGATAATAGGAATCGAGGACGGGATGAGATACAGTTGGGAAGTCAGGCCAGGGACTCATCTATACAACCTCATAGATACTTTTTAGTGGTTTTCTTTCAGTGTTGTCAATCAAGACATGTTCGGACTCAGTGTGATAGGCCACTGAAAGAGAGTCGAGCATGTGGAAAGGTCGTGCATTTAGAGAGGTTCTGCAGGCAGCCTTATTAGAAACCCAGCTGGCGTAGACCATGATATTTGGTGGAATCTGGAGATGGTTCAGGTTTTAGTACTAGGAGAGGGTAACCAAGGAACAACATCACATGGAATACATGACAGAGATAGCGGGACCCATCTAAAGGGTCAGTGGCCGGTGGCTGGAGCAGCACCGCAGGGAGGTCAGACATTAGGTAGCCATACAATAGGCCAGGTTCATGCCATGGAGTTTCCAGAGGCAGAGAAGGCTGGTGAGCCGACGACACTTAGAGGTACACCATGGGTGTGGCCATGATTTCCATGTTTTTCCTTTTTGGAATGACCTGTAGAGGCATGTCTTTTTTGAGTCCACATGATGCACATGATCTATGTGGACTGACTAGATAATGGTTAGTGGGATTGGTGCCATATCAGGCACGCAATATATTTATATATATGAATGAGATGCGTAGCAAGAGGGTCATAGAGGATGCATGTTACTTGAGGTGCCTTGGAAATTGGGGCATCGTGGATGTAGGTTACATGAGGTGTCATGGGCATCAATTCATTGAAGTTGTAGGATACTTGAGGTGCATGGAATCAAGATTTATTTGAGTGTCCATGGGATGAAAGACCTTGTCGAGGCAGGCACAGATGTAGTCATGATATGTTGGGTGTCATGAATGACACAGGAGCACTAATGAGGCATAGGGGTGATGATGCGTCATTAGAGAAACATTAGTTCGGGAAATTGGTTAGTGAACCATTTCTTGTTTTGAGTTTTGTTTGCTTGACACTGATCTAGGAAATTCCTAAAGTGGGGAGACACTAGAGGAATTTAGTTAGAACTTTTGAAATTGGGGACGTCTTGATTACTTGATTAGAGATGTATATTCGGTGCCATCTTTGAATTTCTTTTGATAGCTTGAGGATGAACTATGTTAAGTTGCAGAGATTGTAAGAACCAAGGTTTTTAGAATGGGCTAAAATCGCTACCATGATTGAATTTTTGACATGATCATGAGAGGATTGAGAAAATGTGGGATGTTCTGAAAATTTCTCAAACTACACTATGTGTACTCAAATGTACATGTTGTGTATGGGTGGGGCATGAACCAACTCTGTGATCTCCGAGTACATTTCATGTGATGATCTTGTAGGAGTTTCCTACCACATGTCATGTAGTGTTATTCGACATGTTGTGTATTCTCATTCTGCATACTGGTTGGGTTCAAGCTGTATGTCAACCCGTGTGGATCTCTGAAGTCGTGTGACTCTCTTCTTAAGTCAGAGTATGGAAAATGACACTACACATCGTGTAGTTGTTAAATAGATGTAGTGTTCTTTTTGTTCACTTAAATGAAATAGTTTCACATTTGTTTTCCAGAATAAACTTCTTCATACCCTTTTCGAGACATTGGAACTCTGGGAGGCCAAAATCATTTTCTTCCCGAGATTCTTCATCTAAAATTTGTTATTCAATCCATCTGTGGAGGTGTGTTTGCAATGGAGAGGATAAACCCACACAAAAAAGTTCTATTATTAATCCCATGCCTCACATGTCATAGTTTACATCATAGTGGAATTGTTGGGATTTGACAGAAACATAGATCCATGAATATTAGATTCGAATTGGAGATCAATATCGGACGTTCCAACGTCCACGAGTCTAAGGTAAGTTGTGCATACCACTTTTTTTTGTTTTCACATACTTTTCGGTGGAGTTATCCATTGAACATTTTCTGGTATTTTTAGAAAGACACTAATTTAACTGTTATTGCCTATTTAATTATATATATTACTTATGGGAAGACATTGGGTATGACCTTTTACCATTTTTCTTGACCGAGACCGGGTGAGGTTTCATTTTTCATCGGGTAATTTTGGTCGGGTTATTCAAAAATGGTTATAATAGTTTTGTATGGTTTTAAACTATTGAATTTATTTTATTTAACCTTGAAATGAATTTTTGGAGACCTTAATGTACCCATTACTGGTATGGGACCACACATGGTTAACACATACAACTACTTAGATTTTTTTCTATGTTAATGTGTTTGGTTTAAAAAATTTTATTTTTAATTGTTGAATTTCATATGATGGAACCATTGGGTTGTGTTGGGAATGGAACAAATATTCTTGAGTGATTTTGATCACAAGATGGGAATGGATGACGTAACATTAGTTGGAATTGACCATAGGATTGGGCGTCGAGGGCATCATCTGGAGGCAGGATTACTATCAGGTTGGACTTGGCCCAGGTTACTTGGATGGAAAGGCCATTAGAGTTGAGTGGAATGGTCATAGGGACATGAGGTGTCGTAGTTGTTGTGGCTTGGGTACTATTTTGGTGATTACCACTCACCCAGAACTATGAGTAGTGTGCACATAGAGATAGCCCGTGATGATGAGGTTTTAACCACTCATTTGGGTAGAGGCCCACATTTGTTGCTGGTTAGGTACTATTGGTTTGATGGTGCATTCCATAGGAATCCATGTTGGAGGTGAGGAGCATTCAGGGGATATAATTGAGGATATCAGGTTGGGGGTAGAGGCTCACCGTTATTTTGAGGGCAGACAACGCTGTACCTCAGATTTTATTATTTTGAGGGTAGAAATCGCTATCTCTCCTGTTACATTATTTGAGTGCCGACATCGTTGTCCATCTGGTTACTTATTTGAGGACTGGTATCATTGTTCCCCCCAATTACTATTTCCTGGGCGTGCATTCAGGATGTCAGTACATGAGATATGCGGTGTCCGGGGCACATGGTGTCGGGCTACATGATATAAATTCCGACATTGGTCGAAGTAGGTGACACTCCATAGTGACTACTGAGCACCAGTGGAGTTGTTGTTCATTTGTGCATCATACTATTTAATATTTTTCTTTTTAATGAATTCCTATTTAAACACTTATATTAGGTACATACTATTGGGTTGTATCCTACTGTGATTCGTCTCACACCATCCACAAGCCCGACAGGGCGCGGGCAGACTTTATATATTTACATGCAGGAAGGGGATCAACTAGAGGAGCTGGACTATTTTAGCTATCGCATGGGGATAGTAGGGACCTTGAGGTATTTACTAGATTAATTTTACCTTGTTTTTCTTTATTTCCATTATCACCATGCCGATTTGTTTTTTAGCAACAGTTAGTTAGCCATTGGAGCCGTTTATATATATGGATATGTATGATCTGTTTTGGATTAAATTTTTTTGTTCAGTGGTAGATACAAGTGTTTAACATGCTTTTGTGTTTACATTTCCCTTATTTTGTTTATATTTATTGCTTTCACTATTTAATGATATTGATTTTTCTTCCACTCTATGGGTTTGGTTTGAGTATGCTGAGTCAATATTAGGCTGCATCTTTATTATTATACTCAGAACAACACCATTATCATCCTTCGATAGGGTATAACCTCCACACTATACCTATAAAGACCCTCGCTGGTAGTCAGAAGCCTTTGGCGTTTGGGTGGTGTGCCTAAGGGAGTAACACCAAACCCATTTAGCACTATTCAGGTGGTTGTTCGGGTCTAGTTCGTTACAGTGATTACTAATACTTGGTATATCTTCCCAAATGAATTCCCTACACATGCAACCATTATGAAACAATTAGCACCTCATATAAAATAGTTTGTATTAAATCATTAAATAGTGCAACTGTTACCACAAACCAAACATACCATCATCAAGGAATATCACACAATGGAAAGCCCCAACCCTGACATATGACATATCCCAAAAACACATAGACAAAAAAATCCATCCTTCCAAATGCACACACCCGACAAACACATTACATTGGAAAATCCTCCCTTCTCGTTCACTCCATTCCCATATAGTGGTGCTTCCTGACCATTGTTCAATATGGTTGTTCTTCCGACAACTATTCATCAGTTTTTAAATTTAGACTCCATGACCACTATCACTTCTCATATCACGAATCCATATCCAATTATATAACCCACTTATTCCACAACAACGTACAAATAACCATTTCCATAAAAACGTAACCCACTTCAATAAATCACCTATTTGTTGAATCCACTGTTAAAATTTATCCATGACAAAATATCGATTATCTAAAACTACATATTTAATAAGAACAATTTTTATATGAAAATTTTTTGACCCAAGCCATGCAATAAATTTGTAAATCTACATTATAAAATTTAGGAACAATAACATTCCACTTTAAAGCCCATTTTCCCAAAAAATCCACAAAACATAACCAAAGGTATTTATAACTAATTCCCCATATAAAAATCACAATTAATTTCATGACAAATAAATAATTGTAATGATAAAAACTAGTTCTAACCAAGTGGAGTCAAGAGAGAAGCCACCTGCCTATAGGGTTCAGGAGAAATCAACCCACATGCAACCACACCCCAAATCCGGAAAACAAACAACCAAAACCACTATAGATCCCCATCCCTAGCATCTAATATCCGTAAAATCAACACCCATGGAAGCCTCAACCCTATATCTACATGAATTGGATGTATATATAGAAAACCATTAATGAGGGAAGGGAAGATATAGATAATGTCAATCTGAAACCAAGATGATAGACTTACTTAAGAAAACAACCTTTATCCCACCTTGTAACCCCTTCCATTTTTTTCTAAATAGTGTCGGAGAGAACCTCAAGCATTTGAGAACCCAAAATCCCAACTGAAAATCGAGTGGTAGAATGTTTGGAGTAAAATGAGGCACCCTTGAGGGAGCCCAAATTTTAAACCTTGATTTTCATGTGGCCGCACGGTTAGCTACACGGTTGGGAAATCCTTGAGCAAACCATGCGTATTCCGCCGCATTAGGAGTTGGGCCTTCATGGTTTCCTCACATAGTTTGGAAAACCATGAGGAGGCTATGAAAATCCATCTATCGCCCACTGCACGGTTTTTTTATAGAGCCTACGTGGTTTCCCTTTACCATGCTCAAATTGTGCCCCCATATAAAAGCCCCCAAACATAGTCAAAACCATTCCAATATTTCCCAAATTATTCTTAACTCATCCAAAGAACATTAAAAACCTAAAAAGCCATAAGAAAAGGATACATACCTCAAACTAGGGGTTCTAAATTCACTCCACAATGGTAGATTCTGTCCTTAGAAATTAAGCAACCATTTTGATGGACCCTCTGTGATAATGTAGTTTAATAATCACAAATAATGTCAATATACAGATTCTACTCTTTCATTCCATGTTAAAATCTCTATGTAAATAAATTATTTCATACATAAAAATATACATAAATAATTCAATAACATATATTCATGAAAAAATATGTTTAACATGGTATTTATACATGTATTTTGGGATAAAACTTAGTCTTATAATGATTTGTGTAAGGCAGACACTTCTTAACCTTTTTATATTCCATGACATCGATGTTCGACACACCGATGTTGGACACACCGATGTTCGATACACAGATTTTTGACACAATAATGTTTTACACCCAGATGTTCGACACACCAAAGTTGAGAGACTAAAGTAGACACACTGAAGTTGACAGACCGAAATTGACAGACTGAAGTCGATAGACACAAGATGACACACCAAAGTTGACAGACCGAAGTCGACACACCGATGTCAACACACTGATGTTGACAGACGAACGTATACAGACCGAAGTCGACAGACCAAAGTTGACAGACCGAAGTTGAAAGACCGAAGTCGACACACTGAAGTCGACACACCGAAGTGGACAGACCGAAGTTTACCGAACTATGTTGTGAGACAAAAGTCTACATACCGATGTTGACAGTCCAAAGTTGACAGACTGAAGTCGACACACTGAAGATGACACACCAAAGTTGAAAATCCAATGTTGACAAACCATAGTCGACACACTTAAGGAGATAGACCAATGTTACCAAACCAAAGACAACATACCAAAGATGAATCACCGATAGTCATAAAAAAATATTTCGATTTTATTAATTCAAATTTATTTATAATGGTCATATATAGAAAAATTATTGTTTATTCAATTATTTAATGTTTTTTTTACGACTATGCATAGACAATATGAGGTACATACACGTGCAGGATCTTTATGCCAAATTATACATTGAAGTATAAATGGTCATCAATCAATGCTCAAAAGTGTGACGAAGACATAGAGATATACAGATACACATAAATCTTGATGAACATGGTGAAATAAAAACTGTGCAAACTCAGAATACTGAAAAAAGGGAAACATCACTCATGGGGTCACCTAGAAACTACCTACGAGAGATTACTAAAAATCTACACAAAAAAGAGCTGAACACATTCATAAGAAACTGTAACACTCTGTTCTAAAGCCAACGTTTAGAAGAGAGATCGAATAACATTTCCTCAACATCCGTTGAATCTATAGCATTACATCCCAAAACAAAGAGAACCGTAAACCCTATTCTCTTTCATCACTCTGTTGTGTTCTTGTCATAACTATTTTGAGAAGTGTTTATGTCTGTTTGAATATCACAGAATGCCTCTTGTTCTAAACTGGAGGATAAAAATATAACCTCACTCTCAATCCCTTCTTACACTTGTATCTCACGTAGAACTATGGAAGATATCCTATTAGATATTTTTATTTTTTTCCCAAGGATAAATATGGTATAAGTCAATAGTGACTTGGAAAGCCTGTGTGCTATTGTGATCCCTAATCCAGGGTGTGGATCAAAAGTTTTTTTAAGATAAACTACTTGGTGGTGGGTGATCATCCAGTGGAGAGGACTATGTATCTTCTTGAGACTGAACCTATTGTTTTATCCCTTGTACTGTTTGGATTATATTTTTTATCTGTTATGTATTCCTAACATTATGATAAACTGAACTTTGATAATTTGTTTATCAAATTTTTATAGCTATTTTGAATTAGTAGAATGGTTTTGAATATTTTTTCTAATCTTTCGATTAGGAATGATACAGACTAATCAATCTTTAGAGAACCAAATTGAACCTTCAAGACTTTTAAAAATTCACTACAAACTGAATTTGTGATTATTTTATAGGGGAATTGTATTTTGTTAAGATATTTTTAACATAATGTTTAATAGATACTCAATTAACCCCACTATTGGGTCATCTACTCTGACCAACACATTTCCTTTCTGAAAGTGCATGGCCCATTTCTCGGCCATATCTTTTACTCATTGTCAACTCTTTTCATGAATGTTATCATGATTCAATAAAAAAACAAAATAAATTCTTTTACTCTAAAGACATTCTCTTGCCTATCCACAATCCACACTGGCACGTGAAAAAACTATGCATCTTTTTCTAGGTTAACACGATCTCAATGAATGACATGGTCATGATTCAGCTGAAACATTTTCCAGTGGGAATCATGAATCACATTGTGCCTCACACTAAAATGAGTACTCAAGGAAAAATTGTAATCCATCTCTCCAATCATATCATATATATCTAAAGGACCAATTTACCATGGAGATAAATTACCATTCATCCCAAAATGATGATTTCTTATCCTAGGAGAGATCCTCACAAACACATGGTCACCCACCATGAATGATAAAGGTCATCGACGATGGTCTGAAAACTATTTTTGAAGACTATGATCCATCCAGATCATATTCTTGATCAACATGATTTTCTCCGTAGTATATTAGACAAGTCTCGGTCCAATAATCTGAGTCTCACCCATTTCCATCCAACATAGTGGAGAACGATACGGCTGCCAATACAAATACTCAAACTGAGACATATGAATCAAATATTTATATCATTTGTTACCATAGAACTCCACCAATGGTATGTTCTCATCCCATGAACCACAAAAATACTTTAAAAATAAATTAATTTTTTTAGAAATGTGATGTGAACCGTAGATCTATATCTGATTCAATAGAAACAAGAACACCATGACTCGTTACCACCTCCAAAATAAAGATTTTTTATTGACCCTATAGATACCCAAAGCATGATGTACATGGACATTACATTACTTTTTTGGAATACCTAATACAATTCAAAACAAATCCCAATTACTGTATTAGTTTACTGTCTTTGGAAACTCGGAACATAATCATCTAATCATGGTGAAAGATCTTCAACATCTCCCATAAAGATCTCCCCTTTTTATACATACCTAAAACTTTTGTTTATATCCTTTGGACAAGAAAACATAAAATATGTGAGCTCAATTGGTCATTAAGGGTAAACATAGAGAACACAAAACAAACCCTAAACATTTGAACGTAAGAACATTACATAAAATATCAAAATCATGAGTAATGACATAAATCATGGAAGTGCATAAGGAAAAGATCATAAAAGAACATTAAACATGATAAAATATCATGGGAGTAAAACATGTAATTTTGGAAAACCATTATTTATATGATATGATTTCCATAGTATCCAAGGCATTGTTGTCAAGCCCATCCTAGTGGACAAAGTCTCTTACTAAATCAAGGTCACTCCTTGTTCCATTCCTGTATCAGTGAACTGGATTAACTTTCCATTACTGCCATGTCTTTCTCCTGAGATATAAATCTGTACCCAATGAATTTAAGGGAGATATAGGTTCTACCCATATCATAATGAAATCATTCTTACTTATTCCAGAAAATAAACATAAATCATTCATCATAACCCAATTAATAAAATGAGTTTCATAAATATGATCCCATCATAACATAATACATATAAAACAAATGGATATCATTTCATCATAAGAAGAATCAAACCATGTAAATAATAGATAAATTATACTTGAAACATAATAATAATAAATAATGTTATCTTAGATGGAAAATAGTTTGGAAAAAACAATTGAAATGAAATTTTGAGGATAATGTCCTTTCCCCTTCAAAATCATTTTCTTCTCACAATATTACATGAAAATTTAAAAGAAAAGGATTTTCTTGAAAATAATCATGAAATATTGAAGAGGAAGCTTCATGAAAATTAGTAATTATCAAACCGTAAAAATCCATTCATGCCATATATGTTCAAAAAACATTCTCCATGTACATTTTCTAGAAAAGTGAAAAAGTTCCTCATTTGTTAAACAAAAGAAAGAGTTCTTCCATACCACGTGGTAAAAGTCAACAAAGGGTAAAAATGACTTTAAACATACATGTAAGAATAGTAAAAATTTTATAAAAACATTTTTATAAAACAAGAAGATTAATGATAACTATAACCCTAGAAAATACTTAAAAATAAGAAATATCAGATAAGAAAGAGATTAAAATAATTATCCTTTAACTTAGGTCTGATATGCTTCGTACGTAACCGAACCTCCTACATAATGTTTTAAATAATGTCCTTGAGTTATTATGTAGAGACCCAAAGCCTGACGTACATGGACATTACATTACTTTTGTGGAATACTTAGTACATAACATAAACACACACACAAGGACCCTAATAGTTTAGTGTCTTTGGAAACTCGGAATATAATCTTCTAATCGTGGTGAAAGGTCTTCAACATCTCCCATAAAGATCATCCTTTTTTTTACCTAAAACCTTTCTTTATATACTTGGGAAATGAAAACATAAAATGGTGAGATAAAATGCTCAGTAAGGGTAAACAAAAGAAATATCAATCACATCATATTCATAAGACCATAACAATTTGGAAATCTTACCCTACAAAAGAGATCATAATTTCATAACATGGGATAAATCATGGTAGTGAAATGTAAAAACAATAATCATAACATAAAACATGAAACATTGTGTCATACACACATAATCATAGATAATTATTTCTTATTAGTCAAGGCACATTTCCAATACAATCTTAGTGGACAAAGTCCATTTCTGAACCGAGTTTACTACTCGTTTCAGTCCTGTTTCACTGAACCGGATTAATCTGCCGTTTCAGCCATGTCTATCTCATGAGATATATAATATTTACCCAATTCATTGGAGGGAGATATAGGTCCCACCCATCTCATAATGATACCTTTCTTATGTGTGCCACAAAATCATAAAACCATACATCATATCATAACCCATGTAATAAAAATGGGAATCTTAAACATCGTGACATCATAAAACAATTCATATAAGATAAAGGAATTCATAAAAATATAATTCCATCACAACATAATCAAATCAATGTAATAATAGGGATAAAAACAGAACCCTTTATTATCTTAGATGGAAAATAATTTTGATAAAACACTTGAACTCCATTCTTGAGGAAAATATCCTTTCTGCTGCAAAAAAACTTTTCCTTTCATATCATGTCGTTCAATTATAAACATAAAGAAGTTGATTAAAAATAAACTTGAAAACTTGTAAAGGAATATTCTTGAAAATAATGTTTTAAAAATCCATTCATGCCATATAAGTTAAAAAAAACATTCTTCATACTTTTGTCGGAAAAGTAAAAAATTACCTCGTACGAAAAACGACAAAAGATTCCTTTAATATCCTTAACTAAAAACTCACCGAAGGGTAAAATTGGATTTAAAAACTTGTAGGTGGATGGAAATAATATTACATATTGAGGAAACATGTATTTGGATGATAAAATACACCCTAGTAAATGCAAAAGTATAAACAATCTCGGATAAAAATGAGATTGTGATATTTCCCTTACCTTAGGTCCGATTTGCTTCATAAGTGTCCGAACCTCCTGTATAATGATTTAAATAATGTTATTTACTTTTTACAGAATCATACATATTTTTATGATATCATATATGGTTCACTTATGACTTTATTTTACCCGTTCTTTTGTAAATTCCATGTTAAAGAGCGTTTTGGGTAAAATCGTTTCATTTGTCGTCCGTGTTTTGATTTGTAATTATTCATATGATTAATTAAATCATGATTACATAATTACAGAATATAAAACATGATTTATATATAATATATATTCAGAATATACAAATATATAATAGATCAGTAAATGGAAAGAAATACACCGTTCATGGAGATGGTAGGCCGTACGTACGCATGAACGCTGTTTTTGTTTCCTTATTGAGTTGAATGGAATTAAGTAGATGACATACATATATATACACATAAATCCAGTATCATTATTATTTCATATATTTCATGATTACTTATTATATATACTTTATAATCATTCGTCAATGGTTAACATGGAGATTGAATCTCATCGCGTCGCGGAGACGGTAGTCCGTACGTACGCAAGAGCGATGATATCATTCTCATGATCGTGGAATTGTATTGGAGTTAATGTATACTATATCAGAATCAATATCAATTTACAATAATCATATATAGTTATTATTTACACCATTATACCCATCCAAGTAAGGTGGTGTTGGAAAATAGATTACACCACGACGTGGAGACGGTATTTCGTACGTATGCACGCGCGGTGATTTCGTTTTATGTAGGATGGATAGATGGTAAAATAGGGTTGTGTCATACTTATAATAACATATCAGTATATTAGTGATACTGAAGTTGTTACTTCATAATGAAACAACCTAAGAAGAAGAATTGGAAGAATAACTAAAGTTGAAAGAATCGGTAACGGACATTACCTCTTCTTTGAAGCGCCTCTTTGAGATCTCCTTTTAGGGAACTAAAATTGGTCTTTGAGGAAGACCAGAACCTCTAGGATGTTTCTATGGAAGTTTATAATTGAATTGGCTAGGGTTTGTCCGAGCTTGAAGGCTCAAAGTGGTGTGAGGAAGAGAGGGAGGAGGTTCCCTTTTCTAAGGGAGGAGCGGGGCACTATTGGAATAACTAAAAATATTATTTTATTATAAAGCCAAATTCGGTTTTAAATACCTCATAATTGATTTATTTCTAATATAAGGTGGGTATGGGTCTAAATCCTCTAATCCAATAGAATTTAGACAAGTTTAGGTTCCTATTTTGACCTTATCATTTAGATTTAACATTAGGTTAAATAATATCACTTTTACCGTGTCTTCTTGTGTTTTTACACTATAAGGTTAATAAACATAGTATTACAATCCAAAAGAACCCAAAGTTGTTTATTATTAATATATATAACCATATATAAGTCATTTTGCTGATCCTTATATTTTTAGGAATAAAATAACAATTAATAAAATAATTTTTGTTTTAAAACCTATTTTATGTCAATTTTGACAATATTTAGTAAATGATTTTTGTGAAATTCATAACAGAGTGATTAGTTCAAAAAAAGTTAATTAAATAAATAATAACATGTCATATTAACCTTTAAATTTAGTGTAATTGATAAAAAGTCTCAAATTACATTTATTAGTGTATTTATAACATCAATTATGTAAATATTTCATTAATAAGATAATTACTGCATCATCATTGTGTCATAAATAAATTATATTATTTAATGTCTAAAAATTACAAATAAAATACCATTATGTAGGAAATCTTTTTTATCTTTCTAATTAATATTTATAGTCGAATTTATCTCATATATAACCTTATATTAAAAATTATGTACTTATTAAACATTGATTTTAACTATTTTAACCATTCTTTAAATAAATTAATAATAAATGTCCTAATCTAATCCAAGTGGGCCTAAATGGTCATATTTTCTTCCTAAGATTTTTTTTGGTCAAATTAAACTTATACAATAGAATTAGGACATGTTTTAGTGTAATAATAATATCATTTTTACCCTTAATTACCCTATTTACTTTTAACCGTGGTAAATAAAAGTAAAAAGTTACCATTCAACAAAAATTATTTTCATCTCATTGAACCAAATTTTACTTACTGACATCAACAGTGTCTCTAGGATATTTTAAATTCCACTCACATAAGCGGTAAAATTATGTTTTATGAAAAATTCAGTTTTTTTAACTACCACTTAGTGGTTTAACTATTCATCAAAAAATGAAAGTTTCCAGAAAAATACAAAAAATTAGGCCTAAGATATATTTGATATTATGAACTCAAAAATGATGTCTATTTTACCAAATTCCAAACATATTAGTTGCACTAATTAATTTAAAAATTAATTCCTATCGTCTAAACAAATAGCGTGTTCTTAAGAGATAATAACTATCAAAAGATTGACACTTGTTTATGTCAGGTTTAAATGTGAAATTACATCCAATGATCAACATTGTATTTAATTGTAAAAATATATTGTAAATATACTTTAAAACCACTCAAATTAATAATTTATCACTATTAAATATTTCTATTAAAAATGTTGTTTTTATTTAAAATTTAGTAATTTTCACTATTCATCAGAAAATGAAAGTTATCCGAAAAGTACCAAAATTTCACCCTAATCTAATTTCGATATTCCGAATCCAAAAATGAAATCCATTTTGAAAAATAAAATTTAATTTTTTTTTAAAAAAGTGGTTATTACTATTCATAACGGCTAGTTTTAATAATATTTTAATAGCATATCGTTGTTTAGTGAAACTCGGTATTGCGTACTACACATGCTATCGAGGAAGGTCATGATTGTGTGTAATGAAAGGCAAGTCAAGGATGCGTTTTGTGAAATCTCCTTTTGGTGTAGCGTACAACACAAGACATTAATGAAATTAAAAAGAAAATTTTTCATAAAATCTCGGGGTGTTATATTCTACCCCCCTTAAAATTAATTTCGCCCTCAAAATTCATCGGGGTTATAAATGGGTTAATACTCAAAAGTTTCTTTAATATAAACACACATTGTAAAAAGGAATACCCAAACTTGGCTTTAAAAACTAAATTATGAAATGTAACTGTTACCCAAATTAACTCATCACTGGGTTTCCACGTAGGAGAACATAGGTGAAAATATGGATATGGAAGAAAAATCTAACCATCAAGTTCTGATGGAGAGTGGTAGAGAACATGGCTATGAAATAGCCAACAATCACAAAGCCATAGATTTGCGATGATCTAAGGTACAATCTGATTCATCAAATTTAAGGGCACTAGGACAACATTTTAGGTTTTCAAGATTATTTCCCTAAAGTTGGTGAATTAAAAGAAATACTTACAAGATTTTGGTACAATTTCACTTTTATTCGTGCTTTGAAAAATTTCCACTTCATCTCTTAAAGAAATGAATTTGAATTTGTTATTCATGAAGTGTTAATAGATCATGTGATAGAATGATGGGTCATTCCATCTGTTTCAAACAAAAGGTTATCAAAAGTTATCAAAAATACATAAGTCCATTTATGGTGAGGATAATCATATACGATTCAAAAAATGATCTTATACTTCATATATCATACCTCGTAATAAAATAAAACTAGTTTCTACTAACTAGGGACTTCATGTAGGCCATTGGTAGGTGATAAAGTCCAGTCGCACTTCGGTTGTGCGTTCGATTCCCACAGCCTTGTCCGACATGATGGGCTGTCGCCCGTCCTACAGGTTGTACATTTTCTAAAACTATATTACTATAACATCCCATCAATAATATCGAAAAACGTTCTATCCTAACTTATGCCCAACATAATCCATTCCAATATTTTGGCTTATCTAAAATACTTCGGTCCAAGCTCATAGTATAAAGAAAATGATTACTTGAAATGTCACATAACAATCACGTGAATTTCATCATTTATCCCCCATATATCATAAGATATATCTTTTTGGTCAAATTACAAACATGTGAATACCTTAATCATGTATTCTCTGGAAGAATGAATACCCATTAATTGAACCATAGTGAAAACATGAATGCAGTCAAAAGTTAACTATTTCCACATACCAAAATCCAAAAATTCTATATACTCAAACCATGATATAACCTTCTCCTTATATCAGTCATGTGATCATGAATATGGTCAAACATTTCATTTTCTCTTTTTCCTTTTATTATGCGCATATCATCCTTTTTTCGAAAATTATCTTAATCACATTCTATGGTTACCGGTACCATTGAAAACCACAATAGACCAATACATAAATATTCTAATATTCCACGATACTATATACACCATTATTTTGCAATCCCATTATATAAACACTTAATCATTCCACCACATCATTGTCATATTCCACTTCGCCAATAGTGATCGCATGTGACTTCCCTTTGTCATTTTCCTTAAGTGGTTTCTCATGTCGATCATCACTAACCCTTGGATTAAGGAATTTATTAGCATAATGCCCCATTTCCTTGCAATTGAAGAATTAAAGTGTTGGTGGTGTGTTCTCTGCAGTATTTTCTTTATTCACATCATTAGAAACCATTTTTCCATTACTTCGACACTCAGCTGCTCGATGACCTTCTTTTCCACACTTAAAAACACTTTCTAGTCCCTTTAAGACAATCTCCAACTTGCTTCTTTCCACACTTTGAGCATAAGGAAACATTCATCTTCTTTTCACCATTATTCTGATATTTCTCCTTGAACTCCATCTTTCATTTCTTGTCAAAACTACGAGATGGATAAGTAAAACCAACATCCATTTCTACCTTGATAGAACAATGAACAATTTCTTCATATCTACTGAAGTCTCTTATAGCTAATGCCCTTCGAAGATTTGGTTTTAAGCCACTGAAGAATCGATCAACTTTACTTTCAGGTTGGATGATAAATTCAAATGCATACCTTTCAAGCCTTGTAAAATTCGCTTCGTATATGCCAAAAGATTCATCATCCTTTTTCTTTAGTTCAAGAAACTCCTTCTCCATCCTTGTTCGAAGAATACGAGAGAAGTACTTATTGAATAATATGTTCTTCAACTCGTCCCATTCCATGGACTCAATTTCGTCTCTTGGCCTCATATTCTTGATAAGATTCCACCATTGATCAGCATCACCTTCCAAATGATACACTGCTAAGATGACTTTATCATGCTTAGAACATTGAAGAACTGAAGATATCTTTTCAGTAGTAATAACCCATTGTTCAGCAACTAATGGATCAATAGAACCGCTGAATGAAGGTGGACGCTGTCTCATGAAGGATTCAATAGAATGTTGCTCCTTCCTTTGCTTGTTTGGAAGTCCTGCATGATTCATAGCCAGAGAAAGTTGTGTGAGAATGGCTACAAGATTTTTCATTCCAGTACCCATAACGTTTGGTTGCTCAGGGAGACAATCATTGCATTGCCCGTCGCATTCCGCATTAACACGGTTCCTTCGGGTTCCAGCCATTGACTAAAACCAAGAAGAATAGTGTGAGGAACACTAATTTTAATAGGAAAACCACATAATCAAGAATAAAATTTCACACTTAAGGTCTTATACTAGGTTATTCATGGCCATTTATAAAACACTAAGATTGTGTTCTATGCTTAGACTTATCCTTAAGTTTCTTACTAAGGCTTTCAAATCCTAGTTTCCAAAGGTTGACTATACCTTTCCTCTGATACCAACTATAACGAACCATACTTTACATACATTGTTAGTGCTTCAAAATTTTTAGCACACTTATTACAACATATAACAAAACCAGGAAAGGACCGTATAGGTATAGAGTCTTTAGAAACTGGGAAACATAAACAACTGGTTCATAAAGAATCAACTTTGCCTCCCACTTATTTCATCATATCTAGAGTCCCTTTTTGGCATATCATACTTAATAACCTTCTTCCTGACCTGGGGAAATAAAACATATAAAAGGGTGAGCTCAAATGCTCAGTAAGGGTAAACAAAAGAAATATCAATCACAACATATTCATAAGAACATAACAATTTGGAAATCTTACCCTGCAAAAGACATCATAATTTCATAACATGGGATAAATCATGGTAGTAAAATGTAATCACAATAATCATAACTTAAAACAAGAAACATTGTGGCATACACAAATAATCATAGAGAATGATTTCTTATTAGTCAAGACACATTTCCAAGACTATCTTAGTGGGCAAAGTCCATTTCGGAACCGAGTTTACTCCTCGTTTCAGTCCTGTTTCACTGAACAGGTTTAACCTGCCATTTCAGCCATGTCTATATCATGAGATATAAAATATTTACCCAATGAATTTTAGGGAGATATAGGTCCCACCCATATCCTAATGATACCATTCTTATGTGTGCCAGAAAATCATAAAACCATACATCATAGCATAACCCATGTAATCAAAATGGGAATCTTAAACATCGTGACATCATAAAACATTTAATATAAGATAGAGGAATTTATAAAAATATAATTCCATCACAACATAATAAAAACAATGTAATAATAGGGATAAAAACAGAACCCTTTATTATCTTAGATGGAAAATAATTTTGATAAAACACTTGAACTCCATTCTTGAGGAAAATATCCTTTATGCTTCAAAAACACTTTTCCTTTCTTAACATGTCGTACAATTATAAACTAAAAGAAGTTTATTAAAAATAAACTTGAAAACTTTTAAAGGAGGATTCTTGTAAATAATGTTTTAAAAATCCATTCATGCCGTATAAGTTAAAAAAAACATTCTTCGTACTTTTGTCAGAAAAGTCAAAAAGTACCTCGTACAAAAAACGACAAAAGATTCCTTTCATATCCTTCAATAAAAACTCAACAAAGGGTAAAATTGGATTTAAAAAATTGTAGGTGGATGGAAATAACATTAAATATTGAGGAAACATGGATGCGTATGATAAAATACACCCCAGTAAATGCCAAAGTATAAACAATCTCAGATAAAAATGTGATTGTGATATTTCCCTTACCTTAGGTCCGATTTGCTTCGTAAGTGTCCGAAACTTCTGTATAATGATTTAAATAATGTTATTGACTTATTCCAGAATCATAATTATTTTTATGATATCATATATGGTTCACTTATGAATTTATTTTACCCGTTCTTTTGTAAATTCCATGTTAAAGAGCGTTTTGGGTAAAATCGTTTCATTTGCCGTCCGTGTTTTGACTTGTAATTAATCATATGATTACATAGATCAGGATTACTTAATTAAAGAATATAAAAGATGATTTATATATAATATATATTCAGAATTTACATATATATAATAGATCAGTAAATGGAAAGAAATACACCGTTCATGGAGACGGTAGGCCGTACGTACGCATGAACGCTGTTTTCGTTTCCTTATTGAGTTGAATGGAATTAAGTAGATGACATACATATATATAAACATAAATCCAGTATCATTATTATGTCATATATTTCACGATTACTTGTTATATATACTTTATAATCATTCATCAATGGTTAACGTGGAGAATGAATCTCATCGCGTCGTGGAGACGGTAGTCCGTACGTACGCACGAGCGATGATATCGTTGTCATGATTGTGGAATTGTATTGGATTGTATGTATACTATATCAGAATAAATATCACTTTACAATAATAATATATAATTATTATGTACACCATTATACCCATCCAAGTAAGGTGGTGGTGGAAAATAGATTACACCACAGCGTGGAGACGGTATTCCGTACGTACACACACGCGGTGATTTCGTTTTCCGTAGGATGGGTAGATGGTGAAATAGGGTTGTTTCATAATTATAATAACATATCAGTATATGAGTGATACTAATATTATTACATCATAATTAAACAACCTAAGAAAAAGAAGTGGAAGAAGAAGTAATGTTGAAAGAATCGGTAACGGACATCACCTCTTCTTTGAAGCGCCTCTTTGAGATCTCTTTTTAGGGCACTAAAATTGGTGTATAAGGAACAAAAGAACCTCTATGATGTTTCTTTGGAAGTTTATAATGGAATTTTTCAGGGGTTGGCCGAGCTTGAAGGCTCAATGTGGTGTGAGGAAGAGAGGGAGGAGGTTCCCTTTTATAAGGGAGGAGAGGGGCACCTTTGGAATAACTAAAAATATTATTTTATTATAAAGCCAAATTCGGTTTTAAATAGCTTCAAATTGATTTATTTCGAAGCTAATGTGGGTATGGGTCGATATCCTCTCATCCAATAGAATTTAGACATGTTTAGGTTCCTATTGTGACCTTATCATTTAGATTTAACATTAAGTTAAATAAATTTACTTTTACCGTGTCTTCTTGTGTTCTTACACTATAAGGTTAATAAACATACTATAACAATCCAAAAAAACCCCAAGTTTCTTATTATTAATATATACAACCTTATCTAAGTCATTTGGACGAACCTTAGATTTTTAGTAATAAAATAACATTTAATAATATAATATTTGTTTGAAAAACTATTTTATGTCAATTTTGACACTATTTTGTAATTGATTTTTGAGAAAATTATAACAGAATCATTAGTTCTAAAAAAGTTAATTAAATCAATAATAACATGTCATATTAACCTATAAAATTAGTGGAATTCATAAAAAGTCTAAAATTACATTTATTTGGGTATTTATAACATCAATTATGTCAATATTTCATTAATAAGATAATTAATTCATCATCTTTGTTTCATAAATAAATTAAATTATTTAATGTCTATAAATTAAAAATAAAATACCATTATTTAGGAAATATTTTTATCTTCTTAATGAATATTTATTGTAGAATATATCTTATATATAACCTTATATTAAAAATTATTTACTTATTAAACTTTGATTTTAAATATTTTAACCCTTCTTTAAAAAAATTAATAATAAATGTCCTAATCTAATTCAAGTGGGGATAAATGGTCATATTGTACTCATAATATTGTTTTTGTTCGAATTATATTTATCCAATAGAATTAGGACATGTGTTAGGGTAATAATAATAACATTTTTACCCTTAATTACCCTATTTACTTTTAACCGTGGTAAATAAAAGTAAAAAGTTACCATTCAACAAAAATTATTTTCATCTCATTGAACCACATTTTACATAATGAAATCGACCGTGTCTCTAGGATTTTTGAAATTACACTCACAGAAGCGGTAAAATTATGTTTTATGAAAAATTCATTTTTTTAACTACCACTTAGTGGTTTCACTATTCATCAAAAAATGAAAGTTTCCAGAAAAATACCAAAAATTAGGCCAAATATATATTTGATATTATGATCTCAAAAATTATTTCTATTTTACCAAATTCAAAACATATTAGTTGCACTAATTAATTTAAAAATTAATTCCCGTCGTCTAAACAAATAGCATGTTCTTAAGAGATAATAACTATCAAAAGATTGACACTTGTTTATGTCTTGTTTAAATGTGAAATTACATCCAATGGACAACATTGTATTAAATTGTAAAAATATATTCTAAATATACTTTAAAACCACTCAAATTAATAATTTATCACTATTAATTATTTCGATTAAAAAGGTTGTTTTTAATTAAAATTTAGTAATTTTCACTATTCATCAGAAAATGAATTTTATCCGAAAAGTACCAATATTTCACCCTAAGCTAATTTCGATATTCTGAATACAAAAATGAAGTCCATTTTGAAAAATAAAATTTAATTTTTTTTAAAAAAGTGGTTATTACTATTAATAACGGCTAGTTTTAATAATATTTTAATAGCATATCGTTGTTTAGTGAAACTCGGTATTGCGTACTACACACGCTATCGAGGAAGGTCGCGATTGCGTGTAATGAAAGGAAAGTCAAGGATTCTTTTTGTGCAAGCTCCTATTGGTGTAGCGTACTATGAAATACATTAATGAAATTAAAAAGAATATTTTTCATAAAATCTCAGGGTGTTACATTCTACCCCCCTTAAAATGAATTTCGCCCTCGAAATTCGTCGGGGTTATAAATGGTTTACTACTAAAAAGTTTATTTAATAGAATCCCACATCATAAAAAAGAATACCCAGACCTGGCTTTAAAAACTAAAGTATGAAATGTAACGGTTACCCAAATTAACTCATCACTGGGTTTCCACGTAGGAGAACATAGGTGAAAATATGGATATAGAAGAAAAATCTAACCATCAAGTTCTGATGGAGAGTGGTAGAGAACATGGCTATGAAATAACCAACAATCACAAAGCCATAGATTTGTGATGATCTAAGGTACCATCTAATTCATCCGATATAAGGGCACTAGGACAACATTTTTGGTTTTCAAGATCATTTCCCTAAATTTGGTGAATTAAAAGAAATACTTACATGATTTAGGAACAATTTCACTATTGTTCATGCCTTGAAAAATTTCCACTTCATCTCTTAAATAAATGAATTTGAATTTGTTATTCATGAAGTGTTAATATATCATGTCATAGAATGATGGGTCATTCCATCTGTTTCAAACAAAAGGTTAGCAAAAGTTATCAAATATACATAAGTCCATCTATGGTGAGGTCAATCGTATACGATTCGAAAAATGAACTTATACATCATATATCATACCGCGTAATAAAATAAAACTAGTTTCCACTAACCAGGGACTTCCTGTAGGCCAGTGGTAGGTGATAAAGGCCAGTCGCACTTCGGTTGTGGGTTTGATTCCCACATCCTTGTCCAACGCGATGGGCTATCGCCCATCCTGCAGGTTGTCCGTTTTCTAAATCTATATTATTATAACATCCCATCAATAATATCGAAAAAAGTTCTATCCTAACTTATATCCAACATAATCCATTCCAATCTTTTGGCTTATCGAAAATACTTTGGTCCAAGCTCATAGTATAAAGAAAATGATTACTTGAAATGTCACATAATAGTCACGTGAATGCCATCATTTATCCCCCATACATCATAAGATATATCTTATTAGTCAAATTACAAACATGTGAATACCTTAATCATGTATTCTCTTGAAGAATGAATACCCATTAATTGAACCATAGTGAAAAAATGAATACAGTCAAAAGTTAACTCTTTCCACATACCAAAATCCAAAAAATCTATATACTCAAACCATGATATAACCTTCTCCTTATATCAGTCATGAGCTCATGAATACGGTCAAACATTTCATTTTCTCGTTTTCCTTTCATTATGCACATATAAACCTTTTTTCCAAAAATATCTCAATCACATTCTATGGTTACCGGTACCATTGAAAACCACAATAGACCAATACATAAATATTCCAATATTCCACGATACTATATACAACATTATTTTGCAATCCCATTACATAAACACTTAATCATTCCACCACATCGTTGTCATATTCAACATCACCAATAGTGATCACATGTGACTTCCCTTTGTCCTTTTCCTTAAGTGGTTTCTCATGTCTATCATCACTAACCCTTGGATTAGGGCATTTATTAGCATAATGCCCCATTTCCTTGCACTTCAAGCATTGAAGTGTTGGTGGTGCGTTCTCTGCAGTCCTTTCTTTATTCACATCATTAAAAATCATTTTTCCACTACTTCAACACTCAGCTGCTTGATAACCTTCTTTTCCACACTTAAAAAATTTTCTAGTCCCTTTAAGACAATCTCCACCATGCTTCATTCCACACTTTGAGCATAAGGAAACATTCATCTTCTTTTCACCATTATTTTGAGATTTCTCCTTGAACTCCATATTTCGTTTCTTTTCAAAACTATGAGATGGATAAGTAACACCAACTTCCATTTCTAACTTGATAGCACAACACAAAATTTATTCATAGCTACTGAAGTCTCTTATAGCTATTGCCCTTCGAAGATTTGGTTTTAAGCCACTGAAGAATCGATCAACTTTACTTTCAGGTTGGATGATAAATCCAGATGCATGCCTTGAAAGCCTTGTAAAATTTGCATCGTATATACCAAAAGATTCATCATCCTTTTGATTTAGTTCAAGAAACTCCTTCTCCATATTTGTTTGAAGAATAAGAGGGAAGTACTTATTGAAAAATAAGTCCTTGAACTCGTCCCATTCCATGGACTCAATTTCATCTCTTGGCCTCGTATTCTTGATAAGATTCCACCATTGACCAGCATCACCTTCCAAACAATACACTGCTAAGATGACATTATCATGCTCAGAAAATTGAAGAACTGAAAATATCTTTTCAGTAGTACTAATCCATTGTTCAGCAACTAATGGATCCGTAGACCCGCTGAATGAAGGTGGACGCTGTCTCATGAAGGATTCAACAGAATGTTGCTCCTTCCTTTTCTCGTTTTGAAGTCCTGCATGATTCATAGCTTGAGAAAGTTATGTGAGAATGGATACAAGATTTTTCATTCCATCTCCCATAACGTTTGGTTGCTCAGGGGTACAATCATTGCATTGCCCGTAGCATTCCGCATTAACACCGTTCCTTTGGGTTCTGGCCATTGACTAAAACCAAGAAGAATAGTGTGAGAAACACTAATTATAATAGGAAAACCACATAATCAAGAATAAAATTTCACACTTAATGTCTTATCCTAGGTTATTCATGGCCATTTCTAAAACATTAATATTGTGTTCTATGCTTAGACTTATCCTTAGGGTTCTTACTAAGGCTTTCAAATCCTAGTTTCCAAAGGTTGACTATACCTTTCCTCTGATACCAACTATAACAACCCATACTTTACATACATTGTTAGTACTTCAAAAATTAAATTACACTTATTACAACATATAAAAAAACCAGGAAAGGATCGTATAGGTATAGAGTCTTTAAAAGCTGGGAGACATAAACAACTGGTTCATAAAGCATCAACATTGCCTCCCACTTATTTCATCATATCTAGAGTCCCTTTTTGGCATATCCTACTTAATAACCTTATTACTGACCTAGGGAAATAAAACATATAAAAGGGTGATCTCAAATGCACAGTAAGGGTAAAAAAAATAAATATCAATCACATCATATTCATAAGAACATAACAATTTGGAAATCTTACCCTGCAAAAGAGATCATAATTTCATAACATGGGATAAAACATGGTAGTGAAATGTAATCACAATAATCATAACGTAAAATAAGAAACATTGTGGCATACACACATAATCATATAGAATCATTTCTTATTAGTCAAGACACATTTCCAAGACTATCTTAGTGGACAAAGTCCATTTCGTAACCGAGTTTACTCCTCGTTTCAGTCCTGTTTCACTGAACCAGTTTAACTTGCCGTTTCAGCCATGTCTATCTCATGAGATATAAAATCTTTACCCAATGAATTGGAGGGAGATATATGTCCCACCCATCTCATAATGATACCATTCTTATGTGTGCCACAAAATCATAAAACCATAAATCATAGCATAACCCATGTAATAAAAATGGGAATCTTAAACATTGTGACATCATAAAACATTTCATATAAGATAAAGGAATTCTTAAAAATATAATTCCATCACAATATAATCAAATCAATGTAATAATAGGGATAAAAATAGAACCCTTTATTATCTGAGATGGAAAATAATTTTTATAAAACACTTGAACTCCATTCTTTAGGAAAATATCCTTTCTGCTTCAAAAACACTTTTCCTTTCTTAATATGTCGTACAATTATAAACTAAAATAAGTTGATTAAAAATAAAACTAAAACCTTTAAAGTAATATTCTTGGAAATAATTTTTTAAAAATCCATTCATGCCGTATAAGTTGAAAAAAACATTCTTCGTACATTTGTCAGAAAAGTCAAAAAGTACCTCGTACGAAAAACGACAAAAGATTCCTTTCATATCATTTAATAAAAACTCACCGAAGGGTAAAATTGGATTTAAAAAATTGTAGATGGATCGAAATAAAATTACATATTGAGGAAACATGGATATGGATGATAAAATACAGCCTAGTAAATTCCAAAGTATAAACAATCTCGGATAAAAATGAGATTGTGATATTTCAATTACCTTAGGTCTGATTTTCTTCGTAAGTGTATGAACCTCCTATATAATGATTTAAATAATGTAATTGACTTATTACAGAATGATAATTATTTTTATGATATCATATATGGTTCACTTATGACTTTATTTTCCCCGTTCTTTTGTAAATTCCATGTTAAAGAGCGTTTTGGGTAAAATCGTTTCATTTGTCGTCCGTGTTTTGACTTGTAATTATTCATATGATTACTTAGATCATGATTAATTAATTATATAAAATAAAACATGATTTATATATAATATATATTCAGAATATACATATATATAATAGATCAGTAAATGGAAAGAAATACACCGTTCTTGGAGACGGTAGGCCGTACGTACGCATGAACGCTGTTTTTGTTTCCTTATTGAGTTGAATGTAATTAAGTATATGACATACATATATATACACATAAATCTAGTATCATTATTATTTCATATATTTCATGATTACTTATTATATATACTTTATAATCATTCATTAATGGTTAACGTGGAGAATGAGTCTCATCGCGTCGTGGAGACGGTAGTCCGTGCGTACGCACGAGTGATGATATCGTTCTCATGATCGTGGAATTGTATTGGAGTGTATGTATACTATATCAGAATAAATATCACATTAGAATAATAATATATAGTTTTTATTTACACCATCATACCCATCCAAGTAAGGTGGTGGTGGAAAATAGATTACACCACGACGTGGAGACGGTATTCCGTACGTACGCACGCGTGGTGATTTCATTTTCCGTAGGATGGATAGACGGTGAAATAGGGTTGTTTCATACTTATAATAAGATATAAGTATAGTAGTGATACTTATGTTATTACTTCATAATGAAACAACCTAAGAAGAAGATGTGGAAGAAGAAATAAATTTGAAATAATCGGTAACGGACATTACCTCTTCTTTGAATCTCCTCTTTGAGATCTCTTTTTAGGGAACTAAAAGTGGTCTTTGAGGAAGACCAGAACCTCTAGGATGTTTCTATGGATGTGGAGAATGGAATTTGGCAGGGGTTGTCCGAACTTGAAGGCACTAGGTAGTGTGAGGAAGAGAGGGAGGAGGTGCCCTTTTATAAGGGAGGAGAGGGGCACCTTTGGAATGACTTAAAATATTATTTTATTATAAAGCCAAATTCTGTTTTAAATAGCTCCATATTGATTTATTTATAAGCTAAGGTGGGTATGGGTCGAAATAATCTCATCCAATATAATTTAGAAAAGTTTGGTTTACTATTTTGACTTTATCATTTAGATTTAACATTAAGTTAAATAATTTTACTTTTACGGTGTCTTCTTGTGTTCATACACTATATGGCTAATAAACTTACTATAAAAATACAAACGGACCCCAAGTTGTTTATTATTAATATATATAACCTTATCTAAGTCATTTGGCCGAACATTATATTTTTAGTAATAATATAACAATTAATAATATAATAATTGTTTTAAAAACTATTTTATGTCAATTTTGACACTATTTAGTAATTGATTTTTGTGAAACTCATAACAGAATGATTAGTTATAATAATGTTAATTAAATCAATAATAACATGTCATATTAACCTATAAAATTATTTTAATTCATAAAAAGTCTCAAATTACATTTATTTGGGTATTTATAACATCAATTATGTCAATATTTCATTAATAAGATAATTAATGCATCATCTTTGTGTCATAAATAAATTAAATTATTTAATGTATAAAAATTGAAAATAAAATAAAATTATGTATGAAATCGTTTTATCTTTATAGTGAATATTTATAGTCGAATTTATCTTATATATAACCTTATATTAAAAATTATTTACTTATTAAACATTGATTTTAACTATTTTAACCCTTCTTTAAATAAATTAATAATAAATGTCCTAATCTAATCCAAGTGGGCCTAAATGGTCATATTTTATTCCTAAGTTTGTTTTTGGTCGAATTAAACTTATACAATAGAATTAGGATATGTGTTAGGGTAATAATAATATCATTTTTACCCTTAATTACCCTATTTACTTTTAACCATGGTAAATAAAAGTAAAAAGTTACCATTCACAAAAAATTATTTTCATCTCATTGAACCAAATTTTACTTACTGACATAAATAGTGTCTCTCGGATTTTTTAAATTCCACTCACAGAAGTGGTAAAAATATGTTTTATGAAAAATTCATATTTTTTAAACTACCACTTAGTGGTTTCACCATTAATCAAAAAATGAAAGTTTCCAGAAAAATACCAAAAATTAGGCCTAAGATATATTTGATATTATCAACTCAAAAATTATGTCTATTTGAACAAATTAAAAACATATAAGTTGCAATAATTAATTTAAAAATTAATTCTGTCGTCTAAACAAATAGCGTGTTCTTAAGAGATAATAATTATCAAAAGATTGACACTTGTTTATGTCTGGTTTAAATGTGAAATTACATCCAATGACCAATATTGTATTAAATTGTAAAAATATATTCTAAATATAATTTAAAACCACTCAAATTAATAATTTATCACTATTAATTATTTCGATTAAAAAGTTTGTTTTTAATTAAAATTTACTAATTTTCACTATTCATAAGAAAATGAATGTTATCCGAAAAGTACCAAAATTTCACCCTAAGCTAATTTCTATATTCCGAATCCAAAAATGAAGTCCAATTTGAAAAATAAAATTTAAATTTTTTTTTAAAAAGTTGTCATTACTATTCATAACGGCCAGTTTTAATAATATTTTAATAGCATATTGTTGTTTAGTGAAACTCGGTATTGCGTAATACACACGCTAACGAGGAAGGTCGCGATTGCGTGTAATGAAAGGCAAGTCAAGGATGCGTTTTGTGCAAGCTTTTTTTGGTGTAGCATACAACATAAGGCATTAATGAAATTAAAAAGAATATTTTTCATAAAATCTCGGGGTGTTACATATTATATAATAATATTAATTTTAATGATATCATATATGGGTCACTTATGACTTTATATTACCCGTTATTTTGTAAATTCCATGTTAAGGTATCATTTTGGGTAAAATAGTTTCATTTATCGTACATGTTTTGACTTGTTGTTCTTGATATTATTACTTATATCATAATTTACTTAATTTCAGAATGTAAAAAATCATTTATATATAATATATATTCATCATATAAATATATGTGATAAATTGATAAATGGAAATGATATACACCGTTCTTGGAGATAGTAGGTTGTACGTACAGATGAACTCTATTTTCATTTCCTTATTGAATTGAATGGAATTATGAAAATGAAACATATATGTACGTAAATCCAGTATCATTATTATATAATATCTTTCATGATAATTTATTATAAATTCTTTATAGTCATACTTTATTGGTTAATCATGGAAAATGAATCTCATCGCATTCGTGGAGACGGTAGTCCGTACGTACGCACGAGCGATCATATCATTATTTTGATATAAAAATCATATATAATTGGTTGGTATATCATATATATAGAATCTTAATAATTTAACATTTTTTATTTATATCATTTATATGCATTATTATACCCATCAAAATGATGAAATGTTTTAATTCAAACTACACCATGACGCGAATACTGTAAGCCATACGTACGCACATGTGGTGACTTTTTCATTCATAGGATGGATAAAATAACTAATACGGTTGTACCATTTTTATAATTACATCACAGTAAATATATTATATTGGAGTTATTATTTTATAATGGAAACAACAATGAAGGTTGAAGTGAAAGAATAAAGTAACTTGAAAGAATAGGTAGAAGAGACTACCTCTTCTTCGACGTGCCTCTTTTAAACATCATCTTAGGGAACTAGGGATTGTCTTTTGAGAATACCAAAACCTTTATGATATAACTTGAGAGGTTTAGAATAGAATTTGTTAGTGTTTCTCTAAGATTGAAGGTTCAAAATATCGTAAAGAGGAGAGAGAGGAGGTTCCCTTTTATGAGGGAGGAGAGGGGCACCTTAAGAAAAACTTAAATTATTATTTTAAAATAAATTAATATGCAGTTTATTATTGCTACAAAGTAACTTATTTAGGATATTGGGTGGGTATGGGTCAATATTCTCCCAACCAATAGGTTTTAGACAAGTTGAGGTTATCATTTTAACCTTATCATTTAGATTTAACTCTAAGATAAATAATTTAACTTTGACCATGTCTTCTTATATTCTGACACTATATGATTAATTAACATACTATAAACATACAATGGAACCCCAATTGGATCGGTGATGTCTTATATATTATTATATAAGTCTTTTGTCTGACCCTAAGATTTTTAATACCATTATATAAATTAATAATATAATATTTGTTTTAAAAAGACTTTTATGTCAATTTTGACACTATTTGGTATTTTGTTTTTTCTAAATTCATAATAGCATTATTATTTCGAAAAAAATTAATATAACCTACCATAATATGATATATTAACCTAGAAAATTATTATAATTCTTAAAAAGTTTCAAATTACATTTTTTTGGTATTTATAATATCAATTATGTTAATATCTCATTAACAAGGTAATTACTACACCATCATAGTGTCATAAATAAATTAAATAATTTAATTTCTAGAAAATATAAATAAAATACCATTATGTAATAAATATTTTTATCTTTATAATTAATATTTATAGTCGAATTTATCTTATGTATAATTCTATATTAAAAATGTTTTAGTTATTAAACATTGATTTTAAAGCTTTTAACTCTCCTTTAAATAAAATAATAATAAGTGTCCTAATATAATCCATGTGGACCAAAAAGGTTCATATTTTATTACTAAGGTATTTTTTGGTCTAATTATACTTATCCAATAAAATTAGGACACGAGTTAGGGTACTAATAATATCATTTTTACCCTTAATTACACTATTTACTTTTAACCATGGTAAGTAAAAGTAAAAAGTTACTATTCACCAAAAAATATTTTTATTTTATTGAACCACATTTTAATCCTTGATATTAACCTTGTGTCTCTGATTTTTGAAATTCAACTCACAGAAATAGTAATATTATGTTTTATGTAAATTTGAAAATTTTCCTAGGAGGTGGGTAAAAGGCGGTAAAAAGTTCAATAAAATTTTTATATATCTAAAA
Organism: Viscum album; assembly: GCA_963277665.1. Taxonomy (NCBI): domain Eukaryota; kingdom Viridiplantae; phylum Streptophyta; class Magnoliopsida; order Santalales; family Viscaceae; genus Viscum; species Viscum album. Next base: position 1,007,290,414 of record OY728159.1, read on the forward strand.
TTATTCTAAAATTACACCAATTAATTAAATTGATCTTATAGAGGTATTATGTATCTATTTTGACATGAAAATAAATTTAAATAAAATAAATAATTATTTAAATAAAAATTTTATTTTAAATTATAACTTAATGTTTTTCATTATTCATCAAAAATTGAAAGTTTTTAGAAAAATTCCAAAAATTCACCCTAATATAATATTGATATTAAGAGTCCAAAAATTAATTACAATTTTAAAGATAAAATATATAAAATTTCAAAATGTTGGTATTACTATTAATAAAGGATACTTTATATAATATTTTAATAACATATCGTTGTTTAGTGAAACACAGTATTCCGTACAACACAAGCTATCAAAGAAGGTTTCTCTTGCGTGTAATGAAAGGAAAGAATAGTGTTGCATATAATACAAGATAATACAGTGTTGCGTATAGATCAAGAAAATCATGCTGTATCATACAACAAAAGGCATCGAAGAAATTAAAAATAATAATTCTTATAAAATCTTGGGGGGTTACATTCTACCCCCTTAAAATGTATTTCTCCCTTGAAATTCGTCGGGGTTGTAAATGGATTTCTACTTGAAATTTTCTTTCATAGAAACCCACTTCGTAAAATGGAATACTAAATCATCAATTTAAAATGTATTGTTAGATCATAATGGATACCCAAAGAAACTCATCACCAGGTTTCCACATAAGAGAATATAGGTGAAAATATGGATATAGAAGAGAAATCTAACCATTATGTTCTGATGGAGAGTGGTAAAGAACATGGCTATCAAAAATACAACAATCACAAAGCCATAAATTCATGATGATCTATGGTACCATCTGTCTCATCAGATATGAGAGTACTGGGACAACATTTTTGGTTTTCAAGATCATTTATCGAATGTTGAAGAATTTTTGAGTTAAAAGTAAAACATAATTGATTTTGGTACAATGTCACTGTTGTTTGTGCCTTGATAAATTTACACTTCATCTCACAATGAAATGAAGTTGAATTTGTCTTCGATGTAGTGTTAGCAGATCGTGTGATAGAATGATAGGTCATTCCATCTGTCTCAAACAGACGGTTAGTAAAATATATATATATAAGTCCATCTATGGTGAGATTAATCATATATGGTTCCAAAAAAATGACTTATAGATCATCTATAATACCTATTAATAAAATAAAACATTTTTCTACTAACTAGGTACTTCATGTAGGCTAGAGGTAGGGGATAAAGGCCTGTCGCACTTCGGTTGTGGGTTCGATTCCCACAACCTTGTTCGATGCGACGGGTTGTCACCTGTCCTGCATGTTGTCCCTTTTTCTAAAACCACATTATTATAACAATACTACAATAATATCAAAAAAAGATCTAGTCTTAAAAAATACTATCTAATGTATAACTTAATTCATTCCAATCTTTAGGCTTGTCGAAAATACTTCGGTCCAAGCTTATAGTATAAAGAAAATAATTACTTGAACGGTCACATAACAAGCAGGTGAATACCATCATTTATCCCGCATATATCATAAGATATATCTTGTTGGTCACATTCAAATCATGTGAATACCTTAATAATTTATTATTTTGAAACATGAGTTACCATGGAACTTTAGTGAAAACATGGTTGCTGTAAAAAGTTAACTCTTTTCCGCATACCAAAATCCCAAAATTTCTACATACTCTCACCATGATATCACTTTGTCCTTATATCAGGCATGAGATCATGAATACTATCAAATATTTCATTTTCGACTTATCCCTTAATTATGTGCATATCATCTATTTACAAAAATATTTCAATCACTTTTCATGGTTACCGGTACCATATAATTTTTGAAAACTAATACATAGATATTCCAAAATTCCAAGATACTATAAATGAGATTCCAGGATATTATTTTGAAATCCCATTACATAAACACATAATCATTCCACAACATCATTTTCATACCCTATATCACAAAGAGTGATCGCATGTGACTTCCCTTCGTCCTTTACCTTAAGAGGTTGCTCACGTCAAACATCATTAACCCTTGGATTAGGCCATTGATTAGCATGATGCCCCATTTCCTTGCAGTTGAAGCATTGAAGTGTTGTTAGAGTGTTATCTGTAGTCTTTTCACTATTCAGATCTTTAGAAACATTTTTCCCATTACTTTGGCACTCATCTGATCGATTACCATATTTTAAACACTTGAATCATTTTCTAGTACCTTTTATAGAATCTCCACCATGCTTCTTTTCACACATTGAGAATAAAGAAACATTCACCTTATTTTCACCATTTTTTAGAGATTTTTCCTTGAACTCCATATTTCTTTTTTTTTTGTCAAAACGAGGAGATGGATATATGACACCATGTTCCAGTTATACCTTGATAAGAAAATGCACAATTTCTTCATAGCTACTATAGTCTTTTATAGCTAATGCCCTTCGATGACTTGGTTTTAATCCATTGAAGAATCGATCAACTTTACATTCAGGTTGGATGATAAACCCATATGCATACCTTGAATGCCATGTAAAATTATCCTCGTATATACTAAAAGATTAATTATTCTTTTTCATAAGCTCAAGGAACTTCTTTTCCATCTTTTTTCGAAGAATACGAGGGAAATACTTAATGATAAATATATTCTTTAACTTGTCCCATTCGATGGATTCAATTTAACATTGGGCCTTGTATTATTAATTAAAGTCCACCGCTAGTTTGCTTCACCTTCTAAATGGTAAACAACCAGAATGAATTTTTCATTTTCTGATCATCGATGTTTGGAAAATATCATTTCAGTGGTACTGATCCATTATTCAGAAATAATTGGATCAGAAGACCCAATAAAAGAAGGTGGATGTTTCCTCAAGAAGGACTCAACAAAATATTGTTCCCTTATTTGCTAATTTGGAAGTCAATAATGATTCATAGCTTGTGTAAGTATAATAATAATATTTTCACTCCATCTCCCATAAAATTGGATTGTTCTGCAGGTCAATAATTTCATTTCCCAATACGTTGATCAACGCGGTTCCTTCATGTTCCAGCCATCATCCAAAGCCCAAAAAGAATAGTGTAAGAGGAAAAAATCATTCTAGGAAAACAAAAAAATAAAGTAGGAGTACCTTCAATATAAAACATCTTACAATTAATTCTAATATCATTATAGTAATTCTAGGACTATAACCTATACATATACTTAACATTAGAGACATCCCTATGCAAACTATAGAAATATCTCTAAGGATCTAACTAAAGTTTTCACATCCTAGTTTCCAAAGGTTGACTAATCCTTCGCTTTGATACCAAATGTAGAGACCCAAAGCTTGACGTACATGGAAATTACATTACTTTTGCGCAATACCTAATACATTACAAAACAAACGCCCAATGACCGTATTATTTTAGTGTCTTTGGAAACTCTGATCATAATCTTCTAATCATGGTGAAAGATCGTCAACATCTCCCAAAAAGATCTTCCCCTTTTGTTTTCTTGCCTAAAAGCCTTCTTTATATATAGGGGAAAAGAAAACATAAAAAAGGTTCACTCAAATGCTCAATAATGGTAAAATGGAGAACACAAAACAAACCCTAAACATTTGAACGTATGAACATGAACATAAAATATCAAAATCCTGAGTAATGACATAAATATTGGAAGTGTGTAAGGCATAGATCATAATGGAACATTATCCATAATAAAATATAATGGGAATACAACATGTAATTATGGATAACCATAAAACACATGATCTAATTTCCATAGTAGCCAAGGCATTGCTGCCAAGATCATCCAAGTGGATAAAGTCCGTTACTGAATCGAGTTCACCCCTCGTTGTAGTACTGTATCACTGAACCAGATTAATGTTCCATTCCAGAAATTTCTATCTCATGATATATAAATCATTACCCAATGCATTGGATGGAGATATAGGTCCCACCCATCTCGTAATGAAATCATTATTACTTGTGCCACATAATAAACAAATATAATTCATCACAACCCAATGAATAAAATGGGTTTCATAAACATAATTCCATCATAGCACAGTCCATATAAAACAAATTTATATCATTTCATCATAAGAAGAATCAAGCCATTTAAATAATAGAGTCATTATACTTGAAACATAATCATACTAAATAATGTCATCTTATATGGGAAATAGTTTTGACAAAACACTAAAAATGAATTCTTGAGGAAAATATCCTTTCTTCTTCAAAATCATTTTCGTTTCACAAAATGCCATTACATTTTAAAAGAAAAAGATTTTTTTGAAAATAATCATGAAATCTTGTATAGGAATCATCAGGAAAATTATACATTATAAAACTGTAAAAATACGTTCATGCCATATAAGTTAAAAAAACATTCTCCTTGTACTTTTTCCAGAAAAGTCAAAAAGTTCATCATTTGGTAAAAAAAAGAAAGATTCCTTCTATACCAAGTGGTAAAATTAAACAAAGGGTAAAAATGAATTTAAAAATACATGTATGAATATTAAACTTTTTATGAAAAAATTGAAAATATGGATACATATGATAACTATAACCATAGAAAATACTTACAAATAAGCAATCTCGGATAAGAACGAGATTGGTATAATTATCACATGCCTTAGGACTGATATGCTTCATACGTATACAAAACTCATGTATAATGATTTAAATAATGTCATTTACTTATTACATAATCATATTCATTGTTATGATATAATATTTGATTCACTTATGACTTTATATTACCCATTTATTTGTAAATTCCATGTTAAAGCAGTGTTTTGTGTAAAATCGTTTCTTTTATCGTACGTGTTTCGACTTGATTTTCTGGATAATATTACTTATATCATGATTTAAATAATTATAGAATGTGAAAAATAATTTATATATAATATATATATTCATCATATAAATATATATAATAGATCGATAAATGGAATGAAATACACCGTTCATGGAGACGGTAGGTCGTACGTACGCATGAACATTGTTTTCATTTCCGTATTGAATTGAATGGAATTAAGTAAATGAAAAATATATTTACATAAATCCAGTATCATTATTATGTATCATATTTCATGATTATTTATTATATATACTTTATAGTCATACTTGATTGGTAATTCATGGAAAATGAATCTCATCACATTCGTGGAGAGGGTAGTCCGTACGTACGCACGTGCGATGATATCATTAATTAGATTTTAGAATAGTATAATATTGGATGTTATATCATATATAAAGAATCAAAATAATGTTATATTAATTATATATATCATTTATACTCATTATTATACCCATCCCAATGATTAATTATTTGAATACAAACTACCCCACGGCGTGGAGACGGTAAGCCGTACGTATGCACGTGTGGTGAATTTTTCATTCACGGGATGTATAAAATAACTAATATGGTTTTACCATTTTTATAATTACATAAAAGTATATAGAATATACTGGAGTTATTATTTTATAAAGGAAACAACAATTAAGGAGGAAGTGGAAGAAGAAAGAAACATGAATGAATCGTTCGAAGATATTACCTCTTCTTCGACAAGCCTCTTTTAAACTTCTTCTTAGGGAATTAGGGTTGGTATTTTGAGAATACCAGAACCTCTATAATATTACTAGAGAGTTTGAGAAGATAAATTTGTAGGTTTTGGTCGAGATTGAACGCTCAAAATTGCGTAAAGAGGAGATGGAGGAGGTTCCCTTTTATAAGGGAAGAGAGGGGCACCATAGGAAAAAACTTAAAATATTATTTTATAATAAATTAATATTCGGTTTATAATGTACCCAAAGTGAATTATTTAGATTATAGGGATTGGATGGGTCTTAATAACTTCATCCAAAAGGTTTTAGACATGTCTAGGTTACCATTTTTACATTTTCATTTAGATTTCACTCTATGTTAAATAATATAACTTTTACCGCGTCTTCTTGTATTCTTACACAATATCATTAATAAACGTACTATAAACTACCAATCAAACCCATATTGGTTTCTTAATGTCTTATATATTATTATATAAGTCTTTTGGATGACCCTTATATTTTTATGACCATTAAATCAATTAATAATATAATATTTCTTTTAAAAACCCTTTTATGTCAATTTTGACACTATTTTGTATTTTGTTTTTTCTAAATTTATAAAAGCATTATTATTTGGAAAAAAATTCATATAACTTTCCCTAATATGTTATTTTAAACTATAAAATTATTTTAATTCATAAAAAATTTCAAATTACATTTATTTGGGTATTTATAATATCAGTTATGGTAATATTTCATTAATTAGGAAATTACTGCATCATCATTGTGTCATTAATAAATTAACTTATATAATGTCTAAAAAATATGAATAAAATACTATTATGTATGAAATCATATTATATTTCTTCTGAATATTTATAGTCAAATTTATATTATGTATAACCCTATATTAAAAATCATTTAGTTATTAAACATTGATTTTAATTCTTTTAACTCTTCTTTTAAAAAAATAATAATAACTGTCCTAATCTAATCCAAGTGGACAAAATAGGTTCATATTTTATTCCTAAGGTTATTTTTGGCCTCATTATACATATCCAATAGAATTAGGACATTTGTTATGATAATAATAATATCATTTTTACCCTTAATTTCGCTATTAACTTTTTATCGTGGTAAATAAAAGTAAAAAGTTACTATTCACTAAAAATTATTTTTATCTTGTTGATCCACATTTTACTCCTTGATATTTATTTTGTGTCATGGATTTCTGAAATTCAACTCACATAAGTGGTAAAATTCTGTTTTATGTCAATTTGAAAATTCTCTTAGGAGGTAAGTAAAAGACGGAAAAAAGTTCAATTAAAATTTTTTATACCTAAAATTATTATAAAATTACTCTGATGAATTAAATTGTTCTTATATAGGTATTATGTATCTATTTTTACACAAAAATAAATTTAAATAATATAAATATTTATTTAAATACAAATTCGGTTTTAAACTATAACTCTGTGTTTTCACTATTCATCAAAAATTGAATGTTTTCAGAAAAATACCAAAAATTCACCCTAAGATAATTTCGATTTTATGAATACAAAAATGAATTCCATTTTGAATGTAAAAATTTATAAAATTTCAAAAATTGGGTATTACTATTCAGAACGACTAGTTTACATAATATTTTAAAAACATATCGTTGTTTTGTGAAACTCAGTATTGCGTACAACACAAGCTATCAAGGAAGGTTTCTCTTGCGTGTTATGCAATCCGAGAATAGTGCTGTGTATACTAAAAGGTAATATGGTGTTGCATATAGTGCAAGTCAATCATGGTGTAGCATAAAACAAAAGACATCAATGAAATTAAAAAGAATAATTTTTATAAAATCTCATGGTGTTTTAGATCCTTCACTCTTTGGAATTCACAAATTAGGATAAAATGGGCTGACATTGTGAGATGATATACAATCACCAATATGGAATCATGTTTCCTAACCATTCATTGGAGACCTATCACAAAATCGATTTCTATTTTCTCCCATTTCTACACTAGGATAGGTAAGGATTGCAACATGCTTGCTGGCCCCTGATTATCATCCTTGACTTGGAGACATGTCAAGTATCTCCGGACAAACCCTACCACATCCCTTTTTATACCAACCCACAAAAACTATACCTTCATATCCTTTTAGATTTTATAAAATTTTGGATAGATAGTCCACATGAATTGATGATAAACCTTAATAAGTTCCTCTTAATAAGCCACTAGTACCACCATTTGATTCAAAAAGTGAAAGACTGAATTCCCATTCAGTTCCCAGTTCTCAATGTTCTCCCCACCATTGATTTTCAACCACATCACCTTAAATTAAGAATCAGATTCATGTGAATCTTTAAGGAAAACAACCAAGTAAAGAACCAATGATACGAGAAAAAAGATCGCTCTTTTACCATGGTCCACACATTCCATCCACTTGTCATCTATGACCGACATCAACTACCACTGATCTGATAACTTCTTCACCACTTGTGCATATGATCTCTTACTAAATGAATCCTCTACAAAATTTTCATTACCCGTTGTGTATATTGAGTTGAAATGAAACAACTAGATATATTCCATCCATATCCTTCACCTTATATTCAAATTTCTCTTTGAAAAAGTATTTTTTCAGCTCTTATGGTCAATAAACAATATAAGTTTCTCACCAAAGTAAAAATGATTTCACATCTTTAAAGCATGAACCACTACTACCAACTCCAAATCATGTTTTGGGTAGTTCTTATCTTGAAACCTCAAAATACATGTTCCATTAACAACCACCTGATCCCCCATTATGAGAACACACCCCTACCCTAATACTAATGCATCACAATACACTATGTAACCTTTCCATAAATCTGAAAAACAAATATTGGTGTTGCTATAAGGAGACCCTTTTTCTCTTCAAAACATTTCTGGCACTACTCATCCAATTGAAATGGTATATTCGTCCTTTTCAAATCTGTCATCAGTGAATCCAATCATAAAAAATCATGAACAAAATGTCAACAATACCTAGATAGATCATGGATTTTCTGTATCTCGAAATCATTTGTTGGAGGTTTCCATGACATAACTGCCTCTATATTTTCTGGATCAACTGAAAAAACCCATCTCTGAGATAATATGGACATGGTAATGAAACTCTTATATCAAAAATTCACAATGTGACAATTTTTCATACAACCAAGGATCCTTTGAGATTCCAAACACAGTCCCTATGTGTTTCTCATTCTCTAGCCATGTCCTCGAATACACCAATATATCATCAACAAATACCACCAAAAAATAATCCAGATATCTCTGAAATAAAGGATTTAACAATTCCATGAACACCACTTCTACATTGATTAGAAAAAAGGGAATAACCACATACTCGTAATGGATATATCTACTTCTGGAAGCTATTTTCAGAATACCCTCCTTCCCCACACCCAACTAGTGATACCCAAACCTCAAGAAAATCTTATAGCACCTCTAAGCTCTCATTAACTGGAAAAACAAATCACTAATGGATTTAATTGGATATTTGTTCTTTATTGTAACCTCATTAAGAATATGATAATAAAGACAGAGCCACACATTTCTATCCACCATTTTAATATAAAAAACTAGTGTTTCCCACTGAGACGTTCTAGGATAGGTGAACCCCTGTTTTTATAACTCTTCCAAATGCACTATTAATTCTGGAAATTATTATGCTGACATTTTTAATGAAAAAACATATATAAGATGGATCCCTAGAAGGAGATCAATTCAAAACTACACTTCTCTCATAGGTAGAAGCCTTATAAAATCTTTAGGAAATACGACCATAAACGGATCCATAATTTTTGTAAGAACACAATGCTTAATATCTTTTAGTGATGCAAATGATGAAGCCTAAATCTGATATGAGAGTGTACCAACAGTTAGTTCTAATAAATCTATTGCACATAGCTTTTCGTTCATCTCCCATCTATGGATATGTTCAACTCCATCGTCCATAGAAATGCTCACCTTTTGCTCTTATCCATATATGTGGGCCAAAAACATGTTCACCCAATCCATTCCCAAGATTATGTCATAAGCATCAATATCAAGAACTGATAAATCCCACATGAATTAACTTTTGTCCACAACTAAAAAACCCAGTCAAAATAAGATGGTTCTACAATCACATTGACATAGAAGAGGTTTAAGATTCATAAAATAAGGCACCATTTCCACAGTTAAGCCTAACCAATCAATAATGATAGAAGAAATAAAATAAGGTGATGTTCCCATATAAATTAGATATTTCATCAATGTTCAATTTAAAATAACCATAGCTCACACCGTCGAAGTCCCTGAATGATCATCCATCACCTCCTCCTCAACAACAATTAGCTGCTTACATGCCACATTGTGCTCCTTATTACCCTACTGGGGCATCATTGTATTTTGAGAATCATCATGGACCACGTTACCCTACTGTAGAGGGTTATGCTGCTGTCCTAGTCCGGTCGAGGCATCAGACCCCTACGATTCCTGAGGAGTGTCACAGACACCCAAACTTGGATTATTCTGACAATAATGCTATAGAATCCACCTTTACATATAATTATGACATGCTTGAGGTTGATCCGCGTATTCTCGCATGATGTAGTTCATAGAACCACACTAAAAAGATCATGTCCTACACAGAGGCATCGAAGGATGATTTACCAATCATGTCCTTAGATTTTGAGTTATACTCCCACCCTTGAAATAAGTGTCCCTCTTCTACTTGAACACAACATTCATGTTACCACTAGTTATAATGGGTACCGACATATGCCCCACTTTTGTAGTCCCCAAAATATCTCATTCCTTTACCATATCTCAATTCAACATGTATATGTAATCATCAATACACAAAACTTCTATGTTGGGTATAATTTTATGGTCCATCCTAGCTTCAAACATTTGTTCCCTCAGTGATGTATTACCTGACACCTTAGGTGAAAACCACACTGTATTCATAAACATAGCCTCATATTCCTTCACCACCATGTTCCCTTGATTAAAACTGAATTAATCCATTGTACACTTAATTTTGAATGAATGAGGGTAGAATTGATTATCAAAGAATTCGTCAAACACATCCCATGTCACAATTTGGTCAATCAATGATTGGACCGCCAAATCTAGAAAACGTGCCACTAAAACCATTCTAGATCTACTTTTTTAACATCCAAATGCGTTAAAATCAACACCCCAGGTAGCCACAACCTTAGATCTATAGGAAATATTGTGGATCTAGAAAACCCCGAATGAGGGAAGAAAAAACCTAGAAAACCCAAAGAGAAACCAAGATGAGAATATACCCAAGAGAAAAAACCTTCAAAACACCTTGAAACCCCTTGGATTTGCCACTAAAATTTGTGGGATTGTAGCTTTACCCTTTTAAAACCAAAAATACTGATTGTGTATTATGTAGGGGAATATTTGGAGTGAAAAGTGACACTCACTAGGGTGCCTGGATATAAACACACTATTTTTATATGGCCGTAGGTTTAGCCCACACAGTTTAGCAAACCATTCAGTAACTATGCACACACCACTGCCTCTAGAGAAGGGTTCCTCATAGTTGGCTCACATGGTTTGGAAAACTGTGTGCAATCTGTGTGAAGCCCATGTATCCCCATACACCGTTTCCTAGAGAACCGACATGGTTTCCCATATTTGTGCTCAAATAACGTGCCCTTAGAAAAACATCCATACTTATTCAAAACCATTAAAAAATCTCCCACCCACTTCGCAACTCATCCCAAGAAATTCATTCAAATAAAAAATGGCTTCATACCTCATTCTAGGGGGGTTTTATATTAAAGTAGGGTTGGATTCCATGGTACTCATATAAATACTCAAACTTTATCAGATGAAAACAAAATGATTCAATATTTCACACCAAATATAAAACCAAATAACGAAACCCACTATGAATTAGAAAACCAAAATTTGAATGGGTATAATGAATTCCATAAAATGTGACATACATATAAGGTTCATAATCAATATTTTAGAATGGATGATGAATATTTTCAAACCATCCCTTCTTTAACGGAATAGAAGAAAGAACACATGGTAACACAGAAACAATCCATAGACCATAATTTGAAAATATTAATTGATCCAAATCACACAGAAAACAACTAATCATCACAGAAGAAAATGGTGAATGAATTTAGTTTAAAATATATTTTTATCAAAAACCAAATCCATACAAAGCAATAATTGAGGAAGAAAACTAAATAGATATAATGGGATGTAAAATATAAATTTAAAATTATAAAAACAAAACAAATACTCCAATTATATATAAATAAATAATGTAGTTAACGTAATAAAACACTAATGTTGAATATATTCATCATGAATCTACCATAGTGTTCTTAAAAAAAATTCAATAACAAAACTTTTATTTAAAAATAATTAAATAGAAATTATCCTAATAGAAAATAAATTGATTTATGAACATTACTTGATGAATCATGTTCTTTGATTTTTGGTTTTGTATTTGACTTATATTATATCATATAAGATTTTTCCAAATAAAATTAATCACACATGTCATTTATAAAAAATATATTAATTTCTAATGTATCTCTTTAAAAATATATTAGAAAAATTATTCATGGAACAAATGTTAATTTATCTTTGTGATATAACTGATAAATGTAATAAATATGAATTATAAAATCTATTTGGTTATTATGATTTTCTTTATAAATATGTATAGTTTATTTCTAGTGTTCATGGATAATAAATCTATTCATAATTCTAATTATACACATATATTAAGTTAAATCCATTTATCATCATGAATCTAATGAAAACGACAAATATTTCATGATTATTTTAGATGAGAAACGTTTGTGTTTCATGAAATTCACTTACAACCATATATATAAAATTAATATATATATATTATGATATTGGAAAAATATTTCTAATATTTTAATGTTTTTTATATGATTAATGAATTGTTTGCATGTATGTTGAATCTAAATTAACAAAAATTTGATTTCCTAATTTTAAGTAGAAGATTAACTAAGAACATTGTATTATGATGTTAGTAATTGATTGTATTTAATTAGGATAAAAAATATAGATAATAGGTGTTGAGACCCAATGGGGAATAATATATTTTTATGTTTTTAACCCTATCTATTGTTTATGGAATATTTATTAGTAATTCAATATATATGAATTTTATATAACTATTACCATCTATTTATTTTTTATTCCTCATGATTCATATAAATATATTTTAAAATGATAATAAAACCATAATTTAATATTGAAATAATTGGTAAAAGATTCATGAAAGTGAATGTGAAGATCAATTTGAAACATCCCATTTTATAGTATTCTATATTTTGGATCTGTGAAATTTATAATGATAATAAATAAACCTGTGTTAGATTTTATGGGTATATTACAAATTGTGAAAATATTTAATTAAGAAAAAAATAATTCAATAATTAAAATAAATACCTTAGTTATTGATTAACCCCATTAAAAATTTAAATATTTCTATATGATAAATAATATAAAATAGAAATACTATGATGGGACTTTATGATCATAGTGACTGTCTAGAATCAACCTTCCTCACACAATAATAGAGAAATGAAATAAAAAATTTACTAAAATAAACACAATTTTTAAAAACAGAAATTTAATACACTGAGAGGAATTCATCAAAATAATTATTGAAGGAAAGAGGAGGTACTTATTGGAGTTAATGTGAATATTGGAATATTAATTTGAATATTTTGAATAATAATATGAATATCAAAATTTGTAATCTAATAGAAAAAAAATTATTTTTGATACAAATAATATTTATCATGATTAATTTATTTAAATATAAATAGTATAGTTCCAAAAATTAATTATCATCCATTAAATGACAAATGAAAATATAACCACATTACTAATAAACATTTTTTTAATGATTTATATAAATAATAATAAATTTTATATTAAAAGATAAAATTATATATGTTAGAAAATAACTGTTATAAAATTATTATAATTTTTAAATTCAACATATAAACATTTTTCATTGATTAATTTGTTTTTATTTTAAGAAATTATTTAATTTTCATGTTAATAGTAAATATATAGATTTTCATGTAACATGTATATCATAAACTAAGAAATCCCAGATTTGATAGACTTATTAATTTCTAGAAAATGTTGGCATAAAAAATAATATTTAATTTCATAATTATGCAATGAAAAAAATAATCTATATTTCATTATCATAAAGGTACCTTCGAATGTCTAAAATCTAATAAATTACATGATGATGATATTTCATAATTTCATCCATATTTCCTTTTGATTAAAATTATGAATTAAAATTATAAAATAATTAAATATATTCAAATATTATTATTTAATTAAAATAAAGTTCATAATATAAAAAATATGACAATTAAAATCTACACATTATATATAATATTTTATTCAATATTTTTACACAAAAAACACCTCTCCTCAAGTATAAATAAACCCTCTACGTAAACATAGAATACTAGTCCACTCTCACATGAGAAATATAAAATTCATACCAATTACTCTCTTTTAAGACTATTAGAATATCAAGGGTCATTCTGGATCCATCCATATCTAATAATCAATGGGGTTTTTTGAGGTGTATAGAATAATCACCATTAATAAGAGGGTATGTTCTCATTAATAATCACATCCATTTTTCTCTCCTCATTGTATTTTACTCAACCCATTAAAGACACAAATATTTTAAAGAAAATAATATTTATGTTTAAATTATATTAATGGTTTTATGAAATTTTAATTACTCTATTTATAATATATTTATTTTTATAATTCACATTCCCACTCATTTTGATAATGTCCCATCAACGATTTCTTAACTACCAACAAGGTTGTTAATAATTATTTTTTTATCGATAATAATATGTTTAGATATTATATATTTAATTATTTATATATTAATTTATAAATATGATTATTATAATGTTTTATAAATAATAATAATTATCTATAACTTTCATTCAAAAAATTGGAAAATTGAAGAAAAACAAGAACTATTTATGGAAATAATTATGTCAAAATCCATAAATATAAATATCAGAAAAATGGAATATATATTAAAATTATTATTATTGATAAATAATTACCTAAATTAATATAATCAACTTCTGATTCAATGTTTTAAAAAATATTTTTTATTATTCAAGACTCAAAAAATATTAAAAAAATATAGTTTTTAATGTCAGGGGAATTTCAAAACCAACACATTTTCATTGGCTTGTCTCTGGTTCAAAACATAATAGGTTTTTATATTCCTGTAATGTTCCTTAAATATAATATCATATTTCATCCCATATCTTTTCAGGGAAATTCATGATTCCAACTTGATTTTAATGTTAAATACAATATTTTTTCAAATAATTCTCTTCATTCCAAAACACATCGTTCTATCCACTTATGTTTTTTATTTAGTGATCAAGAATGATCATTCCTATTAAAAATATGGTTACACATATTCATTTTGGATACCTATGACTTATTAATGAAAGAAATAATTATGAAATACTGATAAATCCCATTACATTGGAAGTAGTTATTTTATAACATTGATTTTTATAATTTATTCATGGCATGCATGATTATGTGAATATTTTGATATTATTCATGGGATTAATGTTATACAACCTTCCAATTTCAGTGTTATGCGATGTATTTAACTGTATTATATTTAATATACATGATAATTATTCATTTTTTTTATATTAGTGATGATGTTATAATTTATGAAAATATATTATTTCTGGAGATGATTCTAGCTTTCTTAACAACTATTTATGGTATTTAACCACTAATATATGAATTTCATTTTTCTACATCACTATATTCAATTACATTTTCAAATATTATCCTAGTTATTAAGAATATGATCCCATCATTATTTCATGATTATGGTGATTATTCTCACCCACATACGATCAGTTCATGAATTTTGTTTGTGTAACAATATCAATCCCCTTTTTAGGATATTACCTGCGTTATTTTATTTATACATATTCATAGTTGATTACATGTAATGGGGATAAAATGAGACTTTTTAAGTATAGAGAATTAGTATTCAAATAAATGTCTATGTTTTATAATGTGGAAGTGATGTATGAGACAAATTTTAAAATACATTAATACATTGGATCATTAATTGAACCTTTCTTATTTTATTTATCACAAAAATCATATAATGTTAATGTACATAAAATATACATGACTATAGTTTGTAATGGATATAATTTATGTTAATATGGTAATTATTGTTAGAGAATGTTTGGGAAAACCCGAGGTGTATCTCTATATATAGGGAATCATCATAGATGAATAATTTTAGAAAATGGATAATCATATGTATCCTATTATAAATTTAATAGATTTAGTTTCAAAAAATAATACATTTTTTACAAATGACTTTTTGCTAATATTCTGTTTAATCCATTGTGATTTTGTAAAACTATTATAACAGGAGAAACCAGGACAACAAACCATGCGAGGGGAAATTCAATGAATATGAAAATGGCATAAACAGTTCCATGAGAATGGTATTACAAAACATTAAGTGACGCCACCCTAAATTTTTCATGGAATTAAAAAAAAGAATCAACCATGTTGGACATCCACCTTGAACAAAAAAAGAACAATAGTGTATTGATTACATTATATGAAAATGAAAATTAGGTTTTAGTGGATCTTTCTGTCCACCTTTCATGAAATAATGGGTTATCATAATAGAGATTAAATTTTTATGTTGTAGTGTTCTGTGATAGATAAGGTTAATATAAATTCCTATTATTTAGTTGGATATGAAAATAAATGGTTTAAATTGGCAATGAACTCGAATTCGAAGGATGAAATGGAAGTGATTGAGTGGGAAGAAATTATTTCTAGATTAGTGTTTCTATTAAAATATTTGAAAAATTATTATAGATATTTTTTAAATAAAAAACAATATATTTAGTGAACATGTCATGGATTATGATAAAAAATTAAGAAGGATAGTGAGATATGCCTCAGTATATGATATCATTAATGATTTCAAAATAGAATTATTATTTAGTGGATTAAAAAAACATAGAAGGTATATAGATATGAGAGAGGTCTAAAGTTACAATTACGTTGTTAGATGTGCTATCAATATAGATATAGAGTTAAAAGATTTGTCATTTGAACATGGTTATTATAAGATAATAAATTTTTTTTAATACAGTGTGCTAAATAACAAATGGGGGAAGAGGATTCAACCACCCAGGTGTAAAATATTTTGGAAGAGGCAACATGAGAATTTCCAAAAATATAAAGGCAAATTCATCCAGTGTAAGGGAGAAAGGAAAAATGATTTTGACTATTAATGTGATATGAATAATCTAGAAAACACGATAGAATAATGTAATAAACCTCTTATTGCACCCCCATGGTAAAATGAACCAACTATAGTAAGAAAGGGAGTTATATAATTCATATAACTAAACAATTAGTCATTGTGGTTAATCATAATTAGAAATTATTAAATTCAACAGATATGTGGAATGATTATTCCATAACTACTACTGATGTGGAGTTTGAAAATGATATCTTATAAGGTACAATTATTAATTAGTCATGTTTGGAAAATAATTTATCAGTTTTTTGTTCTAGACATTCTTTTAAATTTTCTATGTTTGATAGAACGACTTAATCAATTCCTTGATAACATGAAGTACATATACCTATAAAAACACATAGTAGTGCACTGATTGATACCCAATACATTGAATCATCTAATGTTAGTGTATATTTCAATACTAAATCATTTAAACTCATTATCCATCCATGATATAATCATTGTAATATATTGATAATGTAATATATTTCTTTATATAAATATATGACATCAACTTTCAGGATAAGAAATTTGTTACCATATATCAAACCATCTCATGAATTTGAAAAACAGAAAGGAAGATCATCAATTACTATATGTTAATCCGTCAATTTTGTGGGTGTTGATACCCAAAAAAGAATCATACCTTTCCAAAAATTGTTGAGTCAATGGAATATATATACCATCTTGATATTCCCATTATTAGAGAATACATTGATGTATTCCCTGAATAGTTACACAAATATTCCATAAATCAAGAGGTATATTTCAAAATATATATTATACCAGAATCCACTAATATCAAAAATTTACACTATAGGTTATCCCCAATCAAATAAGAGTATTTAAAGAAGAAGATATAATAAAATTTGGACATGGGATTTTTATGCCCTAGTCCATCACCATATGGTGTTCCAGTTCTGTATATCAAGAAAACGTAATGATCAAAGAGGATGTGTATTGATTATTTGGAGATAAATAAGACCACCATAAAGAATACAAATCCATATATACAGATTGATTAATTTTTTAATCAACTATTATATGATTAGTACTCCCCAAAGGATGGTATTCATTCAAGATATCTTTAGATGTTGTTTAATAAAGAAGATACTCAAAAGTCCACTTTTAGTTCAATTTATAGACGATATGAGTTCCTAGGGATATCCATAAGACCTAATAATTCCCCTATAATCATAGTTCAACACTTTATGGACTAATGGACATAGAATTTTTTTATTTGATAATATTATTTTTAAAATTGGTTGAGAGGGAACCCACACATGACCAATAGGCCTAGTAGCACAAGACCAACTACAAGACCTGATGTCCCGGAGGCAAGTTGTAGAGACCCGTATCTTGACGTACATGGACTTTACATTACTTTTGCGGAATACTTAGTACATAACAAAAACACACACACAAGGATCGTAATAGTTTAGTGTCTTTGGAAACTCGGAATATAATCTTCTAATCATGGTGAAAGATCTTCAACATCTCCCATAAAGATCTTCTTTTTTTTATACCTAAAACCTTTCTTTATATCCTGGGGAAAAGAAAACATAAAAGGGTGAGCTCAAATGCTCAGTAAGGGTAAACAAAAGAAATATCAATCACATAATTTTCATAAGAACATAACATTTTTGTAAATCTTAACCTGCAAAAGAGAGCATAATTTCATAACATGGGATAAATCATAGTAGTGAAATGAAATCATAACTTAAAACATTACTCATTGTGGCATAAACACATAATCATAGAGAATCATTTCTTGTTAGTCAAGACTCATTTCCAAGACTATCTTAGTGGACAAAGTCCCTTTCTGAATCGAGTAATCCTCGTTTCAGTCATGTTTCACTGAACCGGTATAACCTACCATTCCAGCCATGTCTATCTCATGAGATATAAAATCTTTACCCAATGCATTGGAGGGAGATATAGGTCCCACCCATCTCTTAATGAATCCTTTCTTATGTGTGCCACAAAATCATAAATCATACATCATCGCATAACCCATTTAATAAAAATGGGATTCTTAAACAGCATGACATCATAAAACCATTCATATAAGATAAGGGAATTCATAAACATAATTCCATCACAACATAGTCAAATCAATGTAAAAATATGGATAGAAACAGAACCCTTTATTATCTTATATGGAAAATAATTTTGATAAAACACTTGAATTGAATTCTTGAGGAAAATATCCTTTCTTCTTCAAAATCAATTTCTTTTCACAAAACATCATGCAATTTTAAAAGAAAGAGATTTTATTGAAAATAGTCATGAAATCTTTTAGAGGAACCTTCATGAAAATAAGGCTTTGTAAAACAGTAGAAATCCGTTCGTGCCGTATAAGTTAAAAAAAACATTCTTCGTACTTTTGTCGGAAAAGTCAAAAAGTACCTCGTACGAAAAAAACGACAAAAGATTCCATTCATATTCTTTACTAAAAACTCACCGAAGGGTAAAATTGGATTTAAACAATTGTAGGTGGATGGAAATAATATTACATATTGAAGAAACATGGATGTGGATGATAAAATACACCCCAGTAAATACTAAAGTATAAACAATCTCGGATAAAAATGAGATTGTGATATTTCCCTTACCTTAGGTCCGACTTGCTTTGTAAGTGTCCGAACCTCATGTATAATGATTTAAATCATGTTATTGACTTATTACAGAATCATATTCATTGTTATGATATCATATATGGTTCACTTATGACATTATATAACCCGTTCTTTTGTAAATTCCATGTTAAAGAAGCGTTTTGGGTAAAATCGTTTCATTTATCGTAGGTGTTTTGACTTGTTGTTCTTGACATCATTATTACTTATGTCATGATTTACTTACTTCCAGAATATAAAATATGATTTATATATCATATATATTCAGTATATATATATATATAATAGGTAGATAAATAAAATAAAAAACACCGTTCATGGAGACGGTAGTCCGTACGTACGCATGAACGCTGTTTTCCTTTCCTTATTGTCTTGAAATGGAAGTAAGTAGATGACTTACATATGTATATATATACATAAATCCAGTAGCTTTATAATGTCATATATTTCATTATTATTTCTTATATATACATTATAATCATTCTTAAATGGTTAACATGGAGAATGAATCTCATCGCGTCGTGGAGACGGTATTCCGTACGTACGCACGAGCGATGATATCATTTCTATAAATATTGAATTGAATTGGAGTGGATTATACAATATATCAGAATCAATATGATGTTATAATAACTATGTATAGTTATTCTTTACACCATTATACCCATCCGTGTAAGGTGGTGGTGGAAAATAGATTACACCACGGCGTGGAGACGGTATTCCGTACGTACGCACGCGCGGTGATTTCTTTTTCCGTAGGATGGATAGATGGTGAAATAGGGTTGTTTCATACTTATAATAACATATCAGTATATGAGTGATACTGATGTTATTACTTCATAATGAAACAACCTAAGAAGAAGAAGTGGAAGAAGAAATAAAGATGAAAGAATTGGTAACGGTAATTACCTCTTCTTTGAAGTGCCTCTTTGAGACCTCTTCTTAGGGCACTAGAATTGGTCTTTGAGGAAGACCAGAACCTCTAGGATGTTGCTAGGGAAGTGGAGAAGAGATTTTGGCAGGGGTTGGCCGAGCTTTAGTGCTCAAATTGGTGTGAGGAGGAGGGGGAGGAGGTGTCCTTTTATAGGGGAGGAGAGGGGCACCTTAGGAATATCTCAAAATATTATTTTATATTAAAGTCAAAATCGGTTTATAATGGTTCCAAAGGGTCTTATTTAGAAGCTAAAGTGGGGATGGGTCGAAATCCTATCAACCAATAGAATTTAGACAAGTTTAGGATATTATTTTAACCTTATCAATTAGATTTAACTCTAAGTTAAATAATTTAACATTTACCGTGTCTTTTTGTTTTCTTTCACTATATGGTTAATACACTTACTATAACATGCCAAACGAACCCCAAATTGTTTATTATTAATATATATATCCTTATCTAAGTCATTTGGCCGAACCTTAAATTTTTAGGAATAAAATAACAATTAATAATATAATATTTGATTTAAAAACTATTTTGTGTCAATTTTGACACTATTTGATATATGATTTTTGTGAAAGTCATAACAGAATTAAATGTTCGAACCAAGTTGATTAAATCAACATTAATATATCATAGTAACCTAGAAAATTAGTGGAATTCATAAAAATTTTCAAATTACATTTATTTTGGTGTTTATAACATCAATTATGTCAATATTTCATTAATAAGATAATTACTGCATCATCGTTGTGTCATAAATAAATTAAATTATTTGATGTCTAAAAATTACAAATAAAATACCATAATGTAGGAAATCTTTTTAGCTTTCTAATGAATATTTACAATCGAATTTATCTTATGTATAACACCATATTATAAATGATTTACTTATTAAACTTTGATTTTAACTATTTTAACCCTTCTTTAAATAAATTAATAATAAATGTCCTAATCTAATCCAAGTGGGCCTAAATGGTCATATTTTATTCCTAAGATTGTTTTTGGTCGAATTACACTTGTCCAATAGAATTAGGACATGTGTTAGGGTAATATTAATATCATATTTACCCTTAGTTACCCTATTTACTATTAACCGTGGTAAAAAAAGTAAAAAGTTACTATTCACCAAAAAATTATTTTCATCTCATTGAACCACATTTTAGTCCTTGATATTAACCGTGTCTCTCGGATTTTCGAAATTCCATTAACAGAAGCGGTAAAATTAAGTTTTATGCAAAATTCAGTTTTTAACCTACCACTTAGTAGTTTCACTATTCATCAAAAATTAATGTTTTTCAGAACAATGCCAAAATTTCATCCCAAGCTATATTTCATATTCCGAATTCAAAAATGAAGTCTATTTTACCAAATTCATAACATAAAAGTTTCATTAAATAATTTAATAATTAAATCCCGCTGTTAAAACAAATAGCGTGTTGTTTTTTTTTAAGAAACAATATCTATCAAAAGATTGACACTTGTTTATGTCTAGTTTAAATGTGAAACTACATCCAATGACCAACATTGTATTAAATTGTAAAAATATGTTCTAAATATACTTTAAAACCACTCAAATTAATGATTAATCACTATTAATTATTTCGATTAAAAAAGTTGTTTTTAATTATAATTTAGTAATTTTCACTATTCATCAGAATATGAAAGTTATCCGAAAAGTACCAAAATTTCACCTTAGGCTAAATTCGATACTCCGAATCCAAAAATAAAGTTCATTTTGAAAAATAAGATTTACTGGATTTCAAAAAGTGGTTATTACTATTCATAACGGCTAGTTTTAATAATATTTTTATAGCATATCGTTGTTTAGTGAAACTCGGTATTGCGTACTACACACGCTATCGAGGAAGGTCGCGATTGCGTGTAATGCAAGTCAAGTCAAGGATGTGTGTTGTGAAAGCTCCTTTTGGTGTAGCGTACAACACAAGACATTAATAAAATTAAAAAGAATATTTTTTTATAAAATCTTGGGCTGTTACATTCTACCCCCCTTAAAATGAATTTCGCCCTCGAAATTCGTCGGGGTTATAAATGGTTTACTATTCGAAAGTTTCTTTAATAGAAACCCACATCGTAAAAGGGAATACCAAAACTTGGCTTTAAAAACTAAAGTATGAAATGTAACGATTACCCAAATATACTAATCACTGGGTTTCCACATAGGTGAAAATATGGATATGGAAGAGAAATCTAACCATCATGTTCTGATGGAGAGTGGTAGAGAACATGGCTATGGAAAAGCCAGTAATCACAAATCCATAGATTTGTGATGATATAAAGTACCATCTGATTCATCAGGTATAAGATCACTAGGACAACATTTTTGGTTTTCAAGATCATTTCCCTAAAGTTGAAAATTTGAATTAGAATAAATACTTACTTTATTTTGATACAATATCACTGTTGTTCGTGCCTTGAACAATTTCCACTTCATCTCTTAAATAAATGAAGTTGAAATTGTTATTTGTGAAGTGTTAGTAGATCATGTGATAGAATGACGGGTCATTCCATCTGTCTCAAACAAAAGGTAAGAAAAAGTTATTAAATATACATAAGTCATTCTATAGTGAGATTAATCATATATAGTTCCTAAAATGGACTTATACTTCATATATCATACTGCTTAATATTATAAAACTAGTTTCAACTAAACAGGGACTTCCTGTAGGCCAGTGGTAGGCGATAAAGGCCAGTCGCACTTTGGTTGTGGGTTCGATTCCTACAGCCTTGTCCGAAGCGATGGGCTGTCGCCCGTCCTGCAGGTTGTCCCTTTTTCTAAAACTACGTTACTATAACATCCCATCAATAATATCGAAAATCTTATATCCTTAAACAATACTAACTTATGTCCAACATAATCCAGTCTAATCTTTAGGCTTATACATAATACTGCAGTCCACTCTCATAATATAGTGACAACGATTACCAGAGATTTAATACTGTCGTTGATCCCCACATATCATAAGATATGTCTTGTTGGTCACATTCCAAACACTCAAAGTCCTTAATCGTGTATTCTCTTGAATACCTTAGTGAAAACATGAGTGCAGTTAAAAGTTAACACTTTCCACATACCAAAATCCTCAAAATTCTATATACTCAAACCATGATATCACATAGTCCTTATATCAATCATGAGCTCATGAATACTATCAAACATTTAATTTTCTCCTTATCCCTTTATTATGCGCATATCATCTAAATTCCAAAAATATCTGAATAACCTTTCATGGATACTAGTAACATTAATCATACACTTTCAAAACACAAGGAAAGACAACAGTGTAACAATCCATAGATGTCTCTTTATTCCAAAATTACACATGATAAACATGTAATCATTCCACTACATTCTCAAACCATTGACCGAGCTTCAAAAATTCTTTCATCTCACATATCATTTGTAGTCTCTTCATCATCATCCACATAAATACTACCCATTTGACCATACTGATTCTCTTCATGAGTCTTTCCCTTAGATCATTTGTTTGCATAATGCCCATACATTCCACATTTAAAACACTTAACCATTTTTGATGTCGTAGCAATACCATTATCCTCATCCATGGTGTTAACCGACCCTTTTCCTTTGCACTTACTTGCTTTGTGTCCTTCTTTTCCACACCCAAAGCATCTTCCAGTTCCCTTGAAACATTCTCCTTGATGCCTCTTCCCACATGATTTACATAGGGGAAATTGAACTTTCTTTCCTCTAGGATCATCATGAAACTCCATCTTTCTCTTATTAGCCGAGTCAGGAAACTTACCAAATTTTACTTTATTGATCATATTATGAGATTGCTGATTCGGCATAATAATGATGTTTGGACTTCCAAATCCCATTTCATTATGAAGAATATCATTCCATTGTCCATCATATCCTTCATTATCGTGAATCATCTTGATTCCAGCCGTTTTCTAAAACCCAAAAAGAATAGTGTGAGAGTCAAAAATCATAATAAAGGGGGAGTAACTTAAATATCTAACATCTTTGGTTTAATCTAATATCGTTACCAAAGTTCTAGGACTATATCCTATATGTATACTTATCCTTAGGGGAATCCCGAGACATACCTTAGAAATATCTCTAGGGATCTCACTAACGTTTTTGCATCCTAGTTTCCAAAGGTTGACTAAACCTTTCCTCTGATACCAACTGTAGCGGTCTGGAATTACTTCCAGTGGACTATAGTTGATACCTATCAGGGCACTCCATGGGCGGCTACACCCGCTGGGCGGGACACACCACCATCCCCAGTGGCAGCCATTTCCTCATGAAGCCCTTGGGCGGAGAGCCATGCTTCGTCCAACGCTCACATGTGAGAGTTCCCAAGGATCGGATACATTCCTACCTCCTTTGCCTCTGATACCAACTGTAGAGACCCGTATCTTGACGTACATGGACTTTACATTACTTTTGCGGAATACTTAGTACATAACAAAAACACACACACAAGGATCGTAATAGTTTAGTGTCTTTGGAAACTCGGAATATAATCTTCTAATCCTGGTGAAAGATCTTCAACATCTCCCATAAAGATCTTTTTTTTTTACCTAAAACCTTTCTTTATATCCTGGGGAAAAGAAAACATAAAAGGGTGAGCTCAAATGCTCAGTAAGGGTAAACAAAAGAAATATCAATCACATAATTTTCATAAGAACATAACATTTTTTGTAAATCTTAACCTGCAAAAGAGAGCATAATTTCCTAACATGGGATAAATCATAGTAGTGAAATGAAATCATAACTTAAAACATTACTCATTGTGGCATAAACACATAATCATAGAGAATCATTTCTTGTTAGTCAAGACTCATTTCCAAGACTATCTTAGTGGACAAAGTCCCTTTCTGAATCGAGTAATCCTCGTTTCAGTCATGTTTCACTGAACCTGTATAACCTACCATTCCAGCCATGTCTATCTCATGAGATATAAAATCTTTACCCAATGCATTGGAGGGAGATATAGGTCCCACCCATCTCTTAATGAATCCTTTCTTATGTGTGCCACAAAATCATAAATCATACATCATCGCATAACCCATTTAATAAAAATGGGATTCTTAAACAGCATGACATCATAAAACCATTCATATAAGATAAGGGAATTCATAAACATAATTCCATCACAACATAGTCAAATCAATGTAAAAATATGGATAGAAACAGAACCCTTTATTATCTTATATGGAAAATAATTTTGATAAAACACTTGAATTGAATTCTTGAGGAAAATATCCTTTCTTCTTCAAAATCAATTTCTTTTCACAAAACATCATGCAATTTTAAAAGAAAGAGATTTTATTGAAAATAGTCATGAAATCTTTTAGAGGAACCATCATGAAAATAAGGCTTTGTAAAACAGTAGAAATCCGTTCGTGCCGTATAAGTTAAAAAAAACATTCTTCGTACTTTTGTCGGAAAAGTCAAAAAGTACCTCGTACGAAAAAAACGACAAAAGATTCCATTCATATTCTTTACTAAAAACTCACCGAAGGGTAAAATTGGATTTAAACAATTGTAGGTGGATGGAAATAATATTACATATTGAAGAAACATGGATGTGGATGATAAAATACACCCCAGTAAATACTAAAGTATAAACAATCTCGGATAAAAATGAGATTGTGATATTTCCCTTACCTTAGGTCCGACTTGCTTTGTAAGTGTCCGAACCTCCTGTATAATGATTTAAATCATGTTATTGACTTATTAAAGAATCATATTCATTGTTATGATATCATATATGGTTCACTTATGACATTATATAACCCGTTCTTTTGTAAATTCCATGTTAAAGAAGCGTTTTGGGTAAAATCGTTTCATTTATCGTAGGTGTTTTGACTTGTTGTTCTTGACATCATTATTACTTATATCATGATTTACTTACTTCCAGAATATAAAATATGATTTATATATCATATATATTCAGTATATATATATATATAATAGGTAGATAAATAAAATAAAAAACACCGTTCATGGAGACGGTAGTCCGTACGTACGCATGAACGCTGTTTTCCTTTCCTTATTGTCTTGAAATGGAAGTAAGTAGATGACTTACATATGTATATATATACATAAATCCAGTAGCTTTATAATGTCATATATTTCATTATTATTTCTTATATATACATTATAATCATTCTTAAATGGTTAACATGGAGAATGAATCTCATCGCGTCGTGGAGACGGTATTCCGTACGTACGCACGAGCGATGATATCATTTCTATAAATATTGAATTGAATTGGAGTGGATTATACAATATATCAGAATCAATATGATGTTATAATAACTATGTATAGTTATTCTTTACACCATTATACCCATCCGTGTAAGGTGGTGGTGGAAAATAGATTACACCACGGCGTGGAGACGGTATTCCGTACGTACGCACGCGCGGTGATTTCTTTTTCCGTAGGATGGATAGATGGTGAAATAGGGTTGTTTCATACTTATAATAACATATCAGTATATGAGTGATACTGATGTTATTACTTCATAATGAAACAACCTAAGAAGAAGAAGTGGAAGAAGAAATAAAGATGAAAGAATTGGTAACGGTAATTACCTCTTCTTTGAAGTGCCTCTTTGAGACCTCTTCTTAGGGCACTAGAATTGGTCTTTGAGGAAGACCAGAACCTCTAGGATGTTGCTAGGGAAGTGGAGAAGAGATTTTGGCAGGGGTTGGCCGAGCTTTAGTGCTCAAATTGGTGTGAGGAGGAGGGGGAGGAGGTGTCCTTTTATAGGGGAGGAGAGGGGCACCTTAGGAATATCTCAAAATATTATTTTATATTAAAGTCAAAATCGGTTTATAATGGTTCCAAAGGGTCTTATTTAGAAGCTAAAGTGGGGATGGGTCGAAATCCTATCAACCAATAGAATTTAGACAAGTTTAGGATATTATTTTAACCTTATCAATTAGATTTAACTCTAAGTTAAATAATTTAACATTTACCGTGTCTTTTTGTTTTCTTTCACTATACGGTTAATACACTTACTATAACCTGCCAAACGAACCCCAAATTGTTTATTATTAATATATATATCCTTATCTAAGTCATTTGGCCGAACCTTAAATTTTTAGGAATAAAATAACAATTAATAATATAATATTTGATTTAAAAACTATTTTGTGTCAATTTTGACACTATTTGATATATGATTTTTGTGAAAGTCATAACAGAATTAAATGTTCGAACCAAGTTGATTAAATCAACATTAATATATCATAGTAACCTATAAAATTAGTGGAATTCATAAAAATTTTCAAATTACATTTATTTTGGTGTTTATAACATCAATTATGTCAATATTTCATTAATAAGATAATTACTGCATCATCGTTGTGTCATAAATAAATTAAATTATTTGATGTCTAAAAATTACAAATAAAATACCATAATGTAGGAAATCGTTTTAGCTTTCTAATGAATATTTACAATCGAATTTATCTTATGTATAACACCATATTATAAATGATTTACTTATTAAACTTTGATTTTAACTATTTTAACCCTTCTTTAAATAAATTAATAATAAATGTCCTAATCTAATACAAGTGGGCCTAAATGGTCATATTTTATTCCTAAGATTGTTTTTGGTCGAATTACACTTGTCCAATAGAATTAGGACATGTGTTAGGGTAATATTAATATCATATTTACCCTTAGTTACCCTATTTACTATTAACCGTGGTAAAAAAAGTAAAAAGTTACTATTCACCAAAAAATTATTTTCATCTCATTGAACCACATTTTAGTCCTTGATATTAACCGTGTCTCTCGGATTTTCGAAATTCCATTCACAGAAGCGGTAAAATTAAGTTTTATGCAAAATTCAGTTTTTAACCTACCACTTAGTAGTTTCACTATTCATCAAAAATTAATGTTTTTCAGAACAATGCCAAAATTTCATCCCAAGCTATATTTCATATTCCGAATTCAAAAATGAAGTCTATTTTACCAAATTCATAACATAAAAGTTTCATTAAATAATTTAATAATTAAATCCCGCTGTTAAAACAAATAGCGTGTTGTTTTTTTTTAAGAAACAATATCTATCAAAAGATTGACACTTGTTTATGTCTAGTTTAAATGTGAAACTACATCCAATGACCAACATTGTATTAAATTGTAAAAATATGTTCTAAATATACTTTAAAACCACTCAAATTAATGATTTATCACTATTAATTATTTCGATTAAAAAAGTTGTTTTTAATTATAATTTAGTAATTTTCACTATTCATCAGAATATGAAAGTTATCCGAAAAGTACCAAAATTTCACCTTAGGCTAAATTCGATACTCCGAATCCAAAAATAAAGTTCATTTTGAAAAATAAGATTTACTGGATTTCAAAAAGTGGTTATTACTATTCATAACGGCTAGTTTTAATAATATTTTTATAGCATATCGTTGTTTAGTGAAACTCGGTATTGCGTACTACACACGCTATCGAGGAAGGTCGCGATTGCGTGTAATGCAAGTCAAGTCAAGGATGTGTGTTGTGCAAGCTCCTTTTGGTGTAGCGTACAACACAAGACATTAATAAAATTAAAAAGAATATTTTTTTATAAAATCTTGGGCTGTTACACAAGTGACCCAATACATTAAACAAAGTCCCACACATAATTTCTTATATAAAAAACACTCAATATCATATTCATGATTTAATACCTATCACGCATCATTTTATAGATGACATGATATAATTTTTCCACATAGTGTTTCTTGGTTTCTGATATCAATGGTGATTTCAATACCTTACCGTTCTTTAAATAATGTAATTTTGGATTTTGTTGACGCTACAACCAATAAATCAACATCCATGGGATTTCTCTTGTATTTCTATCCTAGGATACTTCATAGTCATAGTGGGCCTAAATCCCATGGATAAATGTTCTAAGGTGGCCCAGAATTATAATGGCACGAAGGCCCTGTGATTATAAGGCCATAGGTGGGTTGATGAAAAAACTCAGTGTTAATTAGACTTAAATAAGGTAAATAGTTAAACTTATTTAGTAATTTCTATTGTTAATAATACAATATCTACTATAGTGTTATTATAGCACCTTGAAAAATCCACTCATTCCCAAATTTGATCATAGGTGTATTGGATTCCAAGAAGAATCCATTCCCACATGTTTACAAAATCATTATTCCTAAACCATCACGTTTTTGATGGGTAGAGTATTTATATAAAACCTTGAAATATTTTTGGATGTGTTTATTGATTACATTCTAATTAACACAATGATAAATTATGAACATGAATAAAATATAAGGATTTTGATGGAGGCATTACAAAATTAAAAAATGTGTGCTATGTTTAGAAATATGACTTTTCAATGAATCATGTAACCTTCTTAAGGAATGTGATCATATGTGAGGGTGTTTATATTAAACCTACAAAAAAAGAAATTTATGAATGGTCCAAAACAACTAATTTAAAAAAACTCATTAGTTCTCATTTTTTCAGGTTACTATAGTTTTCTTTGATAAGTTTCCCACAATTATCCAGTTTACTAACTATGTAAACATTTAAAGAGGAAATATATCATGCAGTGTTTTTATGAATTATTTTTTCTAAATAAATTATATTTCTATGATAGCTTGTGTTACACCCTACAACATGTTATGAATGAAATACATGGAACACTGGGTTATCTCATGTTACACATGACACTATGTTCTAAAAAAACAAAGATATATTATATATATTGTTTTTTATACTGAACCACTATAATGTTTCTATAGAACAGTGAAATAATAATGGTAATAGTGATTTTATATATATTGAATACATTATTTTTACAAAAATTGAATATATGGATAATAATGAAAATAATATTCAGTAAAGTATATAAATGTTTTAAAAAATTAAATTTTGAAAAAATATATTTATTTTTGTGAAAAATAATAAAAATAATTTATGGCACAAAGAAAATGTATTTTCTAAAAAATACTTCATTTTTTAAATAGTATATAAAAAATTTATTTTGGTTAATTTTTTGATATTTTATTGAAATTTTTCATTTGTTGATGAATAGTGAAAAATACTAAATTTTAATTGAAAACTACATTTTAACTTTTATTTAAATATATAAATTATATTTATAATTGGTTTTAAGGTAAAAATATTTCAATTATTAATTAATTAATCCAACATTGATACTTGGAATCAATTTCATAAATAATTTCTATATAAACACATTGTTAACTATTTTACATTCTCTCTTTAAAACATTGGTTCTTAATCAAATCTTCATGATCAATTTAAAATTACATTTTGAAATTATAGAAATATAATTTATAAATATGGGTTGTATATTTAGAATCAATTTTTTTTACTATCGAATAAGTTTAATATAAATTTTCACCAAAATGAAAATTAAAAACTATAAAATAATCCAACACACAATGAATTATTATATTTTTGAAGTATAACTTTTAGGATTAAAAAATGGTCCATTTTCTAACAATGTTTCTTATAAAAAATGTTGGTTCCAATTATTAATTCCTAAAATTAAAATTGTTCTAGTCAATTCATTAATAACATGAATCCACCTATCCTATATTATTCACACATTTAAACCAATTTTGTTCAAAAAAAATTATTACCCAAATAGGAACAAACATTCCCTCATCAAATCCTAGAGTAACTGTTATAGAGAAAATATCCAACCTCGAATGGATTTTTTTTGAAAACCTAAGAAAGATACCATAAGAAAAAGTGTTGTTCATCATGAACATATTTCTTTTATTTTTTCCATCACCCATTAAATTCATATCATAATATGATGATATAGTTATCATGGTATCATTAATATACTTATATTTTTTTATGTTATGTGAATTAGCTACAACAATCTCCACTTCCAAAAAATGGGTTACAATTTCTTATTCTATATTAAAGGGTGACCATCGCCTATGGAACTGATGACATTCAATTTTCCATTACAACCTTCCTTGGATAAAAATAATGACTTATTTATTATTATATATAATATTTATGATAATATTATACTTATATATTTCTAAGGACCCATATACCTCCATACTCTCTATATTTTGGCAATATGGAAATGTTGCTTCTGTGTACGGAGAACTACGCCACTAGAAGAGATATGAATCAATCAAGATTTACATGGCAGGTAAAAATGTTGGGTTTTAAAATATTATATTACATATATGACATAAAAAGTATTCTATAATGATAATATCCCATTTCAATTTATTTATTTTGATATAACAAGAAAATATAAATGACATTCATGAATACATACGACCCAATATCTACATTAACAGTGTATATCATTTTAAATCAGTAATTTTATTGGATTACTCTAAATGAATAGATAATTAATATATATTTTAGTTATATCATGGTTAAAATTATAGTGGTTTTTAAATCATAATCAAATTAATGGGATAAAAAACAAATCAAAACATTTTGGTAAAAGATATTGATTGGTATATGAAATGTAACATTAATAAGGAATTGTTAATTAAACGTGTATAAGAAGTAATACATAACCAAAATAAGATTTGATGTGTATAAATATTGTTCTTAAATAGGTTTATATGAAACATATATTTATTATAATGTAGGTTTAATCATTTATGAATCACGTCTTGACTTCATATAAGGGATTTTAGTTTTATTTTCTTTATTTATGATGTCTGATAGTTTATACATCTATATTTATCCATGAGGTGAATATATATTCCCTCTCACATGTAATATAATTAGTTTATTTATATTTATGTTATTTTTAGTAACAATTTATGTTAATCATACTTGGGTATTACGATTCAATTTTACCATATTGGAAATTATTTAATGTTACAACCACTTCATTTATCAGGATTGTTAATAATTATGATTTGGATGATTATATAATAAGATTAATATCTCATTAAACTGGTGAAATTTCAACTAATTTGGATATTTATGATAATTTATAATAATATTTCCATCTTTCTGACTATTTTATACTCAAAAAAATAGATAAATATATTTTATGAAAACCTAATTTTTTTTCCATTTAGTTGGATATATGTTTTCTTTAAAGACAATGTTTTCTAGAAATATTTTCAAATGTTTCATATTATAATCCTATTATTTCTAAAATAAAAATATAATTATTTAATAAATTTTACCGAAAAATTAATGGATACTTCATTTAAATTTTTAAACTATTCTCATTTATAATTTACATATAATTTGATTAAAATCAATATTTTAATTTGAAAGACATGAATGAAATGTCTCATCATCATAAAAATTATTTAATTTAATGATTCTTTTATTTATGTTCATGGTTATTTTAAAAGGTAAATATATCCAAAATATTTTCTATTTTAAAAACATGGTTCTTCATAATCCAATGACCTATGTGTCAATGTCCACATCATCAGCCCATCCTCCCTCGGTTGCGGAGGGTCCTATATCAACCCTAAAATACTCTTAGTCACAACCATTCTCTATAGTATATAACACAAATTTAATCCACTCTTTTCCTCAAATATCTATTAGCATGAATCTCCATGATTTTTTGATGGATCCTCATTGATTTCGATATTGAATCTAGTATTCACTGATGCAGATTGTGTGATTCAATCATTGTAAACCTTTGATAGATTCTAATGATTTAATAATCATTAGATACTTAGTTTTCTAGTAGCATATATCTTTTTGTCTTCATGATTCTAAAAATATATTTTAAGGATTTCATTATAGGATGATTTGATATTGGATTGGTTGATCACACCTCATGTCTATAGTGTATCTTGGTTCCTTCTATTCAAATGAGCATATGACATTAACATGAATTATGAATCTTCATCCATGGAGGTATGTTGAATGTTCCCAAAACTACTGGTTCCTTTTCAAATTCATTTATTTATTTTCTTGTTTGTAAATTATTATGGGTCATATCTCTATTCAGATAGTCAAACTAGGGAAATTTTCAGTTAGATTTAATCGAGGATGTTTGCTATGATGGATGTATCAAAGGACCTTATTGAGTACATCAGGGTGGATATTGGTTAGAATTTATGATATAAACTATAAGTATTCTTTTAATCCCCATTAATTTTTTTCTTCTTTTAATGTGGTTGGGGAAAACTTAAAGGTATCTAAGCATGGAAAGGATATGCAAAAGGATCATAGTATAAGAATTATGTAGTTCATTTCAATCATATTTGGGATTCTTGACAATAGTGTCATATCATTGAATATCTATTACATTTCATACTCTATGTGTCGTGAGTTTATAAGATTTGATTAGCAGTTTGTTGTGGTTTTGAAAACATGTGAAGCTATTCAGGAGCTGAAGAAACAAAAAAATACTTTCCATTAATCTGAAATTAATGAATATTTTTTCGCAAACTAAAAAATGATATGAAATGTTTGATTCATTCAGATGTAGTAGTACCTCAAGGAATTATAACACTCTTGGATGGTGGTGTTAATGAATATGTTGCCTCTCTAATAGGTGCACAACATTATGAGGTTGAAATCAAGGCTTGTGTTAGGGGAATGAGCATGAGGGCATCCTAAGATGAATGTGTTATACATTGTGAGGGGGAAACTTGTTTGGACACTAATTTAAAAATTTCATGAGGTTTTTCCCCCAAATAAGAAATATTGTGTTGATTAAAAAATATCATGTTTCTCAAAATGTTGATGAAGATAGTCAATGTGTTGTATTAGAAGACACTAATAAACAATATCCATTTATGGGGCATGGTTTTATTTATCTGGGGGACTCTGATGTAGAAGGGAATGATCCTAAGGATCGTGATTTTAGCTCGAGTTCACCTAAATGTAAACATCATAAAAAGATTCAGATGTTGTACCCCTCCTCAACAATATCTAATAATATTGTAAATATATATAATGAAGTAACGGTGATTGGTAGTACCCCTCATAATGTATTGGTGTGTGGTTAATCCTCATTTAAGGAAACTGTTACACATAGGAAGAAGAAGATAACATATAATGATGGTTTCATCTAGGACCCTATGTAGAGAACACCACGGAATGAATAGTCAAATATACTGAATACAATGTCTACGAGATCCTCCTACATGGTATCAAATAAGGTCAGTTATGATATTCTTTAGATCTCCAATCAAGGTAACTGTCACTATTAATGGGAAACTGCTGAAGAGTTTTCTTATAGAATTTATTTTTCATATTATAATATTTATTTCCACTTATGTTGGATGTGAGAAATCTACCTTCCCCATATTCTTTTTAGGTTGAACGCTTTTTATTCATATAATTAATGGTAACAGGCTCTACTTCTGACCAGATGTTTATAGTAAAAAGTTTTTTTCCAAAATAAAACTCATATTTTACTAAAGTAATTTTTTTATTAAATGTTGAAAATAATTTTCCATATAATATGACATTTGTTGAGGTTACCAATTCTATCATATGGATATTATACAAGGAAACCATTATTATAATTTTAATGAATGGATAATTTTTATGATGTAATTATTTATAGAAAACATGTTTCTTATCTATGGTTTAAACCTTGAAATAATCACTTTGAAAAAAAATTTGTGAAAACATGTTATACAATTATGAAATTATAAAATGATTATAAAAACTATATTTTTTATACATGTAATGAAATGATCAAATGTTTATTAATCCCATTTAATTTCTTGTGTATTTTATGATAAATCTTTTATGATATTTTGGAACACATAAGTGAGGTTTCTAATATGAGACGTGCGGGATCTATACTATCCTCAAATGTATTGGGTAAGGATTTGTATCACTTGAGGTTGAAAGTCATAGAATGAGTTGTTAATCTAGATCATTAAGTAACTTTGTAAACTATGATTTTCATTATAGTGAACCTTTACTACTTTTATGGTTTGGGTAGTGACACCATTCCACTATTATTTTCTTGGAAGTGATACCTGACTACTCTGGGAAAAACATATATTCTTGTTTATTTGAAACAAATATATGTCTTATACCAATGTTATTCTCTTCTGGGTTATCTTTATGGATTCGATTATGATTCATGTCTTATAAACATCAAACAATTTATTAATTACTCAATATTATTATTTTAAATTTGAAGGGTATTGTATTCAAATTTCATTCTCATTTTTTTATATCCTTATGTTCACGTTTATTATGTTTCCAATTATCCAAAGACAATAAATTGTTACGGTTCTTAGAAATGTGTTTGTATAGTGTAATAAATATTCATAAAAAATTATTTTTTATGTATGATAATATTGTGTTTCTATATTTTGAACCATGAGATTTTTTATTCTATTCATTGAAACCAATTATGAGAAAACATCACTGAGGATTATAAGGACATTTTTAAATACAAGAATATTGATGTGTAACTGTATAAGAACATGTCATTTAATTTTTATGAATAATAGTGTGAGTGAATTCCAAAAAATTACATTCTATTAAAGATAAAAAATGTGGATTTGGATCTTAAATAGTGGTACCTATGTTTAATTACTAAAAAATCTCACATAGTAGTTTACTCAATCATCACTAGGTTCATGACAACATTCCTTTTTTTCAAATCAAGTTTGACACTTCCGTGGGATATATAATTTGAATTATCAATCACACTACAAACCATCATGATGAGTTTAAATATATTATTACTATGAATGATATAGTATTAACAAACATATTCATATATATAAAAATGATTTTTTTCAATTTAGACAACCTATAAGAGATTTTTCTGAATTATTTTTTCCCCGTTCATGAATATTATTTATTAAAATTTGATGATTGGTTTCAGTTAAAGGATTAATTCTAGTCTAACAATATTAGTGATGAGTGTGATTGAAAATGAAATGATTTTCATCTTGTGAATCCCAACATTATGGGTTATGCAATGAATATTTTAATTTTTATGGTCATAAAGCATTAACTGGTTATAAATAAAGATTAAAATTAAAATTAATGAAGGAGATATGAAATTATATTGTTCATTATCAAAATATTACTATCATCTTTTTGTGGGTTAATTGATCTAGTAATTTTTCCTAAAATATATCAACAACACTAAAAATATATTTACCATGTTCTATTTTTTTAACATTAAATGTTTTTTTCTATGTATACAATTTGGAAGGTGAATCAGATTAATAGTGGAGTTATATCATGAATATATGAAATACGAAAAAATTGAATCCATAGACTTGAATGTGTTCATGAACATATGTTACAATAATTTCAATCAATGATGTATTTGTATGAATATAGATAATACTATCATGATATAAATTATTGGGGTGATAAATCTAATGGTTCCTATATTGAAACATTTACCTGACATGGGAGGTAATTTTCAAGTACAATCTTTAATACTAAATTTAATGTCGATTGATTATTAAGTGGAAATAAACTTGGTGTCCAAAAGTAGTTATCGATAACAATTATCAGTTATGATGATGTTGTTATTTAATGTTCTATAAAAATTTAACTAGATATTGGATTTACATATCAACATCCTCATTTAGATAAGAAGATAATGATGGATGTCAAAAAAATCTATAAAACTCAAAGATATTAAAATGAGGATTCCTTTATGCTCAATGTGTGGGTTGAAGCAATAAAAAATTGTTATAAGGGTACTATTAAATGATTTTTGCGTTGAAGGGAATGACTTCAAAAAAAATTACTATTACATTTTTTTTGAATTTATCGAACAATGAGAATAAATAGGAATGTAAAGAGAAAGTACGACCCACAAACAATTGTTTCCAATTCATGTAGTATAGAAACTATGATAACTAGTGAAAAAATACAATGGTTATTAATGATGATCGATGCTAGTGACCTCTTAATAAATTAGAAGAATGTAATTATACTTTGATCAATGTTTCTAATGATGTTTCAATTACGACATGATAAGAGGAACACATAACATAATGTCTTGAACTTGAAATTTCTTTTTATAAATTAGATCAACCAATTATTTCATATATAAATTATTTTTAATAGTATAATGAGTCCACAAAAATAAACCCATGATATTCTGATCACATCTCATGTTTATGATTCCTTTAATGTTTATTATGATAGTAATTCGCATCCTAAAAATAACTTCATTCATCATGCGATGGAATTTTTTGTTATATTATTAATTTATTTTAATTCTCGTTATAAATCCCCCATTAATTATTAATGATGGGAAGTCACATTTGATATTCCAATACAACCTATAATCATCTATCGGGTTGATTATAAGTACGAACATTCGATTCATAGAACATACATTATATATGTCATAATTCCAATTCATATGGGGATTATATCATAGACGGTAAGGGAGAAACTCATCATCGATGAGAATCTAATTGTGAGGGAATTTTTTGATGTATTTATAGAATATTTTTGAAACCATCAACCAAAAAATAGAGTTTTATTCATAATGGAACTCATACATAGTGCCACAACAATTTCAAGGAATATATATTTAATGTCCTTGATTGAGTTGCATGAATTGAAGAAGCTTCTCCAATAAAACGAAGAAAATGGAATAATTTTTTCATGTGTTTTGTGATAGTGTGTTGATGTAAATTTTGTTAAAAATAAATATCATTTAATGATAAAAATGAAAATAATTATTTTGATCTTTTTAAGATAAAAATTAATAAAAAGTTTCAACTTTATGGTATTGATTTCATTGTTGATTAACTACACAGA
Organism: Viscum album; assembly: GCA_963277665.1. Classification (NCBI taxonomy): domain Eukaryota; kingdom Viridiplantae; phylum Streptophyta; class Magnoliopsida; order Santalales; family Viscaceae; genus Viscum; species Viscum album. Next base: position 1,007,328,701 of record OY728159.1, read on the forward strand.
TCCCAATACTTTTCCAAGATTGACCTTTTCCATTATATCATAAATTGAAGGTCAAGAAGGTAGATATACCTAATAAAATATTTTGAGAATTTTATGGAAACAGTTAATATATAGTGATGCAATTTATTCTTTCTAATACGCCTATTATCTTTATGGATTTAATGAACAATGTCATTAGAAATTAATTTCATCAGTTTGTGGTACACATTAAATGTGATATTGTTATCTATTAAAGGAGAAAGGAAGATCATGATGAAAAATTGAAAAATTGACAAAATACCCTAATAAAGGATAATATATTTTCATAGTCATCAATCTATGGTTAATTTCAATAAAAATATTATTTTTTGAGTCACATAATCTCATGAGAGTTTATATTAGTAGATCCTTCAATGGTGGATGCTATTCAATTTTGGGCCATACCAACCATGGTCATTAACATCCATATTTCTCTTGGAATAGAATGATATTAATTATGTATTTTAAGAAACATTTTATGACTATGTAATCAACTAACAATGTTAACTTATAAGGGATCCGCATTCTTATGGACAGATAAATGATTGAAAAATATTATGAAACTGAATAAAAATTTACCGAAAACAACTTTAAATAAATTATATTGTATTTTATAAAGTGTTTTTAATTTATATTGATGCATATAAGAGTTTATTTTGATATATTATTATGAATACTTACCTGATTATAACCTCTTCCTTAGTGTAATTTACAATTCAAGAGAAAATATCCCAGTAGATGATTTTGAGTTAGCTATGGTATTTTTTTTATTTAGTGATATAGGGAAATTATCATTATAGGAAAAAAAATTCTACATATACTGATAATAATATCCTAAACTATATATTCATTCAAAATTAGTTTAATATAATGTAAAGAAGATAGTTATAGCTAATAAATGATTATGACCACTCAACACATTATCTAAACCGAAAATAAACAAGGTGGACAATACTTTGAGTCAAATGGATCAAGCGAGATTATCCATGAAGAGGTTTACATAATATCTATTATATTATGATTGGAAAAGGAGGGATTTATAAATCCTAAACAAAGGAAAAAGTATTATTTTGGATATTAGGATCCATCAGTTTCAAATCATAATATATGGGATATTTTTTAACCATCCTTTTTAGCTCTGCATTTTAACGAACTTCGTATCTCTGAATTCATTCCATAAAATAATTGAGGACTCAATTGTTAATGTATTCTCATTTTAATTAATAATTTATGCATCCATGAAGTTTCAAGTTGAGTAGTTATTTAAAAGTTTATTTATGGTGGGATGGAAGGAAGACAGATGTCATAGATTTTTCATATCGGTGCTAGGAATATTAGTGATTTAAGGATGGAAGTGAAAATTGTAACGATTGTTACATCCATTACACATACCAAAATAGATGTTTGAAATCATCTCCATGTAATTTCTCATTGGAACATAGAACTAACTAATGTGTATAATTTAATATTAATACTATTCGATCAACTTACTAATTGAAGACACTTCGTTATTAATATAGAATTCTATTCTATGGATCATCATTTCATAAATGATATTAAAAAGTTTAATGGTTTAATATATAATAACATTACATTATTTTTAATTAGGATATGAGGTTTACCTAAATTTCCTAGTCATGTATTCATTATGTTCTTGATACAGAGTTGAGTCTCATCTATGTGTATCATTATCAAACTAATGTTCATTATGGGTGAAAAATTCAAACCATAGAGGACTTGATCTGATAATGTTATTTTTTTGAGAGGTGGTTTGGATCAATGAAATCATATTATTTTAATATTCATACAATAATATTTTCACTCAATAATTTATTTGTCTACTAATGAAGGGTGTAAAATGATAGACCTTGTTTTTTTATTAATTTATTTGTTTAAATATATTTTCATTTAAATATATTTTTACTTGTATCACTACTTAAAAATTCTCTACATTCCATACATGGTAAAATTTTGTTAGACAAGACACTGAGTTTTAACAAAATGATGATTCATTTTTAATATAATTATATAAATTCATACTTTCTAACCTATATATTTTCAAAGTTTTTTTGAATTATAAATTCTAAAATTTAATTATAATTATAACTGTTTTAATAAATAAATCATATTGATAATATATGTACTTAAATTTTGGAAAATTATTTATAATTTTATAAAATTATAATTTTTTTTGGAAATAAACATTCACTAATTATATTAGGTTCAATTTTTAGGATTTTTCAAGAATGTTATTTTATGAATAGAGAAAAAAATTATTTTTAAATGAATTTTTTGTAAATTTTTTTATAATTATAGTTACTTTATAAATATATATTAAAGTATAATTTTTGAATTATAAATAAAATAATCCGATTTTTTTTATTTTAAATAAAAAAATAATTAATTTCGTTATAAAAATATTGGTATCATTTGATCATTTTCTCTATAATAACCAGCATTCACATTACCTCCACTAGAATAATTTTAATTTAAAATTTTCAACTTCTATAAGTAGTATTTTTAAAAATTTATTATATATTATAATAATCACAAAATATATTTTATCTAATATGTTCAATTTTAATTTTGACCCAAATAATGTAAAAAAAGTAAAAATAGTTTTCCTTAGGTAACGTAAAAAATTATTTACATGGAGGTTCATGAAGAATGATAGGGTTAAAAATTACCCAAATGTTGGGAAATATACATTTAAGAACATATATTGACAATATATTTTATAGGCTCAACAATTGAGCATTTAAGAACAATTTTCCCTGAAAAATAGTTGGGCAATGTTTTTTATTTCGAAAAATTACAAGGCTGCCACTCATAATGCTTATAAAAGTTTACCCATATCATCTTTTCTTCACAACTCCAAAAAATTTTAGATCAGCCAAGGCCTTATTTATTAAATTCTTAACTTCCGTACTATAGTCCTAATTTTTCACTTTAATCATTCATAGGAACGATTTTGGTAAAAAACTTAGGAGGATAACCTATGAAGAGGTAGCATTCAACAATAGGTGTTTTAGTTTTATTTCTTCCTACACCAAATTAAATAATGATTATAAAAATTTGAAATAATTTATTAATTATATTAATTATTATAATGTTATTTTATTTCATGAGAATTTTATAAAACAATCTATTTTCTAACCAAATGGGTTACGAAATAACCATTCTAATGTAAAGAGGACTACCACCTCATCAACCAATGTCATTGAATTTTACATTATCATATTCCAAGGCTAGAAAAATTGACAGTTTGTAATTTAGATATCATATTTATGATATTATTATACAATTTTAATCATTTTATAGAACATATCTTCATACTCTCTATATCGTTAGACTATGATAATGTTGCTCATGTATAGGAGGGACTATTGCCTCACGAAATGATTTGATTCGTTCATGATTTATGTGGAGGGTATTAAAGATTTAGTTAAAAAAATAAGTGATATATATGCCATAAAACGTATTATTTATGTTTAATATATCATCTACCATAACTTATTTCTCCCCAAAAGGAAAATAGGTAATAATGTTCATCCATATATACGACAATCCATCTTCAAGAATAATGTATTTAATTTTTAATGGGTACTTTTCATGGATTAATATAAACAAATATGTAATAAATATATGTAATATTTATATAATAATTATAATTCTAGATATTATTAAATCATGTTAAATAAAATAGTACCAAAAATAAAAAATCAAAACATATGTGGAAGATAATGTGGTTACCACCCAAAACATTACATTAAAATGGAATTATTATAAAATGGGTAATAGAAAATACTAATAAAATCATATGTTGTATGAAATGTATAAATATATTAATATATAAGGTGTATAATATTCTTATATTTTTCTATAGGAGGTTTTGATGTTTATGATGGAATTCAAGACTTAATAAAATTTATTTTTGACTTTATATTCCTTCAAAAAGGCATATGTTATGTTATACCCCAATATTCTAGTGTGTAATGTATATAAAAACTCTTGGCATTAAATATAATGACATTATTTATATTCATTATATTTAATGATTCATTTTATGTTATTTATTATATGTAATCATTGTTAAATGACACCTGTGTGGTAAAGATTTTATGTTACAAACTCATCATTTATCACGATTTCTTAGGATTACGTTTCTGATGATAAAATCATATTACACATCTTTTAATAAACTCATGGATTTTATTATCATATTTGTATTTATGATATTTTTAATTAATAATAACATATTTCTTCTCTTGGTGCTTAATATTTTCTAGATAATAGTATTAAGAAAGGTTCTTTTAATTTCAGTATTATGTCAGAAATTTACATTCATCCAAAACCATTATTTATAAAAATGTATTCAAAATAGTTTAATTATTATACAATAATTTTTAAATAAATTTTTTAACCATTTCTAATTTTTTTTTCATTTTTTTGAAAGTAATGATCATTTAGTTTTCCAAATAACAACTTTTTATATTTTATCAGAAAATTTAAGGAAATGTTGTCTTTAATTTGTTTGGAATGAAAGAAACAACCCATTGTTATGACATTTCCTCGAATGAACCGAAGGAATTCTATTTTTATTGATTTTTGATAATCCCACATTCATGTTATGAGGGTGACCCAGTACAATTCTCATTGGCATAGAGATTACATGACCCATAGGTCTTGGAGAAATATACAGACTATAACTATATAGAACTGCTCCTCCCCATATTTTATATCATGATATAAGGTCTCCACTTTCGCATGTCTTGTTCAGCAAGGCATCCCATGCATGGGAAATCCAGTCCCAATTGAAATTTAATACCCTATATTTCTATCAAATCAACTTAGCTAATCCTCTGGTGAGTAGACCTGCTTGGAATCCTCGTCCGGAGACTACTCCTTGTAGTGTCTGTTGGGTCATTTAAGAAAAATTTCAGGTGACCCGAATGCAATGAGGTGGCCCGAAGGATATACGATTTATAAAATGCCTTGAGGTGGCCCGAAAGTCTTAGGTGGCCTGGTGGTCTTGAAGGATCAGAGACCAAAACTAGAGGACTGAAAGCCCAAACAGATAAACAGTTTCCACTATTATAGTAACAAACAATGTCTGCTACAGTTTCTCCTATAGTGTTTACTACAATACCATTTCATTAACCCAAAAATGATTAAATGTTTTTAGAAGTGATAAAGGCTAAGGATTAGTCATACAAAAATATATAAAATCTTCACAGGTTCCGATGAATATCTATGATGAAACATGTCGATTAGACTGATAATTCAATGGAAAATATTATTTTTTCCTCTAAATATAAATATGGGGTATATTCTTTTTTTGAATGAATGGGATGTTCAGACCAAGGTACATCAGATCCATTATGATGTATAACCACAAAGGTGATGATTCCTAATTTCTTTCACTTTGACAAATTATGGCTCTAGTTCATGATGTATTTCACAAATCTCTACTGAGGAATAATATTGTTTATCCCTCACGTATACTAAATATGAGAGTGTTAAAACTGGAGAATGTCTTTTAATATATAGGCGTGTGTGGTGATGATCATAGACCATTTAAGAAAAGTTCTACACAATGAAAAATAGTCCTTCACATTTTGATGTGGTTGAACCTTAAGTTGGAATATGTGATATGTTAACCAGATGAACTAATAAAATAAACATACCCTCACCTATTCTAATATATAAATATGTGTTGAAATTTAACGAATGAAAATTTTAAATTTTTAAGAATGTGGAAACCTATATGTTAATATATTATAATTGTTTCCTTAAAATTTTTCTTTTACTTTATAAGTAAATATACAATGAGAAGATAGTGACATAAGAAAAAAAACATATTAATTAATAAAAATTATTACATTATTCAATGACTAAACCCATTAAAATTAAAAAATTATCAAGGTGAAAAATAAAAAATTGAACCAATGAAATTGATTATATGTTTCACCCTAACAGGCTAGAATAATCTATCCCATGAATAACCCTATGGATGTGAAATAAAATATTAGTAAACTAATTTATATTACTGAAAATGGAAATTTATAACCTTGAAACTAATTGATGTGAATAATTAATGATGGAATAAATCATTATTTAAAAGAGGAAATGCGAATATTATAATAATAATGTTCTAGTTCTGAACTGTAATATAATATTCTGAATAAGAATTTAACCTTAAAATAATAAATTTTTATATAAATAATATTTATCATGATTAATTTATGTATATAAAAAATTTATAATTCTTAAAATAAATATCATGAACGAATAACTCAAAAAATATATAATATTATTTAATTAATCTGTGTTTTAAATTTATTATATAAAATTAAAAAATTATATATTAATAATTAAATATACCTATGATAGACACTTGTTATGAAATTATTATCATTTTTGAAATGAACATTTCTAATTTTTTCAATGGGGATTCTTTGTAAATTTTAAGAAATATATATATTTTCATGGTAATGGTAAAATTTTTGTTTTCCTTAGAAGAGATGTATCATAAATTATATCATAAATGATTTAATAATGAGATAATAATTTATATATTGATATAAAAATCCAAGACATATTTATGCTTATTTTTTTACAATTAAATATAATATGCAATATTTGGAACCAATAATGGACTTTCCACAGTCTATAATCTTAAGAATTATATTAAATTCTAATATTCTTATTTTCAGCCTCTATGTTTTTTAAGATAATAAATACCAATTATAAGATGATTCAATGTCATAATACCATGTTTTTATATAAAATATTGTTTATAACTTGAAAAATATCACTATTACAATGTTTACATTATATAACGATTTTAAATTAATATTTTATCTAAGAAATACGCATCTCTTTAAGTATAAAAACACCTCTATATTCCATTTTAAAAAAAAAACTACCTCATATTAAAATGTAAAATATATACCAAATATATTATACTTTAATCCTTTAAAAATACCTAAGTACTTTTAGATCCATCCAACTGAAATCATCAATAAAGATTCTTATCGTAGAAATGATGCAAGGCCTTGAAGAGGGTTTGTTCTCATCAATTTTATAATTCCCCTACCCCAAAAGCCTAGATTCGGTGCCTTATTACATATCATTGGCATGATAAAAAAATATCATGTCTTGAAATACCGATTAGTTTAGTATCCTTGGAAGTAATAGATACATTCATAAGGTTTAGATTACATCATAAAATGGAAAACTACAACAACATTGTTTCCATAGACAACACTGTGATCCCATTGACTATCCCTACAGGTTAGTCACAATATAATTTTCGCATCCTAGAAAAATAATACATCGAAATGGGTGATATCAAATTATAAGTAAGGATAAAAATATAGAAAAAACATTCATAAATAAACATAAACATTTAAGGAAATGAATAAGACTAAAACAAAAGCCATTTAAACTTGAACTTCTGCAAAATATGGAAAAAATAAAATCAAATAATGAAATTTACTTACACACATTAATATTCTAATAGTCTCATAACCACCTGAAATATCAATATCTAATCTAATAATTATGGAATGAATAATCCTGGACATCATAAACACATAGTCAAGGCCTTGTGCCAAGACAACAAATAAGATTTTTTCAAGGCCGTGTGCCAAGAAACTACTTTGTCTCATTAGACCTACCGATGCATCGAGGAGATAAATAATGCTCCACCCATAACTTACTAAGTGCAATGAAATCCTCATATGAAAATTTTGAAACATAACATAAACATTCGTATTAAAACTATCGTAACAAATGTCAATACTTTATCAAAAAAAACATGAATGGAAAAAAAATTGCATATACAGAGTCAAACATAACTCATTCAATACAATATGGAAGATTGTATTGTAACAGATTAAACTGAATCTATAATAATGAAGGATATTGACATAGATAAAAATAACCATCAAAACTATTTGAGAGAAATATCCCCCTTTTTCTTGAAAACATTTAAAATTAACACTATTTAACAAGAAGTCGTTTAAAATAGAATTTTGAATAAGAGTGTTCCATACCACATTTTAAAATTAAAAAAAGGATTTTAATTTGAATACATTAGTGTCCATATAAATAAATCCTTAATACCATTTTTAAAACATGGATATCAATGAGAATGATTTGGAATAATAAATCTTTAAAATATATAATTTGATATTTTAGTTAGAGTTACAAACCAAAAGAGAGACACTTTAGTACAAATAATTGAGGTAATCACCACTTTATAATATAATTAGAATAAATGGATTCATGATATACTATGTCAAAGTACATTATATACATCATATAAAATTGAATTGTTGTATAATAACAAAAATGTCTCAATGGAATGTAAATTGAGATGAAATATATTATAAAGACTGCATCCTTATGTTAAGGATAATTCAATGACATAATTATGTGTGGAAAAAATAATTACAGTCAATATGATTTCATATTCAGTGTAATTAAATCAGATGACATTCACACATATTCTTGTAAAAACAACACCAATGAATTGGATGTTTAACTCAATAAATAGATATTGAGTTAAAATTACTCTTATAAAGTTTATATCGATGACATGAAAATTTATCAATGGAGTGATTATGTGTATCAATAGTAAATCCATAGAAAGGGGAGTGGAAATGACTACAAAAATAATAAATAGTGATTCCACACATAATCATGGAGTAAAATAATCAATGAAGTATGTGTAAAGCACAGTGAGTGGAAATTGAAATTTGAAATTCCCTTACTGATTTGGTATCATACGAATTGTACACCCCATGAAAGAAGGCTCATACAATTAACATTAAAATTACTATAAATTGAAATTATATTACCCATGGAATACAATAATGGGTATTACATACACCACAGAAATTGAAATTGTGGCAATATTGCATGAATCTCACTGGAATATGAAGTGAGATGAAAACTCCTTACCACATCGTAATCAATCGAGTTGTATGACCAGAAGTAAACAAAAACATTACTCCCAGACACCATGAATATAAATAGAATCATGATAAAATATATCAAATTAATGTACACAACAAACCACATGCAATTAATAAGCGGTGAATAATATAAATCTCACGAAATTAAAAGGGAGATAAGAACCCCTTACCTCTAGTTCAAATTGTCTTCTATGTTCATTGTTCTACATAAATAACAATATAATGATAATTTATACCTGATTAAGAACATTTTACATTTTTATTATTTATTTTATATCACTTATTATCTTTCTATAATAATTAGTTATTTATTTGAGTTCATATTGGATATTTTATCGATGGTCAGAACTTAAAAATAAAATAAACTTGTTATAATTACTATTTTCCATGTTTTCAAGAGTCCATTATCTCCAGAATGATATACATGATTTAGATATCATATATATTTTATATATAGAGTATATTTATATATTTATAATAGTACAAAACATTTATAGATATGAAATAAAATGTACTGTCCATGGAGACAGTAAGTCATACGTATGCTTGAATGGTACTTTCATTTCTATTATGTATTTTAATGGAATTAAAACATAATGATACATAGGTATATTATAATTACAGTATAATATCATATATAATATCATTAATTCCATCCTTTATATGTCCCATATAAGGCATTAATGAGTTATATCATTTTGAGGGGGTGGTAGTCCGCACATCCAAAAACGAAATTATCCCATTTTACCCATAATGGAAACCATTAAAAAATGATATAAATGGAAAATAAAGAAGCATAAAGAAAAAAGAAACATAATATATATATCATATATAATTACAGTTCCATCTTAATGGCCACCATGAGTGGTGGTAGAATATAATCAAACAATCATCATTTTGTGAGGCGTTATTTTTCCATCCACAGAAATAGTATGTTCTTCACCAATTAGATTGGGGGGTGTGTAAGTTTAGTTCAAATACTTCTCATAAAAACATCCTAGTATATTGAGTATACTATTTTGGTTATTAAATAAGGTAATAAAAAGTTTTTAGGGGGTGAATAAGTAAAATAAAACAAAATAAAACAATAGAATTAAAGAGAAAGTGTTACCTTTAATTTGGGTAACTTCCATTGTATTGAAACAAACGGAATTCTTGAAGTGCCTTCTGCCTAATTTAAGGCTTCTAGATAGAAGAGGGGGATATTGAGAGATTATTTTGGCAGGGGTTGGATGAGCCAAGGGGCTTGAGAGATGTGTGGAATGGGTTAGAAGTGGTGTCCTTTTATAAGGAGGAGGAGGAGCTCTTTAGGAAAGTGTGAAAATATTATTTTATTATATAGTTATTTTATTTTTATAATCATTAAAAAAAATTCCCGTAGAAGATAAGATGAATCATGGTAAAAAAAAATCATCCAATAAAATTTTTACAGGTTATGGATATTATTTTAATATTAATAATCATATTTATTTAAATCATTTATTAATGAGGTAAATACTACATCATTATTGTGTCATAAATAATTTAATTTATTTGATTTCTAAAAATTATAAAAAAATATCATAATGTAGGAAATGTTTTTATTTTTCCAATTAATATTTATTGTTGATAATATGACATATATATCCCCATAAAAAATTTATGTATAAAAAGTTATTTGTTAATGTCTTTTTTGTCGTTACTTTAAGTTAATTAAGATAATGTGTCATTATCACTCTTAAGTGGCTCCATGGGATCCTAAAATCTACCCAAGGATGCCCATGTCTGGACATGACTCATAAAATAAGGTTATGATGAGTGTTATGGTAATTTTGTATTATTATAATAATTATTTTACCTTGAATTATACTATATTCCTTTAACTATGGTAAATAAAAGTAAATTGTTTCTATTCACCAGAAATTATTTTCATCTTATTGAACAATATTTTTCTTATTAATAACAATGATGTATGTCATATTTTTCGAATTCAATTCATAGAAGCAGAAAAATTTCATTTAAATGATAAAAATCAGTTTTTTAACATCAACTAAGTGGTTTCACTATTCATCAACATTTATGTTTTTCAAACAAATACCAAAAAATCAGCTTAAGCTATATTTGGTATTTTAAATTGAAAAATGATATCTATTTTAACAAATTCAAAACATAGAATTTGCATTATTTAATTTAAAATTAATTCTCATTGTCAAAACAAATAACATGTTTTTAAGAAACAATATATATCAAAAGATTTACATTTGTTTATGTCCAATTTCAAAGTGAAATTAATTTCAATAAACACCATTAAGTTTTAATGATAAAAATAAAATCTAGTTACACATTAAAGACAATTAAATATATAATCTTACCATATTAAATAATTATATTAAAATGCACTTTTGAATTAAAATATAGTATTTGTCACTATTCATAAAAAATGAATTTTATCAGAAAAATACCAAAAAATCACCCAAAGTAGTTTTTGATGTCCCAATTATAAAGAAGAATTTTATTTTTTTCAAATGGAACATATAAAAGCGACCAAAACTAGATTTGAATAGGGTTATCCATTAAAAGTTTGTAAATCAACCTTTTAATGTAAATTATGTTTAAAATTAGAATCATTCACAATTTAAGACTCTAACATTAATTGGATAAATGTAAAAACATTTAACAAAAATATATAATCATATTGTAGTTATTTTTGTTCATTACCACCATTACAACGTCTAGGTGTTAACTATAATTTAAAATAATAATATTATATTATTACTGTGCAACGTAAGATTTCAAAGAAACCCATTGTTGCGTATTTGGTATACCATCAAACATAGTTACCCCATTAAGTAGAATTAATATTTAGTTCACAAATATTAATAAATATGAAAAATTCCATGTTCCTTATTTACCAGGGATGTTACATCCTTCCGCCCTTTTTGGAAATTGTGGCCTCACAATTTTAATACTGGGCATGGAAACTTCATTACAAGTCCCACATCGGAAAAGAGTTAGTAAAACTGTCACTATAAAAGAAAGAAAGAAAAGTAAAAAAGGTCACCTGAGATAACCCATAATAGGATTACATGTAGGAAAACATGTTTGTTTAAGATAAACTAGTTCTCAAGTCATGATGGAGAAGGATAGACAACATTATTACGAGAAATATAACAAGAAAAAACCACAATCATGTTATGGGATAAATGATCATTAGTTTTCCAGTTGGAAAATTAAACAGACAACATTTTTTGTTTTATGTTCTATTTCATATAGATGAGGAATTTATAAATGAGATTAACGTATAGCATAAAGTGATATACTTACTTTTTATGTATAGTTTTATCCTTTTACAAATCCCTACCAATAACTCATCTATTTTTTCAAACGATGAGTATTCACGACTACTTGGACACACTGGAAGCCCTAGAATCAACTTCTAGATAATCACATGATCCATAAAGGATAAAATATATATTTACTTTTTCTTTAGATATTAATAGAAACCAAAATGGTTATTACATGATCAGACAATCCCCATAAAAGATAATCTTTTAGAAAAAAGGAATACTAATGTTAATTTCTAAAATTAAACCAACAATACCCAAAGTTAAATTAATAACATTCAATAACCAATTGTCAATTAAATCTTTCAATATAATTCAAACTAATATTGAAAACCAAAACTCAGAATAATTTTCTTAAGTAGTCTCCCATGTTAGATTGTATCTCCAAATAACATCGACTACTCTTAAAGTTGCATACTTAAAAGTAATTAACCTAGTCACATATTCTCTATGATAGGTTAAAAATTTCCTTAAATAAACCAAATTTATATAAACCCATAATAAAAACATAGATAAAAACCCATCATTACTTCCCAAATGAAATCCCACAGTATTCTATTTTCATTAGGCATATAGTGCTACCAAAAGAGAGAATATCTTCGAAAATAACATATATCACTTAATCACAAAATAATTATCCTATAATAAGGGTATTCATTTGATAAGACATAATATCCCAAATCAACATATTATTGATCAATAAAATTATTTAACTAAAAGTAACTAGTCACACTAACCACGGACTTTACGTAGTCCAGTTGTAGGCGATAAATCCCAATCGCACTCTGGTTGTGGGTTCGATTCTCGTAGCTTTGTCTGATGTGACTGGTTGTCACACGGTCTGCATGTTGTCCTTTATCAAAAACTATATTTTATAGCATTACCAAAATTAGATAAATTCTTCAAAATAACCATTACATTATTTAACCAAAAATTTTATTTCATAACTTGAATTTTCATCATAAAATATGATAACATGTAATTCCCTCAAACCCAATGATCATAAAAAACAAAATGGTTATTTATAACTACATCCACAAGAGAAAATATAATTCGTCCTCAAAAATCATTTTCACATGGAGAACAGCTGGGCTACAAATATAAGAGAAAATTATTCCAAGGTAATTCCACCAACAAGGAGCATTAATACTTTTAAACATGCGTCGAACCATTTATTTGCACATAGCTTGTTCTTTGACGAAGGAAATATCCTATAGAATATAGAATTCACTCCGGTAATGGCCAAGTCCCCTACATTTACTACAAATGACTATAAATGGATTCTTGAGACCATTTTTTTGTTCCATAATACTCTTTATTTTTCCTCGACAATTCTTTAATTTATGTCTTTCTTTCCCAGACATAAAGCATTTCTTTGTTCCATTGAGACACATTCATGGGTGTCTCCGTCCACATTTCCTACATGATGGAAAATGGGGATTATTTTCTCTATGGTATCTAGCATGGTAGATCTTATCATTCATCACCTTTCTCTTATATATTGAGTCTGGGAGTTGATTAATATATATGTTGTTGGTAATATTTTTTGAAAAATGATTCGGTATGAACATGATATCTTTTACACCAATCATCATTCCATTTTTTTGCTCATTTCCTCCATCGTTCCCACCTTGAACATCATGTTCAATGTTACTGTGAATTCGTTGGAATCCATCCATCAACTAACACATGAAAGCATATTTTGAGTCATAAAATCATCTAGAGAATATAATAACACATTATTTTCAATCTAAAACACCTTAAGATTAATGACAATTATTTATTCTCCTCTTATATTAAAATACTTCAAATAATTTTGTAAATAAAATATGAATTATCCTAAGCATATCCCCCGGGAGTATCATAACCAAGAGTGTAGCAAGGCTCATTTTCGTCCACTAGTTCTCGTTTGAGTCTAGTTCAAAGTAGTGTTTTCGGGTTTTACCCCATGGTACATCTGTGCCAGATCTGCCTCTACTTGCTCGTATCCAGAAGGGGATGTATTTCGTGGAAAACTCAAAAAATCTATACAATACCAAATTCTAGGATTTTATTCTATACTAATCCTCAAAGTCTATCATTGGGCTATGTTCTCTAATTAGATTTTACCTAAATCTAGTTTCCCAGATTTTTACTAAACCTCCCTCTGATACCAACTGTAATGCCCTGACCCCAGATGCCCAGAGTCAGTGCAGTATTACGTATAATTGGCATGATCAAAAAAGATCAAGTCTCGAAATAATGATTAGTTTAGTAGACTTGGGAGTAATAGATACATTCATTAGGATTACATTACATTATAAAATAGAAAACTACAAAAATATGGTTTCCATAGAAAACACTGATATCCCATAGACAATCCACGCTGGTTAGTCACAATAATCTTCTTCGCATCCTAGAAAAATAAAACATAGAAAAGGGTGATCTCAAATGCTCATTAAGGATAACAATATAGTGGAAACATTCATAAATAAGCATAAACATTTAAGGCAATGTAGACGACTAAAAAAATGCCTTTTAAACTTGAACTTCAGCTTAATATGGCAAAAAAATATCAAATAATTCCATTTGTTTACTCACAATGATATTATATTTGTTGAATAACCACATGAAATATCAACATCTAATCTCATAATGATGGAATGTATAATGTCGGGCATCATAACCACATAGTCAATGCCTTGTGCTAAGTCCACAGGTAAGATTTTGTCAAGGCCTTGTGCCAAGACAGTAGTTTGTCTCCTGAGACCTACTGATACATCGAGGAGCTATAGCGGGCTTCACCCGTCACTTACAAAGTCCAATGCATTCCTCATATGAATAGTATGAAACATAACATAAACATTCGTATTATAACTATCATACGAAATGTCATTAATTTATCCACAAACCATGAATGGTATAAAAATAGAACATCCACAGTCAAACATATCTCATTAAATAGAATATGGAATATTTTATTGTAACAGATTATCCTCAATAGTTAATAATGAAGGATTTTTACATAGATAAAAGTAATCATCAAAACTATTTGAGATAAATATCCCCCATTTCGTGAAAACATTTAAAAGTATCACTATTTATCGTGAAGTCATTTAAAATAGATTTTTGAATCAAAGTTTCCCATACCACTTTGAAACCTTTAAAGGGGATTTTAATTTGATAAAATTAATGTATATATAAATAAATACCTGAAACTATTTTTAAAACATGGACATCAATGAGAACGATTTAGAATAATAAATCTTTAACGCATTTAAAGTGATAATTTAGTTAGAGTTCCTAACCAAAAGAGAGACACTTGAATAAAAATAATTGAGGTAATCAAAACATTATAATATACTGGGAATAAAGGGATTCATGATATAATATGTCAAATTAAATTATATACACCATATAAAAGTGAATCAGTGTATAACAACAATTAAGTCTCAATGGAATGTAAACTGTTATGAAATATCTTATAAAGATTTAATACATGGTTAAGGATAAATCAGCGAAATAATTATGTCTGAAAAAAATAATTACGCTCAATATGATTGGATATTCAGTGTAAATCAATCATAGTACATTTATAGATATTATTGTAAAAATAACACCAATTAATTTGATGTTTAACTCAATAAATATAGATTGAGTTAAAATTACTCGTATCAATTTCATATCGATGACTTGAGAATTTATCAATGGAGTGATTATGTGTATCAGAAGTATATACACAGAAAGGGGAGTGGAAATTACTAAAAAAATAATAAATAGTGATTACACATATAATCATGGAGTAAAATTGTCAATGAACTATGCTTAAAGCCCAATGAGTGGAAATTGAAATATGAAATTCCCTTTCCAATTTGGTAACTTACGAATCATACACCCCATAATTGAAAGATCACAGAGTGAAGAAGTATATAACCAAATATTTAAATTATATTAACCATGGAATACAATCATGGGTTGTACATACACCACACAAAATGAAATTGTGGCAATATAGCATGAATCTCATGGGAATAAGAACCGAGATGAAAACTCTATACCACATCGTAATTAATCGAGTCATAAGACCAGAAGTTAATAGACACAAAATTAGTTCTAGAACACCATGAATAAAAATTGAATCATGATATCTTATATCAAATGTCAGCACACAATACACCACATGCAATAAATAAGTCTCTAATAATGGAAATCTCATAAAATTAAAAGTGAGATAAGAACCCCTTACCTCAAGTCTAACACGTCTTGTATGTTCGATATTATTCCTGAATTATAAACATAAGATAATTTCTACATGATTAAGAACATTTTTCAAGTTTATAATTCTTTTATATAACTTATTAAATTTATCTAACAATTAGTTAATTATTTGATTTCATATTGGATATTTTATCGATGTTCAGAAATTGAGTCAAAAAATAACTTGTTAAAATTTCAAATTTTCCATGAGGTCAAAAGTAAATTATCTCTAGAATTATAAACATGATTTAGATATCATATATATATTATATATACATTATATATATCTTTTCATAATAGTACATATCATTTGGATATAAGAAATTAATTGACCATTCATGGAGATGGTAAGCCGTACGTACACCTGAGCACTACTTTCATTTATATTTTTAATTTTAATGGGACTAAAAAAATGATACAAAGATATATTATAATTACAGTATAATATCATATATAATATCATTAAATAAATCTTTTATATATCTTAGATAATACATTAACGAGCCATATCATTTTTAGGGGGTGGTGGTCCGCACTACCTCACATGAAATTATCCCGTTTTACCCATAATGGAAACCATAAAATAATGATATAAATGGAAAATGCAGAAGCATAATGAAAACCTAAACATAATATATATATATCAATTATAAATATAGTTCCATCTTAATGGACACCATGAGAGGTGGAAGGAGATAATCAGACAATCATCGTTTCGTGAGGCTATAGTTTGCCATCCACAGAGACAATATGTTCTTCAGCCATTACATAGAGGTTTGTGTAAGAGTAGTTAGAATCCTTCTCATAACGACATTATAGTATAATGAGGATACTGGTGTTGTTATACAAGAATGTAATAAAATGTTTTTAGGGGTATGGAGAAGTAAAATAAAATGACTTCTTGAAATAAAAGTACTTCTTGAAGTGCCCTCTGCCTATGGTAAGGCTTATAAGAAATAGAGGGTTATCATGAAAGATTATTTTGGAAAGGGTTGGATGATCCAAGGGGATTGAGATTTGTGTGGAATGGGTTATAAGTGGTGTCCTTTTATAAGGGGGGGGGGGAGGAAATCTTTAGTAAAGTGTGAAAATATTATTTTATTATATAGTGATATTCGATTCCTAAAGGTCCAAAACAAATTACAGTCAAAGATAAGTTGACTCATTATCGATATAAAATCATCCAATATGAATTGAATAGGTTTTGAATATTATTTTAATGTTAATAATAATGTGTATTCAAATCATTTATTAATGTGGTAAATACTACATCATTATTGTTTCAAAAATTATTTAATTTATTTGAAGTCTAAAAATTATAAAAAAATAACATAATTTAGGAAATATTTTTATATTTCCAATGAATATTTATATTTGAAATATGATATATATAACCCCATTTAAAAATTGATATACTAAAAGATATTTGTTAAGGTCATTTTTGTCTTTACATGAAATTAATTAAAATAAAGTGTCATTATAACTCTTATATGGCTTTATAGGGTCTCAAAATCGACCCAAGGATGCCAATGGTCATCCATGACTCATTAATAATGTTAGGAAAAATGTTAAGGTTATTTTTTACTAATATAATATCATTTTTACCTTGAATTACACTATTTACCTTTAACCATGGTAAATAAAAGTACAACCTTACTATTCATCAAAAATTAATTTTATCTTATTGAACCACATTTTACTTATTAATAACAACCATATATGTCAGATTTTTGAAATTAAATTCACAGAAGTGGTAAAATTTCTTTTAAATGAAAAAAATCAGTTTTTAACTATTTCTATGTGGTTTCACTATTCATAATAATTTTATGTTTTTCATAAAAATACCAAAAATTCCACCTATGATATATTTAGTATTCCAAATTCGAAAATGATGTCTAAATTAAAAAATTAAAAACATAGAATTTGAATTAATTAATTTGAAATTAATTCCCATTGTCAAGGAAAATAGAGTGTTTTTAATAAATAATATATATCAAATGATTGACATTTATTTATGTCCAATTTCACAGGGAAATTAATTCCAATGATTTCCATTAGATTAAATGGAAAAAATATAATCTAATTAAACTTTAAATAAAATTTAATAGATAATCTAATAAAATAAATAATTTATATTCAAAGGCAGTTTTGAATTAAATTATAGTATTTTTCAATATTCATAAAAATTGAATTTTATCAGTAAATATCAAAAATTTACATAAAGTAAATTTTGATGTCCCGATTCTAAACGAAGAATTTTATTTTGACAAATGGAACATATGAAAGTGACCAAAACATTATTTAAAAAGGGTTCTCCATTAAAAGGTGGTAAATCAAAATTTTATATCAAATTATGTTTAAAATTATATTAATTCAAATTTTTAGCCTCTAACTTTAATTGGATAAATGTAAAAACATTTAACAAACATATATAATCATTTTGTGGTTAGTTCTGTTCATTCTCACACTTACAATGACTAGTTTTTAACAACCATTTAAAAGAAAAATATTATATTATTAGTGTGCAATGTAAGATGTTAAAGAAACCAATTTTTGTGTATCAGGTATACCATCGAACATAGTGTCCACCTTAAAGTATAATTAATATTTGGTTCAAAAATATTAATAAATCTGAATAATTTCATGTTCCTTATTTACCTGGGATGTTAAAAAATTTCCCCCTCATTCTCCACTCTTCTATATCTTTTTATCAACACATTTGAAACCATAATTTAATATGTATATGTTATATCATTTTAAAATTATATTTATTTTTTTAAACTACTTGAATAATGAAATTAAAGAAATATTAAATTAGCATACATCATATTCCAAATGATATTATAATGTCTTTTTTATTGTTAGTGAACTGCCCAGGAGGACATTTCAAATCTTATTCATATATTTAGTTGTATGAATACTTATTATAACTATTTCACGATATATAAATTTTGAAATATATTATTGTTAATATTTTATAATCATTTCTTCTAAAATTTAAATTTCCTTTGAAAATTAGCCAAATAAAAGGAAAAATTGGAAACATTAAAGGAAACAAATATTTCAAATATTTTCCAAATCAATAAAGTAATGTTAATAAATATAGGAAATTTTTTAAATTTTATGAATTAGGAAAATAATTAACACAATTCACTATTAGATTAATTTTTTAATATACCTATGTTCTCAATTCTTGTGTCATAAATGATACATAGTAAAGATAGATTTAATATAAGAGGATTCTCAAAACCAACTCATTTTATTTGGGTTATCCCATAATCATGAAATATTCAGTATGAATATTAATATTATTCTACATAAATAAGATTTTAATAATCTTAAATTTTATCTTTTTGGATATCAATGTTTCCACCATTACATTTAGTCCAAATACAATGATTTTTCAGGAAAGAAATAAATCAAAAAACATATCAATTTCCCCATTTCAGTAGGTTATTCATGACTGAATAATTATATTATTTATTACAAATATGTTTTATTTTATTCATTCATTAACACCATATTATATTCATCAATGTATGCTACATGAAATCCTAATGATAAACATTTGTTTCCATGGGCTATTTTTTGATTGAGATTGTTATACGTAATATGCGGTAAGCATGACTATGTGAATATTATGATATAATTGGTGATCGTAAAATTATATATCCCTTTAATTTATTTATTAATGTGATTTTTATAATGATATTCTCTTATTTTTTTCTTGAATATGATGATTTAATTATTCAAAATGATGATTTTATGATTAATTTACATATATTAGTCACATATATGTTGTCGGCTCTGTATAAAAATATATTTTATATTTTGACATTTTGACATGGTATTTTACTTATAAGAATCGTCAATTTATATGAAATTTTCACATGCCTTCAAAATTAGTTTTATGATTATCCCATTCTTATGAACTACTTGTGATGATTATGCTGAACGTAAACAATATATTCAGGTCACTTCTTTCGTTTATGTTATCCTTCCCCTTACTAGCCATTTAGATCACCCCTTTCATTAATGTATATATAGAGGTGATTACATGTTGTATGGATAATGTGATATTTATATTTATAAATAATATTAATTTAAATAAATGGTAATTTTATATTATGTACAAGTGAAATATGAATATTGTATTTCTATCAAATTTTTCATTTGGATCATAAATTGTATCTCTATTACATTATTTATATTAAAAAGGATATAATAGTCATGTAAGAAAAATGGGTCATTATATTTTCATCCATATTTTTTATGGAATATATTTTTATGATTCATATTTTTACATCATCATTGTTGTTATATGGATCAACATTAATTATTAGAAAAATTATTTTCAATATACATTTATTTAACTATTTTATTTTTCTTTTTAATGAAATTTTTTATGTGAAGTAAAATATTATTGGACTCTAAATTATTAATAATAAATGTTATACCCCAAATATAAAGAATATTTTCTTATTAGTAGCTTAAAAAATGACTATAAGTTATTAATCACCCATTAATAATGCAATAGGTTTTTATTCATTTGTATATTTATTGGTTCAATAATCGCCCACTGTATAATTAATTGTTTTTACATTAACACTGATATTTAAGGTGAGTTTTTTTATATTTCCATACTCTACATGTTGTTGGTAAAAATATTATTCATATGATTATCCAATGATAACTGAAATAAATTAATACATATTTTCATTTTTATGAATTTATTATAGTCTTGCATGTTATTCTTCTAATATAAAATCAACTTTATATCCACTTTTCATCCCATGAATTATATATTATTTAACCGTAGAATCTCAAGCATTATATATACACCATGTTATATAGATTAAAAATTCACCTCCCCCAATCTTGTGTCTTTTTTAAAATTTTGTGTGATCCAATAAAAATCCATTATCCTTCAAATTTAATGATTCTCAAAATGATTTTGGAATAAAAAATTACATTTCTTTATTTCGAAAATATTTTGATACTATGAAAAAAATATCCTATTAGAGTGAAATACATGAACCGGTTTGAATAATAAAGGTATATATAATAATAAATTTCATTCAATTTTATATGTTTAATTTTTTTATAATTTTTACATATTAAAAATGTATCATTTATTAAAATAATTAAACATTATTTTTTCATAAGAAACATATCAAAATTCTATAAAGATAGTGACGTATGATGTATCTTTTTAAGGTATAATAAATTATTGTAAATATATCCTAATAAAAATTTCTAAATAATTTTTTAATTATATCACTTCGTATAAGAATCATGATAAAATCTTATAGATATTACTATTTAATTTCCTAAATATAAAATTTTCAGTATGATTTGTTTTTTTCATGATTATATGATAATTATATATTTCCGTATCAGAAATATTTATAGTTTGAGAATTAACAAAAGAATATTTATTAATGAGGAAGTATCTTTTAAAATGGTGTATTTATTTATTGATAATGCATATTTTAATTTGAGTTTGGAATTTGATTACTATTTATTTTGATAATAGATTAGATAATTTATCTCTATAATCGTCCTATAATAAAAAAAATTATTAGTAGTGAACTATAGTTATTTTCTAGTAAAATTAATGATTCTATAAATAATGGGGATAACAAATGTTTTATGAAATATTTTTGTTAAAGTTTTATATTTATATTTAATAAAGATGGGCATACATAAAAAATTATATTTTTCATGGTGAAATATTACCTCACTAGAATGTAATACTATAAACAAAAGAACTAATGAATGTAATATTAAAAAGGATAACCACTATTTTTTGTCAAAATTTACTCACAATAGTAATTATCATGAGTAAAAAAATTAAATAAATATTATAATATTTTTTTATTATTATGATGAATAAAAAATTACAATACACAATATTTTTAAATGAAATGAAATAAATTGCTAAATAAGAATTAATCATAAATGATTTTAAATCAGAAACACATGATTTTGAATTATTGATATTTACAACAAGGTAAATATGAAATAATTTAATTATTATCCTATAGTTATTTAAATTTTAAAATATATCTCTAAAAGTTTCAGAAATAAATTAAATATAAATCACATTATATTAATATTAACTAATATCATGTTTTTATTATATACACACATGATTAATCATGGATTAAAAAATAACTTTCACTTTATTTTCACATCATTATTTCTTTTTAATTTCTAACATATTTTTTTCTAAAATTCACTATTAAAAGAACAAATCAAATTGAATATTTAAATATAATAGTGGGTCTTTAATATTCCTTATTCACATTTTTTAATATATCATGTCTTCTAAAAATACACATTGTAGAGTTTCATAGAGAAAAATATCATTATCTAAATCATGATAAATATCACAATATTTGACTAGATTTTATTTTAATATAATTCATACATAAATAGTTATGATCAATGAATTCATAAATTTAATTAAATTTACTATAAATAAATTACACCAAAATTATAATGATTAAATGACTCTATATAGTGTTCATTTTACCTATTGTGTTCAGTATAACTGTAGATATTTTGAGTGAATTAGACCCAATATATAGAAGTATTTATTCCATTAATATATCACATATCAAAAAATAACAATATTAAACACTATCTATGACATAAAAATATCTATAACTTCATCAAAGCGTTTATTTTTTTTAGATAACATAATATTTGTCTGAATAATCTAAAATATTATTGAAAGATTCATAATAAGTGAATCTGGAAAACCATTCTATAAGTAAAATCCTCACATAATTTCATCAACTTACATTCATGTATCTTAGTCATTAATTTTTTTACATTTAAATTATTCATGATATATTCTTATGTTTAAATAAATGTCACTATATTAATTATATATCAATTAAAAATGTAACTCATATGTGTTACTTACGTGATCTTTTATTAAAATTACTTTTATAACATATATTTAGAATATTTTATTCTAATAAAATATGTCATAATACAACTATTTATTTTTTAATTAATATGATTGAATAATATTTGTAAGATTATTAAATGTTGTGAACAACAATGTATTCAACTATTATTATTGAATCTAGTATCAATATTATAATATAAATTTTAATCATATTAAATATATATATTTTTCATTAAAAATCATCATGTGCCAAAAATTCATTATATGTTAAATATCATCTTGTACATAACAAATATATATAATTATATTCTATTATATATTACTATAATAATGAATATAAAATGTATACTCTCTAAATTAAGAATTGATTTATTTAAAACACATAAAATTAGGAATTGGTAAAATGAATAACTTTATTTTATAGATAATATATATGAAAAAAAATACTTTTAAATTAATAAAATAAAAAACAGAATGAATTATTTGATGATGAAATATAATAATTGTATAGAAAAATACAATATTGTTATTATATATTATATATTATAGAAAAATATCATTATAATGTTATAAAATAGTATAATTAATGAAATATTTTAATATGGAGGTCATGATTCCAATGTAAGAAGAATACGATAGTCTACAAGTGAAATTTTGTATGATATTTTAAGATAAGATATAGTTCAATCAAAATAATTTAAAAATATCATAATATTTAATTTAAGGAAATGGATTTTTTTTATAATTCTAGTTGATGGCACATAATGCAATCGAAAAAGTTTCAAAATTATTTATTAGCATAAATTAACTAATGAAACTATCTTGATGATGAAATGTGAAATTACTCCCACTCACCAAGAATTTTCATATATATTGGAAGATTTTTATTAAGAATGTGACTAAATATTTGAATAAATATTTAATATATGTCAATATTGAGATGAAAAAAAGACTTTTATAATTTTAGATAATTATTTTGATGTAATAATTATTTCTACCAGGATATAATAACATTTTATAGGATTGTTTTGATAGTTATCAACCTCATTCTCAATAAAGAATGATGATAATTAAGATATCTATATATTCATACAATTATTCCATTATAAATCAAAGACATGTTTTTGAATATATAGTAAATGAATATTGGAGAACATACTTCATTTTAAATGTAGGGATATTTCTAATTTGAAATATAGTGTTTATGAAACCAATAGTTACAAATTGTATGGATTGATTTTGTTTCATTTTACTGAAAAATTTCACACTTTATTTAATTATATATATTTTTTCATTTACCATTAATTATGATGGTACGATATATAAATTATAATACATTTAAATATTAAAAATTTAAATTTAATTGAATATTATTTTTATTTAAATTAATATTCTTTGTTGGGAAAGCGAATCTATAAGTCCAAAAACTAATTAGTTAGTTTGTGATGATATTTTATATAAACTGATTTCAGTTTATATAAAAATTGAACAATTAAGAGTTTAATATTCATTGTATAATTGTGTGACTCTTTGTTAGATTTTATGTA
Organism: Viscum album; assembly: GCA_963277665.1. Taxonomy (NCBI): domain Eukaryota; kingdom Viridiplantae; phylum Streptophyta; class Magnoliopsida; order Santalales; family Viscaceae; genus Viscum; species Viscum album. Next base: position 1,007,353,731 of record OY728159.1, read on the forward strand.
AATAATCAAGTTGGGATTATGATGCACGAAGTTCATGGATCAGTGTGAATCACGAAGTGTGTGAGGGGGTGAATATGTGACCCCTTTAAACTTTTTACAAATTTATTCTTTTCAATTAACCCTCTATGGATGGTTAATGCCTCATTCCTCTCATCTTGTGTCTCTCAGCCTTATCTTGAATGACATTGTAAATATAAAGGCATTGAACAAAATATTTACATGGTTTTGTTCAATGAACTACTCTGTACTGTGTTAGTTATCCTCTCCAACACATATTCTTCACTATAATATTATTATCAATAACAACGGTTGATATCATGTTCCACTATATCTCTCCTCTGTCCCATAAGAGTTTCATTATACTGCTTCACACAGTGTTACCAGAGTCCTACTAGACGGCTATAGAGTCCCACTGAAAACTTCTTTTCCTCCCTAAATCTCACAGGGTTATTTTATCAATCAATTAACACGAGTTTCTTCATTCAATATTCCCTTTGATTCTCTCTACATTATCCGATTCTCTTTCCCCAAAGGCTTTATGAATCTCCCATTCCCATGAATCTCTTCAAGAATCATCAATAGATTTTGGTATGGTATGTTGGCCTTTCTCATTTATTCTGATAACCATTGTGATTAGTCCTAAGTGAAACAATTTTCAAGAAATTATTTATTCTTTTGAAGAAAATGCGACCTCACATAGATGCGTGAAAGTGGTGGACACAACTTCATCATGAATATAAGTTGATATAATGATCTTTCACAATAATAGAACTTTCTATATTCATGAATCCTAAAAAATATTCATTTCAGATATAAGATATTCTTTTAATTCAGTCCGGCTTCCATCTCAATTTAATTCCACTTCATGGAAGGATTGCATGGAATCCAAACATCATGTATTTTGGTATCTCGTATAATTATTCTTAATGTATGTTTGTATGTATTCAATAATAGGTTCTTATCTTCTCCTTCTTTACACACGTGCACATACAATTTTGGTTCTTTCTTTAAATGCCTTTACCTGTGCATGTGCATATATGAATGTTTGAAAAATATACTTCTTCTATTTTATGTAAAAACACCAATGATTATTTTACATTGTACACACATGGATTTCTTCTTCTCATTCTATTTATCCATTTTATTCTTTACTTTGTACTTGGATCTGTAGTAATTACTTCTAGCAGATGAGTACCGACTGGATATATTCTCAACTAAACCAAATAGAAATTTCCAACATGGTGTGGAAACCTTAATGGGTGTAAGGATTTTGATGTATTATTCCCCTTTCTTCCAAATTATTCATTACATATGTTCACAACCGAATGGGTGGGATAAACCACGTTGTTCCCACGCACTTACTATAACCATATAAAATGGATTTCAAGTGTATATGCACTAATATACCATTAACAAGTCTACTTATTCACACAGGGCATCAAGTTACCTCTAATCAAGAACATGACTGAATCCCCACACGTACTTCCATTTTCTATAAATTCCCTTCTTCACCGAAACATGAACCCCTGCAATCACGAACAATAAATATCTATTTATGTAAAGGATGTTGTTTTTCTTTTGTTTATGAAACTGAAGTTGATAACTGTTCTCCTTCTTCACACAATGATGTATGAGGATCTCCTTCATAGAACCAGATGTGGTTCATTGTTCTATATTCACATAATCAAAAAAAGGGTCTGTAGGCACCGATTGTGTGTCTGTGAGGTCTTCATCACAAAATTGAGGTGAGGGTTTGAGAAACATGTTGCATGTTTGTGGTTTTCCTCCAATAGAGGGTGTGGTGTTAATGCAATTCTCATAAATGGTTCAAGAGTGTGATTATATTATTGAACACATGTGGGTCTTCTTCTCCTTGACTTAGTAAGGATGCCTGATCCTTTGGTCAGTACTTTGTTTCAATGGAGAAAAAAGAGTTTTCTCAAAATATTCATCAACCAAATGATTCTACAGAATCCTTATTTTATAGATGTGTATCCCAGTATAGCTACTCACTAGAATTCCCATTGAGATGCCTCGGGGTTCAAATCATTGAATGCCCAAGATCTTTCTCTTCAGAATATACTAATGCAGGATAATATTTCATGAATCTGTCAGTTTGTTTCAATGCATATTAAGATTCTGAATTTCATGTTGTAATAATCCACATGTGCATGTCAGGAGGAATGCATATAGGGAATCCTCTCAAATGGAGAATGGACTAGCCTCTAGTAACTGCATTTTCCTTAGCCTATGCATACTCTCTGTTTAATTCTCGTTTATGGAAATGAGAATTCATGCATGTGATCGTGATACCCAGACAATCATAATGATCCTATTATTTTTTCTAGTGGTCATGCATGGAGATCAGATCATATACACCAGTGAGTAGCTATTGTGGCATCATGCAGTGGTGAGAGGATGAAAAATTCATGACTTGATGAGCATCAGGAATATCATGTTCAAACATGCAGTGTGCGAGATGGATGGATGGTATAGATTTGATCGCGGGGTGAAATATGGGATGTGCATCCATTATTACACATATGATTAGATCAAAGGCTCCAATTGATTCTGTGTTTTTTAAAAAAAATATTACATAGAAACAGAGAATCTCTGAGCTGTAGTTAAAATATTAACCCACATCAGAATATGCTCAAAATTCTCCTCCTCTATCCATTGTACCACACTCTACCATGTCCTCCTTGCAGGAGTGCCCTAAACCTACCCTTTTCACCCTTCCACTACACCGCCCCACATAGTGGCACTGTCATTGTTCTCTTATATACCCATGTGGGTAAACTCTTGTTCATGATCCTTGACCAGTGCTTGCCTTCCACTTCACATCTACCCTTTATGTCACCCCTTGGGCATAGTAGACCTAATACTGCTAGTGCCTAGGTTTGAGGCTATAATATGGCAGGTGAATGACCCTATTTTTTGAGTGTATTCCTATAAAAATTTCTTCTATGGGAAACATGTATGGCCACCAAGTAATCAAAACATCAATGGACAACGCTCTTTAAATGTCAATCCCATGCAGCTCTTCAACAATTGTCATCTTCATTAGTTATCTTTTATTACAATAATTTCATCATCATGCATTATGAATTCCATTATGAATGGATCATATCCTTTAATGGCCATTATTTTAAGTCCTCAATTCTATTTTTAATGGTAATTACAAATATCTTCACTCATCAACCTTAATACAACAATAGATGGTACTGCTATTCACTCCCACAACAATTTAAACATAATGCATTGAAATATTTAATTAAACAAGGAGTTCTCTTTAACACATGTCTCGGTCTGTGATGATCAGCACAAAAAATTGCCTGATTTTTTAAAAAGAATTTCATGAATGGAATCCAATGTCATTTCAAACATATTATCCAATTGACATAATCTTTGGAACAACTTCCCCTCTCCAATCATCATCACCACAAAAATTACTACCTTTCTATTAACATATTTAAACCTTATTAGCATGAAATGTAAAACTATGATCTCCAATAAATATATCCCAAAAAATTATCAGTTTGTTATATAGTTAACTATGAAAATATACTACATAAATAAATATATACACATTCTTATTAAATTTTATTTTTATTGAGGAAATATAATTTATCTATTTAATTTTAAAAAATAACTTTTGTTTATTGTATAAAATATATAAAATATCTAACCATGTTTTGTTAATGTTTCAAAAAATATCATTTTTTACATGGTGATAGAACATGTTCCGAAATATGATAGTGAATTTTATCTGAAATATATGTTTTTAGGAAAAATAATTTTGAATGATGATTATATAAAATAAAATTATTAATGGTATAATTTTTAGAAAATATCATTTGTGGTATAACATTCAACCAAAATGTTTTTTATTTTTAGAAAATATATATTTTGGATTAATAATTCAAATTGAATATTTGTTTCAAACTAATTTTTTTTGGAGTTTCCTTAGTTATTGTTTGTTACAATTTTATTAGTGATGTTTTTCTATTCCTCAATGTTCTATGGTATCTAAAAACGTTATGTGAAAATTTGGGGATGTAGAATGGAATGAAATTTATGTATATAAAAATTAGTAAGATATATGTTTTTGTGAGTATATGAGGAAATCACTTTTACTATTTAATGTTTTGGATGATTGTATGTATTAGTAAATTCATAAAGTAATACTATTTAGTTAATTATTTTATATAGATATTTTAAAATGTTAATATTACATTGAATTCATTGTTTATATGTTTATAGTATAATTACATGTATGAAAATATTTTTTTTGATTATAATAAAAATTATGTTACAATAGAAACATAAATGAACAATAAAATTTTAAATATAATATGATGCTACATTATTATAAATTTTAACTGACTAAATATTAATCTTCATAAAATAAATTTAACCAAACAAAATATATATGTTGAATGAAAACATAACATAGAAATCATATATTGTGTAATGTTTTTGATATACATTGAGTTGAAGATACATAAATAAATTTTTATTTTTTTATACTTTAAATAAATATTGTGGAATATAAATATATTTATTTCTAAATATCAGTTTTTTTATTTTCTATACTCTTTATAAAAAAATATTTTACATTATGTATCTATACATGATGTTAGAATGAAAAACGTTACCTATAAATAATAGTGAAAATATATTGGGATCTATTTAATCAATATCTTGAAGAATTCTAATGATGGTTTACTACTGTTTTGATATTGTAATTTTTTTGGACCATGGAGGAAATATTATAATAAATATTTCATTTATTTAATGAAATAAAATTTCAAAATAATAAATAAATAAATAAAATATTTATAAAATTATGTTTTTTATTATTTTAGAGTGGTATGGATTTGGTTATACTTTTCTAAACACACACACTTTCATATATATATATATATAGGAAAATGTCGGTGTATTCATGTATACTATAATTATTTATTGTAGGAATTTTTATCATATTAGATATATTTTTTGTTGAAAAAAATAAATTAAATATAATTTGATAAAAATATATTTTTGTTTTTATGAACAATCACTAAAACTGTATTATATTTTTTCATATATTTTTTCTATTTTAAATATTTTATTTTCCCAAATATTGTAATATAAAAAAAATATCCACAAATAATTTTATTTTTAATCAGACATTCTCTAAATGAAAAAAGTACCCGATGTGACAACTAAGAGAATAATTTTACTATTTAACAAATAATACCATATAAATTTTATTATATCCATAAGGATAAATGTTTTAATAAAAATTAAATTTAGTTAAAAAATATAATGTTTACAAGAAGGGTAATTTGGTCTTCCATATCAATAATTAAAATAGAAAAACAATGAAGAGGTAGACGATATTCATTCTCCCATTTTGGAGGCCCTTTAGTATATTCCATTATGTAATAAACATATATATATGGTTCTCATTACCACCTAAAATATGGTTTATTATCATATTCTAGTAACCAACAAAGTACTGGATCACACATATGATAACAATACAACAGATCCTTTGGATCCTCTATATGTTTGTTTGCATAAGGATCATATTACTACTATATAATATGGTTATCAACAGACTTTGATGATTATTTCTAAATATGACCATAGATATAAAAAACCCCAATTGAAGGTAAGGATATTCTTTTCATGACATTTGATGAAGGTCATATCCCTACCATACTCCAATACATTAACGGTGGGTCTTTACACATCGTCACTAGATTACGTATACGGTAAACTTAATCACTATCTACAGTAAAAGGAGAAACTACCTTAATATTCCTCCTTATAGTATCATGTAGATGGATTATGAGATTACTACATATTACATCCACAATATAAGTCATTATCATTGAGATATCATGAAAATAAAACAAATTCCTTCTTTTGGGAAGACACCATCATATTGAGAGTTTCAAAAAAAGGTGTTTATAGATAGAGTTCCCTATCAACCATCAAAATCACATAACATCAATTTAAAAGAGAAATATATTACTGATCCTTGTATTCATGCTTGGTTGAGGAATTTTCATTCAATTATTATGAATATATCATGTTAATATAGTTGTAGTTGTCAAAAAATAACCTTTTAACTCGATTTTTTACATAACCACATCAATATATAATGTCACACCTAAGCTAAAGGATAACTAAATTCTTCACATATAATATATCATTTGAAAAATAATTAAATAAATAAATGATAATTACATCAATTCTCAAAAATGAATGTTCCTGTAAAGACCCATAAAATTAAAGGCAAATTTTTTCTTAATTTTCTTTGGAATTTGACAAGAACACGGTTTTTGACGGCACCTGATTCCGAGGCGCGGTGTGCCCGGAATAAATTTCCGAAGTTTGGCTCGGGTACGTTCAGTGAACGAATGAGCGGGAATTTCTAACTTTTGATCCGGTGCTCGGAATTGAAATCCGAGGACACAGATGAACTCACAGCGCCAATATTCGCTTAAGGAGGCCTTTTCCGAGGTTGCGTTTTATGGGGAATGAAAGTCAGTTTTGGGAAAAATTAAAAGAAGTTAAATAAAATGTGGAAACACCATTTTATTTTTAACTTGTTGGTTAACTTCTCCCAAAGAAAGTTAGGGGTGTGACCCACATCCACTTAACCTCCCTTGAGAGGATTAAGTGTGGTGGGGCCCACACGAACCCTAACACTTCACCTTCTTTTTTTTAACTCCCTTTAACTCCTCTTTTAATGAACTTGACAACTTGGGTTATTAAATGGGTTGAGTTGTTTAATTTCAAACCTTTGAATTTCAAAATGGTTTGATTGTGTAAATAAAATAAGACTTTAGATTATTTTATTTTGTTAGAATTCTCTAGCCATCTTGAGTGGTTTTGAAGAATTCTCTCCATCTTCTTCAAACTTTGACGAAGAACGCAAAGAACATTCGGACATCGATGAAGAACGCCACGTTCTCGGGAACCGTCTTCTGCGACGCCACACATGCGACACTGACGACGTCTCCTTCTGCGTCATCTCTTCCGCGACGGTTTCCCGCGACGAAATCGCCATTAAAGAGCTTTGAATCCTCACTTCACGACATCGACATCCTTTTTCCGCGACGTCGATCACCGCGACGCTCGTCTTCCGTGGGTCGTTGATGAACATCGTTCTTGAAACCGAGGTAGGGGTTTGTTGTTGTTTAATTTATTTATTCTCGTTCTTGGTTCTATCATGAAAATCTTGAGGATAAATGAATATGTGCTATCGTCTAACGAGAGGGGGGGGGGGGTGGTCGAACCGCACAAACACGGCCGAACCCCCCTCCTTTTTTCTTGAATGTTTCTTGCGGGTGAAATGTGATGTCGTGGTGCCGTCGCACCACGCAGATATCTTCTGACAATTATTGCGCGGCGCCGTCGCGCCGCGCCATGCCGTGGAAAGATTACCATGAACGCGATGCCTTCGCGCCGCGTCGAAGGAAACCGAAGGTGCCGCGGCCGGAGCGGGGCCGCGACGGAGGGGTGCGGTGCCGTCGCACCGCACCGGACAACGAAGGCCGCGGCCAGTTCCGGGCCACGGCGGAACGAGAAGACCGGTGGCCAGCTGGGCCGCCGGTGTCGGAAGCCGGAAAGGGGACCGGCCTTGCCGGTCCCGTTGAGGAAGAACCGGCCGGCTAGGTTGGGATGGCCGGAAGGGAGAAAATCAGGGGAAATAATTTCCCCCGGCCAGCCATAATGGCCCCCCATTATGAGGGGGGCAGGCACCCCCCCCGTTTCCAGTAAGCTCGGCCTTCGGCCGAGCTGGCAGCGCGCCCAACGCGCTGCCTTGCACCGAACTGGCACGCCGGACCGGTTCGACAGGCCAGGCCGGGCAGAGCCAGGCCGGACCGTTCTGGGCCAGGTCGACCCTGTCCGGGGTGGGTCGACCCGGTTCGGGCCATCTGGGGGGTCTCGTGCCGGGACGGCCCGGGCCCAAAACCCCCGTTACCGAGCGGTTTGGATTCAAATTCCCATAACTTGGGCTACGGATCTCCAAACGATGCACCGTTAGTGGAAATGCGATCTTTGGATCGAGACGGTCGTTTCAGTATATCGCACTCAAGGTTTCGGAATACTTTGAGTTCGGCCGGGTTGGTTCGTACACGAAACCAACCGGGCCCTCAGAGCGGAAACGCTCATATCTTGAGCTACGGACATCTGAATGACGTGCCGTCAGCTTTGTTGTGTTCCTATTAGTGAGACAGATCTTTTGGCTTACTACGCCTGAGGTTTGGATGCAGGTGGAGTATGGTCGGGTTGGTTTTTCCTTAAAAACCAACCGGGCCCCTGGGACCAAAAGGCCAATAACTCTCAGACCGGGCGTCCGATTGACGCGCCGTCTGTTGCGTTGAGTTCCTGTTGAAGATACAGAACTTTTGGATACATCCACTCTGGACTATGTGACAGTTGCTGTATCAGCATCCCGGCTCGTGGAGTGGACCCTCCCGAACGAGCTTGTTGTGTGCGGGAACCCTAGAGCTGGCTGCGATTGTGACTGCTACTGCTACTGCTACTGCGACTGTGAATGCTACTGCTACTGCTACTGCGACTGTGACTGCTACTGCTACTGCTACTGCTACTGTGACTGCGACGACGACTGTACAGAGATCCTTGGTGGATTCGACGACGACTACAGCACTCAGCGATCCTACGTGGATCAGTGCTACAGGTCCTGTGTGGGCCCGATCCTGTGTGGGTCCGATCTTGTGTGGGTCTGCGCTCAGCGGTCCTGTGTGAACCAGCGCCTACAGGTCCTATGTGGGCCTGATCCTGTGTGGGTCATTGCGGGGGTTAGTTACCTATCGGTCCTTCGTGGGTCCGACGACTTAGATGGATCAGTGATCATCTTTATCGTTATCCGAAGAAGTATACCTGTGTGAGCTGAATTCTGTTGCTTTCCTGTGTGGATTGTCTTGTTCTATCCCGTGTGGATTTCGTTTTGATTTCCTGTGTGGAATACGTATACTTTCCTGTGTGAACTGAGTTGTACTTGGGCTCGGAGGTTGGAGCGTATTGGAATTGATGACTTAGGTATATGTATGGGCATATACCTAAGTAGTGTTGGTTGTTACTTCGTGTTTTTATCTTTCGTTTGTGGTTTATCCTTTGTGGATTTTGGGAGACCTTCGGGGGTCTCGGGGTCCCTACTGAGTATCTTATACTCACCCCTGCACGGGCAATGCCCGCAATACGTTGTGTTGGATGCAGACGACGGACGACGTTGATCGTGGCTGAGGCTTGCAGAGCAGAACGATACCTGGAGGTGGACCTCTGGGCGGGACGTGCCCGGAGCGGACGACGGGACCCGGGGAGCAGTGGAGCTATCTGTACCCACCCTTCAGGTGGGATTTCCAGTGGATAGCTCGGTGTAGCGGTTTTTACTTTACTGTTGTTGTTTTCCCTTTCGAGTTGTACTTTACTTTCAGTTTGGGTTTGTATACTGGCCCATTTACTTTTCCGCACTTTCAGTTGTACTCTGTTTTTACTTAGTGTTTACTTTTCCGCTTGCTTACTCTGTGGTGTTTGTTTACTTTTCAAAGGCAATGCCTTCCCTTTTTACTGGGTTTTACGCCTTAGTGCTAGTCGCCAGCCCCTGGCCTATGGAAGGAGGGCTTGGGGTAGTCACGACACGGATCCCGAGGGCGGGTCGTGACAAATTGGTATCAAAGGAGTTTGGTTCTACCGCGAACTCTGATCTTTTCTATGTGAAGAAATAATGTTTAGCGTATTGAGTGTGGTTATCAGTCAAGGGAGTCCAGTGTTGGTGCGGCGGCGGACGTATCCGTACACCAAGACCCTGACTACTGATTTCCGACTTAATGCACGAAAACATTGATTGCATGTGTGTTTCAAAGTTTTCTTTGTGATTACTTTATATCAGCTCACCAGGTATACTGTTCTGACCGTGGCGCACCTGTTTCCTTTTCAGGATGGCCCCACGACAGCAACCAGCTAGGGTTCCGAGAGTCGATCATGATAACAACCCATCGAGCGATGAGGTCTCGGTGCAGGGCCCTTTGTCAGAAGTGGCACCAGCGGTAGCTCTACCCGCTGAGCCACCAATGCTTCCGGCACTAGCCGCTGACGATGCACGTCGCCTTGGATCTCTGCATGAGTTTTAGCGCCAGCGACTGCCCAGGTTTCGTGGGGAGACGGACCCCCAGGCAGTAGAGGACTAGCTGGAGGTAGTGGTATGAGTTTTTAGGCTAGTGAGGACACCTGCAGACCTCATGGTGATCCTCACTGCGAGCCTACTACACGCAGCAGCAGGATGATGGTGGAGCATGATGCTCTATGTGCACGATGAGGCATCTCTACTTTGGACGGACTTTGAGAGCCTCTTCCGCTCGGAGTTCTTCCCAGCCACCCTTCGTGCGGTGCGTATCCAGGATCTTCTTCAGCTGCGGCAGGGCAGCATGACGGTCGCTCAGTACTCGGCGAGATTTAATGATCTCTCGTGCTACTCGACCGACATGGTACGAGACCGATTCTTCCTGGATCGGACCTTAGAGCAGGGTTTGAGACACGAGATTAGGGCATCACTTATCTCCCTTATCATACCGACTCATATAGGAGTACTAGAGCGGGCCCTTTTGATCGAGAGCTTCCTTGCTGAGTCTACACCAGTGCCGAGACCCACCGCAGTGCGGCACGTGGAAGAGTCATCTGCAGCAGGCAGTCGACAGATGACTCAGGGGTCCAGGCAGACCAGACCTTCAGGCAGACAACCTCAGGACACTGGCTCAGCAGTGCGGGGCACACAGCACGGAGCCAATATTTCGAGAGGCAGACAATGCTACTCGTGCGGCGGGTAGGGCCACATGGCTCGTGACTGCCCGACCCGCCGTGCTGAGGAGCAGCAGACGGTTGAGGGACCACCGAGGCAGAGGTAGAGGGTCGACCGTGGTGGTCCGTAGGGCGGAGGCGGACGAGGAAGGGGAGATGGATGAGCAGCAGGTGGTGGGCGACGCTTTGAGGCTCTGCCACCACCACCACCAGGAGGTCCACCCCAACCACAGGGAGCTGGCGGGCATAGAAAAGCACAGCTCCAGGCAGTAGAGGCCTACGACCACGGCACGCCCGAGATGATTCGAGGTACTATATGTGTCTATTCCACCCTTGCTGTAGTACTTATAGACACAGGAGCGAGTCACTCTTTCATAGCCGCTGCCCTTGTTTGGAGATCGGAGATTTCGACAGAGCCGTTGGCTCGATCCTTATGGCTAGAGACTCCTACGGGAGCAGACGCGACGATTACACACTGGTGCCGGCAGTGTGAGCTTACTCTAGGAGGTGAGAGTTTCGGCTGGGATCTTCTTGTAGCATCATCGACGCCTTATGACGTCATCTTGGGAATGGATTGGCTATCTACGGTCCATGCACAGATTGACTGTTTTAGGAGCAAGGTGCGATGTGTACGCACTGACGGGAGTAGGTTCACCTTCACCGGCGAGAAGGGAGCCTTTTCAGCACAAGATGGACTTCCGCAGAAGAGAGGAAAGCCCATCACTCATCAGTTGGCTAGCCTCATCCTTGGAGCAGTTGACGTGCGGAGTCCTAGTTTTCCTGCAGTGGTGGATCAGTTTGCGGACATTTTTCTCGACGACGTTCCTGGGCTACCTTCTCGCAGAGAGGTAGACTTTTATGTTGACCTGTACCCCTGGACAGCCCTGATATCCACTCCAGCATATCAGATAGCCCCCTCCGAGCTTCGAGAGCTACGAGTACAGTTGGAGGACTTGCAGGGCAAGGGGTTCATCCGAACCAGTCTTTCACCCTGGGCTTCCCCGATATTGTTCGCCAAGAAGGCGTACAGGAGCTTGCGACATTGTGTTGACTATCGTTGCCTGAACCAGGTGACAATGAGGAACAAGTATCCGCTACCGAGGATTGATGAACTCTTTGATCAGCTCAAGGGAGCATGGTGGTTCTCGAAGATAGACCTCAGGTCAGGCTATCATCAGCTCAGAGTCAGAGACGAGGACGTGTAGAAGACGACCTTCAGATGTCGGTATGGCCACTATGAGTTCTCGGTTATGCATTTTGACGTAACCAATGCTCCAGCAGTGTTCATGGCCCTCATGAACAAGATCTTTCATCCATACCTCGATCGATTTGTCATGGTCTTCATCGACGGCATACTGATTTACTCGACGACTGAGGAGGAACACACATACCACTTGCGAGTTGTACTAGACACACTCCGAGAGCACCAGCTTTATGGTAAGCTCTCGAAGTGCTAGTTTTGGATACGTGAGGTCCACTTCTTGGGACACGTCATCTCTGAGGCGGGAGTTGCAGTGGGTCCCGTGAATATCGAGGAAGTGCTAGCTTGGGAGCCACCCAAGAGCGTGATGGAGGTTCGGAGTTTCTTGGGACTAGGTGGATACTATCAGAGATTCGTGCCAGACTTCTCTAGAGTTGCGGCACCACTCACAACTTTGAAGAAGAAGGGGAAACCCTTCGTGTGGTCAGACAGATGTCAGCAGACCTTCCAGGAGCTGAGACAGAGATTGACCAGCGCACCTATCTTGAGGTTGCCTGAGGAGGGGGTATGGTACGTAGTCTACTGCGATGCATCAGGGACCGGACTCAGATTTGTTTTGATGCAGGAGCGGGCAGTGATTGCCTATGGATCACGTCAGTTGAGGCCACATGAGTAGAACTATTCTACCCATGACCTGGAGTTAGCAGCAGTGGTCTTCGCTCTGAAGACATGGCGACACTACCTGATGGGTGAGCGCTTTACAGTCTTTTCTGATCATCAGTCTCAGGTATATCTTCGCACAGAAGGACCTGAACCTGAGATAGTGGCGATGGCTCGAGTTCCTCCAGGACTATGACTTTGAGATAGTCTATACTCCTGGGAAGGGGAACGTAGTAGCCGATGCCCTCAGCAGGAGGACGGGCATTCAGCTACTTGAGGAGGCGACAGAGCAGCTAGCCTCTTTGTAGATATCCTTCGTGTGTAGAGATGGAGCAGCCTTCCTCCAGTCTCTCATAGTCACCCCTCCACTACTAGAGCAGGTCAGAGAGGCACATCGTGAGGACGCTGACTATGAGACACGACGTGCACTGATATCCTTGGGACAGGCACCTGATGGTTTCTCCCTTGGAGCAGAGCACAACATCCTTTTCAGAGGACGTACCATGGTACCAGTCGCTTTGCGAGAGGAGGTGCTGAGAGAGTTTCACACTTCTCATTTGGCGGTACATCTTGGAGTGGCAAAGATGTACCAGGATCTCAGACGACAGCACTGGTGGCCGGGCATGAAGAAGGCCGTAGCAGAGTTCGTTTCTCGATGCCTCACCTGCCAACAGGTGAAGGCAGAGCACCAGGTACCAGCAGGCTTGGTACAACCCTTGGATGTCCCGGAGTGGAAGTGGGACGGGATATCTATGGACTTCGTGACTGGACTTCCACACACTTCTAGAGGTCACGAATCCATTTGGGTGATTGTTGACCGACTCACCAAGTCGGCACACTTCTTACCCATCAGAGAGCAGGGCTCAGTGGAGAGCTTGTGACGTCTCTACGTTCAAGAGATTGTGCGGCTCCACGGTGTGCCATCATCTATCGTCTCCGATCGAGATGCTCGATTTACTTCCCAGCTTTGGAAGGGGTTACAGGAGGCGTTCGGGACGCAGCTACGTCTGAGCACAGCCTTTCACCCTCAGACGGATGGTCAGACGGAGAGGACCATTCAGACTCTCGAGGACATGCTCCACACATGTGTCCTCGACTTTGGTCGTAGCTGGGAGGACCACCTATCCTTGGTGGAGTTTGCGTACAACAACAGATACCACTCCACCATCGGGATGGCACCGTACGAGGCGTTGTACGGCCGACCTTGTAGATATCCTTTGTGCTAGACGGACCCTGGGGAGTCAGCACTTGTGGGACCGGAGATGGTCCAGGCCACGACAGAGAAGGTCCGGGTTATCCAGGAGTGGATGAGGACAGCTCAGAGCCGGCATAAGTCATACGCTGACAGGAGGCGGAGGCCACTAGAGTTCGATGATGGCGACCACGTCTTCTTGCGGGTCTCACCTCGAAGTGGTATACGGAGATTTGGCCGGGGCGACAAGTTATCTTCGCGCTTCATCGGAACCTTCCAGGTCCTCAGCAGGATTGGCGAGGTGGCTTATCGCCTGGCTCTACCACCTCAGTTGCACCGGGTGCACGACGTCTTCCACGTATCTCAGCTGAGGAGATACGTGCACGACCCGACGCACATCATTGACCATGGGGAGCTTGACGTTGATGATGGGGCGACTTTTGAAGAGGTTCCAGTGGAGATCGAGGATCAATAGGAGCGGGTCCGACGTGGACGGTCGATTCCTCTAGTGCACATCAGATGGCAGCACAGGAACCTCCATGAGAGCACTTCGGAGCGGGAGGCTCAGATGCGTGCTCAGTACCCTCATTTGTTTCCCTAGTTTTTGATGTATCTTTACGGGGACGTAAATCCCTAAGGTGGGAGTAATGTAAAGACCCGTAAATTTAAGGGAAATTTTTTCTTAATTTTTTTTGGAATTTTACAAGAACGCGGTTTCTGACAGCACCTGATTCCGAGGCCCGGTGTGCCCGGAATAAATTTCCGAAGTTTGGCTCGGGTACATTCAGTGAACGAATGAGTGAAAATTTCTAACTTTTGATCCGGTGCTCGGAATTGAAATCCGAGGACACCGATGAACTCGCAGCGCCGATATTCGCTTAAGGATACCTTTTCCGAGGTTGCGTTTTATGCGGAATGAAAGTTCGTTTTGGGAAAAATTAAAAGAAGTTAAATAAAATGTGGAAACACATTTTATTTTTAACTTGTTGGTTAACTTCTCCCAAAGGGAGTTTGGGGAGGGACCCACATCCACTTAACCTCCCTTGAGAGGATTAAGTGTGGTGGGGCCCACACGAACACTAACACTTCACCTTTTTTTTAACTCCCTTTAACTCCTCTTTTAATGAACTTGACAACTTGGGTTATTAAATGGGTTGAGTTGTTTAATTTCAAACATTTGAATTTCAAAATGGTTTGATTGTGTAAATAAAATAAGACTTTAGCTTATTTTATTTTGGTTAGAATTCTCTAGCCATCTTGAGAGGTTTTGAAGAATTCTCTCCATCTTCTTCAAACTTTGACGAAGAACGCGAAGAACATTCGGACATCGACGAAGAACGCCACGTTCTCGGGAACCGTCTTCCGCGACGCCATACCCGTGACACCGACGACGTCTCCTTCTGCGTCATCTCTTCCGCGACGGTTTCCCGAGATGAAATCACCGTCAAAGAGCTTTGAATCCTCACTTCACGACATCGACGTCCTTTTTCCACGACGCCGATCACCTTGACGCTCATCTTCCGCGGGTCGTTGACGAACATCATTCTTGAAACCGAGGTAGGGGTTTGTTGTTGTTTAATTTATTTATTGTTGTTCTTGGTTCTAGCATGACAATCTTGAGGATAAACGATTATGTGCTATCGTCTAACGAGAGGGGGGGGGGGGGGGACCGTACAAACACGGATGAACCCCCCCTCCTTTGTTCTTGAATGTTTCTTGCGGGTGAAACGTGATGGCGTGGTGCCGTCTCACCACGCAGATATCTTCCGACAATTATTGCGTGGCGCCGTCGCGCCGCGCCGTGGAAATATTATCATTAACGCGACGCCGTCGCGCCGCGTCGAAGGAAACCGAAGGCGCCGCGGCCGGAGCGGGGCTGCGGCAGAGGGGCGCGGTGCCGTCGCACCGCACCAGACAACAAAAGCCACGGCCGGTTCCGGGCCGCGACAGAATGAGAAGACCGGCGGCCAGCCGGGCCGCCGGTGTCTGAAGCCGGAAAGGGGACCGACCTTGCCGGTCCCGTTGAGGAAGAACCGGCCGGCCAGGTTGGGCCGGCCGAAAGGGAGAAAACTGGGGGAAATAATTTCCCCCGGCCAGCCAAAATGGCCCCCCATTATGAGGGGGGCCGATTTCACAAAGGGGGGCAGGCGGCCCCCCCGTTTCCAGCCAGCTCGGCCTTCGGCCGAGCTGGCAGTGCGCCCAGCGCGCTGCCTTGCGCCGAACCGGCGCGCCTGGCCGGTTCGCCAGGCCAGGCCGGGCCGGACCGTGCCGGTCCGGGTCGACCCAGTTCGGGCCATCCGGGGGGTCTCGGGCCGGGACGGCCCGGGCCCGAAACCCCCGTTACCGAGCAGTTTGGATTCAAATGCCCATAACATGGGCTACAAACCTCCAAACGACGCGCCGTCAGCGGCGATGTGATCCTTGGATCGAGACGGTTGTTTCAGTATATCGCACTAAAGGTTTCGGAATACTTTGAGTTCGGACGGGTTGGTTCGTACACGAAACCAACCGGCCCCTCGGAGCGGAAACGCTCATATCTTGAGCTACGGACGTCCGAATGACGTGCTGTTAGCTTTGTTGTGTTCCTCTTAGTGAGACAGATCTTTTGGCTTACTCCGCCCGAGGTTTGGACGCAGGTGGAGTACGGTCGGGTTGGTTTTTCCTTAAAAACCAACCGGACCCCTGGGACGAAAAAGCCAATAACTCTCAGACCGGGCGTCCGATTGACACGCCATCTATTGCGTTGAGTTCCTGTTGACGATACAGAACTTTTGGATACAACAACTCTAGACTATGTGAAAGTTGATGTATCAGCCTCTCGGCTCATGGAGCGAACCCTCCCGAATGAGCTTGCTGTGTGCGGGAACCCTAGAGCTGGCTGCGACTGTGACTGCTACTACTACTGCTACTGCGACTGTAACTGCTACTGCTACTGCTACTGCGACTGTGACTGCTACTGCTACTGCTACTGCTACTGCTACTGTGACTGCGACGAAGACAGTACAGAGATCCTTGGTGGATTCGATGACGACTACAGCACTCAGTGATCCTACGTGGATCAGTGCTACTGGTCCTGTGTGGGTCCGATCCTGTGTGGGTCCGATCCTGTGTGGGTATGCGCTCAGCGGTCCTGTGTGAACCAGCGCCTACAGGTCCTATGTGGGCCCGATACTGCGTGGGTCATTACGGGGGTTAGTTATCTATCGATCCTTCATGGGTCCGACGACTTAGATGGATCAGTGATCATCTTTATCGTTATCCGAAGAAGTATACCTGTGTGAGCTGAATCCTGTTGCTTTCCAGTGTGGATTGTGTTGTGCTATCCTTTGTGGATTTCGTTTTGCTTTCTTGTGTGGAATACGTATACTTTCCTGTGTGGACTGAGTTGTACTTGGGCTCGGAGTTTAGAGCGTATTGGAATTGATGACTTAGGTATATGTATTGGCATATACCTAAGAAGTGTCGGTTGTTACTTCGTGTTTGTATCTTTCATTTGTGGTTTATCCTTTGTGGATTTTGGGAGACCTTAGGGGGTCTCGGGGTCCCTACTGAGTAGCTTATACTCACCCCTACACGGGCTATGCCCGCACTACGTTGTGTTGGTTGCAGACGACGGACATCGTTGATCGTGGCTGAGGCTTGCAGAGCAGAACGGTACCTGGAGGTGGACCTCTGGGCGGGACGTTTCCAGAGCGAACGGCGGGACCTGAGGAGCAGTGGAGCTATCTGTACCCACCCTTCAGGTGGGATTTCCAGTGGACAGCTCGGTGTAGCGGCTTTTACTTTACAGTTGCTGTTTTCCCTTTCGAGTTGTACTCTACTTTCAGTTTGGGTTTGTATAATGGCCCATTTACTTTTCCGCACTTTCAGTTGTACTCTGTTTTTACTTAGTGTTTACTTTTACACTTGCTTACTCTGTGGTGTTTGTTTACTTTTCAAAGGAAATGCCTTCCCTTTTTACTGGGTTTTATGCCTTGGTTCTAGTCGCCAGCCCCTGGCCTATGGAAGGCGGGCTTGGGGTAGTCACGGCACGGACCCCGAGGGCGTGTCGTGACAGTTCCATATCTAGTCCATAATCTCACTCTTCTATTATACAAACACCATTGATTTCATGGTGCCTCATGATCAAATTTAAAAAAGGTACTATAAGACCAAACATCACACTTTCCTCCACAACATAATCACTCTGTAGATGATAATTTTTGAATCCATATCAATTGATAGTATATGATGTTATGTATAATACTATTCATCACACATCATCTCATCCATTATAGATTAAAATCTCATAAAAATGACATCCAATAAAGTCTTTACCAGAAGAGAGATCATATGACCAAAAAACCCATACCCATATTTAAATCCTATAAATACCATGTTTTGAAAAAATGATATGTGTTGTCAATGAAGTTAAAGGGATGACAACAAGATCCTAGAACGTTACACTATTCCAAAGGATATCATATCTCAACAACGGAAGATGGTGTCTCATGATACATGACAAATAATATTGTTAGTGGTATCATACATTGTTAAGACAATGCACATATATGTAGTGTGACAAAAACATTACTGAATAAGGATGAATATAATATAATCCTCAATCATGGAAGTCCTAAAATCCTCAATAGGTCTATAATATTCCAATACAATTACTATGTCATCTCATGACCTTAGGTCCATGTGTATTATTAATGTTTCTCCCATGTAGGTTTATATTATCATTACTAGGTAGTATCCACCAATAGTTGGTATCTCAGTTGTTTCACAATACACTAAACACTAAATTATAATTAATGGGTCACTCGTATGCTTTGTAAGAGGATACCTCAATGAAATTATTCAAAAAATATATATCAGATTATCTGATAGATAAAGTCAATCACCGTTATGGTTACATGATTGAATGGTATAGAAAAAAAATGATATGTGGGTGGATCTCGGTATATATCCTACAAGGGAAGTGAGTGGTATAGAACCAAAAAATACTTTATTCGAGATGGAAATATTTCAAACTCAACATATTACATAGTAAATGTCATTAATTTTATCCAATTAGAAAATAAAATCAGAGACATTGATAATAAGGGATACATTACGGAAATGGAATCCCATGATGTGGGATACATTGACGTGTAAACTTAGGTTGTTCAAACTAGGATCTAGTTGAAGAAGTAGATCATAGATCCTCCAAGTGATGATTTTGCAACCCTTGATGACTCAAAACATGGGATAAAGTGAACATTGAGGTTATATACTACTCTCTTCCAAGAAACATATAAATACCCTACACAGAATTATAGCTGGAGAAATATTATAATGAGACATAAAACCTCATATATGTAAATGATAAATCACTAAAGGTAAATAATTAATTAATTCATTTATTTTTTATTAAGTAACATTACTCTCTGACCACCCATTATGAGTGTGCTAATATTCTAAATTGTATTGAAATGATCATCAATGTTTCATTAGATGTAGAAAAATAACTTATCATACATTGGAATTGATGAAAATTATAGTTTTCCACCATTATGGGGATAATATCCTCTCTATCATTATGATCAAATTTACATTGATCAAACTATAAATCATCTGATGTCGAATTCACGAAAACCACATAATGCTTCGCCTACTACCCATAATATGGGGGTGGTCAAAATTATTGTGCAATAAAAAATCATCGAAAAAATTGAGTATCTAGTTATTATGAAGGAAGAAATGGATGGATGATGTTATACCATATAGTATAAGAGTATGCCCAACATTGAATGAGTTTTTGATAAACAACCCCATCTCAATAATAGAATATTATTTATTTTGACCTTCGATGGAATTGGGGATCTAAGGTACAATCACACACTTTTTAACTTGATGTATCCCTATGGTGGTCCCCTTATATATATATATATATATATCTGTGTGTGTGTGTGTGTGTGTCTGTGTGTGTGTGTGTGAAAATGAAACTAAGATTTTTTGGGAAAAAATAGGTGGGTCAATATTTTATTTTATAATCAAACCTCCTAGTTCGGTCCATTATAGTCATGGAAGGTGTTCCCATTAAATTCCATTTTTAATTCATCTCCACAGTGAGGAAAGAAATATTATTCTCCACATCATGAGATATAAAAAACATGAAAACGTGAAATTCCCATACATTTTAACTAGAATTAATGGTCTAACATACAAACCTTGATTTTATCACATGTATGAGAGGTTTTTGGGTCTATCTATCGAGATCCTCTATGATATGATATATACATAATTAATCCTAATACAATACCCTTGTGTATTTCATGAGTTTGTCGAAACAGCCCAGCCCTATGATGATTCCATTAGTGGAACTAGAATGAAATATCACCAAATTACAGTGGAATAAGGGAATATATTTTTCAAATAATGTCAAAAAAAATTCAATCTCATTCCAGTATTGGTGCCCACTAGAACACCCAGGTTAGTTTGGCATTTCCCTCTGCAACAAACCAAATGCTAGCTGCAAAAAACCCCTCTCAAATAATAGTAAAGTGGTATCATGGTCTCTAGTTATATGATAAAGTCATGAAAAATAATATATCATCAGAAATGAAGAGGTTACCAGTTATTTTTTAAAATCAATGGAAAATAATCCCTTCATAGTGTCTGATCCTATTAACATTTCTAAGTTCAGCCTTAGTGATCATCCTCACAATTTCCCATTTCATCATAGACTAGGTCATTAAATCATTTATAGAATTTAATAAATGAAATGATCAAATATATGGATGATAATGGTAGTTGATACTTGAAAATAAATAGATTTTATTTCAATTGGGTCTACCACATAATTAGAATAAGAAATTATTTATAGAGAATTATAGTCTAGACATGAATTGATATTTTAAAACTACATATTATGAATGATAATAGAACAAGCTCTAGAAACCCATAGAAAATAAGTTCATCAACCATTCCTCAGTCCTTTAATTATTTTAAATTCATAAATCCCATATCCTAGAGGAATATGTATTCATTAAAATAAGAATTTTTTTATACAAGATTGATTCTCATCAAACTTCTATAATTGCTATAATTCTTTAAGATTTTATTGTCTCGTAATACAAGTTACATGAACCACCCAACCGAAAGAATCCATGATATCTGAAGAGAAAAATTTCACATCTATTAATACCATTCATTCATAATTTCAATTATCCAATAATGAATATACACATTAAAAAATTTCTTCATACCTGAATGGGGAGATTATAGATGATACCACTGAAGCTGATGTAATTTGGAATGACGAAGCAGCGGTTTTGAAAAAAATATCTTAAAAATTCCCATTAAATTAAAATATATGGTTGAGAACCATTAGACAGAACATCATTTAGCACAATAAAATCTTGGAGAATCCTCAAATTCCATAATGTGTTTTCCACAACTAATTTTTTTACCATGTGCCAAAGGATTTACAACTATCATAAAAATATATGAATATAAAATTCAATTCACAAATTAAAAGGAGCACATGGAATAACATTTCAATTCCAAATAGATTCCATATATTTTTTATGAACTATACTATTCCTATGAGTTTTATTGAACAAAAACCAGTCCGGAAAAATTTCATGCCACTCTCTTGTTCATGGGGAATAATTGGGAAGAATGAATTTAGGGCCATATCATAACCTTCTATGTCTCGTATATATTAATACTTTTTATATTCTGTTTTATCTAGTTTAAAATTTCTATAGGTAAAATCTCATCTTGGTTTATAGTATATAATGGTAGGGATAAAATGACGAAGATATACTTTTGAAGATGATAATTATTAATGGGTATGGAAAGAGGTAGAAAATGTTTCATGGAATGATCAATATTAGAGATGAATTCATGGATCTATTGTCTAGTATTGAGGTCGTGGGTATATATTAGGCAATAAAATAAAATATACTACTCAAGAGACTATGAAATATTTTTCATTTCATTATACTATAATCATTCCACTACTATTTAAAATACTACATCAACAGAATAGTTGGAATTCTATTTGGTGATAGATTCCAGATTTTTCCATTGAATACTAATACAATAATGATTGTTTTTAAATGATATAAGGGAAATAAAAAAATGGGTGAATCATGTATGATGTTTCAAACAAAATCACTAGAAGAACCCCTATAATATCATATGGATTTCTTAGTAATTATAGTGTGTGGCCTATAAAAATAATATATGTAATATATCTAATATTAGAAGTCTATTAGAAACTTAATACATCACTACCCCATGTATATGAAATAATAATTCAAAAACCTAAAATGATGTTTTAAAATGTCTTATTGTCCAATTATCTCTATGGATTATAAATTTCTCCTTCAGTAATATATATTAATTAAAACAGTCACATTACATGTTTTTTAGTTCCATATATCCTTGTTTATTCTACCTATAGTAAAAATTGTAGGATTTAAAATGCCTCTATGATCCCCAAATGACATAGTTCTAAATTATAAATCTCAATGATTCTTACAATTGAATCTTATGACATGTTCGGTAAAGAGATACACCCATGATATCTACAATTTTTAAAAATGATATAGCAAAAATAGTGATGGATGTGGATGTAAATAAACTCAGGGATTCCAATATAGAATTTGAAGATGGTGTAACAAGAACTATAAAATATCTCAAGAAGGAAAAATTTAGAATGTATATGTATCGGGGAAACAGAATAATAATTTATTTCAGGGCTCAAAAAAATATGTATAAGTAAATCTCAATCTTGAAAATAATACTATATTAATTTTCATGTAATTACATGATGATTTCATGGTTGGATCCTTCCATAGAGACCCATCACATGGTGAATTGAGAAGACCACCATTCAAATTGGAATACAGGACAATGCATCCCTCACATGCTACCATGGTGGAAAATGATGTAGATAAATTGATGAAAGCTAGCATTATCTAATAGGAGAAATAACTGTAATGTTTTATCATAATCATTAATTGTTTTTATATTGAATTGGTAGATCATGGTTTGCAAAATTTTTATATTTATCAATTCACAATACTGTAAGGATGTCTTCCCAATTCCAATAATTATCTATTTATTGATGACAATATCTGCAACAAATACCTTTCCATTATGGATGGATATTTAGTTTATTATTAAATCTAGATAGCCCCTATAGATTTCGATCCCATTATATTAGGATCACCTCAGTACATATTTTATCACTTGTTCAAGCCCTTAAATTTTATTATTGTAGCACACATCTATTATCAAATTATCTATCATTTGATGCTTCTTTCCATCAAAGAGTCTAATGAATTTATAAGGGAAATACCTTGAACCCAAATTGATTCATCCTTTGAAGAAAACATCCAAAACTGAAAAATCCATGAACTAGGGTTCGTTTCCCTTTGGGTCGCGCAAGTTCCCTCACTATCACGCAAGTACACTTGTGCGCCACCTAATGGTCACACAAGTGACATGAGCTCCCTCTTTGAAAACCACCCAGGGTCTTCTCCAGCCTATAAATACCCCCGATGGGCCCCCCATTTGGGGGGGAATTTTTCCTGAATTTAGATACAGATCTCTGAACGCCCAAGTATCTTCTTCAGGTCTTCTGAACACTTATAAGGTAATTATTTACCTAGAATGGAAGGTCTAAACAAGAGGAGTACGGTCTAGGTGTTAGAATTCACTAACACTTGTGCGCATAATTGTTTTACCCTTAATGGAAATGTACACACTTGCGTGCCACCCTACTTCTTCACCATAACATGCACGCTATCTTCTAGAAATCCTATAGGGATGATTCTAAATTCTTTGATAAAGGATTGCCCAAATATTACTCTAAGGGATGAAAATCATGCAGGTACCCATGTTCCGGGTAGGTATACCTGTGCGCCCATGACTTGCGCGCCCACACAGTACCAGTGCTCCTGCCAGAACAAGCACACCCCTACCTCTTTGGGTGCCTTTCCAGCCCATTTCACCCCTCTTATGCCAATCCACCTCTACTATTCATGATTCAGTCTTCCAAACTAATCATAAGGACATGGATTATTTTAGAGTACATTGATATGTTGTCAGGCGAGCCTACTGACTAGCTGATGATGTATAAATAGGTATATGTTCTTGCCTATAGTACTCCACCGGAATTGCCTGGCGGGATTGGGGTGATGCTGCCAGACAAGTTTGGAGGCTGCTCGACAAGCCCTCCAAGTGTACAATTCACCCTGGTCATCTAGACAATGACAACCAGTGATCAAGAAGCAGGCGGTGCTAACTACCATCTCCTACCGTTTTAGGTCCTTATCTCTGGAACACAATCACCATTCACTCCCATATTCTGGGGAGGTGAATGAGCATGTCCCTCATGGACTTAATTCATGGAAGCATGAGTCCTTATCGAGGGATCCCATCAACCATCACCTCCAGACTCGTGCGGCAGTGTGCCCTCAACATGGTGAGGGTGTCGACTCCAGGCATTCAGCTCAGGTTCCTCAAAACACGAGCAGGAAAAACGAATCACCAGAGGCGAAATCCGATTAACAGTGAGAAAGTTCTCATCTCTGTTATTTCTGGAGAAGTCCACCAACCTAACTTGGTGGCAAGCAATGACCAGGCAGACACAGCTTCCCGTTTTAATTCCATTATCTAGCAGACTTGTCAGGAAGCATCACGCCAATCCTGCCAGGTAATTCCGGCAGAGTACTATAGGCAGGAACATATACTTGTTTATACATCATCAGCTAGTCAGCAGGCTCGTCTGACAACATATGATGGAGTTATTCAACCACGTTCGGTGAAGTACAATTAGCAGGCACATACACCTTCTAGTATTAATCAATCCTACCCACAGTCTCGCTTGGTAGAACACAGAGAAGTCAGTTGGAAAGCTCCAGCGACAAACAGGAGGTAGACTCAACACTCTGTCCCCACACATGAGTTCTATCAGGATTCACAGACAGGAAAAGGAGGATAGAAGAAGACAGATACACCTACTCCAAGCACGGAATGGATGTATATCCCCATTCCGGCAACTAAAGTCAGCAAGCATATTCTATAAATGGTGAAAGAGCAGAATCAAATCCCTGCTCATATTCTGGATGCTTGCCAGGATATTATAATAGCTTCAGTGGAATCTCATGGAAATACACATAAATCTATCCCTACCAGTGGAGTGACACATCAACAGTTCATTCCAGAACAGACACACACATCTGTTCCAGTCCAAGAGGGTTGTGGGGCATACTCCCCTATATCATACGAACAACCAAGTTAGGAACAAACACTTGATTTGAGTCAAGATCGTAGGCATAACCTATCCATATCTCCATATCAAAAACATACACTTGCTCAGAGCAGCCATGTTCATCATCAAGTGTTTTCCAAGGAGAGTAAGAAGATGTCTAAGAAAATGACCCGCCCAACACCGTCATGAAATCAAGAGCCAATCTGTAATAAGGCCTTGCTTGATGCTAGAGTTCTTCAAGCCCTCAAGAAGTTATCTTTTGGAATGCAAGATTCTACTCCCTCATTTCCCAATAGTGGGAACATTAATTCCGAAGGTCTTCAACATACACTTCCTCATGAAGGCTTGCTTCATGACAATTCGGTCGATCTCGAAGTCTCATCTTCATATGAGATCCATAGGAACCCTCTATGTTGCCAGAAGACCCAGGAGCAAGATATCTCATCTTTTGTTGTATCCCACCATGGTGGCCCTGCCCATGATGATGAATTTCTTTGCGAATGTCCTCTCTACAGTACTGATGCACATTGCCCGAAAAATGCTCCAGTGGAAAATATAGTGCCAGAAATTCCTCTTATCTTGAGGAACTTGCAAACGTTAAACCAGTATTGTCTGATACTTCATCACTAATAGGAGAAATACTTTCTCAATCGGAAGATAGCCCAGTGTGTAGGTCATTCACCGAACCACCCCTAAGTCATGCATCTTCTACTTTGATAAGTGATTTCTCTACCAATCTTGTTAAATCTGATTATGAAGCAAGTAAGCACCATCTCTCGTCAAATCAGGTAGAATAATCTTTATTGAATTATAAAGTGGAAATAATGATCATGAGAAAACAACTGGTGAAAGGTGAAGTTCCTGTCATGTTTTGACCTCTGGCTAACGCTCAGTACAACATTCCAGAGATGATGGCAGAATATGGAATTCATGATATTCGTCTCAACATATGGAAAAATCTTTGTCAGTTGAAGAAGAAATTAATATCATATGATGAATATGAAAATCATGTTAATATAATAGAAGGGTTATAACGTCAGATTGATTTGGAATCTCTATCAGTCTCTCGATATCCCAAGGCAGAAAAGTAGCAAAGAGCCCTTCAGCGTTCATGCCTTGGTGAACTAAGAAGATTGCTCCATTTAATTCTCAATTCCCCATCTGGTATTCATGTCAGAGGATGGGGTGTTCATGGAGCACTACATTTCACTATGCTCTCCAATCAGAAATGCCCGTCGGAAATGGTCTCATGCAATGTTATTGCCTGTGGCCGGCCACAATCAACTGGCTTTGTTTGTAATCAAAGGCTTTCCCAGGAACATGCTTTAACTAGTTCCTATCAAAATCAAGAATACAGAGAACAAGTTGTTGAATTAATCCTACATCAAGCAAATGAAAATATTGAACCTTCCTTTCATATGGAGCAAGCACATCATCAAGTGACAGAAGTGTCGGAAACCATCCAACGGTCTTTTGAGACAGGTGATAAAAGTGGATGTCGATTGATGCATCCAGCTAATTTCAGGACTAAGGTCCACTAGATCAGGAGAGATTTTAAGAAAGCCTCAGACATATCATGTCAAGAGCCACCCCAAATCGCCAGGTTGGGGACTCATTTAAACCAACCCTCAGAATCAACAAATAGGATTCGAGGATTTGAGCGGGTACAGCAGGAACATCCCCATTCCACCAGACTGGGGACTTTTTCAAATCATCAATCCCCTTGTCAGCGAATGTCGGTCTTCTCTCAATTGTGGAAGAAGCCACAGGAGGAACGAAGAGCCAAATTATCAAAAGATTCCCTCCAAATTACGGTTCGTCAAGAAGTTCCTGAGGGATCGAATCAACAAAAGGAAATGTCTAATCAAAGACATGAAAGAAGACAATATCACGGAAATGCTGATAGAAGGGATGTGATGCGTTATGCATCAATCAATGTCATCAATGTCGTTGTTGCTGATCCACCAGATGAGGCTCACATAGGGGACTCAGATGAATATGTTCCTGCTCATGAAGTTGTATGCACAGATACAAATGATGAATGTATGCGTACAAAAAGTCAACGGTTTACCCAAAATCGGGGTTCTCCTTCATATAACCCACTTTACCTTCTTCGAAAGGGATCAAACAAGGGGAAGGTAAAGAATCCGGTTACATATCCTTCCTCTGGAGAAGACCAATCACTCTCAATAGAGAAATGATTTGTGCAACATAAGGAAGAAATGAAGGAATTGAGGAGGATAAATGCAGAACTACTTCAGGGTAGTCTTCCCCCTAAGCATGCTGGAGTCAGTCAGCCAAGGGAGTTTGTTGCAGCTTCTGAGATGGATCAAGAATATCCTCCTTTATCAGTACACCCTCACAGGTCTAATCCTACTGGTCAAGTGCAACAACAATTGGCAGTTCTTCCATCGGTTGCAGTACCAACCACCATATCTATCCAAGCTCTAGTCATTTCACCTACCTAAGTCCAAGTTCAACTGGATGTTTCTCTAAATTTAATCACTACCATTGAGTCATTAACAGTTCGGTTAGAGACTATGGAAGGGAAGTGTGTGCAGGATCAACCAGAAAAGAAAGCTTACCCTGAATGGGTAGATTTAATCTCTACCCCATCAAATTTTGGGAACCCTGTATTCCTTATTTTCAATGGATCAGGTGACCCTGAATAGCATTTGACGCATTACGTGTCTTGTTGTAATCCTATGATGGGTACTTTTGAGCAGCAAGAAGCAGTGAAACTCAGATGCTTCGTGTGAACCTTGCAAGGACCAGCCTTTGTCTCGTATACAAGATTGAAATCCTGGTCAATTACCGGATGGGAAAATCTTCATCAATGATTTCTTCTACAATTCAGCTCAACTTTTCCAAAGAAAACAGTTTTCGATCATACAAACTGTAAGAAAAAATAGAATGAAAGAGTCACTGATTTCATTGATCGCTAGAAATGATTAACATATTCCCTTAGCTTAGCACTCCCTCAAGAGGAACTGTTACCAATCTGCTTGGCAAATCTGTGTGACGAATTATGCACACCACTGATCCATGTGAAATACACAGGAGGGTTTTGAGACCTTACCTCAATCACTCAACCGATTGAAGATTATCTTATATAGACTAAGGATAAATCTCGTGTAATTCCATCATCTCCAGGAAAGAGAATTGGTAAAACAGAAACTGCTACATTTATGCTTAAACAAGAACATGTACCTGATTCTATTATAAAGCCTTCATCTTTTTGAAGGGCTCCACCTCCTTAGCGCCAACAACAAAGGATGTTTTGTAAATATGATCAAAGTGATCAATGAAAAAAACAATTTGAGTAACTAAAGATCAAAACATACTCTTTACGAAATGAACAAGTTTCTTATTACTTCATTTTGGCCCTGGAGAATAATTTGGTTCAGCTGCCAAGGCCCAAGAGGCAAAAAATGGAAGGAGATGAAGACCTTCCCAATTATTTCCCCCTTCATCAAAAGTTAGGGCGTCCCATCCAAGAGTGTTTTGTCTTCAAAGGCCTCTTACAAAATATGGTCGACTCTGGACAAGTAAAACCGAAAGGCTCTTCAACACATGTAGCATGTGTTACTGCTACAGTTCCAGAGGAGGAAGGCGAGTGGCAAGAAGTTAAGAAAAAAATGCACAATAATAAGATGATTGGTTGGTCAGAATGATGATCAACCGAACTCATGCTATTTTGTGAACACAATTGAGGAAACCAATTGTACCTTTTTCCAGGAATGTCGCAGCAAAACCCTCTTCATCAGAGGGAAAATCCTCCAAGAAACGAAATGATTCGAAGAAAGAAAAAGAACCAGAAAAATATGAGTATATGTCAAAGCCTAAGTTTTATTTGTCTCTAGCAGACTTCATGCCATCTACTTCGAAGCAATGAGTATCGCCCCAGCAAACGGTACAACCTAAATTGGCTGGTCAGGCTTATTCTTCATCGGATGAAGAGTTAATCATTGGTTCTGTTAATATGATTCAATTAACAGATACATATGCGAGTCAGAGTTTGAATTTTGATTATCCATAATTCCCTGTATCAAATAGAGGAATCAGAGGAAGTTCTAGAGGCTCAGGATACAATAGAAGACATGGATATTTCAGAATCCACTATTCCAATTCTACCCCTAATAGAATTGTGTAGGTGGCAGAAACTCGTGGTAGAGCCCTTCAGTGAGCTCAGCATGAACAATCATGTTCTTCAACCAATAGCAAATTCAGTCCTGGCCCAGTTATTTTGGAAGATTGGTTGGGGGTTCCAACTTCATCCTCATAACAAGTAAATAGATCTTATCTATCTAATCTTCCAAAACCAGGAATATTTCCAACTCCTATCCCAATACAAGATGCATCAAATTCCAAAGCATCTTCTTCCAAGAATCCTGTTAAACAACATGTTCCTGTTGGGAAACACAGACCTATGGATCAAAAGTATGATGTACTGAAACACCTGGACCAAGTATAGGCCAAGTTACCAATTTTGGAATCATTGAATCTATCAAACGATCTTCGGGAGGCACTCATCGAGGCTTTGTCATGTCCTCAGGAGTTTGAAACTGAAATTTCTACAGCTGAAGTCTATCTCATAGAGAATAATCCTGCAGAATTCCATGCAATAATATCGTTTATTGATGAAGATGATGTTGTGCATGGGCATATTAGACCTTTGTTCTTATCTGGCAAGGTCAATGGTGTAGAAGTCCGAAGAGCTTTCATTGATAATGGTTCATGTGTCAATCTCATGCCCATTTGCACACTTCGTCGATTGGGCCTCGCGAAATCTAATTTATCTCCTTCAACTATGATGTAACAAGGATATGATAAAAATGAACGAGAACCACTGGGAAAAGATACACTTAGAAATCAGTTTGGAGATCTTGTATCCAATTCAGATTTCATGGTTGTTGATAAATACTCAGCCTTCAACATCCTACTTGGAAGACCTTGGCTACATCAACATGCGGTTATCCCTTCATCATACCATCAATGTCTCAAATATTTTTTCAATGTTCAAGTTGGGACATTGTATGGTGATAAGGCCCCGTTCAAGACATGTGAGTCTCAATACATTGAGTTGGAATTATATCACAATAAGGGAAGGGAGAAATCCACAACAAAAGAGATTACCAAAGTTAATTCTCCATATGGTTTGGGGAAGATTCCAGTAAATCCATTTGCACATGTGAGTACAGATTATGTATTGCCTATCTTTCAAATTGACAAGATAGACCCAAATCAAAATTCTCTTATGGAAAGATCCATAATTTCAATTATGAAAATCGAGCCAGAAAACATGGGAGAAATTGGTGATCCTCTAGGAAATGATGAAAGATCAAATGGAGATGTCTTCATTTCATATGCTGAAATCTAGCAAGTCTATACTTCGCCAATTAGGCCAGAAGAAGTTATAGCAACATCAAAGGTGAACAATGATGTTGATTCCCAATCCATCACCTCCTCTTTATTTCCCAAGGAAGACCCTTCATTATCAATTGGGTATGAAATGGAAGCTTCTTCTTCAAGATTTTCAAATTTTGATATCTCTTCTGATCATGAAAAATCTACATCATTATCTACTATGCATGTAGAAATGGAAGAAATAACACATGTTGAAGAAGAAGAGGATGATCTTAGAGATGATCCACCAGCATTTGAATAGAGTATCTCTACCACCGTGGATGAACACAAAGAAATAAATCTGGGTACAAAAGAAGATCCATGCCCCACTTTAGTCAGTGCGACCATGACTCTTGAAGAACAAGATATGTATATTTCCTTTTGTAAAGAAAAATTGAGAAATATTTTCTTTGAACTATATAGAGATTCCCAGGCTTGATCCTAATTTTGCTACTCATCATTTTCGTTTACCAGAAAAAAATCAAGGATTTATGCAAGCCGTAAGAAGAACACACCAAACTTATGCTTCCAAAATTGAAGCTGAGGTGGATAAGATTATCAAAATCTAACTTTTTCAGAGAAGTTCAATATCCCACTTGGTTGGATAATATTTTCCCTGTAAATAAGAATAATAGACAAATCAAGGTTTGCATCGATTTCAGAGATCTTAATTCGCATTGTCCTAAGTATGATTTCCCAATTCCATTTAAAGAACGTTTAATTGATGAAACAGCTTGCTATGAAGGACATTCCTTCATGGATGGATATTTCGGATATAATCAAATCCAAATGGCCCTAGAAAACGAGAAATCCACCGCCTTTAGATCCCCTCAGGGTGTTTTTTGCTACTGGGTAATGCCCTTTGGCTTAAAGAATGTGGGCACAACATATCAGTCTTCCATGCTTCGTATCTTAAAACCCTTTCTAGGGATGTTTGTTGAATGATATGTAGACGATTTGGTGGTTAAATAAAAACAACTTTCTAATCACTTGGCTGATTTGGATGTCATATTACGCATGCTTCGACAACATAATTTGAAGATGAACCCCTTAAAATGTTCTTTTGGGGTAACCTCGGGAAAATTTCTCGTCTTTTTTGTACGCCATCATGGTATTGAAGTTGATCCTGAGAAGACAAAGTCAATCCTTGGTATGTCAGCTCCTTGAAACTGGAAATAATTAAGAGGACTTCAATGACACTTAGCCTATATTCAGCGTTTCATCGCCAATTTGGATGGTAAAAGTTTACCCTTCAACAAATTGGTAAAGAAGGGAGTCACCGGTGGAACGAAGAATGTCAAGAAGCATTCAATATTCTCAAGAAATACCTCTTGAGTCCACCGATAATCATGCCACCTATTGAAGGAAGACCACTTATCCTCTACGTGATAGCTCTAGAGCAATCATTGGGTTCCTTTCTTGCTTAGAAGAATGATGCTGGAAATGAAAACAGCCTCTATTACCTCATTCGGACTATGCATGAAGCAGAAACCCGGTATTCAAGTATTGAGAAGTGTCGCCTATCATTAATCATTGCAGTTAAGAACTTGATACAGTACCTGAATCATCATGAGGTCCAAGTGGTATCTCACAAAAACCCTCTCAAATTCATCCTTAGTCTTCCAATGCTTACAGGACGTCTAGAAAGGTGGGCAGTTATTTTGCAGCAATTCGTCATTTAGTGTGTGTCTCAAAAGGAAATAAAGGGACAAGCTCTAGCTGATTTCCTGATTGAACACCCTTCAGTGGAAGACACATCTTCATACATTGAAATCCATGATGAGGAGGTCTTCTATATTCAAGAAAGTCCTCACACATGGGAAATGTATTTTGATGGTGCTTACAGAAGTCCAACATGGAGGAAAATGGAAAATCCTAAATTTAACAAAGTTGGCTATGGAATTATGCTAAATTATCCAGAAAAGGCAGTGTTTCCTTATTCAATCTTATTATGGGAAGGTGGTACCAATAATGAAGAAGAATACCAAGATTTAATCGTAGTCTTGGAATTGGTGCTTCAAGCACAAGTGAATCACTTAAAGGTGAAAGGTGATTCAGACCTGGTAATCAAACAAGTAAATGGGGATTATGCCATCAGAAAAGAAGAACTTACCCCGATGTATTATTACGTCAGAGAGTTAATAGAGGAATTCCCTTCGGAACTGATATTTTCTTATGTCTAAAGATCACTAAATGCCCAAGCTGATGCACTGGCTAATATAGCCACAACTCTGGCAGATCCAAATCGGGATGAGACAACCATAAGTATTTCCCACCATCATGTAATTTCACCTTATGTTAGAAGTAGAACCGAGAAGATTAATGAAATTAGTCCCATTCCTGAACCGTATGGTCATACTATAGGATGGATGTCACCTATTTGGGAATACCTTCAAAACGGAACACTTCCACCTGATAGAGCCGGGAAAGAAAAAATCCGGCAACGTGTGGTCAATTTTACTCTTTATGATAGCTCGGATCACCTAGAGAAAATTCTCTAACAAACATGGTTTTGATGGAGTTCTCTTTAGATGCATTGTTGTTGAAGAGACAATGGCTATCATAAACTAAATTCATATAAGAATCTATGGTTCCCATCAGTCTGGACATAGACTGTCTGATCAGATTCGAAGGCTTGGATACTTTTGGCCTTCAATGATACCAGATTGTGTTGATTTCACAAAAAAGTGTCATTCATTCAAAGTATATGCCAACATCATTCATAAACCACCAGAGTTGCTTCATACAGCTAAATACTCGTGGCCATTTTTCACATGGGGAATGGATGTGGTGGGACATTACCCTTTAGCTATGACCAAGCAGTTTAAGTATATTCTTACTACTAATGATTTCTTTTCCAAATGGGCAGAGGCAATACCTCTTAAAGAAGTCAGTTATAAATGCATTGTTAGCTTCATCAAGTCTAGAATCATTACCAGATTTGGTGTCCCTCATACCATATTGATGGAAAATGGCACCAAATTCGGTTCATCTGAGGTGAAGAAGTTGTATCAAGAATACAACATCAAATCTAACCATTCATCTCAGTATTATGCACCAGCCAATGGCCAGATATAAGCTTTCAACAAGACGCTGTCAAATATACTGCAAAAGATGGTGGATAAAAATAAGAAATCATGGCCTGATAAACTCTTTCATGCTTTATGGGCTTATCGGACTACCACCCATACTACAACTTGATCAACTCCATATTCACTGGTATATAGAACAAAATCCATATTTCCCATTAAATTTCAATGGGCTTCGCTCAGAGTAGCTATTTGTGATCAGTAATCTACAGATAAACAAGATCAAAAGTGATTGAATGAATTGGAATGGTTAGATGAGGAAATATTGTGCACTTTTCACCAGTTGGAAGTCTATCAGAATCGAATAGCATGAGATTTTAACAAAAAATTTCGACTTAGTTTATTTACTCAGGGAGAATTGGTATTAGTCCTTAGAACTCCGATGATACCAGGAAAGAACCCTCCCAAGATTGAGCCAAAATGGGAAGGACCTTACTAAATACATAGGGTATACTACAATGGAGCTCATTCATTAATCTCGATGGATGGATAAATCATCACTACTCCAACCAATGCTAGATTTTTGAAGAAGTATTTTGTATAAACACAATATATATCATCATTGGTCCGGTATGACCTTAAACTACACCACCGTCTAGAAAGACTTTAAACTGCATAACCAATGGTCCATACATATGACCTTAAACTATTTTTACTTTTGTCCAACATGACACTAAACAGTGACGTCCTAATTACTTGATGCTAAACAGTATAAAAGTCTTTTATGGCCAGAAATACATTAAACTACATAACCAATGTTCCATGCCTACGACCTTATACTATTTTTATTACTTTCTTCCCACAATGACGTTAATATATGAAAAAGTACCCTAATTCGTCCAACATGACCTTAAACTGTGTCCCCCTTCATCGTCCTTTCTATATGATGTTAAACTATATAGAAGTCCTTTTCGTCCAACATGACGTTAAACTGCATAACCAACGGTCCATGCATATGACCTTAAACTATTGGCACTTACATACAACATGACGCTAAACTGTATCGTCCCTTTTTCATGAAACATGACGTTAAACTATGAAAAACTCCCTAATACATCCAACATGACGTTAAATGGTGTACTCTTTTGTCTTTACTGCATGAAATTAAACTGCACAGTCCTCATTTTGTCCTACATGACATTAAACTGTACTTTTTCCCTGCTACATGACACTAAACTGTGCAGCACTTATAGTCCTAACTGTAAGACTTTAAACTGTATAGTCCCTTTATATGTCCTATATGACACTAAATTGTTCATTGTTAAGGTTGTTGTTGCCTCTTGTTTCTCACACCGAGTATGATTCACGTGAGCTTAGAGGAAACTTCAACCATAACACTCTCTCTCGGCTATTAAACATGTGTATGTCCCAACACCATCAATTTTTTTGGTCGTTGTCCCCAAGAACAACTTGATCATTAATTCATTCTTTAATTGAACTACGCGGACTTTGATCCTTGCCTTCCCAGATGGGTACGTAGGCAACCTCCAAAGGTTCATGCCCAAAACCAATCTCTTCACATCGGTTCACCTCCATCTCATAAGATGTTGATTCATGAATCCACCCCTAGAATAAATATCGTTACATTGGTTCACATTCATCCTTTCTATATGACGTTAAACTATACAACACTTTTTTTCTTGTACGAAAATAAACTAAAACATTATTTGATACCCTCACCTGAGAGAGAATCATTATTTACATTAATTTTTAATCATGTTTCATTCTAATGACTACGTGTATACATGGAAATGACCAAACCTTTTATCTTGGGTTAAATCATCATTACACTAAAGTCCCCTTTCACCCTTCACATGTACGAGAAATTTTTTACAGAGGGTAGTTCTAGACCTACGTAGGCTTGATTCCCATTCTTATGGAGTACGTAGGAACATTTGAGTGTCCCTTGAATCCAGCCCCAAGCCTTTTGGACCTAACCTAAAATTACACTTTCAGTCCCTTGGCTGAAAATTCCCCATGAAGACACACACTGTGTATTTCTTATAATGGTCCAAGATCTATGACCCTAAACTAAGATCTAAAATACTTTTTTCCTACACGACGTTAAAATATAGTTCAAGAACTACGTATGGCTTGATTCTCATCCTTATGGGATACGTAGTGATGTCCAACATTTACATTCAGGACCCAGCCACAACATAATTATGGTTAGCATTGATCTAGGTATCTCTGCATACATTGGAAAATACCCATCTTTATGTGTCATAATCCTAAACTTAAATATTTTCAGATCTTCATAACCCTTTTCTTATCTTCTAATCACAAAAGGCCTGAAATTCTGAGAGTTATTTTTCCTGACCATGCAGCATGTGCCCTTAGGTGGCCTTGCATAAACAGTCTACATAACGGACCTGTTAGCCAAAAGATTCTATTATTTGACTATGCATAAAATTCCATTAGGTGGCCCGACATAATTCAACCCCTAACGGGTTTATTAAATACCAATAACTTCATTCTTGGGAAGAAAGATTCTTTTTTCCTTATTTTTCTTAATGACAATATGTAGGGATCTGCAAAAAATATCCATCCTTAACATTCTTGTCCCATATCCTTTCTCATGATCTGAAAATATTCACGTCTATGGTTTATTTTTTCCTTCCCTACATTTGGGTCAGACCTTCGTAGGAGTAATATTCATCCAGTTTTTCGATAATCTTGTTTGGAAATATCTTCTCCATATTCAAGTACCTCTTTACATACAGAAAAATCTATACTTTGGAAAATTTGAATCCTCATAAACATCCACTAGCTTTTTAGCAGTAGAAAAGTAAATTTCTGAGAGTTCATTTTCCTGACTATGCAGCACATTCCCTTAGGCGGCCTTGCATAAACAGTCTACATAACGGACCTATCAGCCAAAAGATGCTATTATTTGACTATATAGCCAATGCCCTTAGCTGGCCCTACATAATTTAACCCCTTAACGGGTTTGTTAAATAACGGTAATTTCATTCATGGGAACTACTTATTTTAATGACTTTTTAGCTTTTTTTCATATCATTCCACCGATTCAAATTTTCTAAAGTCATAGTTTACATATTTACCCTCATACTTGAGTATGGTAATATATTTTTAGATAAATATTCAAGGACTTGATTTAATTCTAATTCATTCTGTCAAAGCTATTTTGACCTAAAAAAACTAGCCTTTTTATGTCCGACATGCATGACTTTAAACTACCAATAACCACAAGGACCTCTGGTTTCTCTTTATTCCTTAGAGTCAAATCCTCTTTTCTTTCCAGATCCAACTCTGAGTGGGAATTTTTTTGATGCTCCTTCCCATAACAGAGTCTAACGAATTGAAAAGGGAAATACATTGAACCCAAATTGATTCATCATTTGAAGAAAACATAAAAATTTAAAAAGGCATGAATAAGGGTTCTTTTCCCTTTGGGTCATGCATGTTCCCTCACTATCGTGCAAGTACACTTGAACGCCGCCTAATGGTCGCGCAAGTGACTTGTGTGCCCTCTTTGAAAACGGCCCAGGGTCTTCTCCAGCCTATAAATACCCCAGGTGGGCCCCCCATTGGGGGGGAATTCTTCCATAATTCAGATACAGAGCTCTGAATGCCCAAGTCTCTTCTTCAGGTCTTTCGAACACTTCTAAGGTAATTCTTTACATAGAATGGAAGGTATAAACAAGGGGAGTAAGGTATATGAGTTAGAATTAATTAACACATGTGCGCCTAAGTGTTTTACTCTTAAGGGAAATGTATACACTTGAGTGCCACCCTACTTCTTCACCATGACTTGCGCGCCATCTTCTGGAAAGCCTCTAGGGATGATTCTAAAGGCTTTGATCATGGATATCCAAAATATTACTCTACGGGATAAAAATCGCGCAAGTACCCATGTGCTGCGTAGGCATACCTACACAACCAGGACATGCACGCCCATACAGTACCTGCGCGCCTACCAGGACTTGTGCTCCCCTACCTTTTTGGGTGCCTTTACTGCCCATTTCACCCCTCTTATTCCAATCCACCTCTCATATTCAAGATTCAGTCTTCAAGACACTCTTCAAAGCCATTTATGGCCTGATTTCATGATTTGGATTCCTTATCTGAAAGGAACTCTGTGGAAAATCTCTCAAAATATAGTGACTTACACATCTTTACGTCACTAATGATTGAGATTTCATTCATTCAACCTCATCCTTTAAGATGAGAGAATCCTTAACCTGGGCCTCTTATTCAAGAGTAAGCCCCAGTCCAAATTCTCATTACTGTGGGCATCCTCTTTAGGAATAATCCCCAAGTCCTCTAATCAGGGTATCCTCCTTAGGAGCAAGCCCCACTCTCAAAGTTCCCAAATATGGGCCTCTTTTTCATGAGTAAGCCCCATATCACCTAACCAGGGCTCCTTTTCTGGAGTAAGCACCAAACCTTAATTCCTTTAACATGGGCCTCATTTTCAGTAATAAGACCCAGTCTCAAATATGGGCATCCCCTTTGGGAGTAAGCCCAAAGTCCCTTAATTTTCAAATCACTTTAATCTGGGCCTCCTCCTTAGGAATTAGCCTCAGCCTTAATTTCTTGTAACCAGTCATAATTCATTTTTTTCTAGGCTTCCTTCTCAAAAGTAAAACCTAATCATAAGTCCCCTACTAACGTGGGAATATTCCTTAGGAGTGAGCCCTGTGATTAGATTATCCAAAATCTCCATGAATCACATATACCTTTATGAAACCTGTTCATGGATTTCTTCCCTGAAGTAAATCTTAATCCTCATCTATTTGAGAAGTCATACAAACATAATACCCACATCATTGCATTGCACAATTTTATGGTTTCACCAATACCTCTTGTTTCTCACACTGAGCATGACTCACATGAGCTTAGAGCATAAAAGTAATCATGACATCTTCCTTTGAGCCATCAATCATGTAGAAACATCAAACTGCCATACTCGAACTACGTGGGTTTTGATTCCTTTTCCAAAAACAAAGGATACGTAGGTATCCCATCAGGGGGTATGATCCCAACAATGAAATAATCCATGTCATCCTAAATGACAATAAACTTCAAGTGCCCCACCGAGTGGCTTTAAAACTAGTATGGTCATCATAATGACCAAGATACTTTTATGTATTTTTAATGATACCATCAACTAAGAATCTCTATCAAATACAAATGATTCTTCATCGATGGAGAACCTTGAATACATATAAAATATGCTCTGAATTTCCTACATATTGATCAATGATTGTGAGACTAACGGAAATCTCATTTTATACATTGTAATGTAAGAAGGATTCACGAAAATAACTTAAATATATAAATTGAGTCCCAAAATAGATAATAATTCCGCACAAAAATGTGTA
Organism: Viscum album; assembly: GCA_963277665.1. Taxonomy (NCBI): domain Eukaryota; kingdom Viridiplantae; phylum Streptophyta; class Magnoliopsida; order Santalales; family Viscaceae; genus Viscum; species Viscum album. The sequence goes on from OY728159.1 coordinate 1,007,392,705, forward strand.
ATGAGTCCAACCTCCCATCCTCTCGACCGATGCAAATTTCTAAGCCTCATCAGTCCACAACTAATGAGCGGCTAACTTTGGAAAGTACATCCAAATGTATATGGAATCATTGGAAGTTTCTGATTCTATGAACAAACCCATTAGAATCAGATTGGAATTATTGAACCTTCAATCAACGAGGTCATCCCCAATTAAATAGGGAAACACTATCATATGTTTAATGATTACTTATGAGGAATATAGAAGAAAATTATCATTGACTTGGTAGTTAAATATCTGCAATGTTTTATGTAACATTCCAATCATAGAACAATCATAAGAAAACTATTTTCCCATTATTTGAAGATGAATGCATAAAATGGTAATGGGAACCTTCATTGAATAAACTTGAATTTTCTATAGACACCCGTAGATTTTTTTATACAAATATGTCAACTAAAATTATCAGAATTTATCCTCTTCAAAATCATAAGGAATTGTCTACGATCTATATATTCCTTTATTATATGAGTAATTTAATATAAAAATAATCTACAAAATACCCCACCACCATTATATTAATGTATAAGGGTATCTCCCAAATGCGGGGTGATGACTTATAGAAACGTTATGAGTACATCGTGAAATATATGTTTCATCCACTTCTCTTATATAAAAAAAAATGAAGGAATGTCCATCATTATATATATTCCCATCAAAAAGAAATATCTTAGTAGGATTATCACATAGATTTATTGAATAGGAAATTAAATCAATACCTAATATATCATCCAACTCATCCAACATAGTGAGGCTAAATAGTCTAATATCATGAATATCAACCACTCCCTAATCTTCATAGTGAAAAATATGAGGAATTACTTTCAACATAAAAAATACACTTGGTCTTTAATTTGACTTGAAAAGAGGTATTCTCAGATTCCCTACACTCAAAATATTTCAAGCTTGATGGATTTTACTACTTTAATATTGAGATATACAATTCTTCTAAAAAAATAAATCAATATTCAAACACTTTATAATATCCATATAAACTATCCTTCCATATAATTAATTACAATTGACACAAAATTGTTGGATAAATAATTTTTCTATTCCAATGACACCCCCACATAATTGAATGTGTATATTGAAGCTGAATCATGATATCTGATTTGGAAGATTATGGAAATCATAGAGTTCAACCATGTTGAAATTTGGAATGATTGTGTTTCCCCAAAAAAAGGATATTCAAACAAATTCAATCTTGTTATATGAAGGAAAGATGTACAATGATGTAGAATACAATTCCCTCATTGTTTTCTCGGAACATTAAATTCATATATAGATAGCATATATAAATATCAAAGGTCACTCAGGTATAACAATTTATTATGTAAATGGTGAATATTTTATCATGAAGGAATAATTGACCCTGAAAGTCATCCATGTGAGGGGTATGATGGTGGAGTCCCCCTTTTAACATAAATTACATAAAAAAACTCATTCATATAATTCCCAGGATTATATAACAGATAATTCATCAATGTCCCTCACTAATGAGGGCCAGAAAGATATAGTCCTCCACATTTCACACATAAGACTAGTCTCTCTGGACATCATATATTATATGGATGGTTTTAATCACTTATATAACTTCTAGATATGTGATTAACCAATTCTTATTATTGGAAGGATAAACCCCATATTGAGATTCAACCAAAATGGATCACATTACTCAAAATGATCCCAAAATGAATAGATACAATGACAGGAATTCTATTATACCTTATGTGATAGGAAATATGAATTGAATGTCCTCTATAAATTGGGATTTTATGGATTAATTCACAGACGCATAGTAGAACGAGAGACCCCCACCAAAATCCCAGAAGTTCAAAAAGGCTCCTACAGTGCTAACCAATCTTTAACTAGACTCTTTATCTATGTTATTAGGGAATCATACTCATAGATGATTAATATATAGGAATATGTGAGGTTAACCATGAAATTTTAAGAATTTAAAATACATGAATTCTTCACCCATCATTTCCCATAGACAATACGTAATTCTAACTATTCATATTCATGTTATGATTGTGAATGTGAGACACAAGGCCATATTTCTTTGATATATCTTTAAAACATTATTACATACATACTACAAACAATATCATTATCAAACAGTCCATGTTTTTAACCATCTTGGATTACTAAAGAAATAATTGCATCCACATTGTGTTGTCTAAAATCATTATGATGTTTGACATCCCTAATATAATATTGATTAATATACATGCCAATTTATGCTCTTTTGAGTATAAGTCACTTTGTCAAGTGTATATCCTATTGTCCCACCATCTTCTCACTATCATGTAGTAGAAAATGAGAAGATATAAATATTCAAGAATAACTTCTCAAATATGATTTATATTTTTTTGACATGGAAAAAAAAAATATCCAAAATTCGCATTCAGGATTAACCTTATCATCCTTCCAAAATTGTCATTCAGGATTTACAATATCATCCTATCAGCTCCCCTGCGGCCTTCCTGGTGCCCTGACAGCGCCCCCACGGTGTGCCCGGTGCCCCTGCGGTATGCCCGGAGTCCTTCTGGTTCCCCAACGGCCAGCTCGACCGTGGCCGCACCCTACCCAGTGCCCTCGGTCCAGGCCCATAAAATAGCTGGCCTACCCGCGCGGCGCAGGCTGAACCAGCCCTGGCCTTCGGGCGGAGTTGCCTACGTGGAGACCTTCAGGCCGAACCACCCTCGCAGTCTATTGAGCCCGGCCCATTGGACCTGGCCAAACCTAGCAGGCTGATCGGGTGACCCAGACTGGGTCTACTCAGTCTGGGTTGGGCCGAGTCAGACCGACGTATTTAGACCAGTCTTGAGCCCACTACTGACCCTATTACCTTTTTGGGCCACATCATTGGCACCAGACGTTCGTTTGAAGAACCAAAAGTAGTGCCAAAATTCTTGAAATGCGACGGTACCTTTGACAATACGCCACTAGAGTTCGGGGTATATTTGAGTTACTGTCAGGTTGGATCATTCACAAATACAACTGGGCCCCTAGGACTAAAAGGCTAATAACTCATTGATAGTGTGTCTGATCGACGTGTCGTATGTTGCGTTGAAACCCCTATGATGTGGAGGAACTTTGAGATACTTCTTCATTGAAATAAATGACAGATGGAGTATCAACCTGTAGCTCGTGGAGCGGATCTATCTAGAGGCGACCATACAAAGTACGGAGACCCAGTAGCTGGCTGAGAACTTATGAAAGCTTGACCAATTCTTCTCAGAGTGACTCGACTAGCCTTGTGGGGAGTTCCATTGTGTGACGTGGCATACCCATGGTGGGGAGTTCCTCTGTGTGAGTGTGGAAGACCCACGATACTCGAAATGAAGAGTACCAATGTGGGCTATGAGGGGGAGCACCTATATGTGAGCGTGACAGACCCATGGTGGGGAGAGCCTCTGTGTGATGGCAGACGACCTCAGATACTCGATATGAGGAGTACCTCGACAGTCCAAGGATAGTGGGAAGCACCTCTGTGTGATGTGGTAGACCAACTGTACTAGGTAGAGGAGGAGTACGCCACCAACCGTAGTTTCGATAATAAAAATCCTTGTTTGAGCTGAGTCAATGACGTTTATCTTTCCTCATTATTGAGATGGGTTACTGGATAGCTTAGTTATGTAGATGTGCAGATACCTAAGTAATGGTAATCCATTTATTTCATACTTTTTGGTTTATCCTTGTATGATTTTGTACGACCTTGAATGTCTCGAGGTCCCTACTGAGTATCTTTATACTCACCCCTACACGAGCTATGCATGCACCTTGTTGTGTTGGTTGCAGATGACAGATAGTGATGACTGCGGTAGGGAGTAGCAGGACTGGATGGTACCTAGAGGTGGACCACTCAGTGTGACAGTACACAGAGGAGACAGAAAGATGTGGAGTGCTGAGGCGGCCATATGTACCTACCCTTCAGGTAGGAAACTAGGAGGATGACCTAGTAGCTTCTTTACTTTCATTCAGTTGTACTTTATTTTCAGTTGTACTTGTACATTCTTGTTGGGCTTGTATTTCTGGCCACTTTTACTTTCCAGCACTTCTTTTGTATACAATTTTACATTGTTTTTTGATTCAATATGTGTACTCGAATTTGTTTTTTACAATTATAAAGGCAATGCCTTCCTAGTTTGGGGATTTATACCTTGGTTCTAGTCTCCAGCCCTGGACTATTGAAGACAGGCATGGGGTAGTCACGATATGAGACCTGGGGAACAAGTCGTGACAGATTATCCACAGATCAATATCTTCATAGGTTGATCCACATTAGTCTATTAAAATATGAAAGATAAAAATGTAAAAAAAACCCCAACCTCTATCAATGTTTGTCATTTAATATATCATTCCTTGAGGGTTCATTCTTTATTGTCATTCATCGTTTCTCAATCCCATTATTTGTAAGGCTTCGACGTAGCTAGTGATCCTACCAGCGTTCGTCATAGGCATGGAATTTCACTGTACTTTTTTCTACTGAAAAATCTCTAAATGGATTTCCACAATGTGTTATCTCATTAAAATGAAACACATCGTAGTGTTTCTCATACACTATGAAGTTGCTTCATTATACAGCAAAAAAACAATCAATTAAGAATATTCCTTTAATACACCTCAACACTGCACCGCAACACTGCCATCCTCTTCTCAATGCTGAATAAAATATAATATAATAAAATTTTATGTTATATTATTATCTTCAGAAAAGCCTAAAAACTAAATTTTATGTCGGACAATTTTTGGTCGGAGTTAATCCATTTCTATGAGAATCTTGGTGTTCCATGTTCATATGTTCCCTTGTATTTTCGATCCTAGCATATGTTCAAAAGTTATGAAAAACTACTCACACATATACTTTAGTGAGCCTAAAATAAGTTCAAATTTATGTTCCAAGATCACCGGGTCTAGGAAACACGTGTCATCAAAGTCTTTGGTATCAAAATAATTAAATACAATTAAATGATATGTATGGAAATTATGGGACATTACATTCTTCCCTCATTTGGGGTTTACATCCCCAAAATCAAAAACAATTGCTAAACAAATATATGGGGGTACTGTGAACAAATCTGAGTCTCCTGATCTGATGTGCTCTCCAGGTGGTTCCTGTGATGCCATAAAACGTGCACTAAAAGAATTGGCCATCCACGAAGGAAATGATATGGTCAATCCTCTATCCGCATAGGGAACTCATCAAATATCATCCAATAATCAATGTCTGGCATTCCCAAGATGATGACATGTGATGGATCATGCCTCTACCTCCTCAATTCTGACACCTGGAAAACATTGTACACCCAGGGCATCTGTGGGAGAAGAGCTCGGTGGTGCACCACCTCCCCTACTCTACTATGAATTTTGAATGGTCCGATGAACCTTATAGATAGATTTTCACCCTGAAAAAATATCTGAAATCTCCATCATTGTGAGACCTGAAGGAACACATGGTCTCCTTCCTATGAATCCATGGGACTCTAAACCTTTTCATTATATGATTTCTTCCAATATTATACAGTACTCATCCACCCCTCTATGATTTTTTATCTTCTCAGTGTTATCTCATACCAACTCTGAACCCATGAGTAATGACTCTCCTTGGTTTGTCTATCATAGAGTTGATATACATGGCCTCCAATACAGGGCCTCAAATGGTGCCCTGACAATTGTGAAGTGATACCTATTATTGTATTAAAACTACACTAGTGGTAGGTGTTTTTCAAAACAATGTCCAACATCAAGGATGCATGATCAAATCAGGTCCTCTAGGGTCTGTATGTTCTTCTCTATCTGATCATCTTTATGAGGGTGAAACACTATGCTCAAGTGCATTAGAGACACAAACACATCCTGCAATCCCTTCCACGATCGAGATTCAAAGTATGCATCATAGATTGAGACGATAATCGAAGAAACAATAGTAATATAAACTATCTCTTGGATGTACAGTCATCCCAATACCTCTTCCAATCCGTACTATTGGATGAGTAGGAAGTGATATGACCTTGTGATTCAGTCAATGATCGCTCAAATTGAATCTTGGCCTCTTGGATTGCATGGTAACCCCATAATTATTTCCAAAGAGATACCATGCGACATCCATTCTGGTACCACTAGTGGTTGTTCCAAGCCTCTGGGGACCAGTTACATGTCCTTCACTTGCAGTCAAGTGATGCATCATGAAATGAACTCGTCCCCCCTTTCGTTAATATCTAGCCTCCAGTAATAATGTTAGAGGTGATGGCACATCATCCCCACACCAATATATATAGTAAAACTAGATGAATCCAACCCCCACAACACCTCCTCTTATAACATTAGAGGTATTTCTATGTATACTCTGAAAAAGATAACATGCTCCCCAACTATCAAATATCCATCTGTACCTTGTCTGTAGGATAATTGAGCCCTTCGGGCCTCACATTCAATATCTAGAAGTTGTGCCACCAAAAAATGCCGTAAGAGTGGTGGATTGACCATAATTAACAGTTAGTAAGTAGATACATCATCATCCATGAATGATATCTATATTTCATATTACTTCTCTGTCACCTCACTCATGAGTTATAAACCAGACCTCTTATTGAGAATGTCTGCCACCACATTCTCCTTCTCAGGAGTATATATTATCTCAAAGTCTTCTCCATGAAGGAACAGAAACCATTTTCAATTTCTCAAGTTCAGGTCCTTCTATGAGAAGATATACCCAATACATTCATTTCCAGTGTAGACAGTAAACCATTTACCAATCAATTTTTGATGCCACGTCATCAAGGCGAAGGCCACTACTGCTAACTCCAAATCCTGTGTCACGTAGTTCGGCTTATTCATCCTTTACTACCTTGATCCATATGCAATCATTGATTACTTATACATAAAGACACATCCATGTCTGGTCCATAATATGTCACATAAATCTACATACCCAATGACTTATTTTGGTATAGTCAAGATGGGAGAACTCATTAGTCTCTGCCTCAACTCCTGGAAGCTGTACTGGCAAATCTTCGTCCACACCAAGAGTTTTCCCTTCCACATCAAGGTTGATAATGGGACTGCATATCTGGAAATGTTGGCCAAGAACCACTCGTATAATCTAGACAACCCAAATGAACTCTACACCACAGTAACACTCCATTATATCTCCCAAGAAAGAACATCCTATATCATCACTAGATCCACTGCAACTCCATTCTCCAAGATGACATGCAACATAATGTGGACCTCCCGCATCCCGAACTTGAACTTCAAGAGTTAATCATAATGCTGGTGATCTCTGAGTATATCCCGGACTATCTGTAGGTGTGTAGCATTATCCTCTTATGATGCTTAGTACACCAAGATGAAATCAATTAATAACACCATCAAATGATCTAAGTAAAGGGGGAAATCATGTTTATGTGTCCCACAAAAACTACTGGGGAATTGGTCACATCAAAGGGCATAAAGAAGAACTTATAGTGGCCATACCAGCATCTGAAATATGTATTTGGTACGCCCTCATCCCAAAACTGATGCTAATGATAGGATGATTTGAGGCATATCTTCAAGAACCAGCTCACCTCATTCAAATAGCTGAAGAGGTCATCAGTTTTTAGAAGTGGATATTTGTTCTTCATGGTCACCTAATTGTGGCTCCATCTGTCCACATAAAACCTCAAAATCCAGTATTCCGTCATGGAAAACAACTCTAGGGATGCCTATGGTGAATGTTTGGGTCTCATGAAGCCATTCTCCAAAAATTATTCCAGTTGTACGCTCAAATCATGAAGCTTTGTGGGATCCATCTGATATGCACATTTGGATATCAATGTTGTCCCTGAGTACAAGTCGATGTTGAATACTACCTCCATGTGAGTTGGTAGTCCAATAAATTCCTTAGCAAATTCATCCTCAACTAAAAGAAAACTCGAAATCCTCTCTTCTACAACACTGAGGGTGAGGATATCCAACTAGAGAATGATCAGTTTCACCCACCTCCAAGAATGTTTGTCTCCTGCTGCAAAGGTTCCCTTCTCACCGGTGAAAGAAAAAATGGTCCCATCATCATGGACACACCACACATTGAACCTAAAACTGTTGATCTAAGCATGGAATATAGATAACAAGTACATACCCAAAATGACATCATAAGGCCTCAACACACCTACTAGGACATCCCAGCTGAAGCTCTCTCTACCTAGAGTAAACACACATTATCTTTACCAGTGGATAATCTTTGAATACCCTCATTTAGGTGTCTATAATAATAATTATTGAGCCAATGGTTCCACTGGAATCGATGAGCCTCAAATGAGTTCCCTGGAAATGAAACAGTGTCTTGCCCTTATGGCTATAATAACTATTGAAAAGTTAGTGAGGACACATTTTGAACCTCTAATAAACTATGGATCACTGTGGTAATAGTCCTTCATTTCCTAAAGTTGGCCTTTCCCCTGAAACATCCCCCAACATACGAAACTCAACAATAGAACTTCTACCTCTTCCTTGGTAGTCCTTTGACTTTCTGCTGATCGTCTATGCGTCAGGTCATGTAGTCCCGAGAAATGGTTCTTCACCCACCTCATGTGATGAAGAATTTGATTCCCTATTGATTCCATCTACTATGGAAGCCGCACACTGTCATCCCGAATTTATAGAGTTGTCCCTTTAATGACAGGTCCCACTTGACACCCATCTCCAACTGCCTAGTACTCACTGCTGAAGTCTCTACCCTAGGAGGTCTACTAGTGGTTCCAACAGTGGGTGCCTTCTCTTCTAGAAAGATATACAAAAGAAGGTACATATCCAACTCTACAACATGGGTGGGGATGCCGAGAGACAAAATGGATGCCTTTATTGGCCATCTGAGTCCCCTCTCAAATGTTTAGGCCCTAATGAAATGGAATCTCACTATGTATGTGGAGTAGAGAGTGATGTTTGTAACCCTCGCATAGTACTTAGCTTTAGATAAGATAACATTCTATAGGTGAATATGATTATGGATGTGAAAATTGATAAAGGTTGCGAGAAAAACACGTCCTAGAAAGTCCACTCCAGGTATGTCCATGTGAGGGTCACTTCATCATGCATCTGAATTGCCAACCTCCACCATATCCTGGCTAATATATATAGATGTCTCATGGCCATGATCGTCATCTGGTCATGTGGTGTCTTCCATAAGTGGATGACATGCATCACTGCCACAAGCCAATTGACAGTGACCTGAGCATCTATCTCTCCCCTAAACATGGTCGGTCATTATCTCTGAAACATTTCGAAGGCACTGGGTCTGCATGAATCCACTATCAGTAATTCCTGATGTAAATGCTGGTCAATGGGTGGTGGAAAAAATGATTCACCACTAGGTGGGGACATATCTATAACTTTTCCCCAAACTGACTCCTCATCTCTAGGCGGGCTATCCACACGATTTCATATCAGATGCTTAGATAGTTTTCTATGTAGAGGCAATGAGATATTGATAATGATGTTTCACAATCAGATGAATAAACATGGTGAGAAGATTCTTATTCAATAAAATCATAAGGTGACACTTTTGGAACTAGTGTATTCACGTATTGAGCGAAAAAGTATAATTCTGGGTCCTGGTGAATGGACATGTCGACCACCACACCATCATTGGACTCACTGAATCGGAAATTCATACTCGAAATATTCAACACTCTTTCCCAAAAACATAAAAATTGACTCCCTATCTTTGCAGAATAACTGACCATCTCTAAAAAAACTATGTCACGACTCGTCCCCCGGGGCACATGTGGTGACATACGCCAAGCACACCACCAAAAGGACATGGGTTGGAAACTAGCACCGAAGGCATCAATCTGCACGTGGGAGGAAATTTCATGAGTAAATGTAATTACTAACACCCAATACCATCCCAAATATGGAAAATAAAAAAATAATTCCACTAAATAACCCCTACGTACAAGTACAACTGAATTTCAAATGGGCCAGAATACAAAACCGACAAAACACTAACTGAATATTTCGATAGAACAAAAGATGTTCTTGGTAGCCATCCACTGAAAACCCAACCTAATGGGTAAGTAAAGAGTAGCATCTGGAAGCTATAGAAGTATGACTCAACCACCTGGTCTGACTTGACAACATCGATTCCTAGACCAATAAGTACTCCATCAAGGAGATAGTCATCTACACCAGACAAAACACTTGCTGGTGAAGCCCGCACAACGGTGAGTAACAATATACAGTGTAGAGACCAAAAAACAAAAACGAAAGACAACAAATCAATCCAAAAACAAACCACATTGTATTATCACCCATCATGATCCAGAATCCAGACAAGTCACACGTGGTATATTCTAGATTAGGAAGGTAAGACCATCCGTCATAATGTCGAACATCATAGGCTTCTGGAGAACTTTTCCTCAATGTGTACAGTGGGCCTTCTAGGTCACAGGGAATCCCTTCCAACTAATCTGTAAGTAATGTGGTACTCATCCCTGTGTACTATTGTGGTTATTCTAGGTCTCATAGAAGAAACTCTCTATCATGCATTGGTTGGGTAACACAAAAGTCACTTCCCACATATGGACAAACATATGTACTCCTCCTGTTGTGTATATTGGGTCTCTTGAGTCACACAGAATTCATTCCACACTATGGGTCTACTGAGTCACAAAGAATTCACTTCCCATTAGGAAATATTAGTATATCCACAAAGGGTCTCTTGTCAGAAACCATTAAGTCTCAACCAACCGATGGGTTCAAAACATTTCATGTTTGTTCTTGGGACGTCATCTCCCCAATCCGTTCATCAAATTCCATTTTCCTTGAAATCCTCCTTATAGTATATGAAAATATCATCCTCTTCATGACTACTCCAATGAAACAAATTTTCATTCAATTGGATGCCTAGTTTTTATGTTACAGGTGTTTTTACTAAAAAAGGGGCTACTGGGGTCTGGCTCCGGTGCGACCCAGTCAGACCGACCTGACCTTGTTCCTCTAACTCAAACCGGACCCGTCCTGACCTACAGCCAGCCTGCTAGGGCGACACACACCCTGTCTGAATGTGTGGTGCATCTATGTTTGTCACCCCACGACCATCATATTCTACCACATGTTCTCTTTAAATGCATTCAGAGACTCCATGCTATTTTGAGCCATGCCCACGGTTGCAGGCCACTCCACCGATGTGGATGAGGGGCCATGTATCTATTGGATGCTCTTCCTACTATACTGCGGCCCAACCTAGCCATGGAAGATGACACTAGCGCACCATCGTGGGGCACCGCAATGACTTAGGGAAATCTCGTTCCCTACGGATGCCTTGAATCATCTTTATCGCCCGTTTAAAAATGATCAACCATGATCTACACACAAGATAAGTGGATCATAAATTGTTTGTATCATAGTACACCCTCCACGTTAGAGTTTTAAAATAGGTGTATGTTTTTGGGATGATGTTCTATCAATAATAAATTCATCCCGAATCTAAATCACAAGAAGCATCACACTCCTACAAGAGCGTATGATATGAGGGTCAACCTGTTACTGGGTTGATCCTCATTCAACATTTATAATAAGAATGTGGAAAATTTAAAACAAATATACCCCTACCACATTTGACATTCTTCTTTGAAGAGCTCCAACCATGACGATTCATGATCTATTGGGGATCATCACTTCCTGGTCTTGTTCTTTGTATTGAACTGATGTTTCTAGTGGTCATGTCGGCATTAATCGTAGGATAAGAATTTCTCCATAGGTTCGTCAGAGGAAAATGACACCAATTGATTTCCCCAATGTGTTATCTCATTAAAAAAACAGGTCACGGTGTTTCTATTACATTAAGATGTTGCATCGTACACTATTTAATTTATGTAATAGTGTTTCTGTTACACTGCACAAAAACAAGACATTAATGGTCTTTCTTTGAAGTGCCTCATCACCACAACAAAGACCCACCATCCACCACAGAATTTTGAAAAAATTAAAATAAAATAAAATTACTTTTTAATTTAAATTATTATTTTCTGAAATGTCCAAAAACTATATTTTCTATCGGACCCTTGTAGGTCAATGAGAATCCCATTCTCAACATTCCATGTTCAATGGTTCCCTAATTTTTTGATATGAGCACCAGTTCAAATGTTAGGAAAACCCACACCCATGTTTACTGAAGTGAACATAAAAAGGTGAATTTTTTTCATAGATCATCGGGCCTTGGAATCACATGGCCTAAAAGGGGTTTTTCCCAAAATAATTCCATACAAATTTTTCATAAAAATATATGTAAATTATAGGAAAAAATATCACCAATTTATTAATGTATTTTATTTATACATAATGATATGGTTCTATTTCGAGATTCTTAGGGCAGTTATTTCTAGCTTTGGAGGATTTTAGGATTTCTATTATTTTGAGAATATTTAGAGAAACTATGAAACACCTCTAACGTGCCATTTATGGGAAATTCTTAAGTATTAAGAATCCACATGGTTTAGCCAAATCATGTGGATTCCCAGAAGTTACCATGCACTTTAAGAGAATGGGGAATCTAATTGTTGTAAAACAGAATTTCTAACCACGTGATCCAACAGTACAACGTGTGGTCTGAGATATCATCTCACGAATGGTTGGCACAAAAATTGCCTAACTATGCACCCTAACAGTGACTACGAATTTATAGATCTAATATATGAGGGTATACTTTTTTTTTCTCTATAATAAATCATTTTGAAAAATAATCATATAAAACAAATTTATATTCCTTATAAATATTGAGATGTGATTATCATTGGTTTGGGACAGAACCATCGGGAAATAAAAGTGACATAGAGGCCCTTATTCATATGTAATTTCGGGTTCTACCTCATGAATATTATATTTAAGGATAATATATCTGTCGAAATAATTGATATACTCTATTTAGGATACATATATTATATATTATGTCATTATTGATGAGGGGTGATTTTTTCAATTTAAGGGATTGTGATCTATGGCCATATATCAGTTATCAAAGACATGTTTTTAATTAACTGTTTCATTGTAAATTTACATCAAACCTTTTGATGTAAGAGGATTATTTGTCAATTATAATAGGATAGAACCTGAAGTTATTATTTTAAATTTATTGAATTGATTGAAATTATTTGTGAAAGCAATGTGTGATTTTATTGGAACAAAATTTATTGATGGATTTTTTATATGGAGGAAATTGGATGGTTTGATGGAAAATCATATTTTATGTAAATATGAAAATGGTAATTTAAAAATGATCTTTTTTTATAAATAGAAAATTTGATTGTGGAAATTTTTCATGAAATAATATTTTTATGAAAAATCACTTGTAATTAAATTTCTTATACATATTTTGTGTGTGTGTTCATGTGTATTGGGGATATATATGGATGTGTTGTTTCTACATTCAAAATGGGACAGAATACCTCCATCAAAATGATACTGAAAAGGGTGTGAGGTTTCCCCCATTAAATGGATAATTGAGTGATGCGAATTTGAAACGATGAATTACCACATGAATGTATTGGCTGTTCCCTAGCTGAAATACATGTGTGGGTGTGTGGATGTGCACTAATTTATTGGTGATGAAAAATGGTTTGAAAACGGTTTTAAATGATTCTTTTATTTCTTTTCATAGAATATATATTTTTAATTGAAAACTGTTTTGTATTTGATATAAATTATTTTTAATTATTTTAAACTATAATATACATTTTTTTGATTTTTTTTATAAAGGCTTGATATGGGATGTAATGGGGGAATCATACTAAGTTTCGACTCACCCCATTCATGGGATCATTTTTTTAATATGTCATATATTGAGAAAAAGGTAAATCAGTGGAACCTCATTTCTATAGTAACATTTCATGACATCATTGACATGGATTGTTTAGTTGCAACTTTGATCATGTTGTGCATATATAGTATTGTTTCATTAGTTTCATATGGTTTTTTCATAATTAGGTTCTTTTGGTTATGTCACTTATATCATCTTGTACACTCATTCTCCATTTTCATTTCGTTCTATATTTTCTTGTATTTATTTATATATATATCTTATAGTGTTTTGGTGGGTTACTATTATAATTGAATGGTTATTGTATCATTAATAGTAAAATTGTCACCCAATATTTTGTGAAGCACTTCAAATTTATTTCTATACTTTGGTATATTTGGGATTATACCTAAGGACTATTAAAAACAACCAATTTTTCCCAAGATAATGGTTGAGGGGACAAATGTTACATATATTATAAGTAATAAAATAATCACATGGTGGTCAATGAATAATATCATAATGAGAAAATAAATATTTTTTTAATCTTATCTATATCATAATGGACTTAATCCAAGATATTTTACATAAAAGTGTAATCCCTCACCTAAATACCAAATCTAGATTGTCTCATGAATCCAAACAAATCATCAAGGGGATATAGTGGGCCGCCCTCATCAAATACTAATTGCAATAAATTCATCATATGAATCGGGTGAATAATAATACACCATTAAATTTATAATGTAAAACTAGGATATATATTTTTAATACAGCCACAAATTAATAAACATAATTCCAAACACCTCTATGTAATACGGAGAATGTTATAAATATAAATCCACCCCTATCATATAGATCATAAACTATATAGATAAATAATAAAGGAGGTTTCATTTCAATATATTTTTAATGGGGAATCCGTAAAATTATAATATATTTCATTGATGGATAAAATTACAATAAAATTGGGGAAAAAATTTCTTTATAATGATATCATTCTCACATGGAAATATAATTAAAAACTAGAAAAATTAAAAATTGTTAGAAAATAAACATCAATAAAAATATCATTGAAAACATTTTATTGAATCATTAATGAAATGAATGTCCATGATTGCTAATAATTATGTACACTCTATACAATCAAAATTATATTCCTTCCACATTTTTGTAAAAAGGATAATAAGATCATCATTTAGAAAGGAAAAAGAATATTACATTCAAAAAAAATTTATAAATTTTTTTTGTATAATTGTCATTAATAAAAAATGGAAAATATAATAAAATAGTTTAAATTTATTTTTATAAAAAATATATATCTAATTAAAATGGGTTGTTTTCTAATGGAAGAAATTATTTATGTTTTCTTTAAAATGATCTGTTGAAATATTTAGTTAATATAGAGGAGAAATTTAGAGGAAAACTTAAATTCTATTAGAACTAAAATTATATAATAAATGTTTTACCTTTTCAAAATATATATCATTATATTTCATCATTACAATCATAATAATTAATAACTCTGATAAACAATGAGACAGTATCATAATCCATTTATAGTTTGGTAACATCTAAATCATAATATCCATGAATGAAATAAAAAAAAATAAAAAAAAATACCATTTAAATAAATGTATTCATAATATAACATATAAATTGGGACATTTACACATTACACTAATAAACAATTTTTGGAATATGGATTATGTATTGTGGGAGTAAAAATTACATGAGAAAGCCTTACATTATGAGGGATTTCTATAAAATTTTTATGTTACTCTTGTATAAAAAATTTAGATATAATAATATTTTAAAAAGCACCATATTATTTTTTATATCATTTAGGGGTGACATGATTCCTTTTATTACTATTTTATTAAAAATCCTCTCTTCAAATCATTATTTTTTATGATAATTGTGTCATTTTTATGTATGTATGGGTTTGGTAGTTTAAATTATTTTTCTGATCATGGTTAAAATTATTAAAAAAAATTAACATGAAATAAATATAACATATTATAATTTTATAAATAATTATTATATTCTATAAATGGTATATAATGGGGAGAAGAGTTTTACAGTTCATGGTTATGGTAGGTGGTATTTTTTCATAAACCCCTATTATATTATACTAATTGATGGAATGTAAAAAAAGGTAAATAATCATTCCACATTACAAGAATGTTTTTATATATAATATATTATATTTAAAATATTTAATTTTATCATTGTTATCATTTATGTAAAACTAAATTTTTAAGCATTTTATATCACTATGTGAAAGCAGTATCCCATAGGTACATATGAGAAACATTGATGTTTTCAAATGGGTTGGATGGAAGGAAGGTGTATGTTATATTATAATTTCGTAAGACTAATTATTTCCCAAATATAATAATAATTTGATAAATACTTGCTTATATTTCTCTTTGAGAGGTGGTGATGAATGTGATTTACATCGGTTCGCGATGCAGTAGTCCACTGAACATAGGATTGATAGTTTCATTTCACATTTAATAGAAGATGAAATGGGTATATGTTATTCCATTACTATAATAAAATATATGTATATAATATTTTAATTTTTTATTTCATCATTTTTTGATTATATAAAAAGGATTTTGAATACGACATAAAATGAAAACACAAGATTAAGAACATTGCAAATTCTTTGAATAACCACATTATGTTTATACATAAAACCACATAATTGTGATTTATTATATGAATAGGCCACTATAATATTTTTTGGTATTATAGAATTAAATTCTATCATGTTTTATCCAATGGAAAAGAATTTTGGTTCATGAAGGGTATATGACTGTGGTGGTGTTTTATATTTGGGGATGATGACAGACATGGATTTTTTTAAAGAAAAAGTGATACAATTTTTTTTCAAATTCTATAAGGATCCAAAATTGGAACGTTAATAATAATTTCTAGATATAAATTTGATGTATGTAAATACATTAGTGATTTAACACATTCTTAGTTCATTTTACCAATTCTTCATTTTTGAATAACTATTGGTAAAACCATTTAATCAATAACTATGGTATTTTTTTTAATGTTTTTAGTAATATTTATCCCCAAAAAAAGTTTAAATTACTATAAAACACTAATTTTTATTATTATAAACATTAAATAAATTCATGAAAATTCGATTAAAAAAAAATCAGGGAAATTCAATTTACTATTAATCCCACATGACTGAAAAAATACATGTTTTCTAATGAAGATGGTATCAAAAGTATAACATGAATTAATATAAAAATTCAATATAAAACATATAACAATAATATAAATCATATTTATTATGATATAATTGGAAAAAATTACTTTTAATATTTTATATCAAAATGGTACTTTTAAATATCATAAATGAAAATAATGTTTACAATAAAAACATTTATTTTTTACAATTCATAAAAACCTTAATCATTAATTTTTTTTTAAAAAAACATTAATACAATTTTGAAATTATTTTATAAAAAATTTATTGATTTTTATAAAAAATTTATTCTAAAATTTGGAAAAATTAATTTTAATTAATGCCTATTGAATGTGACCGAAGACCCTTTTAGAAAAATATATTTTTTATAGAAAACATTATTGTTATTTCAAATTATTCTCAATTTATTTTTATAAAATGATTAATATCAAATATATTATATGTATATATTTAAAAAATATTTTTATAAATTTAATTATTCTAATTCACACATTCTAGCTTAATATCTTGGTTATAAATGTATATTATATTATAGTTCATTTAGAATTGGTGTTGGGTGTACCACAATCTGTTGGAGAGATGAAACTTTACAAAATATACGTCACATTTATTTTAAGTTCAGTGTTGTCTGTAACATATGATGTGAAAGATAATTCCGTTCTTTAATAATTTCTATGTGATACATTATCCTTGTATTCAATAAAGTATATCCTCACAGTTCAAAAATGTGATATAAAATCATTGGCGTTCCAAATAAATATACATTTTTTAATAAACCATATACAAAACGTTTTTAAGAAACCTCCTCTTAAAAGAGGTAAATGAAAATAATGAGGTCATATAGAATAAAACATAACTTACTCCCCTCCTAATAATATATTATTATTATAAATATCTGAATAATAAATAAATTTGTACGGTGTATAGATCATCGATCAAAAGGACATGAATGATCAAGAGAATGTTAAGGAATACAAATTCAAAAATAAATTATAGAAGAAAAGGTAATAGGATAATATTATAATTCATTGATATTTTTAATAATGTTGACGTATTCATTTTATAAAATTCTATAAAACACCAAAAATTTATAAATACATGGTATATGCATATTTCATAAGTATAATCTAGTCGAATTGTTATGTGATGATCAATATCCACAAATTTTTTTACAAAATATATTAAGTATAGATGTAAAATGTTTTACTAATGAAGAACTAAATTTATTAATTTATAGATCCTAATATCCAATAAATATTGAAAATTTATTACCTATCTCTCTAAATATATACCAATTCCAAAATTCTTATCAAGAGTTATCCAATATAATAAATTATTCTTGATAACTCAACTAGTATAAAAAATGTTCAAAAAATCTATTTGATACATATTTATCAACAAAAAACAATTTAGTGAAAAAATTCTTATTAATGGGAATATAATATATAGTAGTGGATATAGATTCAGCCTTTTCATCCATGGGTTGTTGGTTCATGCCTCATAGCCTTTCCAGATATATTGGGTAATCACTCGGCTTGTAGGTTGTGATTTTTTTAAAAAAATAATGTAATTCCTTAAATATTTGTTAATATTCCATTAATTTATTGCAATAACTTATTGAACATTTTTTTTGGCTCATCACCGATGGTTTTTTTTAATTTTTACCATTTTTGTAGACATCATAATATTTTTAGTGTCCATATATACATTCATGGTTGGTGAATATTTAGGGAAAACCATGTGGTTTGGCATAGGAAATTGTGCTACAAAACATGATCTACAAGAAGGTGCATATGGTATGTCCAAACAATTCAATGACCACCTATAAACTAGACAACCTTAGGTAACAAGGTTATATATGATTAGATCTTGGTTAAAATTACAATGTATCCAAAATTTTCAACCCCAATAGATGTTCACTATATGGAACATGGATAATGAGCATTGTTACACCTAACTGAGCAACCTCCCTAAAAAATATTTGTACTATTTAATAGCAAGAAAAAGTATTAAAAACCCATGGGATTATTGTATATCCTATAATTACCTCCTAATATTTTATTTTAATTACCTAATCCTTCCATTGTGTACAATAAGATTCTCTCTCAATATTTTTTTTGGGATTTCCTTTATTGATGATGGATCATATCATGGTATATTGCGTTCATTCTCTAGCTTACCTTATTCATTTTATATGCATTCTAGATCACTGGACCTATTATCTTATTAGTAACCAATAGGTATTTTTACTTTAGATATAAGAGGTTTTATAGATTATTTATATATTTCTTGTAGATCTAGGACAATGAGGTCCTGATAAACTCTTCATCAGTTCTCGTTCTCAATGAAATATATTTCTACATTCATTCTAGATGTGTGTGTTTCTATAGAATTTATTAATTCTATAAATTTGTTATTTTTTTGTAATATTCCATTATTTTAATCTTTAATGTTGATTGATTCGTGGATTCAATGGATTTATTTCAACTATACATGTGTTTAAAGTGACATTTTATTAAAAATAGATATTTGTAATGAATGTGTTTGATTAAATGCTTGAATATAGGATGTGGTTTTAAAATGTTTTTTCAAATCATGAAGTAGATTATATTGGATTTAAAAATTCTTTCTAAAATTTTCAAATAGTTTAGAAAATTATTTCAATAAAATATGACCATTGGGGACTCTGACTACATTGGGAATACATATGTAACTCGTAGTGTACATAATGCCCCTACTCGTTTTATGACATCAATAGTCTTTTCTAAGATTCTGTCTGTTGGAACTAATGTATTCATGGGTAAGGATTGTTTTTTCTTCAGTATGTATTCCCATTTTATATGGACCAATATTGATTTATTTATCATTTGTAATTTTTTTCATGATATAATAATTCATATATTGTTGGGATCATTTTTTCCACATTGTATTGTACTACATTATTTGTAATAATTGATTTTATCCTTGATATTTTTTAACATTGCTACTTTATGGTGGGTTTTTATGATTTCATATTTTATCTCTTGTATATTTCATGTTCCTCGATTTGGAAATATGAAACAATCTTAAAAATACTAAATTAAATGATTTAAAAATAGAATTGGATTTTTGAAAATGATTTGTTAAAGTTTTTTAATATATAACATGTTAATTATTTTATACAATCATGGTTTTATCCTACATGGAAATGTGATCTCACAATACAATTGTTTTTGCAAATTCTATGTGTGGTATTTATAAGACCCATGTAAAGGGAAGGGAAATTTGTATCATGATAGATTCTCATTTTATCATTTCCATTTTAATACGATGATTTAGAAGTTAGGTATGGTAAGAAAGAGATTTAATGACCTTTAATATTCATACATTCTAGTTTAATTAGTTTATAATGGATTTCATGTATCTTTTATGTTTACCGTTATTCTTCTTTTTAATTATAATGCATGTCTTCTTTTTTATACGATACTTGTTTTTTTTTTATATTTTTTCACTACACCACTATGACATGCCACATCAAGTGGATTCTATAGATGAACCATTTTTGTTTTTTATAGAATGGTATTATATTAAATTATAATCCTAATATGTGTTAATTCTTCCTATGTTATTTTTCTATAATTTTCTAAACAAGAGATAGGACAATCCGAATTTTGGAAGTATGTGTCAAAGGATTCCTAAACAGCTCTCTTCCATATCAAATCATGACATTCCATGGATGTTTGTAATTGTTTTACCATGTTTGATTCACTGAGTTTATGTTCATTTGAAATAATATAATGTGAAATTTATTTAAATAACATTTTCTCACTTATATCGGCTTCGTTCATTTGTAGAATTTATTAATGCAATAAATAAATGATTTTTTAATGAAATGTTGTGAATTTTTTACACTGGACCAAATATTTATGAACATTATATAAATCAATATTTTCATTTTATTTTTCATAAAAAAAAATATATTTGATACAATACTATATAAATATGAGTGAATAATATGTGAGACATGATCCAAAAGAGAATACACAAATGAACCCTTCGTTGGTTATAGATATAATATGTAAATTTTATTATCATGGTCATCTTGGTGGTAATGACCTTTAGAGAGTGGTGGATAATGGTAAATAATTTACTATGAATGGTCCACCCATGTTCTATAATGTCACATGATGTCAAGAATCAGTGCAGTGTCTTTTGAGGATTGAGAATAACCTCAACTTTTGGATGACACCTAAAGGATAAGTGATTGATATCACCAAATAAATTCTAGAAGGCCATGAAAGAAGATGGAGGGACTCTATCATGAATGATAATTAGTGTGACGACCTTAGATGGAAAACATTAAATAAAATAATTAATCACAATTTTACCCTAAGGAATTATATGCAGTGTAGACCTGATAGATTCTGACCTTGTATCAAGGTGATTGAACCACACTGGTGTATTCAACCCATTTCTTCTATGCTGGTTCATCATACATTGGTTTTAATAACAAATGTGTACTTAAATAATAGAGGCTGTGATTTTTGATTAATTTTGGATATCTGATCATTGTTAATTCTCATGTTCATATCATCTACTATGGAAATAGTTGACAAAGAAGCTTTGGTTGATCCTAACATAGAAATAACGATTGGGTTAGGTGGAGCTCTAGTTGGTGTTGTTATTAGAGAATGTTTTTATTATAGTCATAAAATGAAGCATAATTGTGTTAAATTTCTTTCAAAACTAGTTCTAGGGGATTCATTAGGGAAACATGATGTCAACTTCTACAAGTGTGAAACATTGGCTCATACAATGAGTAATTGTTTTGAGGGACATAAGATGTGTCATCCTTTTGGATTGTATTGTCATCTAAAGAGTTTTAGTGAATGTTTATACTTGTAAAGTAAGGAATGTTCAAAGGACATTATTGGTATATATGGTCATGTTTACGCTTCCAAGGGTAGTGGGTCTATTCTTCAAGATTTGATAATGATCATGTGTCTGAGAACATGTGGCTTTATAGAGAAGAATATTGTCCAAAGTAATTTGGCGAACATCTATGTAGTATAATAGAAATGATGTTTAATTTTTATTATATTGTTATATATTTTATTGATATACTTTATATTCGCTATTTTATATATTTAATGATAGATGAGGTTTATGTCTTACTTTCGGAATATATTTCATTTTTTTGGGATCGTTCCACGCCAATAAAAAGGTTGTCTAAAGACGGTTTCATGCGTTCTACATGGTGGGTGGTGATAGTATACAATAAGGTGGCATGGGGGTTATTAGTTCATGATTTTTACATACTTAACATAGTATTTGGTAGGTATTGTATTATATGTTTTATTTCATAAATTGATAGTTTTAATTTTCGATATCATTTTTTGTCTTCATATGTTGTCACTAATGTTGTTCTAGGTGTGTGGGAATCTAGATTTGGAAGGGAATGGGATGTACATCCTTATTGTGGGTAATATAATGACCACTATTATAGTTTTTTCTCGAAGTCATTTACCCATGATTAGGTAGACTACTTTCTATTGTTCTGAGTGTTTAATCCTTTGTATTCCAGATTATTTTTTTCACCACATAGAGAGGTGAGGATTACTATTTAACTTCTACACATAATGATCCCAATTCCTATTCCATATATTAAAATGTAACCTAATGTGTTGGTTGTAATAAATGTATTGCTTCAAGGACTATATGGTAATGTATTTATCCATCATAGATCATCACTGTGGGATTCAACAATTATCATTTCTAAAAAGGTATATGGGAACCTCCTAATTTGTTAGGGTTTTTGATATATAAATATTTTTACATTTAAGATAAAATATCCATAACCCAAAAATGATGATCTGTTTAACTAACATATATTGGAATGTCCATTTTAAAATATTGACCTTTGGTCTGGGTAACACATGTTCATATTTCAATAATAGAATATACCTAAGATATCATTTTGGATCCATGATTATTATTTAATGTTTTTGGTTATGCTATTCAGTCTTGGTAATTCTCCTACATGATTTATGGATTTTAGGAATAGAATAATTCATCAGTTCTTGGAATATTTTATTGATATGCTAATGGATGATATTTTAGGGTAATCAGTGGCAGAGGAGCATATAGTCTATTTGGATATCATTCTTCAAACCACGAAGGAATATTTTATATAGATCAACACATCCAAATGTGATTATTGGTTTATGGAAGTTAATTTTCATTGTCATGTTTGATATATATGTGGAATCATTATGGATCAAAAAAATATAAGGGACATGAATCACGATAGTAGCCTATATATGTATTTGAGATCTCAATCATTATGTTTTTTTAGTTTACATAAAATGGATTATTTTGGATTTATCCCATATCACATCTTCATTAAGTGGTT
The DNA here is from genome assembly GCA_963277665.1 of Viscum album. NCBI lineage: Eukaryota > Viridiplantae > Streptophyta > Magnoliopsida > Santalales > Viscaceae > Viscum > Viscum album. The sequence goes on from OY728159.1 coordinate 1,007,416,159, forward strand.
TAACCCATTAAGGAGAAATGTTTTAACGGAATGAAAAATATAAGAGATATACTAAGGATTTTAAGGTGACATTTACAATAGAAGAAACATTCATACTTCTGGCACTAGGTATCAGTAGAGTTGATTTTTTTATTCATCATGGATGGGATTGGGATGTTTATTAATGATGGGGAAACATGTGGTGTCCTGTGTTTCTATCTAGTTACATTGTCATGAGAAGAACTACCATACCCATGAACTTTATTTAGATGTAGTAATTTATAGATTTTAAATTTTGTGTCACAATCAATTCTGTGACTGGAAAATAATGTATTGACATCATAAGAGCCAAAAAAATGTTTCTTATTAAAGGTATATAATATTAAGACACATGTTTTGGGAATAGTTTCATCAAATTTTTTATGTTTAAATTTAATACACTCCTATGAAATGTACTATTATTTTTGATACATTGAGACTATCATCACTTGCAAAAAACATTGAGTGAATCATTTTAGGAGTGGTCTATGATAGTTTTAATTAATGATATTAGACAGGGTGCATAAGATTATAGTGGAATGATATTGTTGGATTTGATGAAAGTTGTCTCATCCTTTGATGATTGACTTTATCTTGAAAATGTTATAGACATCTAGTACCAATGATTGAAGAAAATTCATTATGTGGGGTGACCTCAAATGTGTTGTCATAGCCTCATACTGGAGATTTTTTTCTTCTACTAAAGTCTGGGTGTACCATTTTCTATGAGTTTGGAGTTGATGGATAATGGGATATTTTCATGTGGGTTTTTTTGGACTGGAAATTTCATTTTTATTCAATTTTTTAAAAGCCTATTTAAGGAGAGTGATAACCATACAAATTCAAGACATCCAAAATTAAATTTCAAATTACAAAAGATGGAAAGGAATGTAGAACCCGATAACCCGCGTGCCGTGCACCAACCTATGTAAAGATCTGCCAAACCAAATACACATTTCCATCATCACCATCAAATCGTCAAAAGATCCCTAAATTCATAATCCCATTTAGAAACACAACTACCGTAGTCACCACCCATCATCGCCGGCCAGAACAAATGAAACACAGAAGACCCATTCAACCAAAACAACATCATCAATGCTAAAAACCCTTGCCATCTTCGAGATCCAACATCAATAACCATAACCATTCATTGACATCAACAGAACAACCACCAACAAAAGGGTAAACTGATCCAGGACAAACCAGAAGAACTGCCAGCCACCAAACAACACATCCCAAAACCTTTTTCTCACCACATCACCGAATCCAATTGGGATTGGAGCAGAAGAACATACGGTCAAGGAAGAGTAGGAGCATCTGAGGGCGAAGGTTGTTAGAAAACCTCCTTCATCGCCGCTGCTGACATCACCTCGCAGAACAGTAATAGAGAAACACCATCATGAAACTTATAAGGTCAAAAAGGTTGATGTGCTGCCTGAAATGAAGCCAGCAAAGGATGATCCTCTCAATACATCGACTGTCAATTGAACCGCACTTCCCAAAGCCTCTGAGAAACTGCTTCCGTGAACCAACTCATGTAGGTCTATACACCCTAGTTCTAAAAATATATATCATTACATGGGACATTCATATTTGGGGTTGGGGATGAGGAAGTCACATAGAGACTATCTATCATATTATCTCACATATTATAAAATTAAAAGGGTGAATAAGATGTCTATTATATTTATTCAACATTTATCCATTCTATTATGGTAGTGGGATGAGATTTATATTAAATTAAATGTCGGTTTTCCATGGAATCATTGTGATAAGTATGTAATTTGGGTGATCATCGATCAAATTATGAAATAATAACAATTCATACTGATCATGGAGATGATGCACGTTTCCCAACATAGATTCATGTGAATCAGATATATTGTTAGACTTCATGGGGATCCATTTGTATTTTTTTCTTAAAGGGACCCATAATTCCCATATATTTAATAGAATGGATTTTAGAAGATGGTAGGGTCCCATGTCAAAATTTCAAACAAAATATCATCTGCATAAGGATGAAAAACAAGAGATATATCTCTAGGGTATTAACAATACTCTTTATTCTTATGTAATTGATTTTGGTGGATCCTGGGAAAATAATTTTCCTCTAACCTAATTTTCCTAGAGAAAGAGTTACTATGATTCAATAGAGATCAAAACTTTTTAATTTTTATGTTTTTTCTTTAATATTTCCCATTTTATAATAATATTTGGGAAATAAGTCCTCATATAGGCTAAATATTATTTAGTACCCAAAGTAAATGATGTAGTCTATCAGTAAGAGGATGGTCACTACACAATGTTGTAAGAAATATTACTCATACCATCATCATTGGCCATTATATATTGATGTTTGTGATTTTTCATTTATCGTTGTTCCACCACGCATAGGACATCATCTACTATGTATGGAATTAATGTTATCATTGAATTTTAACCCCATTGATATCAAGAAGTATATCAAAAAGGATGCATATCAGATGGAAAAAATATTTCTTAATCATTTATCCTTTATGTTTTTTATATTTTCTATATAAATAATCATCACTAGAATCATTCCCATGTGATTGTATGGGATGAGCTTTATCTTCATCAGTACACCACAATTGAAGTGAAAACTCTTCATATTATGGATAAATCAGATAAGAAACTATGTTGTAAAACAATTACCTTAGTATGAGTACTATCAGAGTGTAGATAGGATAAAAATTGTATGTGGTTGTGGGTATCATTGATGATGTTGTTGTGGCTTTATACATTATATATTCATAATATTAAGTAGCATCCAGGAACTTAAAATATTTATAGTGGGAATATTATAAAAATTAATTACCTTCATATAGATACATCATCACCTAATATTTTATATAAATTTTTGAGACTTTATTTTTTAGTGTATTCAAAAATTATTTGGAGCCCTTGGTGTTGTGCATGATTGGCACGTGGTGAAGGAAAACCCATATGTTTATCACATGAATCTTTGTTGACATGATTTCTCTACTATAAGGTCACACAAATTTTTTCTTAACCATGATACCACTACTTATAATCCATTATCAATAATAAGATGGATTATGCATAGTTGGTGAATGGTTAACATAACCCTTCATCAAAAATTATGAACACCAAACAGAGACACTATATAGGGATCCATGTCAAGGTGCATAATTACTCTTAACTATTTTTTGTAATGTCCTTCCACTTCCTCATTTTCTTGAGAATGTTGTGATATGATATATGGCCATAGATGATGTTCTAAAGGTGAAAAATGATACTAATAAATGTTGAAAGATTCAATAGAAAATGGGGAAAAATTTCCCATAGAATAAATCCAACCAGAATAAAAATTCACGATCAACCTCAAAAACATGATTCATTTCATCAATGTAAACCATGATAACATATTACAAAGAGATAACCAAACAAAAAATCTATTCCATAATAATTCCCAAAATCCAATACACCTAAATTATGGAAAATCTAAAAAACCGAGAACCAAGTAAAATAATCATTGACAAGAAAGAAACAAAATCATGACACACTACATAGCTCCAAAACAATCAACATGCTCCAACAACCATAATACAATCTAATAATCATGAAGAACCACATAAAAATTAGAGGCTTTACCATTTCCTATAACCCCGAATACCACATATGCAAATAAACCCCAATTTGAAAAGTATGGGTGACTAATAATACATAGTTGGGTTTTTAAAAAATAATTCCCAATACAAAAAGATATTATTGAACTATTATCCTAGTGATATAATAGTGCATTAGTTTCCCCCTAGCCAAACACACTATTAACGAGTCATTTTTACCCAAATACATACACTAAAAGGTATGTCCAACAAATAATCCATAATCTATTAATCCATAACATATTTGGAAAATAATTTCTTCTTTCATAGACACACACATAATATATTCATTTATCTAATGATTCACACCCTCAACCTGGTGAAACAATAATAGAGGAATTTCCCAACCAATCCTGTTTACTAATTTCCAAATCTAGTGGTAATTCCTGCCCATTTATCTTTGATGGTGACTGTTCCAGCCATTACCCATTCCTTTTTTAATAATTTTTTTCCCATACCACTTTTCAACAATTTCATTCACATGAATAAATACTTAACCAAAAAACATTCATGTAGATCACCAAGGCCACAATATTATGAAAACAACCACTTCCAACCCAAACAATCCATTTGACATTATCAATGCCACATTACCTTATAAAAAAATAGCCGCATATTTTAAAACCATTTTCAGAAAAAATTTCATTAACCAACACAATAAAATGATTTTAAAATATAAATTTTAAAATTCTACATCAAGAAAATTTCACCACAATACCCCATTTCTCCCAAAATACATAAATCATTACAAAATAAGTTCCTATCATGCTTCACACATCAGAATAAAAAAATAATCCATAAAACCAAACTAATTGAAATAAGGATTCTAGTCCTAGAAAAATTGAGTTGGGAGAGATTCCAACTACCTTACGGTTTCGGTGAAATTGATCAACTAATGACTGCACCAAAAATTCAGGTGAAATCTTCACCAAAACCCCCTTAGATCTCATTTCCTAACATCAAATTTCCCAAATCTCAAAATTTCTGGCAAAAACAACCTTATACATACATGTGATGGTTTTAGATCTTGGAAACTGATAGATAAGAAGAACTAGATCTAATGTAATCCATGAAATAACCTAGAGAGGAGCCTTACTATAAGATAATTACCTCTACAAATCCATAAAACCCCTTTAAATCACCTCCAACATGAGTGGGAGATTCCCTATAACATTGAGAACTATTAATCCTAAGTGAGGTTTGAGTTGGGGATGAAATGATATGTTTAGGGAAAATCCATAGATATAATGTATTTAAAAATGATTTTTATTGTCGTACACAGTTAGCTCACACGATTTTCAAAATTGTGTGCAAACCGTGTGAGTGATATTATCCGGATAGAAACCGTACATGGTCTCGTTGAATTGTTAGACAATGATTATGAATCCCACTATCCTATGATTAATTGCTACATGGGTTTATTGAATGGTTTCCTGTAATCCTGGTCGAACTATTCTCCATTAAAAAACTCCAAAAACATTCAAAACCATCCCAAATTCTCCCAAAAATTACCCAAATACATTAAAAACTCAAAAAGGCATAAATAATGTTATATACCTCAAATTGGGTACCCTACATTTTCCATACCATTGGATATTCCATTGACGGAATCTAGAGAACCATCTCTTGAGCTCAGGCCATTGCTCGACAGCCTATTTCGACACTGCGAGGTCTGCTCCTAAATCTAACCATGATTCCTCAAAAACTAGAAATTGGTGCATTCTTTTACCATTAAATACATAATCGTGCCTATCCATTATCCAAACTGGCATATACACTATGGATTCATCTCGATCTAGCTCAACATGATCTTATAGAATCATATGGTCATGATTTATCAAGTACTTCTTCAACTGAGAGAAATGAAACACAATGAGCACCACACTAAACAGTTTTGGAAAATACAACCAATAATCCACCTCTATAACCCCATCAATTATATCAAAAGGCAAAATATACCATGTAGATAACTTACCCTTCCTTCAAAACTGATGACGACCAGGACTAGGATAGATTCTCTTGAACACATGACCACCCAACTCGAATAACAATAGTCATTGATGATAGTACGAAGATGATTTTTGAATATATTGAGCCGTATCCATTATATTATTTATCAACCACAACTTTGGTGTAGTATCTTAGACAATACATGGTCCAAACATCAAGGTCTCACATGTTTCCACCCAACAAAGTGGATAATGACACTAACACCCATATAGTGCTTTAGACATATCCATAAGTATCAACAACTAATAACATTTATTATAGAAGAACAAAATCTATAGCATGTTATTCTCCCATCAACAACCAAAATAAATCACAAAATATCATAACATATATTCAATGTTGTACTTCTCTCTCATAATTCATATCCATTGAAGGATGGTATTCCATACTCTTTATCAACTGATTCATAAGGAATTTATAGAAGGATATAAAAAAAGGATTTAAACTTTGTATATCTGTCTAATACAATTGAAAATGGGACCCCATGAATCATTACCACCTAATATGTAAATATTATAGAAAAATCCTCCACAATATGAGATTCACAAAAAGGGATGAAATGTACCAACATTTTGAGCCAATCCACTATTACCAATATAGAATTGTTCTCTATAACTGTTCATGGGAGACCGATTGGAAAATACCTCACTATGTTTTCTCACATTCATAGGGGTAGATGTAATGATTTCAAAATACCAGTCATCCAATGAAACATTGTGTTGACCTACTAACAAGTAAAGAATCCTGAAACAAACTTTGCACATTCCATTTAATACTGGCCCACCAGAAGTGTACTTTCAATTCTTAATACATTTTCATAATTCTATTATTTACAAACCACCTCTAATGAGGATAATCCTTGAGAATTTTGTCCAGGAAACCCAACGGTACAACCATCCAATTCTGAAAAAACGAAAATAAATTCTCATGTAGTTAATATCCCTAAATGGTCTCCCTCAATTGAGTTTCAGGATCATTTCCATACATTTAGAATCAGATTCCAATGCCTCTATAACTTAATCATCAAATTCAGGGACTAGAAGGACCGGAATGAAGACTGCTCTTTCACCATATTCCTCACATTACAACGACATGTGCTCTATGACTGAAATAATCTTCCACTAATATGATGCATGTTTCATCAATGTGAATATGAATTCTTACATACTTCATCAACCACCGAATTTACATTACCCAGTGTATGCATCAATTTTATATCACACTTTGGGGATACTCCATCCACTCCCATATCCTCATGTTCATATCACATTCTGAGAAAATATACTTGAAGCACTTATGATTGGTAATTACTGTGAATTTAACAACAATTAGATAATGCTACCATATTTTCAAACCGTGAACCACTACACCCAACTCCAAATCATGTGTTGTGTTTTTATTCTCATGAAACCCCATCTATCATGATCCATACACATCCAAAAGAACTGCTTACATGATAACACAACCTGAATCTGATCCTAATGAATAAAAATACTCCACATACCCATTCACTCATTATGGAAGAAATATTATTAGTGTTGATGTATGGTGACCCTTAATCTGAAAAAAATATTACAAAAACAACTCATTCAATTAAAACGGGTCATTATTAAAAGACAATGATATCATCGATGAGGGTAATCATGATAAATCACAAACAAAATGCTGAGAATCTTCTTCTAGGCCATGGAAGCTCTGTATTTCAATGGAATTCATTAGTGGTTTCCATGTCTTAATATCCAATATATTTACCCAATCAACTGAGACACCAATCATAGAAATAACATGGGCTTGAAAATGAACCTCTTATATCAAAAAATCACACATTGGCAATTTGGAATATAATTAGTGATCACTCAAGATCCCTTTCACTATCTCTATGTGTTTCTCATGCTCCACTTTGGTTCCTGGAATACATCAAAATATCATTCAAAAATACAACTATTAAGTAATTTAGATATTTATTAAATATATGATTCAACCGTTCCATAAACACTGATTGTACATTAATTACACCAAATGGCATAACCAAATACTCATAATGGACATATCTAGTTCAAAATGATTTTTTCTGAATATCCACCTTCCACACTAGCAACTAATGATATCATAATCATATTTCAATATTGGATAACCACTAATCCTACATCAACAGGTTAAAGAGGCCATCAATGTGAGGATGTGGATATTGATTCTTTTCCATAACTTGGTTAATATTATGATAGTCAACACAAAGGTGAAAAAATCTATTCTCCTTCTAAATAAAATTGGTGTTTCCAATGGAGATGTTCCATTTTGGATGAACCCTTTGTTTTTTAATTTCTCCAGCTTCACTTTAAAATTCCTCAATTCTGTAGGTTTTATCCGGTATGGGGAAAGTGAGATAGGAATGGTCCCTTGAAAGAGATCATCCATAAACTCCCCTTATCTCATAGGAAGAAAATTGATAAATACTTTTTTAAATACATCCTATACTGATCAAATAATACTAAGAAAACTATATGATGAACTACATCCATTGATTTTTTTTTGACAATTCCACTAACTGATATCATATCATTCAAATAGCTAGTTCCATCAAACTTTTTTCACACAGTTTTCATTATTATCTCCTCTAATGACATGTTTTACAACATAACCCACCGTGAATATAACATTTCACATATAACATACTATGTGGGCCATAATCATTTCCAACCAATCCATTCTTAGGATTATATCATAAGAATCAATCTCAAGCACTGAGAAATACCACATCATCTCAAACACATCCATAACTATACCACATGCTCTACATAGGAAGTCTTGACACTCTATTTGACCCATTAGAGTTTGATGTTTTAAAATATATGGATTTGTTTCCATAATTAATCCCATCAAAGTAACTGAATGAGAATCTATAATTTAATACAAAGAACCCATATCAAACCACACATGCATCATGGTAGAATTTAAATGAATCATGCCTCACACTGTGGATGGTCCTAACTGGTAATCAATCATATCTTTCTCAGCTCCAAATAGCTACTTTATTGCCACACTCAACTATTTCATACCCTACCAAGGAGTTGTGGTAATCCATGAATAACCATTAATAATATTACACTACTGATGAGGGGTTTGTTGTTATCCCTACCCCGTGGAGAAATAATACACCTATGATCTATGAGGAGTATCACGAACAACCTATATCATTGCATCATGACAATAACACTGATGATGAAACAACTGCTTAAATTTATGACATGTGTGAGGTTGTGTCCTATAATCCCTCTTTATGATGCCCATAGAGCCACACTGAAAACATCCCAGCATACTCCGAGGATTCAGAGAAAGAGTGACATATCCGTCCATTATATTCTAAGCCATAATTACACCATAGATATAATTTTCTCTCTTCATCTTTATCAAATAATTATAGTTACCAGCAGTTTCTGTGGGAATCAATATGCTTCCCCTACAAACAGTTTCAAAATAACCCTTGTATAAATTGTTTCTCCATTCACAATTTCCAGGTAATCCCTTATTCATTACATAACTATTTTAGAATGAATTTCTATCCTCAACCCATCTTCAAAAATACATTCCTGCAATGATATAATACTCACCATATCAAGTAAAAATCACATAATTTTCATAAAAATAGTGAGATATTACATTACCAAGATTTTATATAGCTTTAAACGAAATACATATAATGTTCTCATAATTATAAATGCATTAGGATAGATATTTTATTAAAAAGATATTCTAAAAGTCATACCATGGCATTCTTTGGTCCCTTCCATCTAGGACCTCTAACTACAAACACAAACAAAAAAGATTGTCTAACATGTATTTTTCTAACATCACTTTTAACACTACTAGTGTTCCCTAGAATTCAAATATCATATTTATTCAGTTCAACCATGTCTCTTTAATTTCTAGTTCTGAATTACCCATAATGATGGGTGGATATTTCTTTTAAAACACTATCTCAAGATCCACTTTATTTGGCACATCATTTTTATTCCCACATCCCACTTCTCAGAAATCATGCAATATAATCTGAGCTAGCTGTTTGTTCACATAGGGCACTAGTGCAACCAAATTCTATCCAGTCTCCTTTTGTTCATCTCTATAATGCAAACCTAGTTACATTTATATTTACACAAAAAAACCATAAGTATCATTCCATTTTTAATAAAAGGAATAAAATTTAAAATTAAATTCTAATGAAATTATCACAACATGTATTTCCACAAGATCACATTTCCCAACTGAAACCATTTTTTTAAAAAAATCCATCAGGTTTTGAAAATTGTGTATTTTTCTAAATACCAATACAATCCACATTTCGAAGCAACATAATTGAAAATAATTTCCACATTTTTAAATGTTTATATATCCATTTAAAAACAATAATCCTTCTACCAATAATATATTAATCATAATGAGAAGTCATTTCTTCGATGAATCCCATGGTCATCTCATTGGCTACACTCATGATAATGAGGTTTCCAATGCCAATATATTTCTCTAAAACAATTATGTACCCAACTACTTTGTAATATTTTGTTCCACAGAAATGGGTTATCTATGTCCTTTTATGATCTAAATTTCATGATCCAACATTCATACACCTACCAACATCCCCACTTAGAAAATAGACCAATAAAATATACAAGCACCAAGGCAAAAAATCCTAACCAATGAAATAAAAAAATTGATGATCAAGAACCAAAAAAACTGATACCAATTGTAAAATCCCTCTCCCTCCACATTAGAATGAGATGTAGGTGAGATGATACTTTTCTTTAAGCTATATTCCAAACGTTACAAAATCTATAAATAAATGCAGAGTGATTCAAGAACAAATAGGGAATGATTGTACCATATAATAAAACCCACCAAACACACAAGGTATGATCTAACTAAACTACATGATGCATGTCAAAAAATAAAACCATGATAAAACATTACCAAGAGACAACCGATCAACCAAACCCTACCATATAAATTTACAAAAATCCAATACAACTAAAACAATATAAAATTACAACATCAATATACCACCCTGAAGAATCATCAACAAGACCAAATGAAAAACATGAAATAGTCCAGAGCACTACACTGAGTACCATGATCCAATCACAACAATACCAACCATGTATCATGACGGACCATGATAAAAATGAGATGATTTACCTTTTTTAGCTTCAATGAATACAACATCTGTAGATGCACTCATGTTCTGAAGTAGGGTGTGAGTAATAATACTCATAAATTTTTACTCTAATGAATCTCTTACACATTCCCCTTGGATATAAAAATTAAAAAATTTATATAAAAAAATTGTATAAAACATAAAATTGTGAAATAATTTCATACAATCCAAACACACACTTATTATGGTAGTTTTCACACAAATCCACACAATACAATGGATAGCCAACATTGAAGCCACAAATTATTTTACTATCGCATATTAGCACAACAATTTGATATTTTATAGCCACTTAAATAATCAAATAATATCCATAATGTCCCACACACACAACTTGGTGTATCAATCCCTGTAGAACATCCCGTCCAAGCCCATTAACTACATTCCCAATATAGTTGTACTTTCCACCTTGTTATCATTGATTGTGGCCCTTCCACCCACAACCCATCCCATTTTTATACTGTTACTCCCCATCAAATTTGTATCCATTTAAATCACATTGATATATACTTAACAAAAAACATTCATATAACACACCAAAGACACAACATTAGAAATAGGCCATTTCCAACACAAGAAATCCCATAGGACTTCATACATGCAACATTACATTATAATAAAGCAAAAAAATTTAAAAAAACCATTTTCAAAAACCATTTTCATAAATAAACCAAAATAAAAAACTTTAAAATATATATTTTAAAAAACAACATTATGAACATTTCACTACAATACCGCATTTTCACCAAAATCCAGAAATCATTACAAAATGAATTCCCATCATGATTTAAACCTAATAATCACAATTTTTTTAAAACCCATATAATTGAAAACAAATATTATAGTTTTAGTGAAATGAAATCAAGTGGGGATACACCTAAATTAGGGTTTTAGTGAAATTGACAAACTCCCGACCGCAACAAAAATCCGGGTCATATATCCAAAAAATCACCTTAGATCTATTCTAATAACATATAAAATCAAAACACTAAAATTTTTAGACATCAAATGCTCTATATCTACATGTTATGATTTTGGATCTAGAAAACCGACTGAGATGGAGAATTAGATCTATTGAAAACTTTGGAATATCCAAAAGAGGGTACTTACCAGATAAAAATATCCTCCACCATTCCTTAAAACACTTTATTATATTCTTCATCATGAGTGGTAGATCCCTCTTTCTCTTAAGAACAAAAAATACCAACTGAGGTTCTAGTTAGAGAAGAAACTAGAGGTCTAGGGGAAATCCCTGGTGAAACAGAATTTTGAAATGAAAATTTTAATGTCGTGCACGATTAACTCACATTATTAGACAAACCATTCTCAACACATGAGACGTATACTATCCTAAAGGGAAAAGGACATAGTCTCTTTTAACTGTTTGACAATCTCTACACAAACCTTGAAAATCCCATTGTCCCATGTTGAACGTTAACCTTGGATTGTTGCATGGTTTTCACTAACCGTGCTCAAAACATGATCCTTTAAAAATCCTACAAACCATTCTAAAAACATCCAAAAAATCTCCCATACATTACCCAAAAACATTAACCACATAAATTTGATTAAAATAAGGGTAAATACCTCAAACGAGGGTTACTAAAATATTTCCAAAATAGAAAAACATTTGTGAAGATTCCAATTCAATGAAATTTTCAAAAAAAAAAATCAAACTCCACATATTAAAACCTAATGAACCCTAAATCTCATATTTCATTGACCATGTCCTTCATCAATAGTCTAGTAGAATTTTTATTGGTATTATAGTTGGATTTCCTTTGTTTCTATTCATTTATGTCATAGTATGAAGCATTTATGGTCTAGTTTACCGTCATCATTATAGATCCTCACTATATCGCTTCTCCTCAAGTCCTGTTAGAACAAAAATAGATTCTGTATTCAATATTTATTGTGTTTAACATAGAATATATGTTCTTATTGTGGATATATGATCAAGAGGACATAATATACTCTTCCTCATTCACTATTATCAACGTTTAATAGTTGTACATCTGTTCGTGAAGTTGGTGTCTCTGAAAGGGGTTATTTATTTTAATTACATTTTATTATTTAAAATTTTTCTTGGTTTATTGATTGAATTGGAGTGATGTTTTTGGATAATGTGATTTCATGGAATGATTCATGTTTTTAATATGGTTTTACTTTATGAACATGTTTTTGAACACCAAGTGTCTGATTAAATGGCTGAATGGTGTTTTTGGTTTTAGAATGGAGTTTCAAACAACAAAGTGCATTTTATTCAATTATAAAATGTAGTATAAATTATGATAATGGGATTGTAATATATTTTTAAAAAACATGGATCATTGGGATCCTTTGGTATGTTAGGAAGAGTCATGTCACTCACAACGTGTGAAATGAACATATGATGTTTTAGGATATTGATATATTTTGGAAAGAATCAATACCAGTTAATAATAATGTTCTCATACTTATGGATTATTTTTTTCTATTAAATTATTCAATTATCTATGGTGCAATATTGATTTATTATTCAATAATAATTTTTCTATCACCTTCCTTGGGTTTTCATGTATAGTTTCTCAAATGGGTTTCACGTGAGGATGTTTGTCATGGTTTCACAGGATGGGTTATTACATGGATATATATTAACATTATTAACTTATTTTTTGTGGGTTTGATGTCATATTTAATCAGTATTTCATTTCAAATTCTTATATTTTATGATATGAATTATCTTTATGAAAACTAAATAAATGATTTATAAATCGGTTTGGAGGTATGAAATATATCTTCAAAAATATTTTTTTAAAACTATAGAACTAATATACGCTTATTATTTGTCTTATTATATACAATGTTATTGTATCGTATTAGAATATTACCCAGACCCTACTATTTCCTTTCAGCAATTGTTGACCGTGTTTTGTAAGACCCATTTAAATGTAAATGGAATTTTATTGAAAGATAACATATTTTTCATCATTGACATCGTATAAGGATGGTTTTGAGGTGACTTTTGGCCACAAATGTACATCTTGGTCTTCCTTTGATATATATTTTCCTTTAATTAGTATTTATTTGATTATATGTATCATGGATGTATCTCATTCATCCCCATTGTACATTAATTTATGTGTTTTTTCATTTAAAACTTTTTTCGATCACTTTCATTCAGCTAACCACACTAGAAAGCTAGCTTCATTTTCTAGTCATCTAGACCTTTTTTGTTCATAAATATTTCTCAACAATTATATAAATGACCTAAAAAATAACATTGGTCAACAAATCACTTTTTTAACCAAATGGTTTTTCTATACGACGTGTTGTTTCCCATAAAAATATTATATTAATATAATTTTATTGACATACAATATATGATCATATTGAATCTAATGGTTATAAATTCCATTAATATTATGTGTAAGATAAAAACTATTTCCAGGTATTCCTTTATTTTTGTATGTCCTTTTAGCCTTTGTGGTCGAATCTTTTTTGATGACGGATTAATTTTGTTAGGGAAAATGACATAAAATTTAGGTATATATGTGATTTCAATTAATTTATAGTTGTAATAAATATGTTAAGTGGGTTAACAAGATATTTCCATGATTGGTAAGTCATTGGAGGTGGATCAGGTCAATGTATTGAAAGTGGGATAATAGTTATTTGTAGGTGATTTTAACATCATTTAAATATATTACCCAATGTTTAATGTCTTCCAGATAATTTGTGAGAATAATTACATGGTTTCAAATAGTAACAGATAGTGTAAACCATTATAATTTTAGTTTTTTAGAATTGTTAAATGGAAACTGTGGTGGTGTTTTGTTTGTGTTCCCTTTAAAATAAATATAGTAATTGTAAAAGAGTTAAGAGCCGGGAAACATCCTGAGTAATGATTTTAACAGTGTTCTATGTCTTATTTTTTCATTCCATCCATTTCATTCTTCCCCCAATTGAATCTATGGATTCTACCATTATATATTGTATCAAAATTCAACGTTTATAATTTCTTTTTTGTTCTATCAATTCAAGTTAATTACTTGGATTTGTTTTTCCCTTCCACATCCATTGTTCTCTTATAGGGAGGTGGAATATCTTCCCTATGGGAAATTTTTATTTTAATAATGAATGGTAATTAGATGATCCCTTTTTAGGATCATCAACACCTTCTTTTTTTGAATAATTTGGTTTTAAGAAATTTTTTATTTTATGTTTAATGTTGGGGTCATGAATGTTAACCACATGCTTTGATAATTGTCAAGTTTGTATGATATTAAAATTATACCAACATAACATGAGCATAATTGAATAAAATTATTAATTTGATAATTACATTAAATCCCTTTGGATCCAATTAGTAATCGACTTAAAATATGGGTACCTTTCAGGTGAGATATTGTCATAATGTGTATTTAGCATGATATGGGGTTTGGGAGACTTCTTGACCTATATTCACATTAACTATGAATTATTATATATAGGACTGGCATGATTTTGTTTTCTGGACTAATGATTAATTAGATGTTCAATTTATTGTTAAATATAAATTTCTATATTTACTTATTGATAAGTTTGATCTATTTTTGATATACCCGTTATTTTATTCTTTTTGATAAATTTTTCTACTATTATAAATCATGTTATGCCTTGCTATAATTTTAATAATTTTTATTTGGTGGGTTATAACTAGTTATTCATGTTTTAATGCATATATAAAAACGTTGGTCCTAACACATGATGTGATGAATATATAGAGAGTTTGGTCTAGTGACACATTTCGAATTTCTTGTATACTTGCTTCAATAAAATCTAACATGGTACTGAGGGAGGTTATGTTTTACAATTTTTATATTGTTATGGTTGACATGGTTTTGATAATTTCTCAAAGATATTCATTCATAGTTCTGAATTGTATTTATATTGTATTAATTTAACTATTTCACTAGTTAATACTTGTGTTTATTTAGTTATTTAATGCTCTTATTAAGATAATTTTTATGTACCAATGTGTTGGTGTCATCCTAGAGATTTATTCTAACACACTACTATAGAATTCATATAGTACCTAAGGCCATTACATGGATTTATGATTGGATAATGGAAAATAACATTATTGTAGATTGTTTCTTGAAATATGGGATGCAGTTTGTGGATAGGACCCACATGGGGATTAGGACCGATGAATTTTGAATATTTCTATGATTATTCAAGTATTATATTTGTATTACATGGAGAAGGACATTTAGTTATATTTCGCCATATTATTAAATTATCACATTATTATTTATTTGGTCATTCAATATTCTTATAATTTGAGGTTTTTGTTCTGTATAGTATTTCATGAATGATTTTTGTTAATATAGTATTTATTATTATATTATTATTATTCTATGATGAAACTGTGTAACTATGGGGTATATTCTCACCAATATACTATTATAACCCTTGAATCTAGTCAGTAGCCTCTAGTATATTGTTAAATGTTTGTATGGTCTCGTAACCAACCCAATTCAGCCATGCTAGAGAGTTAAAAATTGGGGGATGTTACAAAGTGGTATAAGAGATCACAAGGATTATTTTTTAATGCAGTACTAATTAGTAATGGTAGAAATAAGACTAATATGTTTGAATACTTGGTAATGAGCTTGTTCATGGGATTATCTAACTCATTTATGAGGGAAAATCAATGTTCCCAAGGATGGGATTGCATTTAAAATATTTTTTTGTTACAATTGATGTCATTTCATAATGGGTTATTCACATGTCATGTAAGCTTATTATGTCATGGTGTTTTTGTTTCATTAGATTTGTACTCTTGGACTCAAATGGATCGAGATGATTATGCGTTCATTATGATATACAAGTAGGGTAATATATTTAAATACATTTTCATTGGTAGAGATGTATTTATTTCATGGTATATATACATTCTAATTTGAAAGATGGTATTAGATACCCAATATTTCTTATGAAAAGAATGAATTTAACTTATAAGACATGTTAATACACTTGTATTCCATGTTTAAAGGGACCAATATTTGTGGTTATATGTTGTTGTCTGATTTGGAGGTTTAACTTGTTGATATAGACTATGTTTTATGGAGTGTGTTTTTCATTTAGTGATAATTCCACCTCTTCATCATTATGCTAGGAATTAGGAGAGTTAAAATTTATATTCTCTTAATGTAGTTGATACCAGACTTCTTTTAAATTAGGAGGATCTAAAGGCAGTTATGTTTTGTGATAACTTCTTGTGGAGTCATGTGATCCATGGAATGAAAAATATTTCCAACCGTTCCTTCAATGTCTTAACTAAAGAGTGTGTCCTAGATACAATATCTGGCCACATTTAGGGGGAGGGAGGCACCTAGGTATCTTGTTTATGCACTGAGTCAATCTATATGATCTTTAAAAATATGTAGATATCTACAGATATGATATTAGAGAATTACCAATATATTATTATAGTGCCTTCAAATTGTTGGTAGGACATTTTGGATAATGTAGGGAAGCAAGAATATATATCTAAAAATTAATATGGGATGATTTCCATGACCCATTTATGTTAATAGATGCTGATAGATGAGAAGGATCATGTGTTCATCCACCAAACATAAGAGGGAATGTTAGTGCCAGAATTTGCTTAACATTTCACCAAAATGCAATGATTTTGACCATTAGTTGTAGCTGATGAGATCTCCATGCCTAATGTTTTCAGTACGGTCATTGCTATGATATCTTGTAACATTAGAACATGTTATTTCTGAGTAGTTTTGTGAATGTAATGAATCAAAAACTAATCATGGAAGGGTAATCTGAGAGTGACCTCGAACAACAGACCAATTAATTCTACATGAATCATTTTGAAATATTCTTTATAGTAGAAACAAGAGTTATTATAATAGTTTTAACCTATGAAATTCTATTAAAACACTCAGGGATGTGTTCATCCACCAAAGGATATATTTCAATTATATATCTATTATTATGGCATAATTTTACATAATTGGCATTTATGACCATACCCCACTTTGAACAGTCAATGTTGCGGCATATTAGGCCACCTATTGGGTTTTTGGAGAATGTAGTATTTGATATGTGATTGAGGATTATGATATGTACATAGTTATGGGAAATACTCAGATACTCTTCAGAATATTGGTAGCTATATTTTCACATGGCATTCATGTCATGGAAGTTAAAGTTTTAACACAGTGCTAGAACCAATGTGGCTGGTAGAGGGAATGGATTTGGAGAGTCTGGATAGATTTTTGGGTTGAGGGTCTATTCAGCATCATGTTATGTAGTGTATGTTAGCTGTTTTGGATGCATGAACATCTACTATCATATGTATGATTATTTTAGACTCTTCCACAATATCTAATTTTTATAGGAGAATCATATAACTTTTTATATTATTGTTTTGATAAATATATGGTCTTTGATGTGGAAATATTTTATTTTTTTGACCATTGATAAACAATTGGAAGTGCAGTTTGAGAATATGAATTGTTGCAGTGATTAATCTCTACATCTTGGTGGTCATAATTTCTGTTGGGAATATTTTATGATCGAATAGCTAGGATTCGATTTGTATCTTATTATGGATTGGATATTTCTATATATGGATATTATCAAAGGAGAGTTATTGTTATATCTTCAGATGGTGGTTTCAATTATCACTAAGGATAATTGGATTATTAGGGTGGTTTTGGAGGACCAATTCATCGAAGATTGGATATTTTTCATTGATAATATATCTTGTATTTATATAAATGATGATCAAATGTAGGGTGGTTCATTTACTATAGTTCTAGACAATATTCCGGATGATTTTTTGGAATGTTCAATGTATTAATACCCTAATGAGGGATAAAGAACATGTTTGAGTTGGTGTGAGGGGAAAATCTACGTTCTATACCGCTATATTGGATGACTCCAACAGAGATTCATGAGGGGATTGTTCAATTGGAAGATCTATATGTTAATGTTTTTATAAAGCCTAGTATATATCTTTATAGTTTTTAGTATCTCATCGCCAAGAATAATGATGATACTGTCCTCTATTGTGTGGGTTATTAGAGATTGATCATAATAAAAATCATGAAATTGTATCATCAGCTACAGATTCAAATTCTCTTCAATAAATAATAGGGCGATAATATATTTTCCATGATTGATTCTTGACCATGATATCAGCAGTTGAGACTAAGATCACTGAACAAACATCAATATTATTTTTTTAGAAGGTGTGGATTATTTTAGTTCATAGTGATGCTTCCTAGTTTCATTAATGAAATAGTGGGATTCATGTCCTTTATAAATAGAATCTTCCATCCTTTATTATATAATTTATAGGTGGTTTTCACAAAAACACATTATTATACTTCATGTCAGTAGATGATCATGTGATACATCTGGACATCATTTTGAGTACATTGAAATAGCATTGGGTTTATTCAAATATCACAGTATACATTTTCTAGATTGATAAATTACACATCATTGTCCTTGACATAAAAGAAAAAGGTGTGTGAGTGGACATATAGAATATTATAGCCATTGTTTCTTGGGACCATCCAATAATTTATTCCAAATTTGGATCATTAAAGTTTTTTTATGTTGTTATTTGTTCTCTACCACGAAATACACCAATTTGGAAGCACCATAGTTACGGATGAACAAAAAGTGGGTGATGTTTTTATAGATTTCTATGAGATAGCTTTTTAAGAGATGAAATGAATGATGTACTTAGAAAATATCCTAACATGAAATATAATTTTTAAATAATATATAATGTACCGTAAAAAATCTATAGTTGGAATATTAGATGATCTGAGGCTGGAGGATCATGTGGTTTATTGTGGCACTTGACAGCTAATAAATCATTATCATAAATATCCTACTGATGATTTTTAGTTATCAATATGGGTATGTACCCTGATATTCCTAATGATGTATATCATGATTGAGATGTTTATTCTGTACATGAACCATAAGTGTCTGAGGAACATCATTTCCAAATAGTACCAGATCCTTTGGTAGAGGTGGTAGGTCAGGTATCTATAGTCTTTCTATGGTAAGTCTTAATCTCAACAGAAGTTCAAGTCCTCACTTAACTCATGTGGGTGGAATGTTTAAATTACATCAAATGTGTCAATTGTTGACATATAATAATGAAGGATACTCATATTCCTAATTAATATATATATACACATTTGGTTAAAGTTATATGATTAAACAGTTAAATGATTTGACTATCTATTGTCCTAGTTGGCGATAATTGAGGTAGTAATGGAGTTTTTCAATAAGTGGTTGATGATATAACTCTTTTAATACAAGAATATATATGTTCAGAAGTCAAAGGGATGAGAACCCCTAACTTCAACATATGTTATGCCCATGATATTGTACATGATCAAGACATAGATGTAATTTTGATATGGTGGGCTTAATTTTTAGGGAAATATTATATGGTGGGGAGGAGCCATTATAGTAGTCTCATGGATATCGATATTCTCTTCTTTTCTATGGGTGAGTCTCGATTCATATAATATTTTTTTAGAGTAAATTAAAAGAGGGTTTAATGATTCTAGATGGGAAGAAAAAAAATGTTCCAAAATGATGTATCTTGATCTCCATAGATTGTATAGGTGGTCATGAATGAAAAAAATGGTTTGCAATAATTATGGGGAAATGATTAACATGATAGCAGGTGAATGTTATGAATTAGAGTCTACTGTGCAATTTATATGTATTTTCCATTGATGAGTATAAATAAGATGATGTAACAATGGATTCTCTGATAGGATAACCTAAGACAACACATAAGAATGATACATTATGAATGATAGTGTACTAAATGATGATGATATATAACTTCTATAATATCATGGAGAACATCATATTTGAGGATATAGGATGTTTTTTCTCAAATGAAGTTGTTAATATTAATGTGGTTCTAATGAGTATCTTCTCTCACTAAGAACCTCATTTCTCATTAACATTTTAGAACATTCTTCAGAATCCTATGGGATCATTATTTCATTTGAGAATAGACACTCATCCTTAAATGAGTGGTCAATATGAGTGGAATTTTCTAGTTTTGGTGGGTATTCTTTGTACTGTTTTTTTTGGTTTTGATGGTTCAAGGATGAATCATATGGGATTCATATAATTAAATAATGATAAAAACATTCTAGAAAAATACCCATATTAAAAAATTGATGGATTTATTGAGAAGGCCTTATCATTCACCTATTTTATAGTTGTTGGTGGGAACCATTGTTCATATTAAGCATAGTCCCATTTTGGATACATTTTAATATCATCATTTGATTATGAGGTCATTTGTGATCGCATATAGTAAGATTAAATACTATACTGACCATCATAGATGACCTCTATAGATAATTTTTGGTCATCAATCTTCTATTTGGGTGTCACCTATGTTAGGAAAATAACATATGTGGAAACATGTAACTAATTCACCTAGATTAGTAATTCCATTTGATATTGTTGATGGGGTCGATCACGTGGCATACTAATTATCCCTTCCACAACACTACAACTCTATACACAATGTCTTTTACATTCCATGCCATTGGAGATATCTTAGACAAATACTTCAAGGAATATAAATAACAAAAATTGATTGTAGTGTTGATGAATTCATAAAGGATCATATGATAAGAATTGTAGACCATTGTGACTGGTATGACCAGGCTAGGATAATAACTTTTTTTGTGTGTAGTGGAAGAATAGGAATGTTCATTAGGACACCTGAGATATGATGTCTAATATCCAAGAATTTTAGAAATATTTTATTATTGTGACCTTAGAGTTTTTTTTAGAGAATATCATGTATTATTTATTATATGGTGGAGAGGTTGTAAGATCCCATATTTTTCTTATTATGCCTTCTTGAAGTTTCTGTTTGAGTATTATTAGTTGAGTCTTATTTGGAGATGAAGAGCCTTCATTGGAAATAATTAACATATGATTGGGAATATAAATTTTTATAAATTAATGGGGTCAGGTTCTATATATTATGAATGATTTTATGATGGTTATATATTATTTATATGCATTTAGAGGTGTTTTTTTATTTTATAGAAAATGGACTATACGCAATCTTCATGGGATTTTTACACCTTGTAATCATACTACACTATTTGTATTGTGGGCCCGACACATGGTGTGAACCAGTACATGGATTAAATTGGATAGACCTTGTGTAAAATATAAAGTTCATTTTAAAATTATATCAGTGTAATCTATAATCTTAGATTATGTTTTTTTTCAGTGTATCCATTTAAAAAGAAATATTAAACCTTTAAAAGAGTTTCACACTGTGTAATTTCATGAGAGGTGATTTTAATAATTCCATGTGGCTGATTATTCCTTCCATGTAATGTATCCTTCCTCATTTCAAATTTATGTTTTCTCCCCAGTGATTTTGGAGATCCATTCCCCATTTGGGATATCCCATTTGTGTAATCAATAACAATAATTTCCATGGATTGGGTTTTCCCTCCCTGTTCTATTTTTCGACATCATAGTGGAGTAATATCTTCACCATAGTCATTGACAGTTTTGATATTGATCTATTATGATCTAATATCTTTATTTTGATTGTTTATGACATCATTCATGTTGGTGTATCTAGTTTAAAGCAATTCTTTTATCACTTAGTTATGTTTTGATGTGTAAACCATAACCCCACAGTATGATAATTATCATGTAGGCACAATATTGAAATTTTTACCATATAATGTATACCTAAATGAATTAAGTGGTGAATTATATTATTAAATCAAATCCATTTGAATCAAAATGGTGTCTGACCAGGGTTATTGTAACCTTTATGGTGAGATAACCATTTATTATTAATCAATTGACAAATGCATTAATGGGTGTTTAGAAATATGAGTTTTAGTTTTCTACAAGATATAGATTCAACATGGCCTGTATTTATTATTAGAATGAATACATAGTTATTAGTATATGACCAATAAATAATATAGTGTTTAATTGAATGATCAATGTGAATTTTAATAATTATCAATTGAACCTTATGACGTGATATTGTGATATCCTTGATCTTATTCATATTAATACATTATTTAATGATTATACCGAGGGATATTATTAGTGATACATGTTTTATTTCTTATATAGTGGTACATTACTAGTTATTCATGTTATGTTTCTAATATATCAAGCATGTTCCTCATAGAGCCTTTAATGATTATATAACATTTAATGTGACGTGACACATGGTGAAATGATTATATACAAAGCTTGGCTACATGACATGCTGAAATTATTATATAATGGACACAAACCTGATTTATTTTTGTAATTAATATATATCGGTATTGAATATATTTTTTGTGATTAATAAAAAGGTGATATGTTAATGGTGGGAATTGTTGTGTGAAGAGATCTGAGACAAGATAGTATGACATCAAAAAAGTTAATATTTTTCCATTGTTATATGGTTATAGTTCATGTGGTTGTGATATATGCATAGGGATATTCCATCATCATGCCAAAGCAGGATGATGTGGCCATAATATAATTATTTAATTAATTTGGCACCAGTTCTTTTCATTCTTTCATGCACTTATTATAAAATTGTCTATGATTAAAGGTTGTGGTGCCAACTTATTGTGTTAAAATTACACCCTATTTGGTCCACTATTAGGTACCACAAAATATTACATGCATATGGGATTGGAAAAACGAAATGGAAATTGTCATGGATTTTTTCATGACAAATGTGATAGAGTTTAGAGACTACACCGAAATTGGGATCAGAAATAGGGAATTTTTTTTCTTTATTTGAGTCAAAAAGTCTGTAATTTTTATATATTCATTCATGGAATTAACATATATTTCATTTTGTCTTTAAATTATTTTTTAAAATTATTTATTTGATCATTGTATTTCCATTACTGTTTGGATTTCCACTTTATGTTATTATTTCCATTACATCTGATACTATTACATTAATTGTTACAAGACTTGTCCTATAGTTTTTAACTATATTACCAGTGGTCTAGTCTCCACACTGTAATTATAACACCCCAAAGTTAGTTGGAAACCTATGGAATATGGCGAGTCATTGTTGAGGTCTAGAAAATAACCTGATTCCGTTATGTGATTGAGTTTTAGATCGGGGGATATTACATTATCTCAAAAAAATGGTAGTCATTCGTCTATAAATAATGATTTCACTAAATCCTATTAAAAAATTTGGTTTTATTACAATAAATTTCACAGAAAATATCATTACTCCTGTTATAAATCCATGACATAAATCATTTAAATATGTCCACTAAGACATTGATCTTATGATCAACCGAAAACATGTATACCCATGATGGAATCAAAAATATTTATGTTAATCATACATGTAAAAATATAGTCTTCTTAAATTTTCAAAATCTATCAATGGTTCAATATTTTTATAACGATCATTACAATGGTAAAAATAAAATTAAAAAATAATTCTTAAATCCAAATAAATAAGAACAATTATTATTCTAGATCATCTGTATTATTTGAATTATATTGACCATGATTCACGAGATTATTTTATGGTTTCTTTCTAAGATGAATGTGGAATTTAATTAAATATATTACATTTTACATAATTTTGAAACTCAATATATTCTAATATTTTTTCATTCATTTACAATCATTAGCATGATAGCCTTTGTCTCCAAACAGAAATCCATACTCACACTCATAATATTAATTTACTAGCGGTTTTCATTCCACAATTATAACATGCAGTAAAATAATTTTTTCCATGCATCCCCATATCCATTTCTTCTCAACCGAGCTATTTTTTATCTTAAATCACAATAATTTAATATAAAATTGATAATTCAATATTTTTCTTGATAGCACAACTTACTATTTCCTCATATGATTAAAGGGTTTTGTAAAATAGTTCATTTCATAAGAATGTTTTTAACATATAGATAAATGAAAATAACACTATGTGGATTACATGTATATTTTATATAATTTCATTCTACATTTATTGAGTTTTCATAAAACAATACTAAATGTATATATTAAATTTACACTAGATTCATTCATATATCTCTATATCAGCACATTTTATATGAGGAATAAAATATTCCATGAAATGTACCTTAAAATATATCTACTCTATGATCACTATTTCCTCCACATCCTTACTATTTAGAATCAATGGATACCATTGATATACAAATCCTAAAAGGTGATAAATTCCCATAATTATAATCTCTCATTCATTAAATCCACAAGAATGAAATATTTTCTCTATATAAAAAATATCCTGATAAGATTAAATTTATTTATACTTTTATCGAGTGAATGGGATGGATGAAACATTATGTTGTTTGAAATTGTAAATTCATAAGTTCAATTAGTTCAATGAATCATATATTCAAGGTTATAAATCATAACAAGTGTCAGCTTCCCCAATAGTGTTAAATAATAATAAGCTCTAGCTGCTAATATAGATCCAACATTATTATTTTTCCACTGAGGGGAATTCATACAAGGAGTATGTGTATTCACTGGTTTAAAATTCCATCAATTGGACATCATTTCCAAAAAATGTGATACTCTATATTAAAATAGATCATTATGAAACATAATGGATAATCCCAAAATAAGTGTAATTAATAACATAAATTGATAATTTTATGCCTATATAATCCCATAATAATATACATTTTTTCATTGGGAATTAATTCAAATAATACAAATATTTTCAGATATTTTATAATGGTTTTTTTTAAAAAAAATGTGAATTGTTTTAATTGTATACTGATGGTGTTTCAAACCCAGTGTAATGCAAGGCTGGATGTTTTGAACATGGTGACAATAGATTCTACTCCAAACATCACCACTTTAGAGTTATTAATTATAGTTATTAGTATTTCTGAACAATATAATCTCATAGTATCTATGAAATTAAATAATTCTAGTAAAAAATTAAATATCCTCAACAATAGTACATTTTGATGTTATTCATTACATTCATAAACTGTATAATATGTTTATGTTCTCTAAACTATGTTTTCTTAAAATTGATCCCCCAGATTGTATTAAATATACTATGACTCCAAATATAAGTACCCCAAACCATGTGTCCATGAATTGGTGGTTAATTTATTACACATTGATTAGGTAAAAGGAATCATTTCTCAAAAGGCTGAATATGATATTATATCATCAAAATTATATAATTAGTTGAATATGATATTATAATTTTAAACATAATATACAGCATAGATTTTTCATTATTTACACCATGATTCCCCTTATAATATCCCTTCATGTCAATAATATTAATCATCATAAAATCATAATGAATTGAATTATAAGGTAATAATTATCTTCAATGATCAGTATGGATATGCATAATATCAAATCTATAAGGAATAAATATTTCATTATTTTCATAACAGGGTAAATAACTTAGTAAGATTCTATTAAATAAATAAAACCATCACTATGAATAATATTGGCAGAATAAATGATTATAAAAAACACCATATAAATAATAACATTAGTTTGAATCACATCCAACTAAATTCAAACTAATAAAATAAAAATATGTACATAAATAACAAATATAATAATGATGGAATTTTGAATTCTTAATAACAGAAAAATAACATGCAGGACTCTTACCAAGACATGATGCATAATGTTTGGTAGCCTCGACCAAAGACATAAGCATGTTTGTGTCCTGAGACCAAATGATGCATCAAGTGGGTATAGTAGGATTGTCCCACCACATAATAAGACCAAGTATTATTTCCAATAAACGTGTTGAATCATAATGAATGCAAACATTGTTATTGAGAAAAGGGAAAATGAAAGGTAAATACATTCCCTAATAAATTATCATAATCATAAAACATTCAAATAATAACAAGAATGGTTCAAAAACAGTACATCCCCAGTCAAAATTATCAAAATCCATCCATACATATAAGAAGTATGGAATCATTAATACATATTACAAATTTTACATGATAGATATTTGAAGTATTGTCACTGAAGAATAGAAATAATTAAAAAATTAATTTATTATTTTTTAAAGAAAAAAACCACTTCACAAAAAAAATCACTTTTCAAAAAAGAAAATTTAAATAACAATAATTTTTTCAATAAATGTATAATTGTAAACATATAATAGAGTATTCAAGGAAATGTGTTGTCATGAATGAGGTTATTTTTCTACACACTGTATTAGTTAAAGAACATTCTATTCGTAATTTTGTAAAATTGATAAAAAATTCCCAATTCAGAAAATGGAAAATAAGATTTCCATAAACCCATTTTAAAAAAAAATCAAAATGTGAAAGAATTTAATTACTAAATATTTATTATAATTTTAAACAAATATTCTATTTAATTTTTCATAATATTAATTTGTCTGAAAAATTATTTCGATCGATGAGACAAAATAATTTCACTCCCATTAAAAATGTTTTTTTGTCACTTCGGTAATTAAAGAGGGGAAAATGATGGAAAAATGAAGTATCCTAGAAAAAAATAGTAAAACTAAATAAATTAGTTTATAGAAATATATATAATACAATTTCATCATTTATGACTTATTCATGACCAATGTTGATAAACACTAAGATTGTGACATAAATCATTAACGCTTTGGTAACGTCAGAATCATACATCTGATGAAATAAATAATATCAAATGAAACATTAAATAAAACAATATAAAGTAATTAATGATGTATCATATAAAAGGGGAATTATATACCATAAATAAGATAAGAAATTTCTATATGCGACATACAGAACTTAGAAGTTAATGTGAGATGTGGAACCCTTACCTCTGGTCTGATTTACAACATATGTGTCTGTTAAACCAATATAATAAGTATTTATGATTTATAAACCATTAAAATTATCAAAATAGAATAAAAATACAATATTTTGGTTTCTTATTGTCTTTTGTGTTCCATTTATTAATGATTCATTGATAAAATCATTGTTTCATGTGATTATTGCACCATTTTTTATGTATATTTTGTTTCTCTAGTTTAATAACATTCACTATGATTATGGTTAAATTATATATAGAATTGTATAAATGATTTTATTAAAATTTATAATAATTATTTTAGTAATAATATTATTCAATAAATGTTTGATATGGGAATATAAATTATATCATTCTTGGATACAGTAGTTCATACATATGCATGAATGTTGTGTCTATTTTACAAGAAGAGTAGTCATAAAAATGACTACAAATGTTTCAACATTTTATAAAAATTATATTATTAGATAATTGAAATATATTCAATAAATATTTCATCATTAACATCAATGTA
This sequence comes from Viscum album, assembly GCA_963277665.1. NCBI lineage: Eukaryota > Viridiplantae > Streptophyta > Magnoliopsida > Santalales > Viscaceae > Viscum > Viscum album. Next base: position 1,007,444,414 of record OY728159.1, read on the forward strand.
AGTATTAAATGAAAAATATTTCACATTTCATATGGAGGTGGAAGTCCGCATGTTCACGTGGTCGATGTTATTGTTTTCCAACTTGACGAGGGTAAGTAGGTATATGTAATATTTTTTCCAAATAAGTATATTAATTTATTAAATGACATATACATATGTCAAATCCATCAATATATCTATACATGAGATGTGATTATGGAAAATGAATAACATCTATTTGTGAGGTGGTAGTCTACTGAACACATGATTAAAAAATTCATTTAAAATTTATTGGAAAGGGAAATGATTAAATGTTATTAATTTAACCAAATAACATCTTAGTGAATCATATATATTTGTGATATTTTTTATCATTTGTTTAAAAAAATATTTTGTTATACTAAGAAGTAAAATGAAAGTTCATGATTATAGACATTACCTAATTATCAGAAAAACTATTTTGGTGTATTCCTAAATCATTCATATATTATCTTTATGATAAAACAAAAGACTATAGAATGTGATAAATTATGTAGTGAAAATATTTTTAAAGGTATTTATGATTCAAAAGGACATGAGAGTATGAATATGAGGGGAGTTGTGGTTTCATTTTATAAGTGTGCAATAGGGAACACATGGGAATTCGATAATGTAAAAGTGATATACAAGTTTTCCACATGAAAAACATGTTCAAATATGAATATTTATAAAAAATATTTATGATATATGGCTTATTTTTTTCAATAATATTGGTATTTTTAATGGTTATAGGTTATTTTAATTCATATCATTTTAGAGTAAACCCTGGTAAACATAATATAACCATAACAACTAAAGATAATTTTTACGGTTTTCAATATTCATTAATACAAAAACATATGTTGAAAATGTTTCTTTAAAAAAAATATTCTTATTCAAAATCTTTAATATATTTATTTATTTTAAATTAATTATTTTTCCATATTTTTATTTAAATTTATTTCTATATGCATGACGATGAAGAGGTTCTCAGAGATGAATATTTCCAAAGTACATAAATTGCTAATATCTATATTCAACATTAAACTGATTCAAATTAATATTTTTTATTAAAATATTATTCAACAAATATAATGCTAAAATAAATTTAAATCAAAATGTATCACTTAAAATCCTTAAATTAAATGGTGGGTTTTCCATATAAACCCAATGTTTTCACTATTCATTACAAACAATTTCCTCTAATAAGGTTATTTGAAATTAAATATATAAAAAATTCAACATTAAGGATTAAAAAATGATATTTATTTTTAAAATTACATTTTACAAAAGTGTAAGTATTTTTTTCATTTTATTTTTAGAATGTGTAGTGAAACAATCTTTTATAAAAATACAACTTTTATTAAAAATTACTCTTTATTTTAATGTATTCATATCATTTTTATAAATATATTATATATATTGAGTTTTTTTTATAAATTTTTGAAACATGCAATATTAACAATTTTATTATCATTATTCATATCTAAAAATATAATTTATTGGTTATAACGATATAATGAATTATAGTTCAATTATCCATGTGGTTCCATCTAAACTATGATATTGATGGGATTAAATTTTAAGAAATATATTCCATTGTCCAATTCTAATTTTTTTTGTGTCTTAGAATATATCAAACAATATCATTTTCATTTACAGTGTCTGTTTTTCACAGTTTTAAAAAAATTTAGTAATGATATAATTTATTGTGTAGAAAATTATTTTTTCTAAAAAAATCCTTCTTATTAATTATTTTTATTACTTGAAAAATATTATTAATAACGAAATGTTATTTTTAATAATAATAATTCTTTTTTTCAAATTCATATGAAATATGTATTATTACATTTAATATATCAATATTTCATTTTATAAAGTTAAATTTGTTTTCAATATATTTAATAATTCATTTGAAAAATATAAATAATAATTTTTAGAATTATTATTTTATAAAATAATTATACTTTTTAAATTAACAATATAAAAAATATTCGTGTATAATATTTCTATATAATTCTCAAATAATCTATTTTCCAGTGAATAATTTTATTCTTTTGTTTTCTAAAATCAATAAATTTTATTATTTGATAATGTATATAATAATTAGAATAAATTCTTGATATAAGAAATATCTATTTAATTGTTTATAAAAATTATTTGATAAATATCTTTTTAATTTATAAATTTTGATCACCTTTCTCTATATCACATACTATGGCACACTAAAAACTATTTTTATTACTTAATAATAAAAATAAGAATATATTTATTAACAAATTTATTACATATTTTTATTCAAATTTTCAATATTAGTAAAAAAACTCCTTTTTAGTTTTAGGAATTAATATAACATTACTTATAATAGTATCAATTACAATGAAAATGGAAAAGCATTTTTATTTGAGAACGATATGTATAATTTATATCCATTTATTTTTATCTAATAACACAGTTGATCAAATTTACATGATGGAACATATGTAGGTATATCTTATATTATTAATAAATATTTATATTTATTTTCTAAAGGGCATAATCATATGTTATATACATTAATATATCTATACATGATAAGTGATAATGGAAAATGAATTACATTTGTTTGCGACGCGGTGGTCTACCAAATGGATGATCGACATTTTCATTTGAAATTTGATAGAAGGGGATATAGAAATGAGCTATTAAATTAAAAAAATATCATATTAGTGCATCATATATATTAGTGATATTTTTTATCCAACGTGTAAATTAGTTTATTGTGTTATATTAAGATGTAAAATGAAAATGCATTAGCGAGAACATGACCTCATTATCATAAAATATATTATTGTTTATACATAAATTATTTCTATATAATTAGTATGATAAAACCAAGTACTCTAGAATGTGATTAGTGATGTATTGAAATTATTTGGGGGGGTATTTTATGATCCAAAAGGATTTAGGATTTTGAAAATTAGATGAGTGTTAATTTCATTTTCAAATTTGTGGAAGAAGGATGAATTAGAAATTATGTAATGTAAAGGTGATATAATTGTTTTAAACTTGATAAAAGGCTCGAATATGGATATTTATCAAAAATAATTAAGATATATGGTTTAAATATTTCAATAAAAAAGGTATTTTAATTGTTTATAGGTCATTTTAATTCGTACCATTTTAGAGAAAACCTTATTATAACTTTTGTAACCTTAACTCCTGAAGTTAATTTTTACTATTTTCAATATTCATAATTACCAATACGTATATTGAAATTTATTTAAATAATTAATATTTTTATTTAAAATATTTAAAATATTTATTAATTTTTATTAATTATTGTTTCATATTTTAATTTAAATTGATTTTCATAGGCATGATCATGAATATGTTTTGTAAAGAAGATGATTTCATAAGTATATAAATTTTTAACATCTAAATTCAACCTAAAAATGATTCAAATGATAAAAAAGTATTTATTATAATATTATTGAACTAACATACCATTAAAAAAATTTAATCAAAATATATCTCATAAATTCCTTAAATTGGAATGTTGGTTTTAAATTGAAACCCAGTGTTTTCACTATTCATAAAATTATTTATTATCTCAAAATGTCATATGAAATTACATAAATGAAAATTTCAACAATAAGATTTAAAAATTGATGTTTATTTTTAAGATAAAATTTTATATATGTGTATGTAACTTGTTTCAATTAGTTTATACAATGCGTGATGAAACAAACATTAATGAAAATATTTTATTTATAAAAAATAACTTTTTATTTTAATGGATTCATATACTATTTATAATAATATGATATTGATTGAATTATTTTTATAAATTGTTATAACATTTAGTTTTAATAATTTAATTATCCTTATTCATATCTACAAATATAATTTATAGTTTATAATGATATAATGTATTATAGTGCAATTTTACTTTGGGTTGCATGTACACTATGATATAGATGGGATTAAATTTTAAGAAATATATTCCATTGTCCAATTTAAATTTGTTGGGTCAAATAATATATCAAACAAAATAATTTAAATTTTTAATTTTTGGTGGTTACAGTTTTCCAAAATTGGGTAAGAATATAATTTATTGTTTAGAATGTTAGTTTTCCTAAAAACATCATTCTTATGAAATTTGATTTTTTATTACATAAAAAATATTATTAATAATGAAAAATTATATTTGATTCTAATAATTTTAGTGAATATTTTTCCTTTTCAAATTCATAATAAATAATAATAATTAAATTTAATATTTCCAAATTTCATTTTAAAATATAAAATTAGTTTTAATATATAAATTATTCATCTAAAAAATAAAATTTTATAAATTTTTTGAATTTTAATTTAATATAATAATGAAAATTTTTTAATTAAGAATATAAAAATTATAATTGTATAAATTATTTAAATATTTTTTTAACTAAACTATTATGCAATGAAAAATTTTATTATGTTGTTTTCTAAATCTATAAATTTAGTAATTTGATAATTTAATTAATAAATAAAATATTTTCATGATAATGAATATATATATTTATTATTAATTGAAATCATTTATCAAATCTATTTTGAATTTATAATTTTTTTTACATTTTGGTAACTCTTGTACTATGTCACTGTAAAAACTATTTTTATTCTTTAATACTAAAAATAATAATTTATATATTAAAAATTTATTCTATATATTACTTAAAAATTTCAATGTTATTAAAATTGATCATTTTTATTTCTTGGAATTAATATAATATTACTAATAATAGTATTAATTACAATGAAAATAGAATGTAATTTTTCATTATAAATGATTTGTGTAATTCATATCATTATATTTGTATCTAATCAATCACATTGATCAAATTTACAAGGTGGATCATTAGTAGTTATACATAATATTATTACCAAATTATTATATTAATTTCTTAAATTTCAAATAAATATGTTAAATCCATCAATATATATATATATACATGAGAAAAGATCATGGAAAACAAATTATATCTTCTTGCGAGGCAGTAGTCAATCAAACATATGATCGGCAATTACATTTCAAATTTAATGGAAGGGGATATTGATGTGAGTTATTAAATCCACGAATTATTATCTTAGTGCATCATATATATTAGTGATATTTGTTATCACCACTGTAAATTTGATTGTTGTTTCATAATAAGAAGTAAAATGATAATTCATGATTATTAACATTTTCTAATTTTCAGAAAAAATATAATTGTGTATACATATATCATTCATAAATTACCATTACTGATAAATCCAAGGACTCTTAGAAGTGATTAGTGTTATATTAAAAATATTTGGTAAGGTATTTCATGATAAAAAATGCTTTGCGAGTTGGAAAATGAGAGGAGTTGTAGTTTTATTTTATATGTGTAGATGATGGAATACATGGAAATATTAGTAATTTAAAAGTGATATAAAAGATTTCTCATTGAAAACATTCTCATATATGGATATTTATCAAATATATTTATCATATATAGTTTGAATATTTCAATAAAATTAGGGAATTAAATGATTATAGTTCATTTTAATTCATATCATTTTAGAGTAAACCCTATTAAAACATTAATTACCTTAACTCCTGAAGTTAATATTTACCATTTTCAATATTTATTATTACCAAAACTAATGTTGAACATATTTTAAAAAATAATTATTATGATTCAAAATATTTAATATATTTATTTATTTTCAATTCAATAATTTTTCATAATTTAATTTAAATTGATTTCCATTGGTATAATGATAAAGAGGTTTTTCAAAGAAGAATATTCCATATGTATGTAAATTTTTAATATCTAAATTCAACCTGAATATGATTCAAATGAAAAAAAATTATTTGTCATAATATTATTTCACTAATATACCTTTAAAAAATAAATCAAAATCTATCTCTTAAATTACTTAAATTTAAAGGTTTGTATACAATAGAAACACGAAGTTTTCACTATTCATCATAATATTTATCATCTCATAAAGATTTATGAAATTACATATTCTTAAAATTCAACATGAAGCATCAAAAAACGATGTTTATTTTTTAGAATACATTTTATAATACTGTAATTAATTTTCGTTATTTTTTACAATGTTTAACAAAAAAAAGTTCTAGAAAAATACAATTTTTTAAAAAACATTCTCTTTATAAAATTGTATTAATATCTTATTAATAATAATATGATATTAATAGAGTTTTTTTTATAAATTTGTTATCCAAATAATTTTAACAATATAATTATTCTTCTTCACATCTAAAAATATAATTTTATGTTGTAATGATATAATGTAATATAGTTAAATTATACATGGGATTGCATCTATACCATGATATAGATGTCATTAAATTATACAAAATATATTGAATTGTCCAATTCTACTTTTTTTGTATGATAATGTATCAAAATAATCATTTTCATTAATAATTTCTAGTTGATACAATTTTCTATAATTTTTTTATAATATAATTTATTGTTTAGAATATCATTTTGTCTAAAAAATTATTTCTTATGAAAATTTATTTTTTATAACTTGAAAAATATAAATAATAAAGAAAAATTGTGTTAAATACCAATAAATTTTTTACAATTTTTTTTTTCAAATTCATAAGATTTAAGAATAATTAAATTTAATATTTCAATATTTTATTTTAAAATATAATTCTGGTTTTAAATCTATTTTTAAATTTATTAGAAAATTATATTTTATGAATTGTATCATTTTAATTTTGTTAATGAAAGATCAATTTTTAATTAATAATTTAAAAAATTTCTTAGTATACATTTTCTATATAATTATCAAATAATCTACTTTTCAGTGAATAATGTTATTATTTTGTTTTCTAAAATCAATAAATTTAGTAATTTTGTAATTTATTTAATAAATAATATAAAATATTGACATAGAACATATTTTTTAATAGTTAATATAAATCATTAAACAAATCTATTTTGTATTTATATTTTTTTACATTTCATAATCTCATGTACTATATCTCGCTAAAAACTATTTTTATTCTTTAACAATAAAAAATAGAAATTATATATAAACAAATTTATTCCATATTTTACTATACAATTTATATATTAGTAATAATGTTTCATTTCATTTCTAAGATTTAATATAAAATTACTAATAATAATGTTAATTAACTTGAAAAGGGAAAATCATTTTTCATTAAAAATGATTTAAATAATTCATATCACTTTATTTATATCTAATCAACCAAATTGTTCAAATATACATAATGGATGGTAATAAAGAAGATGCATTATTATTACCCAATAAGTATGTTAATTTCTTATATTCTATATACATATTTTAAATCTATCGATATAGCTATACATGAGATGTGATTAAAGAAAATGAATTAAATCTATTTGCGAGGCGGTATTCCACTGAAAACATGATCGAAAGTTTTATTTCAAATTTGAGGGAAGGGGATATGGATATGGGTTATTTAATTAACAAAATAACATAATATATAATCATTTATATATTTTTGATATTTATAATCATAGGTGTCAAAATTTTATTCTCTTATAATAATAAGTATAACGAAAATGCAAGATAAAGAACATTTCCTCATTTTCAGAAAAAAATATTATGGTGTATTCCTAAATAATTCATATATTTTCATTATTAAAAAAACCAAGGACTATATAGTGTAATTGGTGATGTAGTGAAAATATTTTTGATGGGATTTTATGATCTAAAAGGCATTGAGAGTTTTGAAATGAGAGGTTTTTTGGTTTAATATTATTTGTGTGGAAGAGGGATCACTTGGAAATTATGTTATATAAAAGTGATATGAATGTTATAAAATTGAAAAAGGGCTCAAATATGGGTCTATATCAAAAAAATATTTATTATATATGGTTTAAATAATTCAATAAAATTGGAATTTTAAATTGTTATAGGTCATATTAATTATTATCATTTTAGTGTAAACCCTGGTAAATCTATTATTACCTTAACTCCTGAAGTTAATTTTTACTACTTTCAATATTCATTACTAATAAAACATATTATAGGAATGTTTTTGAATTATAATTATTCTAAAAAAAAATATTTAATAAAAATATTTATTGTTAATTCAATATTTTTCAATATTTTAATTTAAATTGACTTCCATAAGAATGATGACAAAGAGGGTTTTCATCAAAGAAGAATTCTTATATTTGATGAAATATTCCACATTTTAACTCAATAAATTAAAAAAATTTTTTTTGAGAATTATTATATTTAAATTTATATATTATACATTCAATAAACCAATTAAAATTCATCTAATGTGTTTTCCAGATAAGACATAAGATAAAATTCAATTTCACAGTTAAATTTTTAATTTTCCATAAATCAGTTTTTTCGAATTTTTACACTTTTAAAAAAATAAATTGAAACATTTATAAAAACTAATCAAAATTATAAATATAAATTTTTAAATTAGATTTTAAAAATCAGATTATTGTTAATTTATGAATATTTTCTAAAAGCATTCATATGTAGTTTAATAGTTAAAAATATAGAATTTTAGTAGGAAACATTCATTTCCCCTAAATTATTTTTAAATATAATTTATATTTTTTTAGAAAATCATATTAAAATGAGTTGAAATATACATATTAATTACATTTATTTCATTGAAATCATTTTCATATTTAAAATTGAATAATTACATTTTAATATATTAATGATATTCTAATTAAAACATCACATTATCTCGGTGCATGTAAGATTAAATTTAAATTGAAATATCCCAATTCATTAGAAGGAATTTAAAAAAATGTATTCCATATTTAGAAAAAGAATAATTTATATTATATAATATATTTTACATAATTTTGTATCTTATTGAATCAGAAAAACTAAAAATTTATCTTTTTCTAGTTACGGTGAAAATGGGATTACATTGGGTTAAACTAAATAGTTAAGAATTAATGTAATATAAAAACATGAATAATTTTTTTATATTAATACCCATATAATTTTTATTCCCGTTAATAATCCAATTTCTAGCCTTGTTTCATGAGAGAAAAATTTTTACACCTTTTTTTTATTAAAAATATTAAAGGTATTCCACTCACAACTATTATAAAAGGATACCCCCTCTGTCCTCTTAGTCAGACCCCGAAAAAATTTCTGTTCTGAAACTCCGTGTACAAATAAATTCCAAAAATTCCTCTTACAATTTTTTTACCCTTTTTTCATTAAATCAATCCAATAATGGATTTATGTGTGATTCTATGCATGATACTCTAAGAAGAGGTATTGTTCTTCAATAACTGTTTTTATTTTATTTCTTCCACCAATAACATTAATTATTTTAAAACCATAAAAATACAAAAACCGAAATATCATTCTTATATTGAGATTTTTTTAATTTAATTTTAATCACCACCAGCCTTCCCTACATAAATCCAATGGATTCCAAAATCATCATTGGTGTGTTTGGCAGGATGCTGCCACAAAAAATTTATTTCATTACTTCATCTATTATCACATATTACATTTGGATATGACAATATATATGAATTATTTATATGATATTTTTAAAATAATATTTATATTTAATTCATTATATCATATTTTATTTTTTCTCTTTCCATTCCATATGGGATGTGATAAGGTAGCTTAGGTGTAAAGAAAACTACCTCTTTATGAACAGATATTATTTTTCCACTAACACATAACATGGAAGATAATAATGATAATTAATAAGAATATAAGTGATAATAATTAAATAATTATGATATTCGCAAAATATTTATCAATATAAAAATATAATATAATAGTTTCATTCTTACTTTTCCACTCACTATAAGATAATCACATCATTTGTGTACATTCGCACTACCGCCATCAGATAGTGATGTGAAACTCTAATTTAATTACCACAACACATAGAATATATATATAATAATATTTAAATAAATAATATTATATTTATTTTTTTATTATTATTATTTAATGAAAATATATTTCATACCACCATTCCATATTGGTTGATTAAAAATAATAACATAAATCATGAATATGTATGACCTTCTATCACCATGATAACACCATATATAATTTCTCAAAACCAACTCTTGCGATTGTTATAAAATGTATTAATTCCCTATTATTATTAATATTAAATAATGTTTATTATTATGAATATTATAAAACCATGATCAATGTAATAGGACAAAAAATTAAAATTCAAAAACATATCTGAAAAACTAAGTGAATATTACTTGATATCTAATATTGACAATTAAATTTAAATAAACTGTTAATAAAAGGCCATATGTAAATAGTATATGTTATAATATATAAAATTATGGTTATATAAATTATCTTTATATAAAATTATATAAATTATATTGGAGGTTCAAATGTGTACTAAACAAGTAGATACGGATGGTATAAAATATCTTCTATTTCTATCATTTTTTAGAGACATATAAAAATTCCACAGTAGTTTATTTTTTGGGTAGTATATTATATTCCATGAAAATGATATAAAATTAATATAATCCTTTAACTATTTTTAATGTTTTGTTTTATGTTATTATAAATGTTTTTTTGTTCAAAAATATACAAATTTGGTAAGGGATTTCTTATGTCTTATCAATTTCTTGGACACATGCCAAAATTCACCACTAATTTAAATTTGTGTTGAATATTCATTCCCAATGAAATTTTATATAATTAATACGCTTATTTTTATTATATATATTTTTTCATTTTATTTTATTATTTAATGGGTATTTCAATTAAAAATATTACTAAATCCTCATGGGATTTTGTCTCAATTTTCTTTCATTAAGGCATATGTTTTGTTATGTTCTAATACACTTTTATGTGGTGTATATATAAGACTTCAAAATTTGATATCAAGAATTTATATAATTTGAAGTAATTTTATGTTTTATCTTATTTTATTCATTAATGAAGATTATAATTAAAATTTACCGAACCATTAAAAATTATATTTTACAATCTCATCATTTATCATGATCATTTATGATTTTGATTAAAATTGTTAAATATTATCCTAAATTTTTCCAGAAACATTTTAATTTTATTCTACTATATTTAAATCATTAAATTATAGGTTTCATTCATTTTATTATCTTAATGTACTTATTATTTCTAATAACATTTTTAGGAAGAATCTTAATGTTTCATCATTAGTCCAAATATTTTTTCCTTTAGAAACAATTTTTATAAATAAATATAAAAATATTTTTTAATATTCTTAAAATTAATAACTAATAGATTTTTTCCATTTCAGATATCTTTAATTTTTTATATTAATATTCATGCACATTTCAAAGAAATTGGTCTTTTAATTTTAGTGAAAATATGAGAGGATCCTCTATTTTATTATCATTAAGATGAAAAAAATTTCCCACCATCATGTTGTTTTTTGATGAGTCATCCATTATAACATATCATGGTTTTATGTAGTGAAAATGTAATTGATAAAATTGTATTTCATTAAAATGGTTTTAAATGAAATAATGTATTACCCTATAAATTATTTAAATTATTTTTAATTTTCAATAACATGTATTCAAAATTATGTTCTAAGAAAAAAGTTATAAAAATATTTCTTGATTTTTTATTTTTAAAAAATAAATTTTATTAACAAGTAACTTTACATAAAAAAATCATATGAATTTTCAAATTCATTTTTCTTCTAAGAAGGCTTTCATGGATTTTCTTTATGAACTAAAATTTATATAATCCTAGGAAAAATGTATTAATATTTCACTAAATGTTTTATGTTTACGATGAAATGATGTTTATGGAATATGTCCCTCTCCCATGGGTTATACCACAATATAATGTATATAAAACCCTTTTTTAAATCCATTGTTTTTAGGTTTATAAAATTTATTTGAAACCTAATTCAATGTTTAGATTATGAGGTGATGAAATTATGTAATTATTGGAAAATATTTGTCATTTATAGTGGTTATTATATAATGAAATGTATATTCAAACATTTAAATTTCATGGGTTAGGATATGATGAATGTTTCACAATCTTATGGAACATATACAAATTATTTTTAGCATATGATTAGTGGTAACTATATATCCATCATATAAACTGGGTAAATATTAAAATCACGTTAAATAGATATGAGGGAAATAGGGAGTGTACATGGTTCAGTAACAGAAGTTTTCCACTAAGATAGTCATAGGAGTAAATGATGAATACGATGATGGATAATGGAGTGGACACATTTGAATAAGATAGACTTCGAATTGATTCTAGACAACTGTGGAAATTCATTGAAATTATTATGTGTTTTCTAAATATTCCATGTGTTATACTAACATTACAATCTATTGGATATTGTCATTTGATATCAATATTATTAGTATCTTATAAACTACCAATCATTATTTCAGATCACAAGGTTATGATTTTTATGCATAATATGTATGAAAAATATTTTATTCATGTTCTCATACCATTATCTTCATGTTATTCTTATCTATCTCACTTACATAACCTTTTAGTGTATCTTTTCTCACCACTTATTATCTTTTCATTCCATAGGTTATGATGAAATGTTATTTGTATTTTATGTTTTTAAAGAATAATAAATTGGAAGATATTTATGGGATACATTAAAGATCATTCACCAAATTATATGAATGTGTATCAAGACTCCAAAAACACAAAAATATTATGTTCTTTGGGAAAGTGTTTTTCTAATGTTTTGAATATTCATCTAAAAGATATAATATTTATATATGAAAACTCATTATCTCTATAGTTGGTATATTTGGAATGATTTACCTAACATATGATAATTAGGATGGGAAAATATTAGTGAGATCCTCAATGGATGTTGATGGAATTTTTTTTGGATTTATAAATGAATTGGAAAATGTTGTGGAATTTTGCTACATGATAGAGTGAGTGGTTTCAAAAATAATATTAATCTATATCTTAAAAATATTAGTGGATGTGGATATATAATAGAATAAACTAGGGTTAAAAAATCTGAAATAAGAACATTTTTATCATATCAATAATCTATTTGTGAATATTAAGATGCCTTTATGTACACATTTTTTTCACTCACATGATATATTCATTTGATCTTTATAAACTCTTTATGAACCATCAAGATTTATTTAAATAGAGGAAGACTATAAATTTCCTAGTATTGGTCAATTGTGTTATATATTGAAAATATGTTTTCACAATTTAGTCACCATCTACGTTAATTATTCATAAATATGTCATATTAGACTGTGATTAGTTTTCCACACTGTAATTTTTTATTATAGTAATTTTTGGGAACTAGAAAGAAATATTTTAACATTTAATGTGAATGATAATTGGATGATGAGATGGAAAAATTAGAGGAATAATTGAGTGAAGGGTAATGTGATTATGATTAATCATTTATGTAGATAAATTAATACCAATTTTCACATTATCCAACTCTCATAATCACCAAATAAAATAATGATAGAGTTCAGAGAGAGTTTAAATAGTGGAGACAATAGTCGATAAAGATATAGTTTCAATATGTCATGTATCAATGAAGAAACACTCTTGGGAATATCTTTATTGAACAAGAAAATGTTTTTGTGTGGAGAAAAAGATAATATTGTAAGAAATTGAAGATGTAAAATGAAAAGTGAAATTAATAAAATGTTTAGATCCTTTGTCTCCATATGATATAATCAATTGTAAAATTCATTAAATGTTTAATATATGGGGATTATAAAAACTTACATACCAAGTATAAATATTCAGAAGAGAATTAGTAAGGTAGTAATATTATTTCTTATAATACTGAAGATGAAGATACACTTAATGATATATGAAAATAAACCTGTATTAAGTAATATTATAATGATGAATAGTTAATGGATTTTGGATTAGGTCAAATAATTAGTGAATTTATGTATTCTAATAAAATTATTACATTACGTGTATGGTTTATTTGTAGAAAAGTTTCATTAAATATTTTTATTAATATGTCGAATGGTATTCAAGACTGTGAAAATTGTTTAAACATAAATGTGATACATTAAGGAAAATGAATGATTATATTACAATTTGTACTAATATTTTCTGAGATTTGAAAACAATTGTGTTTCGTTTTTATGGATATATTTTTGATATGGATAATGAATTTTTTTTAATGGTTTATTTGAAACCAATTAATGTTTTTAGAGACAATTTTGTTTATTAATTGATTTATAGAGATTACAACATGTTTAGATTTAACGAATATATCAAATAATCTATGTGTTGGGATTGAAATGTGAATGAATATATATTCTTAATATGGTTTTATATAGACATAAGATATTACCACTTCTCAAGTGAATACATGATGGCTACATTGGCATGTTTAGTATTTCACCATCTATAACCACATTACGGTATATAGTGGATTAATGATATGTTTATTTAGGAAAGTATATGGCATTATTTGAAAAAATATTAGACTAAAATCATCTGAAGTGACATAAGGATAACCATTTTGGACATTTTTTGTGTTTATATTTGTATGAATATTTAAGATTAACCTACTACTTCAACATGTGATGATTTATCTCTATTAGATAAAATGTGTTAAATTTTAGTAACTAGAGAGAAAAGGATTAAATTTTAATTAAATTAATGTCTGAATATTTTTATTGAAAAATGAATAAATATTCATCTCTTAGTGAATGAAATGTCATGTAATTGATCATAGAAAAACATAAGGATGTCATTTTGAGTATTAAATAAAAATATTTAAATTTATAGATTGACATATGTTCTCAATCTATATGTGACTACAAATCTCCTATATTATGAAAAAAGATCTTGAAATAAAATGTAATATTGTTATCATATGTTCTGGTGATATAAAAAAACATTATATCACCCAATTGGATTACGGAATTTTGGTCATTAACCTGATCTAGATCAAACACTTTTATGTGATCAATCTTATCTTTCACACTCCATAGATATTTTTACATTAGCATTCTCTTCTCTGTTCATTTTCTACTTCCTATAAATGTAATCTTATTTGGGAACATAATATATTTTATTCTAGATTACTTTTACACATCTTATTCCCCTTTTTATGATTTATTTTTATAAAAAACAAAATTATGTGGGTTTATATAAATGAAATTTCAAATGTTAATCCATTGATGACCGCATTGCTTTTCGAGGGAAAATTAATTATAATTGTGGTTGAATATAAAATCCAAGGATTATTTGAAATTTATATTTAAATGAATTCAAAATTCTTGATATTTTTTGTTACCCATGAAATTGTATTGAGTTTGGGTTACTTGAAACATTGAGTTTAAACAAAACACTAAATTGTATAAAAATAAAACTATTAAAAATTATATTTTCCTTTAATGCGATTAGAATTTAATGTATGAATATAATTATGTAAATTTTGATTATATATATTTTATTCATGTTTATATAATAAATTATTTTGTGAAAAATTAATTAAAAATTGAAATAATAATTAGTAGAAAATAATGGAAATATTTTTCTAATGAACAATTTTATGAATAAAAACTCATTTTACAAAATATGTTATTAAAAATTACTTTTGGTAGATTATTATAATGAAATATATATAACATATATTTAAATAATAATTAACATTTATATTATGTATTTTAATCATAATAGATAAGAAGAAAACAATTTTTATGATAAGAAAATATATTTTTCAAAAACAAACATGTGTTTCCTTTTTACACATTTATTTTAAAACTAAATTTCAAAAAAGTTAGATTACTTATTTGAAAAAATTATGTTAATTTTTTAAATCATAATATAAAAATTGTTTTATGGGGATGTATAAAAATGATTCCGATTAGATTAATTTTTTTATGATTTGTGAATAATACTAAAATTTAAGTAAAATATAAATTTAAAAAAAATTATTTTAAAAATTAAATTAAATAATTTATTAAATTTACTTTTAAAAATATTTCAACTTTATATTAATTAATATAATTTAGTTATTTTTTAATCCATTTAAAATTGAATTTGGATAAAAATATTGTAATCTTCTTTACATTTTTTATTAAAAACTCACATTCTCATCAGGTGTGGAAGATTAATTTTAAATATATATTTTTTAATAATATGAATGGAAATTGGATAAAGGGATTGCATATTGGGAATAAAAATAATTTCTGAAATATAATATGGTCAAATTAATTTTTTACCATAATGAGTATTTGAAACAATATAATTATTTATCATGTTTTAAAAAAATATAAGTTTATAAGGGGGTTTAGAAAGAAAGATAACTGTTAAAATATCCTAAAAATACACTAAAATAAATTGGAATGAAATATTTCAATAATATTATGTATAAGTCTTTATTATACTTCATTTTGAATTTATTTTACATTTGAATGATCTGTACACAAAATTTTATTATAAAAACCATTCAAGTGTGCCACTCACCTCACATATAAAAGGACACCCACTCTCATCACTTATTCACTTATCCAATCCTTTTTTTGGATCATCCAATACATCTCAAAATACTAATCCTTCTTCCATAATATCATTATATAACCCATTTATTTATATATACATTTTTGTATGTCTTTTGGTGAATACATTTGGAGGACACCTAACAAAATGGTAAGGATCGTAAATAATAATTTTGATTTGATTTATTCCTTTTCCTACATAAATAATTAATAAAAAATTATTATATAATATAATCAGTATCTTAAATATAATTATATGTATTTATGTTAAGATAATTAAAAATAAATATCCCCATGTCTATTATATGGTTCACAAAATCATCATTCATTTATACAGATGTCTACCACCTCGCGAGTAGATATGAATTGTTTTTTTCATAACAACATATAACAGTTGGGTATGATGATGGATATAGTAAATATATATGATATTGAGGAAAATATTATACATATTGAGTCATTATGTCATATATACATTTTTAAATTTCTATTTCATAGGTGATATGATCATGTCGCATAGGTGTTTGACCACCTGCTACCTTGTGAAGCGATGATATTCATTTTTCACTAAGTCATTACATTGAAGATAATAATGATAAATTTTGTAAAATTATGTGATATAAAAAACATAATTATGATATAAATTACTTATTTTAAATTAGTAAATATTATATATCTTTTTATTTCATATATTATTACTCCCTTAAGGATGATTGTGTTGTTCATTTATGTGTGGACTACCACCTTCACAATGTGATGTGGTTCTCAATTTTTTCACCCCACAATTTGGATTTTTTTAAATTTAAAGAAATTATTTGTTATTTATGATTTTATAATAATTATAGAAGGATAATATATTACTTATATATTTTTAATAATGATTTTATAAAATGTAAATGATACTCATGCATATGTATGACCCACCATCTACATGATCGTAACATACATCATTTTTTAAAAAGATCAATGTACGAGGTCCAAAAATAACCAATCAAAACATATAGAAAAAATAATAATTTTGTTAGCAAAAACATAATTAGAACAATTAATTACTAATAAATTGGTAATAAATGGAAATAAGTAAATCAATAATTGTATAATATATATAATTTTGGTTTTAAAATATATTTATTATAAAATTATATTTAATGTATAGAAGGTTCGAATGTGTATGAATGAATATGATACTTAATGATTAGGATTTCTAGTATCTCTCTTATCATTGTCTCACATATGCATATTCACGACTCGTTTCTTTTATTTTTTTATACAATAACTCAATGTAATGTTATTCCATTAATATAATACTTTTAATAATAATAAATATTTCATTTCATTTTATTGTTTTTTTGGTATTACGATTCTAAAGATTATTATCATAGTAATTGGTTTATATAATTTCTGTTATTTGTAAGAGATATATAGAAATCCAATAGTAATTTGATTTATATAGTGCAAATAATCCCTATTTGACAAGTTAATGCATTAATATCATTATATTATGGAGAGAAAATTTCCTCTATTACGTTATTCTATGTTGGCTCTTATGATTCAAAAGATTAAAAAGCACTATTAGATTTGGTTTCTCAGTTTTCATTCCATGAGATATTGGTTATATTCTGAATCAATCCCATTTTATCAGATGTATATTAGACCATTTACATGTTATATTATGAATTTATTTAACTATAAAATATTTAATTTTTCATATAATGTAATTTATTAATTGTACATGAAATTATATGTTACGGATGTGTTAATGTTTTTGTGTTACAATTTCATTATTTATTGGGATTTTTTATGACTATGTTTTTTATGATGAAATCCAATGTTCCTTTTATAAATAATCTTTATAAATTTATTATCCTCTCATTATGTGACTATTTTATATTTCTAACCTCAATTTTATTCTCCTTATATACTCAAAAGTTCAAAATATGTTTTCTATGAAAAAAAGTTTTTATTAATCTACTTCGTAAATAAACCATTACCTTAAAAAAAATTTTCTACAAATGTTTCCATAGTGGATATATAATTATAAAAAATAATTATGGATGGAATTTTTAACAATTTTTTACTTTTTAATATATATTTTCGAAGTAATATTCATCATATTATCCAAAAAAACCCATTTTTATTTTACTAAAAAATTGGAAGCAATACTTTTTATCTTTTCTAGAATGAAGGTAATATCCATTAATCATTAAAGTAATTACTTTAATATTATGCTATAAATTTTAACGTTCATTTCCTAATAAAATTGTTTTTAAAATCATTTTATGTTAATTGTTTTTTCAAAATAAATATGATTTTTCTAAATAAATTATTTAAATCATTTTTAAAGATTATTTATTAGTATTTAAATGTTATTTTTATTGAAAATGATTTCAATTTTAGTTCATGAAATTTTAGAATTAAAATTAATTGTTTTAGATAATTATTTTTCCAAAATATAACAATGTCATAAAAAACAATCTTACATCCATGATGACATCCATGGATGTTACATAAGCCTTAATAGGGATATGAGCTAGTGATACCTATTTTATTGTTTCATTGAATGGTCTATGTTACTGAGGAAAATATTGTTATGAAACCCTTTTCTCAACCAGGTTATATACCAATATAAAAATATTATTAAAAAAAGTATCTTCAACTGGTTATTCAACGATGAAATAATTATTAGTCCCACCTCTTTTCCAGAGGTCGTGATATGATGAAATGTTTATGAACCACATTTTTATTTATTAGTTTATGATATGATAGATTTATTATTATATTATCGAACACATTAATGTTAGTTTAATTATGTGATGTGTAGGAAATATAAGAATTGGTTAATGATTTATATCTCATGGGATAGAGAGGATAATAATGAAGTGTAAACACAATTTAGTAATGTAATTTTTCATCTATGATTTTCATGGGAGTGATCCTTGACTACTATGATGGTTTTTGGAAGGGACCAATTAAACTAAAATAGCCATGTATGTTAACCAATATTATAATAGATAATATGTTATATTCTTATGTTTAATCCTCAATTCAAAGTCTTATAAAAATTTTATGCTCTCTTGTATCTTGAACATTGATTTCCTTGTCATTCCAGTCTTATAAAATAAAACAGATTATTTCATGACTCGTTATTAAGGTCATTGATATTAATGGTATGGTTTTAAAATGATAAGATCATGTTATCATAAAATTATTCCCAAGTTTGTATTATGTATATCACTTATGTTCTCTTACTAAACATCTATGTTAACCCTTCCATAAGTTTCCATTCATAAGGATAAGAAGAAGGTTTTCAAGGGGGGAATGATTTTAATGATTACTAAAGGAGAAGATATTTGTGGGATATTTTGAAGATATATCTCTAATTATTGGATTTTTCATCTAGTTTCCAAATATAGTAAACTATTTATGTCCTTATGAATTTGGGTGAGAAATTTATTTACCATTCATCAAAAAGTAATTAATATATATGTATAAAATGCATATCTTTCTATGTTATTACATCAATCTATTTGTTTTATTAATACTATATATAATGACTTTAACTATCATTCAGTTGATAATTAATAATAAATTATATTAATAACAAATGATGGTTAAACGTTATTTTTTAAAAGAGTTTTTTTATAATTTATATATTATTATTAATTAGTTTATTTTCCATTCTATAGACTTGAAATTATACATAGTGAAGAATAATATTAGGTTCATTATATCCAAACATTTATTGATTTCATACCACAAATTTTATTATGTAATTTTTATTAATTGGTTAAAATAAATAAACAAGATAAAACCAGAACAGAATAATATAAATTTCAATGGTAAAATAGTTGAAAAATTTCCACGACCAATCTATAAATGTGTTTTTTAGAATATATAGGCCAAATAACACCCCTAAGTCCATAATTTATAAATTATGCAGTCATTTAATATAGCATACATTATTTTATATTGAGATACTAACCCATTAAATTTATCCTTCAATATTTATTTTTACTCTAGTTGAATTACTAATGATGTTACAGAGTGATCATGATTTTATGCCATTTTTTTAGATAAATGATCCCCATTTTTGGGATGAACATTTTAGGCACATGGTTTGTACATGGTTAGTGCTATCTATAACCTAAAATATTTTGATCCTTGGGAATGTTTCGTTGTTTTTCGAACCATGTATCCCATGGAAATTGAAAATTCAAGAATGTATAGAACTATTGTAGTGAGGGTTCTCATGGAATATGCATTTTTAGACAAACCATTCACCAAACATAATTATGGGAGCATCCAATGTATTTTTTAGGAACACGGTGAGTGTACGGTTTATCCATCAATGGGGGGAAACCATATTATTCTTTATTGTCTGGTGAATTTATGTCCACCCCACTCCATTAAAACCTAAAATCCCATTTATATTTATTTATTCTCTAGTGTCCTCATTCTACCTGAAGAGTTATCCCAAGAAATATTTTAAGTAATAATGTTTCTTCCTCATCCAGACTATGATGGGATCATTGATATTTGTGTATTTTACTCTCTATCAAAGCTTCAATAAATTGAGTTATTTTCTCTATTTATCAATCCATAATTGCTTCTACTTATGTGAATGGTAATATTGATTATTTTAGGGGTTTTCAAATTATTCATTTTCTCTCATTTTATCATAGATCTATTGACAATACTAGATGATTATTCTTATACCACTATATTGACAGCAGTATATAAAATTTCACATAATGTATTACAATTTATAAATTTTCCACAATTCCTCATTCCATAATCCCTACATGTTTCCGTAAATTTCTAAACTATATTAGTTTAAAATTAGAGAATTTAACTTTTTCCATGTTTATGATATTCGTTGACCTTATTGATGGTTACAACAATAGTAAGGATCACACAATTGGGAGATTCTATATAAACAGTAACCATGGACACCCTTTAAACAAGATAAGATGAAATATAAAATAAAATATGACTATTTTAGAAAAAATTGACTATGTGATTGTGTGGAATGTTCCTTTCACATAGAGCACTATTTTTTACATATAGATTGCATAAAATGTGATAACTCCCTAAGGAACATGTATTAATCATAAATGAAATTATATGTTTAGAATATTTTTTTTGGGAATAGAGTAACAAATTAAAACATAGGATTTGATTATTTTTAAGTGGTTACAATTTATTATTGTCATTTTTTTATTTAAGGTGTGTTCAAACTGGAGTGGACCTGGATTCCTAATGGAATAATTTGATAATTTATAGTATACCACACCAATTTGTTGAGTCGGTCTCCACGGGTCATACCCAACATGGAAATAGGTCATATCCTTATAACATGACTACTTCAACATATTAATAATGTTTCATTAAAATTAAATTCATAAATTAAAATTATTTTGACTTTATCATTGGATTCATCATTTTTTCTCCGTACATGCAATGCCTTGGATAATCACATTGGTGTCCAATGATTATTAGTATGAAATTTTCATTTCAAATACTCCACGGACAAGGTTAGATTTTTTTCCAATTGCATTTCAAGTTTGTATCCAATAGATTACACAAGGATAATTTATCTAGGATGTGTGGTTAATAATGTTAGCTGGATCAAAATCATGTGGTCTTGGATTCTGTAGTTTCTCCTAGGTTAGTTTATCAATTGTATTTTAGACGCCAAAAAGTGCGTAAGCACAGGAGAAAGTATCAAAATGAAAAAGTGATGTCATATTCTGGCCCGAAGGCCCTGTCCGGTGGGCATGGAAGTGTAGTGAAAAAAATGGTGAAGAGGGTGAAAAAATAAGTCCCGCATGAAAGGTACCTAGATTTTGAAAAAGTCACAGTGTCGGTGTGAAAGAATTTCGTTCCTGCGCCCCATGCAGATGATATTTCGCAATGCCGCCTCTATCGAGATATTATTTCACACACCTCTGTATTTCATGACCCGGTTTGCCAATAAATTGAAGGCGACCCCATTCCATTTCTTGGCGTAAGAATTATAACTACCTCTCATGCATGTAATTGTCATTCTACACCCGCGTAATATGTCCTTCATGTAAGGTTCTTTTTTTGCACCAAGTCTCTTCAGGATCCTCCTTCTCGCAAGATCCCCCTAGCATAGAGTAAACCGCAACCACATCATGGTGTACCCCTTGCATGCAATTCCTTCCATTGTGCACAGGACGGTTAGTTGCGTGCAATCCCTGCATTTGCGCGCTCCCTATCCTTATGCGCGGCCCTCACCCCTGCGCGTAATTCCACCCCTTGCGCGCAATCCTTTCGAGTCGCACGCAAAGCCCCAACCCCCATATTTCACTCAATCAACACTGATTTTGTGCCAACTAGGGGCTCTCCGCACTGGGCACCCATTATTTCATGCATCCCCAAGGGCTGTGCGCAATCCCTCGTCTCCTTCACCATGGTGCTCCTCGGGAACCCCCCTTTGCGTGGGCACCTGATGCCCTCCTTCCGGGTTCCATTCACAGGTGTCTTGTACATCTTGGGAATTTGTATCATACATGGTTTTCCCGTACGACCTTCTAAGCTCGTATGAAGTAACTTCAAAGTCCCATGGACAATCCTTCCCGTTGCATTTCTCCACCTCATGATTCTCTGTATAGGCACACTAACAGCTATTACTTCTCTAAATAGCCATGCTAACGTGGACACCTCGATGGTTTACCCCACGACACACCCTCAGTACGGCCTTACTGATGCCTTCCCTTCCAAAAGGGGAAGAGGGCTCCAGTTATGTAAGTCCTAGGGGCGCGGATCCAACCAGCCTCATCCGAGCTACATGACGTTAAACTTCCAAGCACCTCGTCCTCAACACATCACGTTAAACTATGACCTGGCACCATGCCTCGAATGCAGGGTCCCCCCACCTCAGATATTTTCCATGACCACTTGTCTCTCTAGGGATGGTATCATCCCTTATATGGGTGATTTATTGGTGTGTCATTCATTCGTGGGGAAGGGCATCCACCTTGGTGTCATCCCCTAACCGTTCTTGTAGGAGGCATCACCTCTGCTCCTCACATCCATGGTGCCATGGCCAGCATAGGGCGTGATAAAGAGTGGGGCCCCTTCTCTCTTCTTGGGTGCCAAATCCCACTCCTGTTGTTTTTGTCGCCCTCGGGCCTCTATCCTGGAGTAAGTCACAACACCATGGTACGTTCAACGCCTAATCCCCTTTTCACTTCCCACGGACGCACCCTTCGCGACGTGATCATCAGGTCCCTACAACATCTTGTTTCTCACACTAGGAATGACTCCTGTGATCTTAGAGTGATCATCGACCATGACACACCATGGGCAGTCTCAGAGCATAATCCTCAAATTCCCTCATCCTGCATGATGTTAAACTATATACCCAAACTACGAGGATCTTGAACTGTTATAAGGCATGGTACGTAGGAAGCCTCCATGAGGCTCAAGCCCCACCCCCATGGGCCGTCTTAGAGCATAAGCCCCATCCATCCCAAACGATGGGGCATTGATCCATTCTATGTCATGGTACGTACGAAGCCTCCACGAGGTTCAAGCCCCACCACCATAGGCCATCTCAATGCGTAAGCCCTATCTATCCCGAACTATGGGGACATTGATCCGTGCTAGGGAATGGTATATACGAATCCTGTACGAGGTTCAAGCCCCACCACCATGGGCCATCTCAGAGCGTAAGCCCCATCAATCCAGAACTACGGGGACATTGATCTATGCTAAGGCATGGTACGTAGGAAGCCTCCACGAGGACAAGCCCCACAACCATGGTCCATCTCAGAGCGTAAGACCCATCCTTCCCAAACTACGGGGACTGTGATTCGTGCTAAGGCATGGTATGTAGGAATCCTACACTAGGTTCAAGCAACACCAACATGGGCCTTCTCAGAGCATAAGCCTCATCCATCCCAAACTACATGGACATTGATCCGTGCTAAGGTATGGTACGTAAGAAGCCTCCATGATGTACAAGCCCCACCACCATGGGTCATCTCAGAACCTAAGCCCCATCTATCCCAAACTACGAGGAATTTTATCCATGATAAGGCATGGTACGTAGGAAGCCTCCATGAGGTTCAAGCCCCACCACCTTGGGCCATCTCAGAGCATAATCCCCATCCATACCGAACTACGAGGACTTTGATCCATGCAATTTAATGATACATAGAAAGCCTCCATGAGGTTCAATCCAGAAAAACCATCGGCCCCAACCATCTTCGTGTTGGTGTGCCAAGTCCCATTTTCACCTTGGGCCACCTCAGAGTGTATACCCCAATCCATCTGGACCCCAGTTCCCCATTCACGTCAGTTCGCCACCACCATGGGCCACCTCAGAGTGTAATTATTGTTCTAGCCCCACTTGACATTAAACTATATAAGCCACTTGAACTACAAAAACATTGATTCCATGCCATGGGGATATGTAGGAGGCCTCCACGAGGCTCAATCCCATCATTAATGTATCATCTTTATCTCTCCCTCAAGTCCATGTGTCTCAAGAAGCTCATAACCTAACCCAGAGGTTCTACTTCCTCAGGGTCCCATCCACACGTTCATTTTCATGGCTCGCCTCTTTAGGTGTCCCACCGAAACATCGTACTACGTGGATTTTGATTCCCATCCATGGGGATATATTGAAAGTCTCTTGGAGACTAATGCCCAAAGCCACCATTCATCCTGATTCTTACCCGGGCCACCACATCTTGGTGGGATCAAGAAACTTCACTCCTCATTCCCCCACATCATTCTGGAAGCTTCCCATGTGTTGGCCCCAACATCGGTGTTCCGCCTTGGGGGTTCCTCAATCTGATCCACTCTAACTAGGGTACCGTTCAGTCTGATCCATCTCCACTGAACATTGAACTTGCGGCATACCCTCTATTAAACATAGGAATCTGAGGGAACCTCAGATACATGTTTATGGTATACAATTCCCCGCGTTCGATGTGGGATGCCTCAGGCTTTCACGCCCTCGAGAAGCCCTATGATAAGGGAAAGAAGATAGAAATGCCAACCCCCAGAGTCAAGACATGCCAGTGATTCCCTAACGTGACTACTCTCCTAACTGAAGGTTGCTGCCCTGATCGGACCCCTTGGAAGGCCTTGACAGACGCGACATAATTAACTAGAGCCCATAAAGATATGGCACATGGAAGAGCTCCACGAATTACGTTTTATATCTATGAGGGAGAACCAGACTAGGTGACTTGCTTCGAGGAGGAATCCACGAAAGGAAGTACCAACATACCATCATCCCGTTTCAATCAAGGAGTAGACGTCCTTGAATAATGAGCGGATTCCATCCACCATTAGAATGTGTGAATGTGGGGTAACAACAGCGCTCCGTCTGCATGGAGGATTCACGCGCCCCTACAAAAGTTCCAGAAATAGAAAATGGTGAACACGACATGAAGCGCCTCTCCTCAGATTAGGGGATAGTAGTATTCAAGACATCAGTGGATAAGAATGTCTTCTGACCTCATCATCTGATACCAAGTCCCACGGAGCAGGCCTGATGTAAAACTCACAAAAAGTTGGGACAATCATGATGTTGATAATTCCGTTCTGCGACGTTGTCAGTATACATCCCTCTTTCCTACTGATGAAGACAGAATGGTGTTAGTGCACTGGGTGTCAATTCCTTTTCCTATAAGTATTAATGATTTCCTCTCCCTGCTTTAGAAATCAATTCGTTGCATCTATAGCTCGATCACCTGCCCACCGGCACAGAGGAAGGGGCAATGTCGACACGACAACCTCACACGGTTCTACCTCTTCCATGACGGCCGCGACCAGCAAACCTGCCGGGCACCCATGTCCCCTCTCCCCATCAGAGATCATCCATATAAGGGTAATCAATGACCTTGTATACAGGTACGAGGAGGAGGGGGTCATCCCCACTAGGGATATGGCCTTCCTAGATCTTGAGGCAGCTACACCTCACCATCCAGGCAACCCCCGAGGGCCACGTAGGGAGCCACTACTCCCAACCACAATATTCAATCGCTTCATTAACTTGTCCTAGGAGTGCCTCGAAAGATCCCTCCCCTACACCAATGAAGTTATAGGTATCCGGGCCAGCTCGATTAGAGTCTCGCTTCAAGGACACACGGCGAGGGCCCCCACCAGGCCGCGTCAGTGCTACCGCCCGGTTCCCCGAGCCATGGAGGAAGTAGTCCATGCACCTACACTACTGGATCCATTCCACCTGACCTCATGCTAGTGTTGGGAATGAGGAGGATAAGATTCCCACTAGGGGGCATTAACATCAGTGAATAATGGGGCCCAAGACACCATTGGTTCATATTCCCAAATCCATGCATACATTGTCTTTGGGAAGCTATACACCTGACCCGGATCGAGTCCCCAACCACCCCATGGGTAGGTTTGGTCAACTCTCTCGGTCTCCAGCATAGGTGATGGTGACCATGGACCAATCTGTAGTTGTGCCGCCCAGCGCGGAGGCTCACTCCCCACCACCAATACGGAAGGTGCGGCCCTCCCTACTTCCAATATTGGCTAGGAGGTCTTCCCCATGCCACCTTCAACCCAGGTGAGGTTCATCCCTATGAAATCAAGACTATCTATGGGGGTCTCTCCCGTGCTCACTACACTGGTTACAGGGTCACTTCCTCTGCCGCAGTCCACGAGCATGGAGACATTGCATTTCCGGTCAGTCGCCGACATGGAGGTCCTCACCATGTCCTCGCGCCGATCGGTGAAGGTCCTCCTCACCGAAGCAATCGGAGAGGTGGAAGCCAACCCCAGTTCACCAATTCCCAATATTGAGGTCCTCTCCATGCCCCTTTCAACATTTGTCCCAGTGATCCTCACACCTTGGCTTCATCGGGTGGAATCTTTCTCCACCCCAGCACTAGTACAGCCAGAGGACCCCACATCGAAAATCATCCCTACCCTGAAGAACCATCCAGTGGCATGAGAGCTGGTCACCACCACTGCAAGAGGAATTATGGGAATGTCCAGACAAGAATCAGGATATTCTTCTTTTTAGACTCTATAGCGGAGTACGATTCAGCACAAGAGCCCTCCCCACATTCCTCCGATATAGGGGCTAGGGTTGGAATGAGACGCATCAGACTCATGATCCTGGAATTTGAGATCCAGAAGATCCATGATTCCCACCGATGGTATATCCAGGAGGACGATACCCTGGCATGTTTCCAGTGTCTTACCACACAGTTTCCACCATCATCTCCGGAAGCGCCATCTACCTCAGAGCTATTTTGGGGCTCAATGACGGAAGACCAAAGGCATAAAACAGCCCTGGAAAACACTACTGATGTGTCAGGATCTCTGTTTGCGGTCAATATTTTCATGATATAGAGGATAGGTCATCATAATCTTTAGGGGACAACCTAAGATTCGACATCCAATCAGCATGCTCGTCGTATTCTCCACTAGCTAGCTTGCCATTCCAGCAGCCCGCCTCAGTGCCGCTGTTAGTTCCTCAACCACCTTCAGTTGATGAGTGGGTAAATCAAAGGTCAGACCCCATATCTAATCCTCGGAACTTCTAGACCATACTCACAGTGGGCCACTTCCCTGAGAAGTTTTGGTCGGTCGCATGATTGAATTTTGGTGCACCCGAATCGCTCACCCCGGAGGCGTTTGAATGTTTCTGCCACTCCCTCTTGGTGAGTCACCTCTATCTTTTTCACTAGTGGGTGACTTATCCGAGGATCCAAGAGCACCTCGATGGCATCAGCGAACAATGCCGCCTGGTTGACCTAGCCGTAGTCCCTGCGGTCCGACACCCTGAGTCATCTAGCCACCATAGGGACCGCCAATGACAGTGTGTTCAGAGTTTTAAATTACTCTACAGAGTTGTTGAGGAGTCTACCCCCATGTGAAAGTTTGTGGATGGGTGTATTACGCCGCCCTCCACTTCAGTGCGATTCTCTAGGAGCCTCACTCACTTGGCGGTAGTGAGGACATACCCCTATGAAGAGTGGCGGTCAACATGACTGATCTGACATGAGAGTCAAATGAGCTGGGACTTCTCGATGGGGGTATCCCCCCTAAGGATGTGCTACCACTGGACCCATCAGGAAGGATTACTCACTAGTAAAGGAACCTACTAGGTCTCCCTCCACCCATCGAAGTATTGGTACTAAGCTAGAATGTTACTAAAGGCAATGAGAATGTTGGAGCTGTCAAGCACTCCGACTCATCAACCTCAGTACATAAGACATAACAAGACCCTGAGAAGGTCATGCTATATCAGCATCTTGCTAGGTAGAAGAAATTAGTCAATGAACATCTGGATGAATGCATTGCAGAGCGGCGACCCGACTACGGTGATCATAGACCGGGGAAATAGGTGCAAGAAAACCACCCCTCGGTGAGATTATCCCAGGCAACCCTGATCAGGCCGTATTCACTGATAGGGCTACACTAGGAGCCCAAGGAAAGAGGGAATGGTTTATCTCACCGAACCCTCCTAAATGATGTGACCACTCAGGGAACCACATACGGGGTCCTCCAGCTGCCCCAAGGGTCACTCCACCATCTGCTCCATGAGCTGCTGAGTTTGTCTACCACGTTGAGGAGCCCTACAATGTGCTAGTGGTTACGGATCCCTGCCAGGATAGTGACCCACGTCCAGATGATCTAATGTCGGCACTCAATTCCCACCTGGAAGCTTTGGAAACGGGACAAGTAGATGTCCCACCTGATGGAAAGCCATACCCAGCATGAGTGGATGACATGCCTGCACACCCAGGATTTGGAAATCCAACATTCTCCCCCATTAATGGGACATGGGACCCATCACAACACCTGGCCCACTTCAACTCGAGGTTTGGGCCTATGTTAGGGACTCCAGCGCAGCCGGAGGCCGCCAAGCTCTGTTTCATTGTACAGAAGTTAGAGGGGCTAACTTTCATTTGGTATAGCCAGCTCCCCACTAGATCCGTGACAAGCTGGGATGACCTTCACAGGTTGTTCCTTTACCAGTTCAGATCTACCACCCAGAAGACAAACATCACATACCTCTTCAGATGCATGAAAAGGCCCGACTAGTGAGTCGGGGACTTTATATTGTGGTGGAAGGGGCTTACATACTCCCTTGACATGCTGCTGACTGGGGAGAAATTACCTACGATGTGTATGGGGAATGTCAAGATGAAACTGGTTCTCTCTCTGATCACCCAGATTTATCATGGAGGGTTCCGAGACTTCTCTCATAAGGCCAAACACCTCGAAGAAGCAATGCAATAGGCTAGCCAGGCATGCATGCTGCCCCCTACAATTTTATCAAAGAGAGCTATCATAGCCGAGCCCACCGTTAGGATCATCAACGATCCTATGCTCAATAGAGTGGGCTTGGGTGTCATCTTCATCACCCCGGCACAAGCCATTCTATCGGACACATTCCTTTTGTTAGAAGACTGCACCAATAATGAGGCAGTGTATCAGGCTCTCATTACTGGTCTCGAGCTGGCCCTTGAGATCAACGTGCCCCATTTTCATGTGAAAGGTGATTCCAAGAAAGTCGTCAATAAGGTCAATGGTGACTATGTTGTCAGGAAGCCACTGATCGTACTGCTGTTAAAACACACCCTCCATCTAATGGCCTATTTTCCTTCTCGGCCAGATGTTATCCATGTCCCTCGGTCACAGAACGGTCAAACAGATGCTTTGGCCAGCCCGGTCACGTCGCTTGCAGTGCCCGAACAGGATGATCTGATTATCCATGTGGTGCACCTGAGAATCATTGATCCTGTCACACCAGAGTATGATGACGTCCTGCTGGTAAAATGTCATTCTGATGGTGCCTCTATGTTAGGAATCCCAGGTTCTTTAGATGGAGTGAATGATGTAATTACCAATTGGAAGACATCCTTTGTCAAATTCCGAAACACGATAATCTCTCGTCAGATCGGGCCGAGCACGAGCGAATCTGACACCACACTTTACAGTTTACCCTTCAGAGTGGTCCAAAACTTGATCAGATCCTCTATAAACATAGATTTGATGTTGTTATCCTCTATTTCCTTCAAATAGTCGATATTCCAAAGGTAATGAAAGAGGTTCATGCCGGTTCCTATGGTGCCCATCAGGCTTGGCCAAAACTGTCTCACCAGATTCAAGGACTAGGTTACTTTTTTTCCTCCATGATCCACGACTGCATCAAGTTTTCCAATAGGTGACATGCATGCCATGTTCATGCTAACATTGTTCATCAGCCACTGGAGCCTCTCTATACTACCATGTACTCTTGGCCCTTTGCAGTCTGGTGGTCAGATGTCATGGGTCTATACCCACCGGCAATGGCTCGCCAATACCAGTTTATCCAAACTACTACGAATTTCTTTTCCAAGTGTGGGGAGGCAATTCCACTCAAGGAAGTCATGTCCCATTCTATCATCAACTTCGTGAGTTCCAATATCATCTAACAATTTGAGGTACCTCACGCTTTCCTCACCGATAACAGCACCATCTTCCGACAAGATGAGCTGATGAAATTGTACACCACGTACAAAATTCGCACCAACCTTACCTCCCACTATCGCACACATGCAAATGGAATGATTAAGGTGTTCAATAAAACCCTCTCTAAAATTCTACAGAAAATGGTTGGTCAGAACAGGAAGATTTGGTCGTATAATCTCCCCAACACCCTTTGGACTTATTGGATGATGACTCGTAATTCCACCCAGGTGACCCCATATTTTCTGGTGTATGGAATGGAGGTCGTCCTACCCATCTATATTCAATTTCCCTCAATGTGAATAGAGTTCTATGTCAAAAAAGTGCCAAATAGATTTGTAGAAATCCGTCTAGAAATAATTGGAAGCACTGAACGAAAATAGGCTTCATTCCTTGCACAACCTAGAGAGGAATTAGAGCAGGGTGGATCAATCTTTCAATAAAAAAGATCACCTCTGCTCTTTCCTACAAGGTGACTTGGTATTAGCCCTCAGAGCACCTATGATCCCTAGAAAGAGACCACCCAAGTTGGAGCCCATGTGGTAAAGTCCATTCATTGTTCATAAGGTTTATCCCACTAGAGAATACTCCCTGGTGACTAGGGATTGTGAGCGTATAACTCCTCCCACCAATGAAAAGTTCCTCAAGAAATTCTTTGCTTGATGAATTGGTCCTACACGACCTTAAACTGGGTTTGGTCCAACATTCGGGCCCCTACGATCCCGTATGACCTTAAATGGAATGCTCGTCTAGCATGACGTTAAACTACAAGCTAGTCAAGACATCCTGACTGAGGCCCAACCTCAAGCCCATTGGCCTTCTTGGTCTCTAGCCCCAGTCCTTCCCGGAGTGTACGATGTGGTGTGGGATTATGTCCTCATCCACGTTGGGTTGTTCGTTGTGTCGTACACCCCCCTTTGATAGGGTATCTCACCCCTGGGTGTCTTAATGAACTACGTGTGGCTTGATTCCCATTCTTATGGGATACGTAGGACTGCCCGAACAACTAGATTTCAGGTCCAGCCCATCTCTTAAGAGATCTCCCTTATCACACGGTCACCTAGGCCCCTTGTATTTTCCATCTCAATGAGAGGGATATATAGGTGTGGTAAAGGGTTTTTGGCACCATGCCCCCCTTCTCCCATGAATCCACCATCTCTTGGTCGCTCTCAAATTGAGCCCCACGACCCTCTGCAGTGGCCTGCCATTGTGTTCAGAGTACTCTTCTCTAGGACATGGAGTGGCAGATTTAGCTAAGGAAAGTTCCTTCCACTTGTCAAGCTTCATGTTTCCATTCATTTGGGCTATGTTATCTCTCACACCCGAAGGGACCTTGAAAAAACGGCATGATACCATGCCTAAGGGCTCTCCTACCATTACGGGCCAATGCCCCCGAGGGTCTTGGATGACAAATTGATACAAATCATGTGTTGAAAACATGGTCAGCAGGTGATGCTCATTTGTTTTTCCCCAATTCAGGCTAACGGGACGGGATGTTAAGTTGAGAACATGGTAAGCAGTAATCCCTCATCACCAGGCCAACCCCTTCAGGCCTTGAATGTTGGTTGCATGATTAAAATTATGTTCCACCCCATCATGCCCAGGTGGAATCTCGACACTCATGGCACTATCCCTCAGTGCACCATCACACGTTAGGGGGACAAAGATGCAATACAGTGTCCATTATGGCCCCGTGGTCCACGCTCTAAGACCATAAACTAAGATCTTTATTAAGGGATATGTGCAGCTCGATCTTTATCCCCATGGGACATGTGGGATCACCCTATCATCGTGCTTCTGGGTCCAGCTCAGCTGGGTTCAAGTCTCTCCTACTCATTTTCCTCTGGCCCTTGTCGGCCTCTTGGCCTGAGGCTCTTTTCCCATAGGTGCATGCGGTGATGATCTGGACCTCGTCCACATTCATGTCAGGAATGTTTTATCATGTCACTCGCATTCCGCAATGTTAAGGCCATATGACTTTAAAATGTTCTTTGTTCCTACCACGTGACCATAAACTGTGATGATATCGTCCCGATCGCACGACAAAAAATGGAACTGCATTGTGATGACCTCATCATAGAGGAAATCACGCTGGGTATCATTCATTTACCATACCATTTGTCAATTCATGCATACGACTTCATCATTGTGGCGATTCTAGGAATTTCTACCCTAGGTCGGTCACTCCACAAAAGAAAAACCATTCACCTTAAAGGAAAAACAAGATACATCCAATGCCGCTTCTTTTGGTGTGAGTGATAGACCCACACACACCTTTTATCCTTTTCACTAGTACCTTACTGTGCTGTTCCAAGCACCAATAATTATGTATGGCTTCATTCTCATCCCCATGACATAGGTAGGAGAGCCCAAGCACATCCCCATGGGCCCAACCTAACTTTCGGGTTCCGTCCCTTGACCGGAACACTTCCCCAGGGAACACCAGGTATGTAGGTCTTATGTCCTCATTCACGTCGAGTTTTGTAACCACTTTACCAAGTTTCTCCTTCTATACTTACTCATCCTTGGTCTGAGTTCAAAGACCCTAAACTAGGGCCCCCTCAAGAACTATGTGCGGCTTGAATCCCATTCTTATGGGATATGTAGGAACACCGGTACTATTCATCTCGGGTCCAGCCCTGGGAATCACACATCTATCCCCCTCACTATCGGCCCCTTGGCCCGAATTCTCAGGGAATTGTGTAACTACATAATTTTCCCCAAACAAATTCAGGATACCCAATAATGACATTGGGAAGAAACAGTTCCCTCATCAGAGAGGTCCTGTCTAAAATTAGGGATGATCCATGATTGATGCATCTACCTAATATGCTTCCACCATAGTGTCATAATCTTGGTAGTGTTGGATTCCATGTGAAAAAACCAACACATCGCTTTCCACGATGTGCATGCCCCGTTATTCTGATCTTCATCCTCTTTCACATTTGAAGGGACCCCCTAACAATATGGATTCCTGACCTACGGTCCTCCTTCTATCTTGGGCCAACATTCTGGAAGGCTGATCACATCTATAGGGACCCCCTAACAGTATGGATGCTTGACCTATGTTCGACCTTCTTTCCTGGGCCAATGTTCCATAAGACTGATCGACAATAATTGAGTTAGGCCCTGTGTTGCGAACATGGTCAGCAGTAAGCCATTATTTTTCCCCCATTCCAGGGTACTGCAAGGGGGATGTTGTGATTCAAACATGGTAAACATTCCTCCTTTATTACTATTCCCCTCCCATAGTTTTCCGAATTTGGGTAACGTGATTCACATTTTTCATACCCCTATGTTCAGA
This sequence comes from Viscum album, assembly GCA_963277665.1. Taxonomy (NCBI): domain Eukaryota; kingdom Viridiplantae; phylum Streptophyta; class Magnoliopsida; order Santalales; family Viscaceae; genus Viscum; species Viscum album. The sequence goes on from OY728159.1 coordinate 1,007,478,710, forward strand.
CTGATTCCAAGGCCCCTGGTATTTCCCTACTCGTGTGATAGAGAAAATTAATAATATGATACCTTAATGGGTTTGAGGTCCTCTTCCTTTGGATGGTCCTCCCTCTTCTCCTCGAAAATCTGGGTTCAAATTTCGAATGCCCGAAGCCTGGTTGACGCTCCCATGATCAAACAAAGTGATAGTATGAGCCTCCATTGTTTTTCACGGCCCACATGAGCTTAGGGATAGATTGCTATTTACTTATTGATTATGGTTGAGCATGATAAACCAAAAGAACAAGTATGATAAGAAAATGGGAAAGAAAATTTTTCAATACATACTTCAAAATAATAGAAAGTAGTAAGGCAAGACAAGTGTAGGGGGTGTGGCCAAAACAGTTCCCCTATGGGTCAGATTCCAGGATAGATCACTCTAATGACACCAATTTTTGTCTAGTGGCCTCCAAGACTGCCTCCCGTTCCTTGAGAACTCTTTCTTTATAAGCAGCCATGAAGCGTAGTTCATTGGCCCTGGCCTGTGCCCGCGCCTATTCAACTAAGATCTCAATTATCTGAAAGATCAATTCTATGAGTTGATCTTGAGCATCCTCAAGCACAACCCTCAACTACTCCAAAAGATCAGAGCAGTTTTCAATGAACACCTCCGGCTCCTTCACCTATTACTCGAGGCGTCAGACCTCCTGCTCCACCCTCATGAATGCTCGGGTACTCCCTGACTCCTCCTAAAACCGGATTTTGTTGGTGCGCTGGCTACTCTCACACATCTTCTTTGACCATGTACTCGTGGACCATCAGATGAAGACGATGAGCATCCTCCCCTACAACATAGTGGAAGTGCAGCCAGGTGTGGAGGGACCCCATATGATTCCGCCATTCCCCATGGGGCTAATTGAAAAAACGTCGGATGCACTTCCATCCCTAGCGTCATTTCATCTGGCTCTCATCAGCCACTTCCGAATATCAATCGTCAATTTCTTAGAGATCAGTAGGCCAACAGATAGAGAAGACATCCAACATGGTAGCCTCAGGGTATTCCTTAGAGATTCCTCGCTGGGGAATTGGATCCTCAGCTTCTAGGTGACCCTTCTCTCTCCCCTTGGTCCTGGTAGTGCTCGAGTTGATTTCCGACCCTTCCACAATGATAGCACCATCGATGTATACCACTCCCTATTTACCATTTTTCAGATCCAACATATTTTGGAATGCATGTTCTATATGGGGTGTCACATTCACCATCGGCACACTAACAGATGGTCCGAGCTCAGTAGCTCGACGAGCCTCCAGTGCCGTTATCTCTGTACAAACAAGGAGCACCCTGATCAGTTGATTCATCCGACAGTGAGTGATGGTATCGAGGTAAGGAACTTACAAGAACCCAAGGCATCAGCTCGATAACGAGGGTCGATGCCCCGCATTGCCCTATTGATGCTTACTCCCCTCCTTCGTCCAGAGAATCTTGGTCAATGCCGATCTGCTCCTGAGTAAGATGAGGTAGGTGGGTTAAGTGTTGCAAAGGAATGAGAATACATGAGAAGAATGATAAGGGTCTGAGCCTACCTCGACCAGGTCAGTCACATCCATGTCAGATCCGATGATCTCACTACCTTCCCGGAGACTCCCATGGTGGGATACCCATTGTGACCCTTCACCATTAGGATCCCCTTCTCCCTCTCCTTCACCTCCCCCTTCTCCTTTAGACCACACTCATGTTTCGTCACCCTCGTATTCATAGATTTCATATTCCCCCAACGACATCCTTTCCGGATCATGCCCTTGACCAAGCAACACTTTCACCAAGAAAGGTGGATCCACACGCCGACCCTGTGGACATGTGTATGGGTCCATGGCTGTCAGGTATGCATGTCGTTGGTGGATTTCCACTCTATCGGCGACCCGGAAAAGCCCGTCTTTTGGAAACTCGATCCCGTCTCACACTATCTTCTACCATAGGAATTCATTACTCATTGACTGCAACAGGTTTATCCATGCCAACCATAGTGCAGGGAAGATGGCATCCTGGAAAGGTTGAAGAAAATATATTATTTTTTTCCCAGGAAGTTCTTTGGATGCCCCATGGGGCCCTCATCTAAGAAACATGGGTGCGACCACGCCATGTGATTCCCCCGCTGCTGAGGTATCGGCCTCTGCAGGTCCTGTTTCCTAAGGTGGTTCTGGTCCTTTTCATCTAGTGGCACCCTGCTTGATCTCTCACCAACAAGGCTCCACACTAACAACCTTGGGATGCCGGACTCACTTCCATGGGAGACCCTCAGCACATGCAATGGTCCAATGTTCATCATACTCAGTTGAGAGGCCCACGTCGACTCTGGTGGGAGTAAATGTGATGATGTCATCATAGATGTAGGTTGTGAACATCAACCAAAGACGACGAAGAACACAAGGATACCTCTCTTATTAGACATCTGTGTATACTCTCTTCGGCATTCACTGGAGGCATCCAGACTTCTTAGTGAATAGGGAAGACACATAAGGCTCGCAGAGAATCTTCCCATCAATTCGAGCCACAAGCACCCCTCATATGATGCTTTGGAAGTACAATTTATGCTCTAGTTATCCTTTCCCATCATCTATCAACTGACCATTTGGGGTGGGGAATGGGCTGAAGGTGATGTTGGCATGGTTACCAATCCTGATCCACACCCCCTCCTCATTGAGCATCATTGGCAGGACCCAAGCAACATTCAGCAGAGAGGGTCCTGGGCCATTGCCAGGGGAAGAATAAAATTTGGGAAGGTGTAACCTCCACAGTGAGCCGAAACCCATCCATAGAAGATCTATAAGGGGCCACAAAATCTCCTAGGTGATCCACCTCTCGAGATGCGTCCTAAGATGGAGAACATCTGAGTTAGCCCGAGGAACCCCATATTGAACCTCTTATTGGCAGCCATGATGCATGCCATCACCAGAGTCACTCGATGAACGCACATCCATGTGTCTCGTACCGGCATGAGCCACCCGCTCAGGAACGTGGCGAGAAATCTGGAGTACTAGACATTCAGGACCCGTGCCTCATTTTTCTGTAGCCCCATGATCAGTATTTACCCACATCCAGGATCCTCCAGTAGGATCCTTTCTTGCTCCTCTGAACAACAGTTGGACACTGTTTTCCCCGCCCTGAAATCTTGAGCTCCAGATCCTTCTCCAAGAACAGGCTGAACCAGTCCTTGTAGGCGATGTCCTTTAGGAATTCTATGACCATAAGCCTCTCCTTTGACAACTCCAGTAGGTGCCACATCAGTATGGGGGTTCGAGACCTGTCACCCTAGATATTCATCAGCGGGAGGTAGTCTTAATTTTGATGGCCCTCCAATGGAATGCCTATAATGTAGTGGATGTCCCAAAGAAGATGCTAACTTACCAATAGTGAATATAGAATGTGTTAGTATTAGGGGGACCATCGGGTGAAAAGATCTAATCCAAGCTCAGGCTGCCAGTAGAAGTGGAACTGTGATGTCCACACCACCTCGAATAGACCAATGTGCCACAACTCAGCCCCAAATTGGTCGTATGTGTGGTGAACCCAGTACGCCCAGGCCCAGTTACTAGTATAGTTGCCTCTGGATAGCAGATCCCAGTCATGTGCCAGATTTTGGTCTCGTCAGTGATGCTCTAATGGAAAGTGCTCGCGTAGAGGGCCGGATAGCTCTCCGCAACTGGATCACCCCCAGCAATGGTCCCCAAAATGGGATTCAGGACATATACATCCATGTTCTTAGTTTCTCTGGCAGGAAGACCGTTGTTGGTGATGTTGTATCAAGGAAGGTCATTTTCATGGGTCACCCATGACCGTGGGGTATCAAACTTATAGCTCAGAAGGGGTACCTCTTCTAGAATGTCGATGTCCCAAAACAACAGATTATCAGACAAGGCATACTCTTTCTGGGCCGGTGTTATCATGTTGAAGAAAGTGTTGTTATTGAAGGCAACCCTCTTTGCACCGTTAACAACCGGGTTCGCTGCCATCTCAGCCCTGTGAGTAGAGGATTCCCCCTCATCAGCATGGTGAGTGGCCATCTTCTTCCAACTAAGTGTTTCTGGAGTTGGGGCGTGAAATCTAGAAGGTTGGCACAGAATCTGGGAGTCTGGCGCGTAAAATCAGTGGGTTGTGCAAAATTTTCGAGTGTTGTGCAAAAATCTTGTGTTTGCACTTAAAATTCCCCTAAATCTCTGCAGAATGACATGCTACCAAGTGGTTTTCATTTAGGATTGGATGCAATTTCATGCACAAGATCTCAATTCTTATCATACGCGAAATGCCGCATGCAGCATGGGACCCGCGAAGGCTTTTATAGGATAATTCGGGGTTCCGCGCCCACGAGAAAATATGATTTCACACATGACTAGGTTTTTCATGCTGTTCGAGTTTTTTCATACCAGGGGCCCACGAGGCCCCGCATTTCAGCATTTCCCTTGAAATCCGATCGTTGCGACCCCTCGCTGATCCAATTCTGAGGGGGGCATTTGTAGACGCCGAAAGTGCGTAAGTGCCGGAAAAATATCATAAATGAAAAAGAGAAGTCATATTCGGACCCAAAGGCCCAGTCCGTAGGGCCCAGAGTTGTGGCATGAAAAAAGGGTGAAGTGCGCAAACAAATATGTCCCAAGCATAAGGTACAAGGATTCGCGAAAATTCCCAGCGCCGATGTGAAATAATTTCATTCCAGCACCCCGCGCGGTTGATATTTCATGACGCTGCCTCCATCGGGCAATTATTTCGTGAAGCCATATATTTTGTGCCCTGGGTTTCCTATATATAGAATGAAACCCCCATCCTTTTCATGGCGGAGGAATTAGAACCGCCTCTCTTGCGCGTAATTGGTATTCCGAACACGCGCAATATGGCCTTCAGGTAAGGTCCTTTTTCACGCCAAGTCGCCCCGGGATCCACCTTCGCACGAGATCCCCTTGGCTTAGACTAAACCCCAACCCCTTCGGGGTCTACCCCTTGAGCGTAATTCCTTCCATTGCATGTTAGTCAAAGAGTTACGTGCAATCCCTGTATTTGCGCGCCCCAAGTCCTTACACGCGGCCCTCGCCGCCTGCATGTAATTTTTCCCCTTGCGCGCAATCCCTTCGAGTCGCACACAAATCCTCAGCCCCTCTATTTTATGGAAGAAACACTGATTTTGCGCCATCCCAGGGATTTTCGTTCCTGGATCCCCTTATTTCACGCAACCCCATAGGCTGCGCGCAATCCCCCTATGCCATCACCTCGGTGCTCCTCGGGAACCCCCTTTATGCGATCACCCGATGCCCCCCTTCCGGGTGCCATTCGCAGGTGTCTTGTACACCCTGGGCATTCGTATCAAACATGGTTTTCCCATACGACCTTCTAGGATTGTATGAAGTAACTTCAATGTCCCTTGTACAATCATTCCCATTATGTTTCTTCGCCTCATGCTTCTTCACATAGGCATGCTAACATCTATTACTTCTTCGCATAGCCACGCTAATGTGGTCCCCTCGATGGTTCACCCCGCGACACGCCCTCAGTATGTCCTTGCTGATGCCTTCCATTCCAAAAGGGGAAGAGGGTACCGATTATGTAATTCCTAGGGGAGAGGAGCCAACCCGCCTTGTCCGAGCCGCATGATGTTAAACTGCCAAGCACCTCGTCATCAACACATGACGTTAAACTGTGACCTAGCATCGTGCCTCACGCGTGGGGTACCCTTGCCTCAGATATTCTCCATGCCCACTCATCTCCATGGGGATGGGATCATCCCTCATAGGGCGTGATTTATTAGAGTGGAATTTGTCTTTGGGGAAGGGCAGCCACCTTGGTGTAAGACCCTAACCGTTCTTATATGAGGCAGCACCCCTTCTCCTCCTCACATCCTCAGTGCTAAGGCCAACCGAGGGAATGATAGGGAATGAGGCCCCTCCACTTATCCTGGGTTCCAAATACCTCTCTTTCTGTGCTTTTCTCCTTTGGGCCTCCATCCTGGAGTTAGTCCCAACATCATAGTCTGCTCAACATGTAAGCCCATGTTCGCTTCCCACGGACGCAACCTTCGCAACGTGATCGTCAGGTCCCTGCAACCTCTTGTTTCTAACAATGAGAATGTATCTCGTTATCTTAGAGTGTGCAACGACAATGAAACACCATGGTCCATCTCAGAGCATAAGCCCTAAATTACCTCATCCCACATGACATTAAAATGTATACCCAAACTACGAGGACTTTGATATGTGCTAGGGAATGGTACATAGGAAGCCTCCACAAGGTTCAAGCCCCACCACCATGGGTCGTCTCAGAGCGTAAGCCCCATCCATTATGAACTATGAGGACTTTGATCCATCCTAAGGCATGGTACGTAGGAAGACTCAACGAGGTTCAAGCCCCACCAGCATGGGCCGTCTCAAAGCGTAAGCCCCATCTATCCAGAACTACGAGGTCTTTGATCCGTGCTAAGACATGGAACATAGGTAGCCTCAACGAGGTCCAAGACCCACCACCATGCGCCGACTTAGAGTGTAATCCCCATCCATACCGAACTACGATAAGTTTGATCCATGCTAAGGCATGGTACACAGGAAGCCTCCACGATGTTCCAGCCCCACCACCGTGGGCCGTCTCAGAGCATAATCCCCATCCATCCAAAACTACGGGGACTTTGATTCATGCTAAGTCATGGTACATAGGAATCCTCCATGAGGTTCAAGCCCAACCACCATGGTCCATCTCAGAGAGTAAACACCATTCATCCCATACTACGAGGACATTGATCCGTGCTATGGTATGGTATGTAGGAAGCCACCACGAGGTTCAAGCCCCACCACCATGGGCCATCTCAGAGCGTAAGCAGCATCCATCCCAACTACGAGGACTTTGATCCTTACTAATGCATGGTACATAGGAAGCCTCCACGAGTTCATGACCCACCACCTTGGGCTATCTCAGAGTGTAAGCCCCATCCATCCTGAACTACTAGGACTTTGATCCATGCAAGGGCATGGTATGTATGAAGCCTCAACGAGGTTTATGCCCAATAATCCATCGGCCCAAACCATATTTGTGTCGGTGTACCAATCCTCATTTCCACCTTGGGTAGCCTGAAAGCGTAACCCCCAATCCATCTGGGCCCCAGGTCCCCATTCACGTCGGTTCGCCACCAACATGGGATGCCTTAGAGTGTAAGCCCCGTTCTCATCCCGCATGACGTTAAACTGTATCTTCCACCTGAACTACAAAGGCATTGATTCCCTACAATGGAGACTCGTAGGAGGCCTCCATGAGGTTCAAGAAAATCCTTCATGTCTCATCCTAATCTCTCCCTCAAGCCCACATGTCTCGGGAAGCTTATGACCTAACCTAGAGGTTCTAATTCCTCTGGGTCCCATCCACGCATTCATTCTCACAGGTCGCCTCTATAGGTGTCCCACCATCTCATAGAACTAAGAAGACTTTGATTCCCTATCACGGGGATACGTAGGATGTATCTTTGAGACCCAAGCCCAAAGCCACCATCCATCCTGATTCTTACCTGGGCTGCGACATACTTGTGGGATCATGCCACTTCACTCCTCATTCCCCCCATAGCATTCGGGAATCCTCCCACGTGTTGGCCCCAACATCGGTGCTCCCCCCTAGGGGGTTCCTCAATATGATCCACTCTATCTAGTGTACCGATCAGTCTGATCTATATCTGATGGACGTTAAACTTGTGACATACCCTGTGTTAAACATTTTATGCTAATGAAAACCTCAGATACATGCTTATAGAAATCAATTCCCCTTATTCGATGTGGGATGACTCAGGCTTCCACGCCCTTGAGAATCCCTATGATAAGGGAATGAAGAGAGACATGCCAATCCCCAGCATCAAGACACACCAATGATGCCCCAACATGAATACTATCCAAACTAAAAAATGCTTCCCTGATCAGATCCCTTGGAAGGCGCAGATATAAGCGATTTAATTAACTAGTGTCTATATAGATATGGAACCGGAAGAGCTTAACTAATTACGTTTTAAATCCATGTGGGAGACCCGTACTAGGTGATGAGCTCCGAGGAAAAATCCAAAGAAGGAGGAACTGACATCCCATCACTCCGTTTCAATCAAGGAGAAGATGTCCCTAAATAAGGAGAAGATGCCACCCACCTTTGGAAAGCGAGAATGCGGGGTAACAACAGTGCGTCCTCTGCATGAAGGATGGCGCACCCCAGTGAAAGAATCAAAAACACGTATTATAAACTGATTATAATTATCATATTAAAGGAACATAACCATTTATATGTCACCTATTTAAAATCATATTGATTTGGACAAGGATGAATTGGTTAGTATTGAATTCCATGACGAGTGCAAGGGTGACATAGTATTTATTTCATGAATTTTTTGTTCCACTTCCTTTTAATATACCTAAATGTTATAAATATATAATAACTTATTTTATTAACATTCTTTAGGGTGGTCTACAGAGATTTACCAAAACCCTGCCTCAGCCATGATTTGGTTCCCAAAAATACATCTTTGTTATAGGAACTGATAATTGCATGAGTGTTGATCTAGATGAATAATTTCACTAATCTGATAGTATGTGGGATAAAATAATTGAGAATATAAATGGGTTTTTTAATTTTAAAATTTTTGTATTTTTGTGGCTTAATGATGTGGCATGTATGAATGTTTTTTTCTTCAGATTTTCTTATAGTATGATGACACCATAATAATTTATATCTGAATATGATATTATCATCTCCCTTAATTCATATATATCATATTTGTATGAATTAATTCCACTACTAAAATTATTATTACTTATTATATCATCTTTTATATGAAAGATTCTACTATGAAACACCCAGACTTGAGGGAAGAGTCTCTATATAGGAACACACTAGGTTCTCACTTATAGTTTAAATAATATGTATAATGGGGAGAAACACATGAAGAAATTTGGAAAACAAATTGGGTGCACTATTTACACGCACCATGGTTGGACTTCACAAAGTGGAATTGGTAAGGTTTTTCCTTTATCTCGTACTATTTTGGGATTATATATTGGTGAATAGAAGGATAGTGGTATTTGTAATGACAAATTTATTAGTAGTAGACAATCTATGCATATGGGAAAATCCAAATTTCCTATGATGGGATTTTATGTAACCATTTAAACGTATTATAGTTGTAGAAATTTCACTATTGAGTGACTATCAGAAATTGCGAAATTTATTATTATGGTAGATTTTATCATTATCCTTATATCAATAGATGATGGGGATATTTTTTTTTCAGGAATCATTATACGGACTTGGAGAATGACATAACATTCATACACAATTCTATATTTTTTTCCTAATATGCCCACGAAATGTGGAATATATTGGCTTCAATTTCTATTATCAGACCACATTTTCTAATATAGATAATTTTAATATCAATAATTCATTTTTATTCTTCAACCTAAATAATGATTCACTTATATCTTGTGGGTGGAACCTTAACTAACCAATTATCACATTTTTGAGATGTGATCCATTGGTAACATGAGTAAAAAAGTTATCTTTATGCAATTACATGGACTTAAATTCCAATATAATGTGTTTTTGTGCATCTATAAAGTGGAAAAGGTGATTCATTTAATTACACTATAACAAAATTATTTCAGTCACACGTAGTTTTATTTTAAATATATAAAGAATATAACATGGTTATTTTGAAGGATATATGCCAATAAATGGATGTTGATAAATATTTGCATATAAATTTAATATATATTAATAAATTCACATGTGAGAAGATGAGTTATATGATCAACTAATATTGGATTCCATCGAATGTGGATGCCAAAAACAGAATAATGTTTGATTTCCTCTATAACCTGTAATTGAAACATCATATTACAGAACCCCTATAAGTAAATCACAGAACCTGATAGATATATAGAATATAGAACATTCCTTGTTTTGATAGAAAGTTTTTCATTTTGGAACCTAATTATTATTCATATACCATTATATCAACATTGTGATTTTATAGAGTTTTGAGGTATGTTCTTTGAAATGGGTGATATATGCCTTCATGGAAGCCTCAGTTTGTGTTCCTGGAATATGGAGATGATAGTTATCTTAATGTGCTGGTACTTAACCATCCAGTTGTGGAACCTGAGGAACAAGTAGTTGTACCCCAAATTATTCCTAGAATAAACCCTAGTTTTTAGTTTCATGAAGGTATTGTGTGGATTATGTTTTCTATGTAGGGGCCTCTAGTATCCAGACAGACTATGTCATATATAATAATGTAATTCCAATAGTAGTGACCACCTTCATTCTCTTGTGAGGGTGTCCCTTATGGTGAAGAATCATAGTTTGAAGACATCTTATCTACTAATAGGAATCTGTAAATGAATCCACAATAGAAGTTCATGCGCCCTTCTAATAATCTATGCAGATCTTCAATTCACTACTTTGTTGTAAAAAATAATGAAGATCCTTATTTTGGTATGGATTGGGTAGACATCCAATATCAATTAGTTTCTTACTTTCTCATTCACACACTAAGATACAATCATGTGAGAGATATAAAGGACCTTGATCAGGGAACTATGTTTGTTATAGATTATTCTTCACATTTCACATTGGTTCAATTCATTATACATTCTTCTTCTAGTGGTGAGTTATTTAAATGGAGTTGTTTTTAAGACTATTTCTTTTATTCTATACGATAATTGATAAATATTTTCATAATGAATAAATTTTTTTGAGATTGTAAACAAAGACCTAATTACCATGTCAAAAAACATTTTATGTAGAGGGTATATGGTTTGGTGGTTCTATACAAAGGAATGATAATTAATCTAGTTTACATAACAATATTCTTTAGGGTTCTCGATGGAGAAACGGAAATCAAACTCTTAAACTGGGTATGTCTATTTAACTCCATTTTTGTGGGTGGTATGGGAATTTAAATCCTCAGTATAATGGAGACCTAGTTGAGATTTAATCCTTGGGTAAAATGAGTTAATGTAAAATATTATTCTAATGATTGTCATATGTTTCTAGGATTAGAGGATGTACACTAGATCCACCTTATTTAGTATGATTAGTAACACCACATTGAGATGATATTTTGAGTAGCACTTTATTTACATTCCTCAGACGTGGATGTGGTCAAAGTGCCTGTATCCAATTTGTGATGTGATAGTTGAGATGAATTCTGAAGATTGGACAGTTTATGGCTCATGATCCAAGGTTCATCCATATTTTTTAGTACAACCTACATTGGAAGAATGGTGTGTCAGACCATTTACAATGATTAGTAAGATTTAGTATATTCCACTTTTGTATCTTCATTAATAGAAAAATTATCATCACACTAAATTACCATTGTTTCTAACTTGTATATCCTTAGTTTTGATGTTTTTTATTTTTATGGAATGTTGACTCATGGAACTCTATAGTTAATGTGATTGGAATCTGTATTCTAGTGAATGGAATTCCCCTATAGGCTAAAAAAATTATTTTTTATGGGGACTCGCCATCCTTGAGATTTTATGTTTCTACATCACTCTGAAATTCACTAGTTTCCCCCTATAATGTTTATATCGATTATTATCACTAGAGGGTATTCATAACATAACCAGTGGGATGTAGATATATTTAAAAGGGTGACTGAGATGTTCAATAATGTAAAACTGGACTAATTTATTATGCATTGGGTAGACTAACAACCCATATCACTAGCCAATATATGAATAAATATTGGACAAATCACGATAATTTATATTAAATAGAAGATATTGTTAGGGCGTTCAAACCATATGATTTATATACAAAACTATATTAGATATTGGTAGAGTTTACTATTGAGATACTTTCCATTACCGCAGCCATATCCATTTCCCCTTAAAAGATGGACACAATAGTGTTGATTAAGCACAAAAGTTTTCTCAGGTACTTGGAAGCTGAGAGTTTCATTAACCCATGTAACTCCTCTTGGGGATTGACGTTGTGACATAAACCAATCCAGATCTTTTTATCATGGCCAAAATATGTTGGAGACTATACGATTAAGCATGTCACTTGATAGGATAGAGGCTCTCTACTATCAGTGTGGATGTAAAGAACATGGTGGGGAGACAATACCACAAAGTATATATTTGTAGCAATTGTGAAAAAATATCAAATTACACAAAATTGTGACAATATTAATACAATATTAGATAAGCATTATTGTTATGATAGATTATTTATAAAAAAAAATGAAATATAAAGTAGTGATGAGAAAGAATGTAGCTATGTTTCATGATTGGTGTAATACATATGAATGACTAAAACACCTCAATGTATACACAAATGGCCATGGTCCTGATCCCCCCACTAGTCTTATCTATAATTTTTAACCCATATGTTTTTAAATAATCAATAAAAAGTATTATTTGTAGTCTAAAAACATACATTAATGCAATATTTTTTGGTACCAAACCACATCTCGAATAAGGAGTGAATAATAAATAGTTGTTCGACACCACAATATCAAAAAACACTCTAATAGTATATCCATTTTATAAGGTGATAAATAGGGGTATTATATATTAAACTAATAAAATATAACAAATAACCCAATTTATTATAATGTAAGAATATCTCTACGTATATAGAACCCTATTTCATACTATAACCATGATTCCATGAAATAAACACATTTCCCTGTAAATCATTATATGTAATAATATAGTTATAATTTTTCCATGTACTCTATATATAAATTTCTACATATCCAGGTCATTCCCCACAACTACAAATTTCAACATAACCAAGCCAATCCCACTATATAGTCATTTCAACATAACTAGTCCTATCCCATATATATATATATATTTATATGAAAATTATCATAACCTGGAAAAGACCTCTATATAATAATTTCATCACCACTAGATGTATCCCTCTCATTAATAATTTCAACATTACTAGGCCAAGACCTCAATATATGATTTGTAGTATAATATAGAAAATACCATTATATAACATGTTTATTATAATATGTTTAGGCCCTCTATATAATAATTTTAGCATAATTTAGAATGAATTTCATAATGGAATGAATTACACAACATAAAATCATTTCAAAGAAGAAAAAATCCTACAACTATCAAATTATCCTTCAATTACCCATTCATTCATAGAATTATATCTTATATTATTATCATTATAGTGTACAAAAATATATCATATCAATGTGTCTACAGTCATTTCAACAAACAAGTACATTATAAAATAAAATTATATTATCAAAAGAAATCACATAATTTAGTATTTCATGTCAATTTATGATTCAATACCAAATAATGTTCATTAGTTTTAATGGGAAGGCTCACCCTATGATTTTCCGTATGCCTAGTTTAGAAACTATTGGATCCAATGTTATCGAAATGGTGGTCCAAACATATTATCATAAGGAAAAATTATTATTATTTTTGATAAAATGAAAAGCATGTTATCCTAATAAAATCATATTATACACACTTAAACAGATAGAAATATATTATAGAAATTTGTTCATGACACCCTAGATTTTTCTGCCAATTGAGGAACACCCGCCAGAGTGAATTTTAATGAAGATAATGAAGAAGAATATCAATAAGGAAAACTTACTTCACACTAACAAATATAAGTATTAAATGGTGGTCAGAAGATGGAACAAAAATAATAGAACATATTAGAATAATAGAGGATCCTGATGCGAATTAAGTCACTAGAGGTCAAATTCATTAACAATACATCAATGGGGATAAAATACCACAAAAATTACCTAGAGTCAGCACATGATTTGAGAGAGGGGGATGTATAATGTATATGGAAATAGTAAGGTGTAAAACATGAATAACAATTGTACATCCAGATGAATATACATCATAAATACCTTTCATAGTGTGAATTTACCATATTCCAAACAATACATCTCCTCGGGTAAAAAATAAATAGATCAACATTCTCATGACATTAAAATATTTTATAGATTATTAGAAATCTACATTGATTAAATTTTTACTGAATTAATTTATGGCGATGATCATCATTGTGTATTACATATATGGAATGAGTGATCCCTTCAATAATTTGTTAGGATACATTTCAATAGAAATTCACAAAAATCCTTCACATCCGCCCTAGAATAATATGAAATCCATGTACGACTATTGATAAAGTAATACGTGGAGTAAACTAATTGAAATCAACAAAAATATCCATAGAAAAGTCTCATAAACTATGGTTTAAAGAATAATTATAAAAAATAAAAGAGGTTCAACAAAAACTAAAAGATGTACATGCATAAAAAACACAAGATCATGCAATCACCCCACTATATTAGAGATTCTATATGAGGTCATCCATGAATCATTATGGGTTATTTGTAAAAAATTCTTGTGACTATGCTCACACATCAATCTACCACTCCGATGTGTTCTCATTAATATTCCCATTCATCCACTGCACTCACATTAGAGGAGTATCTTTCCATGATGACAAATCTCACTATGATCCAAAATCCATTTCTAATTATCTTTAAAATATTTATATTCACCTAAATCAATGTCATAAATGTATATCACATGATAATGGTAATGGTGATATTTATAAAGCTATAAAATTTTACAAAAAATTCAAGTAAATGTAAAACTATATAATGGCCAACAAATACACCATGGTACCGACCCTCCAATACATCTTTAGTGGTCTGAAAAACATGGGTTCCATTTTTCCATATTTCAATATATAGTATTGTACCAACCAACCATCAACCGAAAGAAAACCTGATGACCCATCTCAAAATCAAGAGGTATCTCCCATGTTCATGAAAATATATATTCATAATATGTGTTCTAGACAATTAATTTCTCAACAGAAAAATCTACATACATTTCTCACACAAGAGACTATGTCCAATAACTACACAATCGCTCACCTCCGACAAAAAAATAGGAAAAACGAAAATATCCATATAATGAATAAATGGATCCATCTAGTTCTACTACTGAAATCTATTATTATACAAAATATATATGATTTTAATTTTTTTCTCCCAAAAATAATAGAAAACAAACACAATGTCTCATATCTTATCCCCCTAATGTGAATCATCCATTCATATTCGTCACCATTATAAGGATGATAGGTTGTACTTAAAATAACATGAAATCCTTTATACATTTAAAGATACATCTAAAATTGAAACATGAATCACGTATCTCTATTAGAAATAAAATTCCTCAAACCAATATGTATTTGAACTATCTCTCACATGTAAAGACTACCCATATCATCAACAGTGAAGGTATCCCTAATGGGAAAGATGTGAGATAAATTCATCAATCAATATATGATCACATATTATATCTCATATTGGTGATTCATTTTGGGTAATACCTTCACATTGTCTACATTTTCATCATCCCATTGTCATTCAGTAATTTGTAGGCCACACAACAACTCATCATGACTTTGATACTCATACCTAACCTATTGATAGGTAATGAATCTTCCCATTAATACATAAAACACATTACAATGTTTTGGGACACCAATAACATCTATGAAAAACACAATTAATATTTTATTTACCCAGGTACACCTCAAATATATATTTATGAAACACCTTATTCATATTCCTGTGTAAGACCATAGAAACAGTTAAACATCTAAAAAAATTAGATAATTTCCATTAAGAAGAGAATATATTGATTACAGATCCAAAAAATATAGTCTATCCCTATGAGATAATCTATCATTATCATATATTTTTTGGATCTTGATCCTATCCAAAATTATAGGCATCATAGATGTTTTGGTTAGAGCCACTCACCCCTCAGACACCAAAAAATCTAGAATCATATCTACATTGATTCCCATAAGGATCCAATCATTACTAAACTCTGATTATACATCTAACTTAATATTTCATCTAAATTCATTGACAATGATGTTTCCATTTCATGGTTAATTACAAATCATAATGTCAAATGGCTGTAGATAATTGAACTTAATCGAATTTTTATGTTTCATGTCCAAAAATGAAATGTAATACATGAGGAATTCCAAGTTCTTGTACAGAAAAAAATGATCTCCAAAAATATAGATTCTCTATCATTATACGTAATGTATCATTGTATATTACTTTGTATAGTGAGTATAGTAAGTATTATCATGTACTATCAACCATTGGAATCCATAATAAACCACTTGAACATATTTAATTAGATCATTCTAATATCTCACACCATATGCTTTACAGTACATGATAAAATGTTTTGATGACATAGGGAAAGTGAGAATCGATAAGGAGGTTTTCCTACTCTTCATCTGTAAAAAAAATTGCATCGTAAGCATTTGACCAAAAATAATCATTTTCTTTTATTGTCTTTCCTAAACATCAGTGCATCCATATTGGACAATTCTTCTATAAAATTATAATCAAAACTATCTATAAGAAGTAAAATGCAAAACTCAAAGAGTTTTTTGGATGATGTAATGATATTATAGCTACAACCATCTTGAGTAAAATGCCCTGACCCCAGTTACCCAGATTCAGTGCATTATGTCATAAAATTAGAATAATACAAGAAATCATGCACTGAAAGACTTATCAATGTCGTATTATTTGAAATAAGATACATACATATGTTCAACATTACAACATGACAATAAATAAAACACTAATTTATTCTGTTAAAAACATCCATGTCTCTTAGATTATTCCTATAAGTCACTCATAAATAACTTCTTCATATCCTGGGAAAATGAAAAATAAGAAAGGTGGTGAGGTCAAACTCTTAGTAAGGGTAAGAAATACAGTAGAAGATAATATAAAAAATAGGAATGGTGAATAATTAAAAACACATGCCATTACAAATAATTTACATGAACACTTTTTTGCTGGAATATGATATAATTAAAAAATTCCATTATAAAAAATAGTCATGGGTATTCTACTAGTCGAACAACCACGTGAACCATCATTATTATTTTCATGAAGATGGATTTTATAATGTCGGCAACTTTGAAACATCTTATCACGGTCTCGACCAAGATTTCTAAAAATGTGTTAGGCCTAGGTCAAAACCATATTTCAAATTTGGAATGGCCTCAGACAAACATCTAATTGTCTCTTGAGACCTACTGATGAACCAAGGAGATATAGTGGGATCCACCTGTAAAAAACTAAGTTCAATACATTCTTCATATGAAAAGGCTGAAACATAACCTAAACATTTAAATTAAAACTAGCATATAGAATGTCAATACATTATCCATAAACCATGAATGGTACAAAAATAACACATCCACAATCAATCATATCAAAAACCCTTCAATTCAATTTGGATGATTTGAATAATAATAAATCAACATCAAACATTTATAAACTCCATCAAGGGATGTTTACATAGAAGAAAATAAAACTATTTGAAAGAAATACCTATTTCTATTTTGAAACCATTTAAGAGTCACATAATTATAAAAGAAAACATTTAATTTTGAAATATTCTTATAACATTGTGAGGGAAGCTTTAATAATTTTATAACTACATAAAATAGCTACACATACTATATACGTTAAAAAAATAGTATTACTATAATTTTGTTAAAAAGTTCATAAAGTACATTGTTTGGAAAATGACAGAAAGATTCATTTCAAAACATATAATTTCAAATAAGGGTATAAATCACTTTAACCCATAGTATAGTAAATTGTAAATTTTTTTTGAAATATATATTTAAGAAAACATGGATGTGGATGAAAAGAGGTCCCAATAGATACTTACGTAAAAAAAATCTCGGATAATAAAGTGATTCAGAAATTAACCCTTAACATATACTTTTCCATGGACGAGGGTACATTAACCTCATGTATAATAGATAAATAATTGTTAATAAATTATAAAATAACCATATACATAAACATGATATCATATATGATCCTATAATATTTCTTTGTTAATAATATATCAATAGTATCATCATTTCTGGTGTTAGATGATTTGTTTTCCATTAAATTCCTGGTTAAATAAACTATTTTTGTTAAGGATATGATGTATTTATTTCATATAAATTATTAAATTATGTTTATAAACATTATTTTTAGTCATAAAATTATAATTATTATATAATGGTTATGATGGAGAAATGAATTTCATCACGTTTGTGGAGACGATAATCAGTACGTACGCATGAGCGACAATATAATTATATTGATGGAGAAATCGTATTTAATCAGATGGTATATCATATATAAAGATTAATTAAAATTATATATTCATTATTTCAATTAGTTATACTCATTATTATACCCATCCAAATAATTGTGTTTTTGAATAATAAACCACATCACGACATGGAGACGGTAAAAAATTCGTAGACATGTAAGGTGAATTTTTCATTTAAAGGCTAGAAAGAATAATTAATATGGTTGTAGAATATTTAAAATAACATAATAGTATGTATAAGGTACTTGATTTATTATTTTGGAATGAAAACAACCATTAATGAGAAAGTGGAAGAAGAAAAGAACATGGAAGAGGTGATGAAATATTTACCTCTTCTTCAGGTTATTCCATTGAATTTGATCAAAAGGGCCCCATAAGATAGCTTTCTGACCAATTAAAGGCCTCCAGGATGAATGAAGTAATGTTGGGAGGATATTTGGGAGGAATTTGGCCGACCTAAATGGATTTTGACGTGTAATTTTGAGAGAAGTTGAAGTTCCCTTTTATAAGAGAGGTGAGGGTATTTTTTGGAAAACCTTGAAATATTATTTTATAATAAAACCATTTTCTGTTTATAATGGCTCCGAAATGATTCAATTAGTTCATATGGTTGGTATTGGTCGATAAACTATCATCCAATAGTTTTTAGATAGGTTTAGGTCACCATATTAACATTTTCGTTTTGATTTGACTCCTAGATAAATAGTTTGACATTTACTATATCTCTTAGTGTTTTTTTATTATACCGTTAATAATATTACTATAAAAAGACATGTTTACCTCAAAGGTTCATTATTAATATATATATATATATATATATACATATCATTATCTATGTAATTTCTATGAAAAATATATTTTTATGAATATTATATCAGTTAATAATATAGTATTTATTTTAAAAACTCAAATATATAAATTTTGACACTATATAATGATTAATTTTTATGAAATCCATTAAAAATTTATCAATTCAAAAAAAATATATTTAAACAGCCCAATAATGCCATATTATCCTATAAAATTAGTGGAATTCATCAAAAGTCTCAATTTACCTTTATTTGGATTTTTATAATATCAATTATTTTAATATTTCATTAATAAGGTAATTACTGCAACATCATTGTGTCATAAATAAATTAAATTATTTAATATCTATAAATTATAAATAGAATACCATAATGTATGAAAACTTATTATCTTTATAATGAATATTTTTTGTCGAATTTATATTCTATTTAACCATATTTTTTAAAAAATATTAGTTATTAAACATTGAATTTTTCATCTTTTAACTCTACTTTAAATTAAATAATAATAAATGACCTAATTTGATCCATCTGGACCAAAGGGGGCCATATTTTATTCTTGAGGTTTTTTGGACGAATTATACTTATCCAATAAAATTAGGAAATGATTTATGGTAATTATGAAATCATTTTTACTTTCAATTGCCCTATTTACATTTAATCGTGGTAACTAAAAGTCAAAAGTTACTATTCACCAAAATTTAATTTCATATTATTGTACCACATTTTACTTACTCATATTAACCATGTCTCTTGTATTTTTGAAATTCAACTCATAGAAGCGTTAAAATTTTGTTTTATGAAAACTTGAAAATTCTTCTAAGAGGTTGGTAAAAGTCTGTAAAAAGTTCCATAAAGTTTTTATATATCTAAACTTACTATAAAATGACTCCAATGAATTAAATTAAACTTATATAGGTATTATGTATTTAGTTTAACCGTAAATGAATTTAAACAAAATAAATATTTATTTAAATAAATAGTTTGTTTTAACAAATAACGTAGTGTTTTCACTATTCATCAAAAATTGAATGTTTTCAAAAACATACCAAAAATTAACCCTAAGATAATTTCAATATTCCAAATTCAAAAAAGATTTACATTTTGAAAAAAAAAATTATATAATTTTAAAAATTGGTTATTACTATTCATAATGGCTAGTTTGATTGGTCATGGTGTGTTAGAATTTCGATGATGCGTACAATACAAGTTATTGAATTATTAAAAGGAAAATGTACCATGGATGCTTGAGGTGTTACATTTTCCCTCCTTCAAATAATTTCATCCATTAAATTTCTAAAATACTACCGCCCAAAATGATTTGTGTGGTTCTTCTTCATAGATTCCTCTAGTTCCCATGTTCCGTCATCTATATTATGGTTTCTCCATAGATCTTTTACCAAATGATTCATCTGATTTATCATCACTTGTTCCCTAGTATCACGAATTTTGACATGGTCTTCACAATAAGATAGATTAGGTTCTATTTCAAGTTCAATATAGGTGAGTACATGTGTTGGTTCAGGCATGTATTTTCTCATCATTATACATGGATCACATCATAAACATTGAAGAAACATGGAGTCATCGCAAAATGATAAGCTATAACTCCAATAATTCAATAATTTCAAAAGGTCTGATGTACTTGGTACTCAATTTAAACTTCTTACCAAAACATATATACCCTTCCATGGAGATACCTTCAAGAAAACATGGTCACCTCCTTGAAATTAAAAATCCTTCCTTCAGTTATTGGAATAGCTCTTTTGCCTACTTTGGACTTCTTTGATGTGGGTTTGGATAATATTCACTTTTTCCATTGTTTCCTCAACAAGTTCTGGGCCTACAAGTTTTCTTTCACTAACATCATCCCATCAAGATGGTGTGCGACATCACTATCCATTGAACTCTTCATATGGTGACATTTGAATACATGAATGTTAGCTATAATTATAGAAAAATTATACCAATGGTAAATGTTGGTCCCACGTTGCATGAAAGTCAAGTGAGAAAGATCTCAACATGTCTTTTGTGGATTGAATAGTCCATTCTGATTGTCCATCTGTTTTACGGTGGTAGGCAGTACTCAAACGAATTTCAGTATCCAGGGTTTTCTGAAACCTTTTCTAGAATCTTGATGTATAATAGAGATCATGATCAGAAACTATTGATTGGGGTACTCAATGAAGACATACAACATCATTAATATACAGTCGTTCTAAACGTTATAGTGGTAATTTATCTCTTATAGGATGAAAATGTGATGACCTGGTAATAACATCAAAAATGACCCATATTACATCATTAGTTCTAGAAGTATTAGGTAGCCCCATGACAAAGACCATTGTAATATCATCCCAATTCCACTAAGGTATGGAAAGTGGTTGCAATACTCTTCCAGTTTATTTCCTTACGACTTTCAGTTATTGAAAAACCATAATCTTGACACAAAATCAGCAATATCCATCTTCATGTTGTCCCAAAAACAAATTATTTAAAATATAAACACATCTTGGTGCTCACCGGGTGTATAAAGAAATTGGACCATTGAGAATCATAAAAAATTTCCATTTTTAGTTCAGGTATATCGGGAATTCAATGTCTCTTCCAAAATTTCAAAATTCCATCTTCATATACGAATTCAATCAATCTCCCATCATTTACAGCTTTAATCTTCTTTTGAAAATCCACATCAACAGTCTGAGAACTCTTCATCTTGTCTAGTAAATATGGTTTGGAAACTAGATGAAAAAGTATTGATGTTTCACCTTCCATGGTTACTCCCATATCCCTCATTACTAGATCAATGAAAACAGGATCCCTTTCAACTCTCATCTTGTCAAAAAATTCTTGGTAATTTCTACTCAAAGCATCTTCTACCTTATTTTCCTTCCATGTATGGTAGTGTATAGTAAAATCATAATCTTTGAGTACTTAAAGCCATCATATTGTTATCATGTTGAGTTCTTTCTATGAGAAAATATACTTCAAACTCTTGTGACCAGTATAAATATCACATTTTTACCATATATATAGTTTCTTGATATTTTTAGAGCAAATATGATAGATGTTATCTCAAGATCAACATTAGGATATTTTTTCTTAGGAATTACTAGTTTTCATGAGGCATAGGTAATAACTCTATCATTCTGCATAAGTACACAACCAAGTCCATTCATTGAAGAATCACTATAAAAAACAATCACATCATTCCCCGATGGTAGAGTCACGATAGGATATTTAACTAAATATCTCTTAATTTTGTAAAAACATTCTTCACACTCTTTTTTATAGACAAATTTATCCCCTTCACATGTGAGCTTGGTTAATGAGTTATCCAACTAGGAAAAATTCTGGATGAAATGTCGATAATAACCTGTTAAACCAATAAAACAGTGTACCTCAGATTTACAGATCGGTAATGGCCATTCATCGATTTCCTTGTTCTTTTATGGATAAAAATATATTAAATCCCTAGAGAAAATATGACCACGAAAAGAAATCGCCAAAATCCAGAATTTATACTTGTTAAACATCCCATATAATTCATCTTTTATAAGAGTCTTTTGAATAATGGGCAAGTGATTTTCATGATCTTTGTAGATTTTGTAGTATACCAAGATATCATGTAACAGCCCATATTTTTCTAAAAATAAATAGAAATGCATGGAATTTTTTTATGTAGATATTTATAACTAGCCTTTAAAACATAATTTTTTCCATTTCTATGTTTTGAATTTCAAGAAACTATCATCTAAAAATGTGTTCAGTGTGTTATTTAGAGTGTTTAGGAACTAACTTATTTTTTTCTGAATAGTGACATAACCTTTTGAATAGTAATATGAATAGTAATATGACACTAATGAATAGTAAATTTTATAATTATTTTATTTTCCTAAGGATTTAAGATAATAACATCTTGGTAAATTTTTCATTGTGATATAGAAGTAGTTATAGAATTTGAATTGTTATTTTTTGAATTAAGTATTCTATTATTTGAAAATAAAATTAATAAAATTAATAAATTTATTTTCAAAAAAAGACTTCATTTTTTAATTTTACATGTTGATAAATGGTTAGGGTAATTTTAGGGTTTTTTTATATTCTTTATTTTTCTTCAAATAATGAAATAAGATAAAATTCTCTATAATCATATTATCAATAAAATACACTATTTATTACATTATAATTGATGCAAGGCCACTTTGTCCGAACTCACAATTCATTACTACTATTTTAGGTCACATGAACTAATACTATTCATAATCAGGGGCAAAAGTATTATAATAATTATTAAAATAATGAAAAATACCCCCTCCCCTCCACTATAAATACCACCCTCACACCCTTCTTCTTTACAGTTCTCTCAAGCCTTGAGACATGCTTATGTTCTGTGTAATACTCCTCCCAAGGATCTTCCCCATGTCCTAGAGTTACTGGTCTCACTAAAAGTCCAAAACCAAATCCCTTAAGAATGACCTCAGGGAGAATAGATCAAGAGGTAAACATCCTCTTTTATTTTCATTCTTTTCATTCATTTTATGATATTCTATTCTGTTCCCTTTGGATTATGTTGGAATATTTCATTCCATATCCCCCCTTAATTTCCATATTATTTATGAGAGATGAGATATTACCTTTCCCACATCAAACTATTTTTATGAAATTTTAAGAGATGTCGTTAGGCTGTAAAATTTTCGTGAGAAATTTCTCAAGTTTTCTTTTATTTTATGATTCCATTTTCATCATTCTAAACCCCATTTTTCGAAGAGGAATGAAATATACTGAATCATATATATTCTATATTTTCTCATTTTCATGGAAGATTCATCATCATTGTTATTATCCTCTCCCACTTATTCAAGGGATTAAAAAATTATCCATGATGTGTCAAATTACCGACATTGTCGACGATGCGATTTCATATTTCATTAAATCCTTCATGTTTGGTTATGAAACAATTTTTATGGTTCAAAATGGTTAATATATGTGTATTATGTATCCTCAATGGTTTTTAAGTCGTTTTAACACATAATTTTAATTTATAAATTGAAATGATGTCGTTATTATCTAAGAACAACTAACATGATCTAAATAAAAATCATTAATGTTTTAATATATGAATCATCCTCATGAAAGAATTAAAAATGATAAATGGTATAATTTATTTTACTGAATATATGTAAAAACTATTCCATTCCAATTACGGAGTTTCACTTTCAAATGACATGAACGTCCACCATGAACCAATCATAGAAATCTGGTAATGAAATCACCCAAAACGGTGAAAGGAGAAAAATACTAACAATTAAAGGGAGAAATTATGTTATTAAATGATCATATAAGATGTTACAAACATGAAAATATATCTTTAAAATACTAATAACACTCTTTTATCCATTATAGAATTGGTTTAAACACGTAGGATGTAAAAAAAACCCAAGGTAAGGAATTCTTAACCCGATTTCTATTCTTTGGGTTATCCTTTTACTTCATTTTTTATGTGGTATTAAAATTGTTTGTTTGATGAAAATTGTTTATATTATCATGAGTTACATGTAATTATAGTATATATACATATTTTATTCACTCTATTAAGTCTCACATAAATTATATGATGTTTGTAAGGGAATTCTTAACCCGATTTCCATTATTTGGGTTAACCTTTTACTTCATTATTTATATTCTATTTAAATAGTTTGTGTTGTGGGATATATTTATATTATGTTTTATTATGTGTATTTATAGTATATATACATTCTCCATCCACTCTATTATGTCTCTCTTCAATTTTATGATATTTATAAAGGATTTTCTTTAGAAATCCTCATTTTATATTCGGTTTTATGAAATTCCAAAGCAATGTTTTTATGGAATTATTAATATTGTATGATATGATTTAATAATTGTGAATTATTTATGATGAATTGTGGGAAGAATACCTCCCTCCAATTTATTGGTTTTGTGTATGTTAGAGGTTGGACGTATGGTTACTCCAAGGGTAATTGCGATCGCTACACAAATTGTAAAGTTTCCATGAGGGTTAAAAATTATAAGGTAGACGAGAGGGTTACAAGATTATGTAAGTAATTACTCAAGATACCTTTAATATTATATTTATGCTCCCATATTTTGTGTAGATCTTGTGTAAATCTCATTTTACACAAAGTTGGTACATATGGGTGACAAGAATGTCTTTTGAAAATGGTTTCATATATTATGATTTTTCATGGACTAATGTGATCTTTCCTTATTTTCCATCCCTTAATGAGATTTTATGCTCATACCAAGTTTTTAAATTATTTTCATAGGTTAATAGATTTGTAAGACAAGGAAGGAATCCATGTTAAATGTTGATGAATTGTCAAGTGGTCATGATTAAGTTTTAATGTTTTATATTCTGAAAAGAAGGGAAACTATTTTTATGGTATCAACTCTATAATAATGTGTAATTTTATGAATGTATTGTCCAAATTCTATAAATCTCTAAACATGAAAAGATCCTCAATGTAAATGGAAGTGTTTTCTTGACAAAATTCATGCTTTTGTATGTAATAAGGTTGGGTCCTTATATATGGTCAATAAATACAACTACCAAATCATCATGATATTCCTTTAAAACGCCATTCATTAGATCTATGAAGACAGAGGGTGCATTAGTCAATCCAAAAGGCATTACTGAAAATTCATAATTCCCCATCCTAGTTCGAAATGTAGTTTTCATAATATCTTCCTTCTTCACACACAACTGATGATATTCAGAATGAAGGTCAATCTTTGAAAAATATTGAGCTTTATGTAGTTGGATGGATAAATAATCAATGAGAGGTAGGGGATACATGTTCTTTATTGTTATAGAATTGATCTCCATATAGTCAATTCACATCCTCATATAATAGTCTTTCTTCTTAACAAAAAATATAGCATCTCAGCAAAGAGAAACAATAAGGAGAATAAATACCTTAATACTCAATTCCTCTAGTTGTTTCTTTAGTTATACTAATTACACAGTGGCCACTCTATAATGTGTCTTTGATATGGCCCATGAACCAAAAATTAAATCAATGGAAAATAAATTTATCATTCTAGAGGATGTCCAGGTAAATCCTCTGGAAAGACATCACCATATTATTGCACAATAGGTATATCCTCTATTCGAACATTCTTATCCTCACTCATAATTATTTCATTCTCATCATCCCCAATAATTGATTTTAGTAGACCTACTGGGTGTGGATCTAGATAAGAATTAGATGGTGATGTTTTTGCTATAAATATATGGCACTCTTTATCATAATCAATAATTTTAACCTCCTTCTTACAATAAATTGTTGTATCATGGCCTGAAAGCCAATATTTACCTAGGATTATATCAGATTCAATAAAGGGTATGATTATTAGATTAGCTGATAAATATCAATTATACACCTTAATGGAGACTGATTCACAAAATGTTGTTGCAATGATACTTCCCTTAAGAGTGTTTACTAATAACTACCCTGTTAAATCGAATTGGAAATATCCAATTTTCTAAGATAACAGGGAAAATATAAAACAATGAGATGATCCAGAATCATATATTTCATTGGATAAACATGAGGATTCTATAATATTACCTACCACCATGTATTTTAGAGATTTAACCTTTGCAGTAGTGATCACAAAATCTTTTCCTTCATCCCTTAGACTTTTCTGATGTAAGTTCACTAAAGGTTAATACATTAATTTTAATAATGTCCCTTCTCCTTGAAATTGATGAATTGAATATTGGTGCCTTCTTTCCTCCCCTTAAAATCAATTGGAAGATGAACATTCTTTCCACATTTGTAGCATACTCATTTTAATTTTATATAGGAACAAGGGTTATTCCTTATATAATTATCACAAGGTGGAAATTCCACTCTTCCCTTCTTCCCTATTTTCTTATTTCTTTTCCCAGAGTGTTCAAAAACTATCTTCTTCTATTTCCTGGCTTTAATGTCCTAATTACTAGAGAATTTCTTTTTTGTCTTGATTGAACATGAGACAATATCATTATATGATGAGTTAGATTGTGAGACTAATGCTGGAAAGAGATATGGTTTTAAACCATCAATTAAATGATCAATATTACTTCTTGGGTTACGTATATAATTTGTAGCATGCCTTGATGACCTTGTAATGTTATCCATATACTTTGCAACATTCTTATCCTCCTTTTGCCTCATTCTCAGAAATTGTCTTTCCATATCCACTCGATGGACACTAGGAAGGCATTCTTCTAAGAAAATACCTTTAATCTCCCTCCATTCCATTTTTGATACTTCATCATCTTCATTTTTATTCTGAAAAAATTACCAACATTGATATTCATCTCCTGTGAGGTGATAATCTACATTGAAAACTTTTTCCCTTTCACTTCACCTCAAAGCATAAAATATTTTCTCTAAAAAACTTATCCAATTCTCAGCTACAAAAATAATTCTACTCCCATTGAATGTAGGTAGTTGTTTCCTCATGAAGCGGTCTAACCATTATCATTTTCATTGTGGATCAGGGTTCTCCATAGGTGTTTGATTATTATTCATAACCTGAGTGAGTTTTCCCAGAATGGAGATAAGCTGATCAGCTCTAGTTGCTTCACCAGATCCACTATAATTAACTTGAATAAGTGGGAAATCCTTATTTGGATTACGTGTGTTGATATGGTTTATGTTCCTTCCACTATCCACCATTCCAAAAAATGTCATAAAGTATATTAGTTTATGAATCACAATACATAATTCATAACATGAAAATACTTAAAATAAATTGAACCATTTATGGATATAATCCATAGTCATAAAAAAAATTTTATTGAGGAGGA
The DNA here is from genome assembly GCA_963277665.1 of Viscum album. Classification (NCBI taxonomy): domain Eukaryota; kingdom Viridiplantae; phylum Streptophyta; class Magnoliopsida; order Santalales; family Viscaceae; genus Viscum; species Viscum album. The sequence continues at coordinate 1,007,506,597 of OY728159.1, forward strand.
ACACTCTCATAAATCCTTAATAATATATTGTAATGAAAATGAAAATTATCCAATGAAAATACCAAAGAATCTAATTACCAGGAGTGCATCAAGGCCCGTTTTTGTGCACCGGTTCTCATTTGAGTCTAGTTCAGAGAGGTGTTTTCATGTTTTACCCCTAGGAACATCTATTCCAGAGTCACCTCTACCTGCTCATATACAGACAAAGATATATTGAATCAAAAAATCACAAAATATTTACAGTACCAAAATTCTAGGAAATTCATATATAGTAATCCTCAAAGTCAATATTTTGGTAATGTTCTCTAATGAGTGTTTTTATAAATCTATTTTCCATGGATTGTACTTAATTACCTCTGATACCAACAGAAATGCCCTGACCATAGTTTCCAAGATTCAGTTATTTATTACATAACAATGTAACGATACACGAAATCATGTTCTAAAATTATGACCAGTTTAGTATTATTGGGAACAATATACATATATAAATTTATCCATACAACTTGATAATAAATAAAACAATAATTTATTCCATTAAAACCTTCCATGCCTCCTAGATAATGCCTTAAAGTCACTCATAACTAACTTTTCATATCCTCAAAAAAATGTATTATAAGAATGGGGTGAGATCAAATGCTCATTAAGTGTAATCAATACAGTGAAAGATAACATAAACATTAGGCATGATGATTAATTAGAAACACATGATTTTACAAATAATAATCATGAACATGTTATGGTAGGAATATGATCAAATTAAATAAATCCATAATAAAACATAGGAATGGGTATATTATAAGTAGAATAACCAAATGATCTATCATAAATATTTTCATAATGAGGTAATGTACAATGTCGATCATTCTGAAACATCTGGTCAAGGCCTCGACCAAGATGTCTAAAAATGATTTAGGCCCAGTCCAAAACCCTATATCAAATTGGGAAAGTCCACAACCAATTCCACATATAATTTCCTCCAACGACCTACCGATGCATTGAAGAGCTACAGAGGGCTCCACCCATCACATACAAAGGGTATAAAAATGGTGAAACATTACATAAATATTTGTATTAAAACTATAATAGGAAATGCCAATAATTTAACCACCAACCTTGACTGGTATAAAAATAACACATCCACAATCAAACATATCAAAAACCCTTCAATACAATATGGATGATTTGTATCATATTAAATCCACTTCATACAAGTTTAAAATCCATCAAAGGATATTGACAATGATGAAATGAAAAATATTTGAAAGAAATACCTATTTTTATTTTAAAACCATTTAACAGTCACATAACTATAAAAGAAAAAATTTATTTTGAAAATATTTTTATAAGCTTGTAATGGATGATTTGATAATTTTATTATGGTAGAAAATATCCGCACCCACCGAATAATTTAAAAAAACATTCTTACATTAATTTTGTCAAAAAGGTCATAAAGTACCTTGTTTGGAAAACGACAAAAAGAATCATTTCGAATAATGTAAGGTAAACTGAGGGTATAAATGAATTTAACCCATAGTCTAGTAAATAGTAAAAATGTTTTGAAATAAATTTTTATGAAAACATTGATGTGGTTGATAAAGTGGTCCCAGAAGATACTTACTTAAAAATAACCTCAGATAATAAAGAGATTGTGAAATCAACCGTTACCTAGTATTTTTCAATGGCCGATGGTACATTAACCACAGGTATAATAGTTAAATCAATTATATTAAATGATAAAATAACTATATATATAAATATGATATCATATATGGTCCTCTAATATTGCTCTGTTAATAATATTTCAGTATTATCATCGTTACGGGTGTTAATTGATTTGTTTTTCTTTATATGCTTGGTTGGATACATTATGCTTGTTATGGATATGATGAATTGGATTCATATAAAAAATGATATTATGTTTAGAAATATTATTTTTATTCATCAAATGAAAATTATTCTATAATTTTTATGATGGTGACATATATCTCATTGTATTCGTGGAGACGGTAATCTGTACGTGGGCATGAGTGACAATATCATTATATTGATGAAAAAATAGAAAGTAATTGGATGGTATATCATATATATATAATCATTAACATGTTATATTTATTATTTAAATTATTTATACTCATTTTTATACTAATCCAAACAATGAAGTGTTTGAATAACAATCTAAACCACGACGTGGAGATGGTAAGTCGTACGTACACACATATGGTGACATTGTCATTTATAGGATGAATAGAATAACGAATATGTTTGTATTATATTTATAATAACAACATAGTATGTAAAAGGTACTGGGTATATTATTTTGGTATGGAAACACAAAATAAAGGGGAAGTGGAAGATGAAAAGAACTTGAAAGAGGTGATGAAATGTTTTCCTTATCTTCGGGTTCTTACTTTTGATTTGATTAAAAGGGCTCCTTGGGTAGGCTTTATTACCAAATTAAAGCCTCTAGGATTAATTGAGGAATTTGGGAGGATATGTGGGAATATTTTGGCAGATGCAAATGAATTTGGATGTGTAACTGGTAGAGAAGGGGAAGTTCCCATTTATAACAGAGTTGAGGGTTATTTATGGAAAAGCGTAAAATATTATTTTATAATAAAATAATATTCGGGTTATAATGGCTCAATAATAATTTATTTAGAGGATAAGGTAGGTATGGGATGAAAAACTCTCAAAAAATTAGATTTAGACTGCATTAGGTCACCATATTAACAATATATTTTTTATTTAACTCTTAGTTAAATAGTTTGACATTTACCATGTCTCTTTGTATTTTTATAATATATAGTTAATGAAAATAGTATAAAATGCCAATAGAACACCAATTGGTTCATTATTAATATATATACCCTTATATAAGTCTTTAGGGAGATCCATAGATTTTTATGAATATTATGTCAATTAATAATATAGAAATTATTTTTAAAACTCAATTATGTCAATTTTGACACAATTTAGTATTTTATTTTTTTGCAATCCATTGAAAATTATTCACTTCAAATAAAATTTATTTTACCAATCCTAAAATGTCATATTAACCACGAAAAAAGTGTAATTAATCAAAAGTCTCAATTTACATTTATTTTCATATTTATAATATCAATTATATTAATAATTCATTAATAAGCTAATAACTACGTCATCAATGTTTCATAAATAAATTAAATAATTTAATGTCAAAAATTTAAAAATAAAATACCAATATGTAGAAAATCTGTTTATATTTTTAGTTATTAATTATAGTCGAATTTATATTAGGTGAAACCCTATAGGAAAAATGGTCTGGTTATTAAACATTGAATTTAACTCTTTTAACTATTCTTTAAATAAAATAATAATAAATGTCTGAATTAAATCCATGTGGATCAATGGGGGCCATAATTTATTCCAAATGTTGTTTCTGGTCGAATTATACTTATTTAATATAGTTAGGACATGTGTTAGTGTAAATATGATATCATTTTTACCCTTAATTGCCCGAATTACTTTTAATCGTGGTAAATAAAAGTCAAAATTTACAATTCACCAAAAATTATTTTTATCTTATTGAACCAGATTTTACATACCCATATTAACTGGGTCATTTAGTTTTTTTTAAATTCAACTCATAGAAGCGGTAAAATTATGTTTTATGCAAATTTGCAATTTCTCCTAGGTGCTTGGTAAAAGATAGTAAAAAGTTCAATAAAATTTTTATATATCTAAATTTAATATAAAATGACACCAAGAATTACATTGAACATATATAAGTATTATGTATCTATTTTTACATAAAATAAATTTAAATAAAATAATCAATTATTTAAAAAAAAGTTGGTTTTAACCCATAATGCAGTGTTTTTCACTATTTATGATAAATTGAATGGTTTTAGAAAAAATGTCAAAAATTCCCCCTAAGCTAATTTCAATATTATGATTTCAAAAATGAAGTCCTTTTTGAAAAATTAAATTTATAAAATTTTCAAAAGTGGGTATTACAATTCATAACAGTTACTTTGATTGGTCCCGGTGTGTTAGAATTTCGAAGTTCCATACATTGAAACTTATTGCATTATTAAATGGGAAACGTATCGTGGAAGCATGGGGTGATATATCAAGGACTACATTCACTCCTGCCTCCAAGATATTATAACATAGTAATTGAATTTTATCTATACCTAATCTTCACATAGCCAACTTGGTATATATCATATCTTCTCTCAATGTATACAATGTGTTTAAAAGAGGTTGGTCATTATCATCTATAGATTATGAGTAAACATTGGCATAAAAATACTAACTTGATTAAATCAAAGAAAAATAGGAAAAATTTGGTTCTCCATATCTAATTATACCTCTTGCATGTTTTTCAAAATGAATTAATTTCCTAAAAACTCACACATCCGATAAATGAACGTAAATTTTGTATGATGTATGTTTTTTTTCTAACTCTCAACTAATGATACCTTGATCCCAAGTAAATCTCATTGAGAATACATAAACATCTAAAACTACTGAAGAGATTTTATCATCATGCAAGGTGATATCAGTTCATGACCATCATCTACTTCAATATCAGATAGTTCACACCTAAGAACAATTTTCCATCATCCTTCTTGGAGATAAAAATGGGTGAACTATATGGTGACATATTAGGTCATATGAAACCCTTAGATTTTATATAATCACGATGTTCTTCCAATAAATGATTCTCTATTGTGTTTATCATGTAATGTGGGATATAAAATAGATCGATTCCCATCATTGACCTGATCATGAGCACTATATCCCTATTGGGTGGTATGCTATTGAAATATTCATAAAAAAATACTAGAAATTTTTTTACACCATAGGAATGATATCCATCTATTTTCAACCATCATAATAATATAGAAAATATATTTATGCATTTAGAAAATCCAATGTTAACTGAATTTTTCCTATACATCCATCTTCATGATCATACTCTCCAATGTAAAAATATCTACCTCATTATGTACACTGAAAAGTAACTATCATTTTGTATTAGTTGATATTAGAATTATAGGGTACAAACCAATCAATATATAAAATGAAATAAAATTCTACCATTTCAAGTTAAAACAATTCCCAAAATAATTGGTCACTAGAAATTTGTATACGGAATTCCATGCAATGATTGATTTTCTATAACTTAACTCCCTACAATTATTCAATTTAAAAACCCCATTCAATTAATACAGAACAGAGATAAAACAATTTAAAAAAATGATTTCATAAAAGAACATAATTATATTATATCACAAAAATATAAACAAATGGTGGATGATATAAGAATAATTCCTTTAATAGTAGATGGTATTGTTTCCAAAATTGTCAATTTTGACTGCATATCATACATCTGATGTCCCCTTATTCCCTTTGATTATGTAAATATCCAGTCTCTTATTTTTGGAATTAGGAGCATTAATTTATTTCATTGTCATATCATATAAGGAATCACAATCCAAATTAAAAAATAGTTTATCTGTGTTAGTAGACTAGATACATTCATGTAATGTAAATTCCATTTTAAAACATAAAATGAAAAATCAAAATCTTTGAATCATCCATTATTTACCTTTTTGTGTTACCCTGTGTATCATTCATAACATACATTTTGGAATCGTATGGAAAATGAATCACATGAAAGGGATGATATAGTATGCTTAGTTAAGGTATGTATTCAATGAATTCTATCATACATAACAATTATGGAATGGTTATTGACTAAAACATTGGAAATTTAATCCCCAATGTCATCATAATATTCCCAGAACAAAACCTGATCCATACCCCTATATAAAAGTTACCATAATATATAATACATTTTCATGGAAATTTTAATAACATAATAATCACATTGAAATCAATATCTATTCTCATACTAGGGGAATGAATAGTATGAGTCATCATAGAAATATTTTTGTTTCCCCAAAGGCATATAAAAAAAATGTGTAAGGCATCATCTATGTTCATATCTATGTTCACTAAAAATACCAATTATTCATCAAGGAGTTATAGATCACCCATCCTATTTTTTATTATGTCCAACAGATTCCTCATTTTAATGGAGTTTTAACATAACTTTCATGTTATAAAATATCAAATGAAATGTGAATAAATATGATATAAAGTAGGAATTCTACCTAAATAGCACATTTACAGTCAAACTAATCATAAAATATTAAATACTATATAGTAACTAATTTCATATGAGATCAGCCTAAATTTAGAACAAAATCAACAAAAGGTGTTTTCATCGATAAAAATACTCTCATAAAAACTTAAAAACGTTTTGCAGGAAAACACTTTTTATAATTATATGAAAACAATTTTGCATAAAAATAACATTATCTAATAAAATTATCGATTTTTAATAAAAAACTATACTAAAAAATGAAGTAAATAATTTTTTTAATTTTAGAATACATGTAATCTTATGAAGGAAGATAGAAATGAAATAATAGAATTGATTATGGGAAACTCCTTGACATTCCTCTTTTTATTTGTTAAAAAAAAATAGTTAAAAAATAGTTTTGAAAATAATTGAATTAAATTAAAAACATCATAAATTTTCATTTATAATCCTTTTAATTCAAAATAAATAAATATGTATAATAATATCATGAATATTGACATGTATAAAAAGATATAATATTGAAATTTTAAAAGATTCCAAATCTCACCTACCACATAGAGAATTTATATAATAATATACCTAAAATAATTACATTTAAAAACATTAAATAACATGAGAGTAAATAACTTTATGAAATGATATGAAATTTTAGTTTTATAAACTAATGCGATTATATGACATCAAAATATGAAATAATGAAAGGAGATTTAGGTGAAATCCCTTACATTACAATTCCTTTACTAAAACATGATATAACCCCTTATTTAATGGTTTCAATCATGTATTTATCTTATAATTTTTTGTTAACATTTATGATATCATATATGGTCTTCGTATATTATTTTATCATCCGTTTTTCAATTTTATTCCATTATTAATCTTGTTTTAGGTGTTAACTACTTCATTTTCCTATGTATGTTTTGTTATGAATGTATCTATACGTTTTCATTGAATATATAACCAAAATCTTGTTGAATTATACTAGTGCTATAAATATATTATTAATTTAATAAATACATTTTTATAATAATTATTTAATGGCTAACCAAATTCATTTAGACCATCTATTTAAGAATTTTTTATATTGTAGATAATAATTAGAATATAGTTTTACCATAACCATAATAACCACTACTAATTTATATGATAAAATATTTATTAAATTATCATATAAACAACACATGAAGATGAATTATATGATGATATGATCATGGATGAGTTGGTAAAAATGATTACTTCTACTTCGGCAGACTTCTATTAGGTCTCATTTTAGGGGATCTGGGCCTGGTTTTCCTAGAAGATGAATATCTACATAACATTGATTCTAATTTTTTTAAGATAAATGATCAGAATTTTGTAAATATTATAAGATTTTATTTGTGTGAATAGGAATGAGAGTAGGATCCCTTTTATAATTATTGGGAGTGTCACTTATGGAAACTCTCAAATTATTAAATTAATTTAAATTATTTTTAATTTAATAATTGATTAAATATTATTTAATTCTAATAAAATATGATTATGTGTCGTAATGTCCACTGAAAATAAATTTTAGACATGATTATGCAACATTTTTCCCATACAATTTGGTTTCAAACCATATTTTAACCCTTTTACTCTTACCATGACACAATGTGTTTTTAGGGCTGAATGTTAATATTGTTACAATAAAGAGAAAAACGACCCATAAATGAGCCATGAATTGAATTTTAAACACTATCCTAATTATTTGGAAGAATGTAATACTTGTATGAATTTTAAATCATTTAATAAAATGTCGATTATTTTAAAGTATCATTAATGTCATTATTGAAAATATTATTTACATGACTTCTTATACTCATCATAACAATAACATATCTTTGACCAAAAAAATTGAAATATTAAAAATATGTCATAATAATTTATGAAATATGTTTTCGACTCTAATAGTATTTACTTATATTTACTTTAATATTATTATTGACACTAATTTTATATGTCTTTTTATTAAACAAATTTTCTATAATCATTGTGTAAGCTCTAAATGTATTTATTTTTCAATTAAAAATAAAAATTAAATTATCATGATGAAGATAACTATTTTATCATTCAATAAACTATTTATAGTCAAATATATATTATGAATGAACACATATTAAAAAAATAACACTTATTAAAAACATGAGAATGTTGTATTTTACTTTTCAAAAAATAAAATACTATAAAAGAATTAAAGTCATCCATGTGGCTTCAATAGTTCATTAAATTTTCTTAAGGATTGTTTTGGTCAAAAATATCATATCCAATAAAATTATAACAACATTTAGATAAATTTATAAATATTCATAATTATATTTTTACACGTAATTACCCAATATAAAGTTTATTGTTTTAATTTAAAAAAAACAAAAGTTAGTAATCATATTTTCCATAAATAAAATGAATATATTTAGTAAAATATGTAATTTTTAATCCCAATATAAAATACATTTTAAAAAATAAAAAAATAATGGTATATTATTATTTGAAAATTAATCCTCTTGATTGAATGAGAAAACAAGTTAATAAGGTGAAAACATTAAAATTTTGAAATGCGTTTATTTCCAAATAAAACATAAAATTCTTTAAAATGACCTAATTAGATCAAATTTTATTAAATAATTAGAATTATACATTAATCCAAATAAATTATATAATTTGACACTATTAATTATTTATATGAAAAATATATTTTCCATTAAAATGATGTATTCTTCATTATTCATCAAAACATGAGACCTATGAATGAATCAGGGTGATAATGAGTGGTGAAACCCTAACATACTAGGTAAAATACATTCCTCATATGAAATGGTTGAAGCATAAATAACATAAACATTCTTATTACAAATAATCATACAAAATGTGAATACATTATCCATAAACATGTAATTGTATCTTAAAAACACATCCTTAGACATATATATAATAAACCATTCAATAAAATATGGTAATTTATTTCAGAAAAAAACATCAATTGATATTAATATTCAAAAAGATTTTTTCACATAGTTAAAAATAATCTAATAATATCATAGAACAATTATTGAGTAAAGCCTATTTTTTTATGCATATGGATAACAGTTTCATATGAAAATACCATTTTTATTTGAAAATAACAATTTTGAATATCAAATGTCCCAAAAATAATTTTATATGTTTTTTTCGTTTAAGAAACTATGAATACATCCAAAAAAATCTAGAAATTAAATAATAGTAATGGGGGTGGGAAATTTGTTTTCACTGTGCATGTTAATAATAGAACTTTCCTTTTTTCATTAACCCAAATATTTCATATAAAACTTATTAAAAGATTTAATTTGACAAAATTTGAATGAAATTAAAAATATTAATAATATTTCTTTCAATACACTTTTATATCAATAAAAATCAATATATAAAATAATATCCTGAATATTGACATTGATAAATATATTAGATATTAAAATTTTTAAACATTCAAAGTGTCCTATACCACATTGAGCATATAAATACTAAGATATATGAAAGAATAAAAATTATAGAAAATTAAATAACATGATAATAAATACATTCATGATATTATATCTTATAATGGTTGTATCTACACCTCATAAAAGAATGTGAGTATGTAACATCGATGTGTGCCTCAATAAAAGGAGATGTATATGAAACCCCTTACTTTAGGATTCCTATATTTTAATGTGATTTACATTATTTTATATTGGTTATAAAAATTCTATTAACAAATATAATATTTTTTGTATATATTTTTTATATCATATGTTATCTTCTTATAATTTTTTGTCACCCGTTTTTTATAATACATCATTATTATAGTTGTTTCCAGTGTTAACTTCCCCATTTTCCTATTCATGTTTTTGTCATTAATTTCTTGGTTATTTGTAATAGAATATAGATCCAACATCACAAAAATAATTATAATGTTATTAATATAATTTTAATCATTAAATAAATGCTTATAAACATTCTTCATTCGATTAATTTGAAAAAGGATTGCACCACATCGTGATGATGGTAGGCCGTATGTATGCACGTGCATCAGTAATATTCAAATAATAATTATTGGTGAATGATGTGGATGATATAATAATTTTTTAAATAATTATTATAATGTAATAATTATCATTTATATACACTATTTACATCATTATACCCTTCCAATTAATGTGACGATGAAAAATAGGTTACACCACATGGTGGAAACTGTAATTCATATGTACTCATATGTGATGTTTTCATTATTAGTAGGATGAATAAATGGTGTAAATATTTTTTCAATAATAATAAAAACATATAATAATATATAATATATATTATTTATTACTTTATATTGAAAAAATTAGTTGGTTGTAGAAGAAGAAATGATCTTGGACGAGTACAAAAAAATGATTACCTCTTCTTCAGAAGACATACAATATATCACTTCTCAACAAATATAGGGTTGGAATATTATGAATAACAAGCCCAAATAAACATAGATTGGAATTTTTGGAATAGAAAATTTCAGGTTATTGTTTAGCTGGAATTATCAATTCGGTGTGAAGCTGTAAAAAAGATGGTTACATATAATAATTATGGCGAGAGGAAATTTTTGAAACTCTTAATTTTAAATTAAAATAATTTAATTGTATTTTATAGATGTCTTAAAATTGAGATATTTAAATGTTAATATGATTATGTGTAGAAGTCCAATTGAAAATTTTTTTACTCAAGTTTAGGTAACATTAATAAACATATCTTTTCATTATAAGCATTATGTAAATCCTTTGTCTCGTTCCAAGACAACATGTGTTTTTACTGTTCGAGGGTTAATATAGTAAATATAATAGTTCAAATGAACAATAAATGATAATTTATGAAATTTTAAACCCTATTAAAATTAGTGGGATGAATTATATATTTTTATGAAAATTATACCATTTAATAAAATATTATTTTTTTAATATCTTCAATGTCTATTTTAACACTATTAATTACATGTCATTTTCAAAATATCATAAAAACGTTAAATATATGGGAATTTTTTTCACATATACCCAATATGAAATATTAATTTATAAACTATTTTTATTATAAAAATTATATCATACTCTATTTATTTTAATATTTTCAATCACATTTATTTAATATGTCTATTAATTAATCAATTAATATATCCTCATTGTGCAATATTTTAATATAAATACTTCTTCATAAAAAATTAAATGTTTATTATAATGATTAAGATAAAAAATATATATATCAAATTAATACTTATTGTTTAATACATCTTCTAAATAACTATATATTAACAATTTAATACTTCTTAAAATCAAGAGAATGACATAATTTACATTCCTTGAAATCAAGATTAAGAGATGAATCACTGGACACTAGGGCACCTCGGGAAGATAATAGAGAGAGGAGGAAAGAGTAGGGACATGGTACAAGGGTTTTGAGTAAGTGGGAGATTCGGTGTGTTTATATATAAAACGATAAGGTATTCATTATTATTTATGTTTTGGGCAAACCAAATAATGGGTTCAGACAATGGTTTTTCCAAATGAGGTTGGAAAACATTATTTTATAATTCCAATGGCATAACTTCTTAAAATATTAGTCTTGCTTTTGTGGAGGGGAGTCACACTATCAAGGGAATCATTTTAAAAAGTTAAACTATTTTATACGTCTTTTAGGGTCTACTAAAGCATTGAAAAATGAATTAAAACAAACATAAAATCACATTACATTATAGGTAAAACATATGTCAGTCTAAAATATCATTAATCTAGTTTTCATCCCTCGATATTTGGTAATTATGATTTCATAAAACACATTATATATTTAACGATATTTTTTTTTACCCAGAAATTTAGTTTTATCCAAAATATATGAAAAATTCCACGTTAAATAATTTAAAAATCCTGATTCCAAAAATAATATTCATTTTCGCAAAATAATTTTATAAAAATGATTATTTTTTACTTTTATAAAAAAAACCTTCATTTATAAAAAAATTCATGTGTTTTGACAAAAACAGCATTCAAACCTTAATAAAAATTACAATTGAATTAATAAAAATTATAGGATCATTTCTATATAATAAAAATAAATTTATTAATAATATTGTTATAAAGTTTTATTCATTTAAATTATTTATAAATTTATCAAAATAGATTTCAAAATTGAATATTTATAAAAAAATACTATTTGTGCATTATAAACCAGGTAGAATGTAACAATGAAATAAATGTATATTAATTATAAAAAAAAATAAGACAATAATAGTTCTTAGTTGTTGTTACATATCCACTTATAAACCCAACGTGATACCTAATGGTAAGGTATGTGATGGTGATATACTCATGTGGTATCTTAGAAAACATCACTTGGGTGATAATCTCTATCAACTCCCACTTCTTTCACAAGTGATTCATATTAATGTTAATATGTCGATGCTTGGACTGGAATTGGTCAAGAGAGAAGCCTAGTGATACAACCACATTTTTGAGCTCTGAAAAACATGGCTTCTTATGGATCAATTCTAATGGATAAGGCCATCACTTCCTTTGTCGGTGTAAATTAATGTTGTTAAAGCCCTATATTTATAATGATCATGTGATCACTATTCAAAAAGTATATTAGCAATGGAAAAAATTCATAATGTTATTTTAAAATACAAAAACATAAAACCATGGATGTTCATTTGTTTTACATATTTTATTTTCATAATAACACAATTAATTAGATCAAGAGGAATTATCATTAACAAAAGAATGGTTTGTCACATTCATCCCCCCTTAAGACTTTTTTCCCTCAAAGAATATATTTCCAACACTAAAATATATGATGGTAACTCTACATCATCACTTAATTTGATTCCCAAATTTCATCTTCAATCATTGGGTTTCTCAACAACTCTATGACAAGGGTAATTCTCGTATTTTGTATAACATTTCCCCTACGATCGAAGATCTTCACCGAATTATCTTCATAAGAGAGGTCATTCTCCAATGGTACCCCTTCTAGATTGAGTACATGTTCCAGGTCTGGTATGTACATCCCCTAGAGTGATACATGGAATACATCATGATCATGAGATAGGTTCATTTCGAGTTCTAGTCGATAGTCCACTACTCCAATGCGATCATGATCTGAAGTATTACATTGTACCTTGGACTAAGATTTCCATTCTACAGAAATCTCTTAACTATCTTCCATGATGATATGCTGAGTAATACCATGTCTCTGAAATAAAACTCGACATTTCATCGATGATTATTAGCATATCCCTTTTGTTTAAACTAAGGAGATTTAATGTGCTGATGGATGGTCTCAACCTTCCACACCACTTCATCAATAATTTGTAGACCTAAGAATTTTTCCCCCCGAAATTCATCCAATCATGATGGTGTTCCACACCTCTTCCCATTACGAGCTTCATAAAGAGTCATTTGGATTCTTATGTAGAAACTGTTGTAGTAATAGAAGTAAACCAGAGGAAGATTTTTATCTCATCATCCTTTGATGTCCATTTAGAATGCTCTCAACATACCCTCAAGTGTTTGGATAGTCCACCCAAATTTTCCATCTGTTGGAAGACGATATGTCAAAATAATGTTTAGTATAGTAGTCAGAATGTTTTGAAGATTCATCTAATAAATAGCAGTTAATATTGAAATAAATTAGATACAATGGATAGTGGTACTAAATGCATCATGATTACTGATATGATATATATATATGCAAGTTAATCTAATGGTAAATCCTCTCAAATTGAAATGAAGTGTGCCGTATTTGTAATATGATCCACAACAACCCATATATCTTTGATTCCATTGGATGTCTTTGAATGTCTCGTGAAAATGTCCATGGTGATGTTCTCCCATTTCTGGGATAGTATTGGTAATGGTTGCATCATCCCTTAGACTTCTCCCTCTTAGCCTTCACATTCTGACGTATTAATAACATTGATGTATACTCATTGATCTACTACTGCATTTTATCCAACAAATAATTCTCATGGATATCTAAATTCATTATTTTGTTTCCTAGGTGATTGGAGAAATTCGAACAATTTCTGTCATTCAAAAGATCATTAATTAACTCAAAATTTTATGGAACACATTTTCTTGTCCCAAATCTCAAAAAACCTTATTCATTAATATTAACCTCTGAGGATTTTCATATTCTGATATTTTCCACTTTTTTTGAACTCCCACATCATCCTTTTGAGCATCCATTAACCATTCAGAAAGAGATTATTGTGTAATCATTTGTGAATGAATTTATGATGTTCCCTTCATTGTGATTCTCATATCCATCTTAATTAAATCTAATATGATTAGATCATTTTCATTTCTCATCAATTTTTTAATCTCTCGGTCCTTTCTACATAGAGCATCTTGCACATTATTCTCTTCCCCATGGTTGTAATGAATTGAGAAGTCATATTCATTGTTCATTTCTTTCCATCTTTGTTGGCGTATATTCAACTCTTTATATGTAAATATATATTTGAGGATTTTTTGATCCAAGTATATTTCACACTTCACCCATAAGATCTATTATCTCCAAATTTTTTAAGTTAATATTACTTCATCCAACTCACAATCTTGTGTTAGACAATTTTTATTACGAACATTCACCTACCTTGAATCATAGGCAATTGATTTTCTCTTTTTCATCAACACACAACTGAGTACCTTCATTGAATCATCACTAAATACCATAGAAATATTTTCACGTGTGGATTATTTGAGCGTGGGAAGAGTGATATACCTCCTTTTCAACTCCATGATCTTATCTTCTCATTATCAATCCATGAAAACTTTATCCCTTCTACGATATCTTGGTAAGAGGGTTTGAAAATTGTGAGAATTGTTTTCACAAATCGATGATAATATCCTGCAAACCATAAGAAGATGCATATATCCATTACAGATGTTCGCATCATCCACACTCAATTTTTGTTAAATTGGAGGGATCCATATATTTCCCATTACTTGTAATGATATTAACCAGGAATGAATATTCCACCAACCAAAACACTCACTTTCAGTACTTTTCATATAACTTATCCTTTTGCAAGGTCTCTGTTAGAGTGCATATATACTCCTCATTCTCGTCTTCTGTTTTTGGAGTATATTACAATATCGTCTATAAAGTCTAGAAATAAATTTTCAAGGTAATCTCAAAATAATTTAATCTCGATGTCAATGAAGATTGATGGATAATTAGTTAGTCCTAATGGAATTACTATGAATTCATAGTGGTCCTACATTGTATGGAAATCAGTCTTGGGGTATCCCCCTTCTTCACCCTTAATTGGTAATATACCAACCCCAAATCCACCTTGGAGAAGTACTGTGCTCCCCATAGCTGATCAATCAAGTCATCAATTCAATGGAGAGGATAATTGTTATTTATCAAGATTTTTTGAGCTCACAATAATTAAGGAAAAGGAACACTGACCAATCCTTCTTTTTGACGAAGAGGACTGGTGCACCCCATGGTGAAGCACTTCGGTGTATAAACCCTTTATCCAGATTCTTCTGTAGTTGTTTCTTTATATCCTCAAGCTCCCCAAAATTCATTCTATACATGGTCTTTGATATTGTAAATGTCCTAGGTATATGATTAATAAATAATTCAACATATCTTCTAGGAGGAAGACCATGAAATTCCAATAGAAAAACATCCACGAATTCCCTCATAATATGCATGCTTCAAAGATGGATGAGTCCTTAGACTCAGTCATCTATGAAAGATTTAATTGCTCATTGGGCAGTAATATCCTTGATGGAGGTGATGGTGACAACAACGATTCATCCTACTTCTAGACTTATATAGAATCAGGGGTTGATTCTCCATATAGAGAGTGATTCCCCCTCACATATTTTTATATCGTATTTATATTAGGAAATCCATTCCATGCGAATAATTGCAAAAAATTCCCCAAAAGTGAATATGAATAGCTTCACCGAGATGTTCAAACCAAAAAATTTGATAGCAGATGAGTTATATTCATGGGTTGAAATGATTTACCCATTTTCCTTTTATACTGATATCATTACTTCTATGATTTGTTTTAATGTTTGGATTGATCTAATAAAATTTTGGATATAAAAGAATGCATATAACCAGAATCCAAATGTATTTTTTCTATTTTTGAATGAATTACTAGCATACATATATTTACATTTTTTTTGGTTTCACTTTAGTGATAATGATGGAGAATGCACACCCTTGTTGTATTGGATCTTATTGGATGCCTCTGAAAACCAATGGCATTGGGAACTAGTTAGAAAAGTGAACTGGTTATTTGTAGTTGAATCAATCAAAAATTCCTTCATTGTCGAATATGGTATTCCTCTCTATTATCACAGTCTTGGGTTTTTCTTATTGGTTGTTAATGGCTAGGTGACCTTCTCTTCCACAACTAAAGCATTTCCTCATCTCCTTCATGCATTTTTTGGGATGCTTCTTTCTGCACCATTGGAAAGTGGGGTGCTGGAATATCTTAGCACTATTGGATTTTTCCATTATACTTCTATAATTAATGTCCAACATACACTTCTTATCCCCATGATAACACTAAGATTAACTAATATCCATTTTGACCTTGGGGGAACATCGTAAAATTTTCTCAATAATCTCGAATTTATAGATCGCAAGGGCTTCCATAGGATAGGTTTTATACATCCAAAGAAGCATTCATTATTAAATTCAGGGGTAATGACAATGCTAGAGGCATATCATGGAAGCATGGTGATGTTTTCCTCCACCGCACTAATGGATTTTACGTCTTTTTGGAGGAGGGTAATAAATTCCCTTTTCATTTTATGTAGGAGGGTGAGAGTAAAATATGTATTGAAGAACATTTTCCGGTAATCCTTCCATTCAAATTCCTTGATCTCTTATTCCTGATTTATATTTTTGATCAATGTTTTCCATTGATCAGCTTCACACATAATAAAATAAGCAACCATAAGTACCTTTTGTTTTACAAAACATTGAAGGATTGAGATGATATTTTCAATGGATTTGATCCATTGTTCGAGGAATGAGGGATCATGTGATCCATTAAATTTAGGAGGATGTTGTCGCATGAATAGATTTATTACGGTATGTTTATAATTAGGGGTGTTGAACATTCATCTAGACCCCCGAATCTTTTCAAAACATGTGTAAAATGAGAGAGTATCTTCAAGAAAGTTTGGGATTCCCGCTCCCATCAGATATGGAATCACATTAGAATAGTTTTCACATTGATATTCGCATCGGTTATTATCACAAATCCACATATCACTCGCCCTTTATAGGAATAATAGGAACGATAGCGGAAAAACATAAATGTAAATTCAATGATAATAAGTTATAACTTATAAATATCTTTTATATTCTTAACTAATGAATTTATCATCTTCAATCTATGTTATCAATGATCTACATCAAAATATATTTTCATAGGAGAATTTGTTATTCCCATAGCAATGGTTTATACTATGATTATGAATCTACCTATGCATATACCCAGGGAGTGTCATAACAAAGAGAGAAGCATGGCCTGTTTTCATGCACCAGTTCATATTCGAGTCTAGATCAAAGAAAGGTTTTGGGTTTTACACCAATATACATCTATACCAGAGCTGCCTCTACCTTCTCGTATACTGATAGAGATTTATTTTCGTGATAACCCACATTATCAATACTGACCAACACTTAGGGATGTTTTTATTATACATAGTCTTGTCCCTACAGATTTCACTAATGTTTTCTAATCCAAATACAAAAAAGAACTAAAACTATATGCTGATACAAACTATTAAAACCCCGCTCTTTATTTCAGGCATGAACATTTCTTATTAAATAAAATATTAAATTTATACAACATAAACTATATAGATTTATAGTGTACATTGTCCGTAGGATAATTACATAAAACATAAAACATGAAACGAAGTGGGAGCATGTGTTGAGATAAAAGTGAGATTAGTGCACCTTAAGAAGATAAAAGTGAGATTAGGGAATATTATGGATGTGATCCAGGGTTTTTTATTGAAGAGAAGTGGGAGCATGTGTGGGTTTATATTAGAAAAGAGAGGGAAATCATTATTATTTTGGTTTTGGACACAATAGATTAATCTAATCTAAACCAACAACCAATAAATTATTTTTCCCATTGTTTTTTCCAAAGGGGAGTTGAAAGCATTATATTTTAAGAAAAATCTCCTACCATCTTAAATTATTAGGTTTTATTATGTTGAGGGGAGTCACACTCTCAAAAAAATCATTTTAGAAATATTAAATGTTTTATATGTCTTGGAGGGTGTACTAAGGCATTGTAAAATAAAGAAAACAAACCTTAAATTACATTATTTTAATGGTAAAACATATATTCTCTGAACATACTATTTATATTTTTTTATTACATCACTATTGCGTCATTATGATATCATAAATCACATTATATATTTAATGGTATATAATTTTTAAAAAAATTGATTCTCTCAAAAAAATTTGGAAAATTAACAATTAGATTATTTCCTCGTTGTGAATCCAAAAATAATGCTAATTTTATCTAAATAATATTTTAAATATTTGAATGTTTAATTTTAAATGAAAACATGACATTTATAAAAATTCATGGGTTTTGATGAAAAAAACGTTCAAACATTAACATAATTTAAAATTTTATTCATAAAAATTATTCGATAATTTATATTTAATAAAAATTAATTTGGTAATAATATTTTATAAAAATAATATCTAGTAAAAAATTAAATTAATTTATGGAAATATATTTCTAAATTGATTATTGATTAAAAATCTTATTTGGGCTTTAGAAACAATGCATAATATAAAAATAAAATAAATGTATATTCTTTATACAAATATAAATGAGAGAATAATTTTTTACGTTATTATTACGTATCTCCTTATAACAACCACATATGATTTATGGGTATGTTTTGTGGTGGTGATAGATTCTTGGGATACTCAGATAATATCTCTCAATTGGTAATCTCTATTGACTTACACGTCTCCCATAAGCGATTATGTTCAAGACTATAATGTTAAAGCATGGATTGGGATTGGTCAAGAGGGAATCCCAGTGACCCCACCTCCTTTCCGTGCTCTAAAAAATTAGATTCGTATGGAGAAATTCTACAAGATGATGTCAACCCTTCCCTTTTCTGTGTAAATTGGATTGGTTAAAGACCTATATGTATTCTAATCAAGTGATCCCTATTAAATAGCTACATTTGAAAGGGTAAAATTATTAATGGTATTTCAAAATCCAAAAAAAAATATAAATCTATTTAAGTGAATTTGTTTTACATAACATTTTTACATAATAATATATTTAATTAGATCAAGAAGAATTGTCATTGATAAATGTCTGGGTCATCACAACATGATATACAAAAGATGGATTTAATTAATTAAGGATTATGAATGCACAATTAATTACCACCCCTGAGAAAAAAACTAAGTGGTTGATGCTTTGAGATAGAAAAGTAAGTATAAATTAAATATGCTACGTTTGGAATGATATCATTTGATAAATTATTTGATGAAAGTTTTAAGGGAATTTCATGGAGTAAGAAATTACACTATTTTTTTTCATTTTTAGTGAAATCATCTCTATTACACCAAATTAAGAAAGAACATAAACACGATATTTAGTTGTAAGAGAAGTTATAATTTTTTTAGAATGCAATGTCACCAAAATTTAACATTGATGAAGACTATTTTTTGTGGTTTGGAATGAGTTTATGTGTACCTTGGGTTTAAAATAAGAATAAAGAGATTTTATGTGAAGATCATAGTTCTCTGTTTTCAAAACATAATTTAAGTAATAATATATACAAATATCTTCAGAAGTATTCCTTGTGTGATAGAATGAAAATAGGTATTGCTGATTGTGCTATGAGGTTTTTGATTTCTGAACTGGTTAAATTGGAGTGGTAGAATCTGAAATGGCTGCATCAACATTTTCTAGTTCAAGAGTGGAAATAAGAAAACGTGACCATGGATTTCATAGTAGAAATTTCCAAGGATTTATTGTGGTAACAATTCAGTATGGGTTATTTTTGATCGATTGTCTAATTATTCTAATTTTTATTCTACTCGAGATACTCTATATGAAGATCAAAATTCACGACTATATATTAAGGAGATAGTTGGGTTACATGTATTTAACCTTTCCATTGTAACTGATTATGATCCCAAGTTCACTTCTAACCTTTGGAAAGTCCTTCAGAAGCCATTTGGTACACAATTAAATTTTAGTATATCTTTTCATCCCCAATCAGATGGGTAGTAACAAAAAAAATGTTAGACCTGAGAGGATACTCTACGTACTTGTTAAATAGATTACTAGGGAAGTTGTGATCAACATATATATTTGGTTGAGTTTTATTATAATAACATCTTCCATTATTGTATATATATATGACCATATGAAGCATTATAGGGAAGCAGTGTCGAACTCTATCATTTTGGGTTGATGTAGGTGAAAGGAAATTGATGAGACCAGAATTTGTGTAAGAGATGGAGAGAAGATATCAATAAATTCAAAATCACATGACAACTTCTCAATGTATGTAGATAATTTATGAGGATAACTGGAGGAAGGATATTTCTTTGGAGGTGGGTTTGATATCATTTTTAATGATTGTCTATGAAAAAGTGTGAGGTATTTTGGTAAGAAATAATAGTTGAGGCCACAATTCAATATTCCCTATGAAATCATGGATAAAATTGGATAATTTTCTTATAGAGTGGTTTTACCTACATGATTATCTATAAAACATAATTTCTTTCATGTTTCATTATTGAGAAAGCATATAACGGATCAATCTCAATTTTTTGAGAAATGATGTAGTTTAGTTTTAAGGGAATATTTTTTATGAGGAACAACTGGAAGAGATTCTGGATTTTAGGGAGAATATTTTATAGAATAAAGTTATTATTTAGGTAAAGGTTTGGTCAAAGAAACCATATAGCTGAAGACACAATGTGGGAATAATAAAATGATATTAGGGAAAAATATCCCAACATATTTTATATGTGTATAAAATTGTGATGATGAAATTCCCAAAATGGGGGAATGATTGTACAACCCAGGTATTTATAGAACAATAAATTTTTATATCGGATAATATTTATGTATAAGATATTAATATTACATTAAAGGTGTCATTTTTTCCAATAGAATGCTCGATACGTAGCAATAGGATTCAATAAAATCTTACGTTGCATACAATGTTGACTTATACAGAAAAACAAAACCCCTAATAATATTAATATATTATATGGTAGTTAATGAAAACCCATTGTATTATCAGGAATGAACAAAACTTAATATACAATGAATTTACATATTGTTTAATTTTTTTTTTAATTTTAACCAATAAATTTTAATGGCTTATAACAAGAATGAATCCAATTTTAAGCATAAAATACTCTAATGTTTTTAAAATGTTTGTTTTCCACTATTTAATGGA
Source organism: Viscum album (assembly GCA_963277665.1). Taxonomy (NCBI): domain Eukaryota; kingdom Viridiplantae; phylum Streptophyta; class Magnoliopsida; order Santalales; family Viscaceae; genus Viscum; species Viscum album. Next base: position 1,007,528,275 of record OY728159.1, read on the forward strand.
GAATACTTTTTTAAAATAAAACACTTTTATATATACTATTTTATAAAATATAATTTTTTTATCCTATAGGGACCAAAAAATTTACTTTTCTTATATTTTTTGAAATGTTTTGATTGAGTTCCTTTTTAATGAATAGCGAAAACTACACCATTTTTATTCTCAACTGCCATTTAATATTATTTATTTATTTAGATAGAATGCACATTTAATTGGATTATTGTTAAATTGGACAATTATTTTGACATTTAACCCAACGGTGGTCAGTGTAAGTAATTTCACATTTAAATTGGACATAAAATCATTCCAATCTATTCGTAGTTTTAATTTTTTTAAAACACGTATTAGGCATTGTCTATGAAAATTAATTTTAAATTTATTACTAACATTTTTGTGTTTTTTAATTTGGAGAAATGAATTCCATATTGGGAATCATGAGGTCTAAATTGTGTAAATAGGTTACTTTTATTTTTTAAATTTATGTACTGTAACATCAGTAATTAAATTTATTTACCATGGTTAAAGGGTAAATATGGAAAATGATGGTAAATAATAATATTATAATAATATTAAACTACTCTAAAATGTGTACTAATTTTATTGGATGATATATTTCAGACCATGAGTTACCTTAGGCCGAATTTTTTTCATTAGGGCCCCAAATGGCTCTAAAAAAGAACATTATATAATATTTAATTTAGGAAAAAGGGAAATATAAAATAAACATATATATTTTAATAAAACAATTTTAATATACATTTATATAACTGATAAATATGATTAAAAAAATATAATTATAAATCTCATAATATTTCCAACATCACGGTGTTTTATTTATAATTTTTTGACACTAGATAAATTATTTTATTTACGACCCAATGATGATGGCGTGATTTCTTTACTAATGAATGATTCAAAACAATAATATTATAAATATTAAAAACTATGAATTTTGATTATTTTGATTCCATTAATGAATGATATTGATGATATTGACATATTATCATTGATTTTTTGCCTTTGGTTTTGAAAAATCATGTTCTTATGACATTAACAAAATTCAATTACTACATAGTGTCAAAATTGACATAAATGGGGTTTTAAAACAAATACTATTTTATTAAATTCTATAATATTACAAAAAATATAGGATTCAGAAAAATGAATAATATAATGACACAAATTCCACTAAATATCCACTTTTTTTCTCTTGTTATTTTATAGTAACTATTGTAACTACATATTATGATAATACAAGAAGTCCTGGTAAGAGTTACTTTTTTGAATTAGTGGTTAATGTTAAAATATATGGTTAATTTTTTGACCTAACATGTCTAAAGTATATAGGTATATATGATTTATACCAATTATAATATTATAATCGAAATATATCAGTTTATTACTACTATAATTCAATATTAAATTTATAATAAAAAATATTTCAAGACATTCCAAAAAACCACATCCTCCCTCTTATAAAAGTCCACCGAATTTACCCACTTACTCAAACCGATGAAGCCCATTGGCTCAACCAAAAACGTCTCAAATAATCTCCCAAATTGATTTTATTCCTCCAAGAATCCTTAACATGGTCAAATCAAATTTCAAGAAATTTCTTCGGCTCAAATCAAATGAAGTTACCCATTTTTGAGGTAGCATCTTCAGTAAAGTTCATTATTTTATTTTCCTTCTTCAATACCTATTATTTTTTTATTTTATCATTATATGACAACTACATTATTACTCATTATAATAGTATGGTGTTATATGAAGGATTATTACTACACATACAAAAATCTCTATCAAATGTATATGAAAATAATGTTTCTATGTGCGGTGAACTACTACCACACAAAACGATGAATGTTTAATTTTGACATACCACTTATCATGGTTTCCGTAATGATGGAAATATATTTTTATATGATATATATTATAATTATATTTTCTCTATGATTCTATAATTTTTATTTACAACTTACCTTATTTCTTCCCGTAATGTGTAAACACAATAATTTCATTTGTGGAAGTGTGGTCTACCGCCCCTTCAAATTAATATGACTCCATAATTATATACATATAATGAATTTAGGATGTACTTAATGAAAATACGTAAAATATATAACTTATTTATTATACGTTAATTATAATATACATATGTTTCATTCAGTTTTATTCATTTAATGTGACAACTAAATTAATGTACCGTTCATGCGTACGTACGACATTCCATCTCTATGAACGGTGCATTTAATATATTATTTTCAAATGTTATAGAATATAATAAATACATATTATATATATATATATTATGTGAACAAGGTTAACTATTTTTTAGATAATTTACTTTAGACCACATTAAAAATATATAATGATAAAAAAATCATTTTCGACTAATGTACCAAAATTAAAAAACTGTCTTATATTAACACAGATAAATCACTAGTTTCTATAACATGGTAATAAGTGATATTTAATGAATAATAAAATTTCAAAAGGTTCAAAAATGTAGAAATTAAGAAAATATTATTATTCAAGAAATTAAATATTCAATAGTACAAGTCAGATTCAAGGTAAATGACTTCATCTGAATCTCCTCACATCAGGGAATATTTTCATTTATACATGAACTTAAATTATAAGGAATATAATAAACACATTTTAATGTTAATTTCATTTAAATGTTTTTAAAAGGATACTTTTTCTTATAATTTATTTTACTAAACAACAAAAGGAATGTTTTTTTATCAAACGCAACGACAATGAACTTCCTTGAATCACTTGCATTATTTGATATTTGGCTTCCCCTATAGGATGTAATGTTTTAAAAAAGAATAGTAAATTCCTTATTAATATTATACTATTTTTGTATTGAAAATGGTTTTCATAATTGATTTATTATTTAAATATCATGAAATGATATCTTTTGATTGAACATTTTAAATGTTATCATTACTTTATGCTTTTTTATGGGTTATGGTTATGTTATGGTTCTTTGGAATTGAATACATATAGGAGTAGTTCAATTAAAATAATAGGGAGGGTGAACTTGAGATAGGTCCCTAGTGAATTTTTTTAATGAGACTGAGGTAAATGTTAAGGATTCTCCAAATAGATTTTGGCAATATACTATGATGGATCTTCTAAACATAAACATAAAGGTTACTCCCTATGTACATGTGAAATATATAATGTAAATATTCTATAGATGTCACATGTTACATTTATTATTTATGATTTATATGAATTATTCATAAATCTTATGATTTCATGAGTTATGTTAAAAAACATATGTTTTATGAGTTAAAAGTTTTATTTAAAATATTTTTATATATTTATGGACTAATGATTTGATTCTTTATTTTATTTCCATTACTAAGAAATTTATCCCCATCCACATTTTTTTAAAAAAAAAATTGACAAGGTGTATAGAAGGGTAAAATAACATAATATTTCATGAATATTTATATTATGAAAATAATTCTTCTTTTATTTATAGATTTTTATTATTTTTGTAAAAAAATTGGAAAGTGTAAAAATATCAACTATGTAATATTTGAAATATAATGACTTAATAATGGAAAAATTCATTAAAACTCTAAACCAAAAAAGATACTAGATGTTAATTAATTTCAAATTATTAAATTATCTCAAGATTATGTAATTTTTTAAGGCTGTGGCCTTATTATAAATTTATAAATCTAAAAAACTAAAAATATCCTCAATTTAGATTCCTTAAATAACTTAAGATTATGTAAAATTTAATACAGGATCCTTATAAAGTAGGGTTCTATAAAGATATAATATATATTTGATGATGGGTAAATATAGTTAGGAATTTGTCTTTACAATGTTTATAATTGTGTGGTCATTATGATCCATGATGTGTGATGATTTTTATGAAACCTAGATTGTTTATCAATCATTCATTATGGGAAATGGTTAGTTTAATGATTGGTACCTTTGTGAAAATACATCATTTGATTCAAAGTTCCTTATACAATTGTATATATGTACAATGTTAACCATTATACTTTTCAATTGATGAAAATAGTAAATTCACCCAGTCATGGATGGTTTAAATCAATGTGTATATTGTGTTTTTATAGATTCCTATCATATATTTAAATATGTATCCACTTCTTCCTTTATGAATGTTATAATGGGAAACCATTTTTAGTGGAATAATTAATTCACACTAACCAAATTAATTGGTTATTTATGATACTTGTGAAATTCATTATTTAGATAGTGTTAATTAAAAACACTTTGTGAGAAATTCATTTAATCTTTGAGGTATCGTTGATGAGCATTTAGTATATCATTAGATATTATAGTTTTTTTGAGTGGATCCCTGATGTCATGTTGGGAATTTTTTTCACTATAGGATAGGTATGCACACAATAATAATAATGGTGATATGATTTACTTACGTTAAAGCTATATAAAATTATAGAAACATGTTTTTCAGATCATGAGTTATAGTTATAATATTACCTTTCGTATTATGAGTGATGAATCATGATGTATAATGTCATAATTATTTTAATTATTTATTTTTCAAGATATTATCTTCCCTCCCTATCAACTATGAGGCCATCTATACTATTAAATATCCAATAGTATTTAGAGAGGCCTTAAAAAGGTATGTTTACTATCGAATCAGGTCATTTTCAGGTGATCTTTGTCAATAATACTATAGTTATATTATGTTTCCTTTAGTTTTTGAGTTGTATTCCATTTTGTTCTTCATTTACCATATTATTTTATTATATTTCATTATTTATGTCATTATTTCAATTATTCAATGTGGTATATGTTTTTTTGATGCCGAATAAATATTCTGTAATATAAATGATTCCTAAAATGAAATTGTTTTATTACAATGTATTCTAAAAAATATATTTTTATCATCTCTCAATGAAACATGATGAAATGTTTAATAATTTGAGTTTAAATAATAATTTGATATATTAAATTTATAATGAGTCTCATTGAGTCTTTATTTCATTCTACTATGACATTTTCCACAAACAATATAAATATATTAAATTATGTCATAAATATTTTTCATCTGATTTAAGTAATTGGGTAAAATTTTCTTTGATTTAGTGGTGTACCTTAGACATATTTTTTCTGTATTTATATAATGTTGTTTATATTGTGACCATGGGTGATAAATAAATTGTATTTTTGGTAAATTTATGACTACTGGGATTACCATAGGAAGTAAATCACATAGCCCCTCTTGTAATCCTATAATTTTATCTATTTTAATCTTACATTTTCAGTATATTTTTTTACCATTATGTGGATATTATATTTTCTATTTTATTAGTGATAAAAAAATATTAAAATTCATTTTAAATGTTTTATATTTGAAAAAAGTTTGAATTATTTAAATGTGTTGAAATCATTCATATATTTCATCTTAATCAACTATATTGATATTATTATTTATTTATTAGTTAGAGATGGGCGAAAAATTTTAATTGGAATTTTAGAATACAATTTTTTTAGTTGAATGTTGTGATTAATAAGGAACATCTCGCTATGTTTCATTCCAGATTGAGTTATGTGGATTGTATAAATTAACCTATTAGTTAAAAAATGGTATCACATACCTATTATAAATTTGGTTGTAACATTATATAAGAGATATATGTCCATGTAATCAATAAATAGGTTTGATAAAATTTCTAGAGAAAATTATTTTTATAATCTTATATGTGTTATGTGTAGTAATGATTATTGTTTTCAATTTGAATGTTTCATTGATGTATCGTTGATATATTTAGATATTCATTATTTTTTATTGAAATCATGGATGTTTTATGAGTTATTTATGAATCACATATAATTATATTGAAAATATTTTTAATTTTATGGGTATATTGTTACACAGATTGGTATATGAAACCACTCATATACAATATATTTTTTATTAATCCATAATGTCACGAATTCATGATTTATCTCTGATATTCAATCATTTGGGAAAAATTATCTCATACTAATTAACTAATATTAAACAATACTATTTATAAAACTTTTGTTTTTAAATAAAATTTCTTAATTATTTTTAAAAGTTAGAGAGATATATAATTCAAACTTATGATGTTTTAATACTCTTTTGTTCAAATCCCAGATTTTCAGTTTTTCAAATCATTATTTATATATTAAATATCAACAAAATTAATCCAATGATATTTATTGAGATATATTTTGAAACTTTTCATTATACTAAACCTCCCTCGAATTTAACCCTTATATATTATATTATAAAAACAATTCTAATAATATATATTTAATATTAGTGAGGTCAAGCTCACTGAAAGTATCATGGTAACAAATTAACCATGGACAACCCACATTCCAATTATTGTAATATAGTTTCCATGAAACATAAAAATTATATGGAGAAATTATTCTATTTTTTACCATCCATTTATATTTCTAAGGTATATATTGTTGTATATTCTATTTATATATTTTATGGAACTAGGATTAAGTGATGGAATACTCCTATATAAAATGTGATGTGATATGGTATCTCATAGAAAATGTATATGTAGTTTGTAAAAAAGATATTATACCTAGATACATTTATATTATTTAGTCATAGATGTTTATTGTAAATTAGGATATAAAACCACAACCCTATAGAGTATTCCACTCTATATTCAATGTTGGTTATATTTTTCCCACAATCAAGATGAATTATTTTCTTTAATCTCATATATTTATGTTTGGATTATTGCATGATAAAATATCAATGATTGTTATTTTTTGTTTAACTAAATATATATTAGTTTATAATAAAGTGTAAATTTTTGAAAATGATATCTTAGAATATATTATTATATGTTGTGATTTATTAGAAAATTATACGGTGAGATATTTATTTCTCTGGTCAGAAGGGAAAGACTACATAACTCGTTGGTTAAGAGTTGAAGAATTTAATGACCCTATAACCTAGACATATATGAGTTATCATTGTGTAAATATCATTTATTCTTTTTGTGTGTGAGAAATGGGCACAAGAATCATTATTTCCTTGATGATTTTTAATCATTCAACAAATATTGATACATGGGCCAAGACCAACATAGTTATAAACATATTTCTTAAGGAAAAAATGATTATTATTATTATAAAATGGGATATGAAGTCCATTCTATTATAGTTAATAGAGAAAGGTCATATTTATTGAGATGTGATTTAAGTGGAATGATTATTCTATAATATCATCCATGAAATAAATAATATTTATTTGAATAATATGGGAACAAATATGAAGAAGATTGTTTTTATGTAGATTCAAAGTAAAAATCAGTGATGGTTAGTTGTATTATATTCATTAAATCTCAATTGTAATTTTAATTTTTTAAAAAATACATCTTCAATCTTTATATTTTCATATGTATAGGATTCATAATTTTATGAGTTTATCATATTCCTTATATAAGTGTGATTCTTACTCCTTTTTGAATGATAAATTGATAAGAATTCAAATTCCATTTTTTGTTTTTGTAGTGATTGTTTTTGTAGAAGTCAAATGAGTCATAATAGGTATTGATATGGATAAATTCATTTTTATTTTTGAAGGATAATATGATTATATAAATAAAAGGAAATAATTTTTTCAATCAACAACGCTATTTTCCAATGTTCTGATTGAGACCCCCATAAATTCTATGGTTGTTCGGAAGCATCTTAAAGTCTGTAAAAACCTATAATTAATAGTTTTTATATTATTTCATAGAAGATTACTAGTTTCAACAAGAATATATAGAAACAAACTATGTTTTTCAAGGTATTTTGGTTATGGATATGTATCACTTATTGATTCATAGAATCCTCTATCAGATTCCATTTTGTAGATATTGAATTATACATTGAAAATATTCAAGTGAGAAGACCCATTTTATTATTAAAAAAATCAAATTTCTCTCCTTGATATGAAATAATTGAATTTGACTATGGATATTTTCAAGATAAAGGTTTCATTTATGACCTAACATATTATTTTTTGTTTATATAGACAATTTTCTAATAAAGGTGTTCATATTTCTTCAAATTTTCATTTATTACTGGGAGTTCGACTTAGAGACTATCAAAAATAAGTAATAATTTAAATTGATTAATGATTATTTTAATTATAATTATAAAATAATATTCTTTTATATGATTTAAAGAGATTATGATTTCATATTCAGAGTGATTAATAAGTATATATTCAAACAAATTTCTTAAAAAGAAGACAAATATTTGTTTGATGAATACTTTTGGGATTATTAATATCCCTATAATTTTCATGATATCTCTATGATGGAATATCTAATGAAAAAATTGAACTGAAATATAGAAAATTTATTAGAGATGAAAAATTTTTATATGTATATTCCTCCAATGGTCCAAAGGACTTCATTTATTTATTGATTTTTAATAATAAAACTTTCAAGGGGTGAGGTGGCACCATTACAAGGCCCGTAGGCATAAGTATTACATGGACCGTGGGCCTTAGAAGAATTCATTGCTCGTAGGTTTCAAACATTGCATATAATCCAGACTAACTATATGGGATTACTAGTTGTCATATGGTATAATGTGAATTCGATGGTACTGAGTAGGAGTTTTATTAATGAAAAATTGTTCTATATTTTCATATATAACCCCCTAAATATTCTATCATGAAATGATGTATCCCACTCATAACCAAGATCTACAATTTTTCATTAATGGATTGTGAAAACAATACCATTATATCGTCATGTTGAAGACTAAAGTGTATACAATCCATAAATTCAAGATATATATTATGTAGGATTACAATTTGATCCCCATATATTAGAAATATATTGAATATATATAGCTCCATGATATTTTAGTACATAATTTTATAGTAAATAAATACTATGTTGAATAGACTTTATTAAAAATAACAACAAACAAAAATAATTTTTGTTAAACATTATTATGATCAATTATGAATAATAATACATTATTTTAATATAAGAATAAACTCAATTTAGAATATAATAAAATTAGATAAACATATGTTAAATAAACATATAAAAACAAATTAAAATTATTAATTACAAAAATATGAATTTTTTTATTGTGAACTATTATTGTTGTTTCAAATGAATAATTTTTATGATACCAATTATTTTATAGATAATCATTTTTAATATTTTTTAATTTTAAATATTTTATATTAAAAACAAAAATACTTTGGACAAAAGGTTTTTTGATTAATGGGACATAGAAAGAAATAACCAAGTTATCGAATACTGAATGATGTCATCCAATAAGGGTTTATGTATAGATTATTCTGACAGAGGTCAACTGATTTAGTAATTGGAATGATAAATCTTGAGAGTTCTTGATAGAGAAAATAGATAATACATAATAATATAAAATATGTAACATAATTATAAATTAATGAGTTTATATTAATAGTAACTTGATGAATTTTTCATTATCTTTACATATTTTTTATAAAGTAATACATTTTGATGATTCTGAACAAGATGTTATGTGCGTCAATAGTAATAATGTAAAATAATTATTCTCACCGATATTTATTTAATTTTTGAATATTGTTGAAGCTAATATTTTAGGAATTTTCAAATAAATTTTTATAAATACAATATATTTAATGGATTTGAATGAACTGAACTAAAGAATGAACCAATCCTTAATTTTAAATACCAACAAGAATATAAAGATTTATTGATGATTCTCCACCCCTTTTTTAGTGAAACCATTTCTATATAAAGGGGATAATATTTATTGTAATGTAATTAATTATAAAATTATTTTCAAAATTAGAAGCTTCATATAACTTTTTGATGATGAACTATATTGTGAGGTACCATTCATATATTTAACAAAAATATAGGTACTAGAAAAATTCAAAACAGATTAATAATGTACCAAATTAAGAGGGTACTAAAAATAGATGATATCATATGAATAAATGTATTTTATGATATAGTTTTATATTGATAAAAAAGTTTTATAATGTCAGGGACAGTCAGTCACATGGTTCTTAATTTTGAATAATTTGAAAAAAAAATTAAGGAATAATATGTTGGACTGATTCTACACTTTAATTAATAGTTGAATTTTATTTCTTCTTAAAAAAGGAGAAATGGATTAGCGAATAAAATTCATATGAACATGATGTGATTAAAATAAATTATTAATTGAACCACATAAAAATATATGAACTAAGTAAGAATAAGATAATAAGAATTAATATATGAAAAGATGATAACACAAATCTGTTTTAAATTTTTTTCCATTGAATGAATAAATTTAATTATGGTGACATGTATTTCAAGTTATAGAGATTGTAGAGTGGTATTTTATTTAATATAATAGAATTATAATAAGTTATTAATATCTCTTACACTTATTTCAAATAAATAATACAATTTACAATTATGTGGAAGGAGAAATGTTTTTCAACAACTACTTAAACATGGGAAGAATAAGATATATATCAAGCATGATACTATGATAATTATTATAAAATAATAAGGAATATTAAAATATTTCATCAATTTTATATTATATAGATTTAAAATATGGTAGAGTTATTTCATAGGAACCAAACTTGTGTTCTAGAATTTTTCAAATCCATACCACAAGAATTCATTTGTTATTAGTGGGTAGAAACTATGTACTCATCATTACAATATACAATAAGGTTTAACTACTATTTTTTTTAGTGTACATTATAAAAATATAGTGTTCCTTCCATAAATCAATTATAGAAATATTTGTAAGAAAAAAATAAAGAAATATAGAAAAAACATCTTAAAACATCAATTAGGTAAAGTGATAATTTTTTTTATTTCAACAATACTACTACAAAGTTTCACCTTAAAACAAAAATATTTAATAAAATCCATAGTTTCCCTAACAATTGTAATCCAAGAATCAGTACACATCTAATGGGTTTTCTATTGAAATGTAGTTTGATTTTGATTATGTTATTTTCTCTAATATTTTATAATAATCTAATTATTGGGTGAATAATTTTGTGTATCATATTAGAATTTAATTTATATTAATACACTGCTAAATAAAAAAAATATATTTATAATTAATACAATTATGATGACACACTTCATCTAATAAAAAAATGTAATATTATTATATACATGAAATTATAACAAGAAATATTTATCAGGAAGATAATTTGAAGATTTTTTTTTTAAATTATTATTAGGGAAAGAAAAAAATTCCAACATCATAGTGATTAGGGTATACTAATCATGTGATTTATGAAAATTCTAGCATAAATTATTCTCAATGTGGTGAACCTATCAAATGTTGTAAATGTGATGTTGCAATAAATTCTCAAGAAATATAAATTATTATTAAATAATATTATAAAATTAATTCCCATAAAAATTTTATTTGTTTTTTTGGAGTTTATCGAACAAAAAAAAGAGATCTCCAGGAATGAAGGTGATGCATATAAAATATATACGTCTTTATATGAAAATTTTTATGAATGAAAAAAACTATCCAAATAACCTATATTTATATGATCATGGAAAATAGAATAATAAATTCTTTATTCAACAATAGAAAAATAATTCCTAAATATTTTAAAGATAATAAAGCTAGGAATTTTTTTTGGAAGAGAGGATCTATGCACTTGATGAAAAACATAAAAATAGTACATGTTTCAAGGATACCAATCTGGAGGTAAAATTGAAGAGAATCATGGAACATAAAAAATGATTCTTTAGAGAAATAATTTTCATTATGATGATGTTTATATTATTTTTTTTAATAAAATGTGATTATGATTGAAGATCAGAAGAACATACTCAATATTAGGTGTCTAAATTTGGAATTCAATTAACTTATCTTGAAAAGGAATATAATATTTATTCACAAACAATGGATAAAACTAATTCTTCAACATAATGATAAATGGGGGATAATTATTATAAATTAAATCTATCATATAAATATTACATTATGATATATTTTATTGATATATATAAATTAGTTGTGATGAATGAGGTTTAATTCATACATTTTTGTAATGATTTTTGAAATTCTGTTTTCATGAGTAGTGAAGGATTAAAAATAAAATATAAAAAAGTGTGGATAAGATGAGTAAGCACAATTTTATCACCATATTAATTTATGATATAATGTGTATGTATTATAGATCCTTTTAAACCAAAAACATTTATGATATTTTCCTCTTCAAACAAATTTCATTACAAAGATTTCTTATGATACATAAAAACCAATGATTCAATAAACTATAATATAATATATTATTATAAATTATAAATTAAATATAATAAAATAATAATAATAATTTAATTTTGAAAACTATGATTAGATTTTTTATAAAAAAATACACATTTATAAATAAGTTTTCAATTTTTGGTAAATCTATATATTATTCAGACATAAATATTTTATGAAAATGATTGTTATTTCCATTTTGGAGAATGTAAGAAAATTATATTTTATAAAAAGCACATTATATTTCAAAAATTTTGGTAAGACTTTTATTATATTTTAAATTTTATTAGTCTCATACAATTTTTTCGGTTAATGAGGAATAAATACTGATTTTTATTAAATATGACATTTTCATTTAATAAATCATAAAAAATATATAAATTTTTTTCAATTTTTTAAAATTATTAATTGATCTAAAATTAAGATTTATTATAATATTTAGGTTATTTAAACCATTTTGTGATTAATTTATACATAAAATATTTATGTACTTATGAAAACATTTTGAAACCCCACTTTTCATTATGTTTTTCATAGTTAATTTTTAAATTAAATTCATCTAATTTTATTATTATAATTTTTTAAAATGGATTCCATTTGGGGAATCCTCATAATTAATATTATATAATATGATAAATTTAATTTACATCATTATGATATGTAAATGAGCTAATTTTTTGTCATGGTTAATGATAAAACAAGTTCATCAAGGTTATACCAATAATAAGTGTTTTTTATATTAAATCCCATGTGTCATATTTTATAAAAATATTATGACCTTATTCAATCAAATATTATTACAACTATAAGTTTAATGATTTTTAATTGAAAATGACATTGTTAAATTTTATTCTTTTAATAATCTCATATTGTATCATTTCTCCACATATTAAAGGACACCCCAACATTCACATATTCTATAAAAATTTAAAAAATATAGAGCATTATATGAGTACCAAATAATATTATAAATATTTTTATTCAGAATTGTTTTGTAAAATATTTAATCAAATACCATTCAAGGGTTCTATAAGAAAGGATCTAATGGATCACTAACGAATAAGTGGTAGTCATCTCACTCATCCTCCATCAATTCATTACTTATAATACCAAGTTTAAAAATGTGTTCATCATAATTAAATAAATAATTATATATCCTAAATATTATGATATTTTATTATGAGTATAAATTCACCAATATAATCTCTATATTCCATGAAATGGGAAATACAAGTATAGCCTTTTAAATGTATGGGATAATACCCCATAAGGATACACAATTAATTTTCCATCACTAACATTAATAGATTGTTATTATGATGGTTTTAATTTTTATATATTATAAATATTAAATAAATATTCATATTTAATTATAATATCACATATACCATATTACATTAAAATTTGTTGGAAAAGAATTATGTCACTTATGATTATGGGTGGAGTACATCCTATCTCATGTTATGTGATTAATTTTTTCATTTCTTGTATTCATGGATTATAATAATCATAGATTTAGTGAATATATATGATATATATTTTATAATAAATAATATAAAAATATATTTATTATATAATTTTCTTTCATTTAATTCATTTCACTCGGTAGATTGTTAATGCAATATTCACATGTAAAAATGGAGTACCATCTTATAGAATGGTGAAATTGTTTTTATATATAGATCATTTTTAATTTAATTTATATAAATATAATAAATATGTGATAATTAGATCAATATTATCATTTGGAATATTATGTAACCGTGAAAAAATTATATGTATTAGAACTACTGATCATAAATTACTATGAAAAATGATATTGTTTACAAATAACAAAATATACTTTAATAAGGAATTATTATTAAATAGGTTTTGAAATGTTTTCAGTGGATAATATATAAGATTATAAATATTTAAATTATTTTATTATTTATGTATAATAAATTTAAATTTATCATATAGGATGATAAAATAGTTCTCATTTAAGGAAATGTTAAGACAATGGGTTTACATTAAAATCATGTTACTTAGATGGTTATTTTTTCGGCATTAAATAATGACTATTTATTTATAATATAAATTTTCATATATAATTCCCAAATAAAAAATATTATATTCAAAAAATATAAAATAAATATTTATTAAATATAATACTCAAATTATATGTAATTGAAAAACTGGTGATATAATCAATACAATCGAACAAACATGAAAATTTATTAACCATTCCGTTTGAATAATATTTATTTAACCTATTAAATAATAAATAATATTATTATTAATTAATTTATTATTTTGACACACAATGTTTGTGACCCTATAGGACCCTTTCCCAGAAGAATTAGTCTTTGTAACCAAATGTCCAATGTTGTCACCTAAAAACACACCATGATACCCATAGATAAAGAAGATGATTCTAAAATAATATAACATTCTATATACATGATTACTATGTAATATAACTCCATTATAAATATATCATTATTCAATCAGTTTTCATGTCGGTGTCATCAACCTATGTGCTCTATATATCTTTCCTTAAATTCCCCAAAATTGACCATTGCTATAAAGCAGGATGGCTATGGATTTATATAGGCTATTTTATATCTATCAAATGGGCAGAGATATAAAATTCATTTAATGAATAGAATGGAAAAATCATTTCTCACATTATTAATTAATGAAATATTAATCATGACACACCTAGTTAATCTGTCCTCTCCATGATCATTTTTCATCATGGTTTTCATTAATTCCTCAATGTAGAAAACACATATTACTCATTAAAAGTAATAATAATGTCTATCTACCAATACATGTTTCCTCATATAGGAACATCAAATGATATGTGTGTGTGTGTGTTTGTGTGTGTGTGTGTTGATTTCCTACTGGAAGGTCTGGTTCTCACAATTTCTTAAAAATTACCAAAGGAGAACACTTTTTGAAGGTGAATCAAATTCCTACATGTCCCTACCCATTATATTATGTATCAATTATGTCCTTCAATTGGTATCAAAAGTAAATAGAACATATAAATATGTTAATTTTAATAGCACATCCATGACATCACCTTAGTAGGGAACTATAATAACCTTTTATTTTGATAACTACACATTGGACTTCATCAAATAGAATGTCACACAGTATAGAGATCATGATTTTTTAAGATGTTTATTAATAATAAAAACTATGAATAAATTTTTTAATAACATACAAATATGTTGGTTCTATGGAACTTACTCCAACATGGTCTCACTTTCACTAGATTTAATTACTAAAAATATTTTGTCTGCTACCTCTCACCTGATAATCATTATTCTGATGAGATAAACCATTAGTCAAAAGCTCTACCATGTTCTTTTTCATGGGATCTATGATTTTATTACATCAATCGTCTTATAAAAATAATTTAGAATGTGATACTTCCTGAGTATATTCACTGTATATTTGTGGGACCATGGATCTTTTTAAATATCCACAATTGTACTATTATAACAATACAATGTGATAAAGAAACTATTTTTAATTATAACATAATGCTCCTTGAAAAATTATGTAATAAAATGACATACTTGGACATTTCATAAGCCGTTATAAACTCAGACTCCACTATAGAATTAGTGAAAACTGTCATCTTTGAAAACAACAACCTCAAAACTCTTCCATTGAGACAAAAAATCATGGTAGTGACTTCAGATACCTCTGATCTGTCAGAAAACTGTAATTTGTATATCACCTGATGACCATCTCCTCATATCCATTATTCACTATTATCATATCCTATGTTCTTCTAATATTCATAGGGATAACCTTATCAATAGACCAATGTTTTTCTCCTACATCTGCATGATATCTATCTACCATGCTCAATGTGTTTGCAACATAATGTTTAGTACATAAAATGATATACATGGTCTATCTAATCACTAAATTGTATTGAATCTTAATCATTTTATCATTCCCATGTTGTGTCTAAGGACATTTTTTCATAAAATTATGTAAACCATGTGACACTAAAAAAAATCTCCTCTTGTATTTTTCCATACTAAATCAATTTATTATAGGCTGAATATTTATACTAGGAATAAGTTTATATAGTGTGTTGTAATTATCTATAATGATCATTATTCCTAGAATATATATTACTTGATCTAATTAAACTATGGATAAACAATTGTTTTACCATTCTTTAACAATCGATATAGCATGAATTTTATTTCTAATTAGTAATATGTCATCAATAAATACAACTAGTATAATCTCTAAATTCCCACTAAACTAGAAGTAGTCACAAAAAACACATTCAATGTTAATGAATCCAAATTATGTTATAGATTCATCGAGTTTAATGTTCTATGATCTGGATACATTCTTCAAAACATAAATGGGTTTCTAAAACATGAAATTCATTTTCTCATCACATGGGGTAACAAACCTTTTTAGTTGTGTCATATAAGAATCTTCTTGAAGGTTCCTATTATGAAATGAAAATTTGACATCCAAAATTCTAATCTCATTATCATGGTATGCTACTTTTGAAATAATAATTCTTAAGGATTTAAAAACTGAAACCAGTGAAAAGGTTTCATCGTAGATAATTCGTTGAAGATATCTAAATCATTTATCAACATTACTTGCTTTATATTTATTCACATTACCATCAATGTGTTGTTTTCTATCGAATACCCATTTACACACATTGACCATTACATCAACTAGTGCATCAACAAGAACCCAGAATTGGTTATATGAAATGGAATTTATTAATGTATTCATGAATTTTTTAAATATTCCATTATCTGATTTCGTCAATGACTCATTTTTGGGAGGATGTTGGTCATTGTAAAAAAAATTTGTCTTCATATACTATGAGTATAAAACTACATCTATCTCAATATCTTACCTATATTGTGATCCTATACAGTACTGGTGTTTTACTCACTACTTCTTCTTTTTGGACTTATGGAATCTATTCTTGTACTAACAATTTTGTATCATTAGATTCAACATGATCAAAGTAAAATATTGTCCCATTATCCTTTTTTATAATGTGTTCCATATGATGAATGATTTATTGTCTAATGAAAATAACATTCATTTCAAATGGGTTGTATAAGTAGTATCTGTGTTTCTTTAGGATTCCCTATAAATATACACTTTTTACTTGGTTCTAATTTACTGTTTGAGAAGACATAAAAAATTCCTCACAACCCTACACACATGAATATAAATAAATGAGTTTACATCAACTCCATAAGAGGAAGTTGAAATTTTTTTCCAATTTTTATGGTACTCATTTTAATTTTCATTTCATTATTTTTATTTCATATCCCCAAAAAGGATGATGGATAATTTGTATGAATCATCAATAACATTAACATGTATACCAATGTACTATCCCCACATTCACTAAAGCCAGTTCAAAAAGGTGAGTAAGGTAGAGTTAGTTTAGATAGAATCCAAAAAACCTATATAAATTAGTTGAAATCATAGATTAGATATAAACCTCTTCTATCAGATCAAATTTTTTAAATCTTCATTCGATGTTGATTATCTGCTTCCTTTGTGATGTATTTCAATTACTAAAAAGAAATAGAATTAAACCCTATCAAGTTGATATATCCATATATACACAAGTCATATGTAAAAGTAATAATGTAAGAATATCCTCCTATATATTCATGTGTAAATGGTATATACCTATAAATGTGTACAAATCGTATATGCATTGTTTCCCTTTAACCTTATCCACTGAATGGCAGTTTGATCATTTTTCCTAAAATCAAGCATGAAATTTTTCATGAGGTTTAATCTTTGGTGATTATATATATACATCATGTCATCGATTTGTCGATAAATAATAAATTACATGACATTGAAGGTGATTAAATTTTTTGGAGTTGTATGAGTCATGCGAACATGATTCGTTATCAATTTACAAAGTAGGGTTTTCATATTTTAACACATCATGACTATTATTGAAATGTTCTATACCATTTCATAATAATTTCTTATAAAAGAAAATATTATTATTTCCCAAATTTAAAATAAACCGACTTACTTCTATGTAGTTTATACAAATTATGTTCATGGTAACCGTCGATACATAATAACAATATTTTAAAACCAAAATCATTCATGTTAGAAATGAACAATGGAAAACACAATAACCTAGGGTAGAGAACATCATTTAAGTGGTATTTCCTAGATCCACCCCACCTCTAGATATATTTAGAATTCTACATGGTGCATCCGTTTCGGTAAATATTTGAGGTCCAATATATATATAATAAATGATGTGTATATATTTAATGATTACACTCGATAACAGTGAAGTTTTTACCTTCCCATTTCTTTGGGTTTATTTCTTCTTCTAGTCGATCGACTATGCACATTTAAAATATAGTTTCCACATTTACATCCACTATCTTTTTATCTTCCAATTCATTGAAGCACTATGCTCATGGAATTTATAATTTTTATTATCCTTGGTCCCATTTGACTTGTTCATCATTTTCTTGTTCTCTATAAAAACTTTGAGTTTACCCATCCCAATATCTTTATCCACATTGGAGAATCAATGTAATATGTTCATAAAGAATCTTCCTATTATGTTTTAGATTTTAATTAACAATAAAACATGATAATGTTTAGGTAGTGATAAATGTATGAGATCTATATGTATCTAATTTAGTAAAATAATCAATAACATCACGACCCATTCAATATAACCAATAATCTAGAATTCATGTATCCGAGCTAGAACATACTATCCAAGAGTAGTTGTAAACATTGTATTAGATATCTTTTAACTCTATTATATATCCTTCCCTTGAGAGAGATCTGGAGGTGAGATATGATGACATAAACATCCATGTCCTCATGTTCCCTCAAAATCCTGTGGGATGTGAATGATTGCAAGAATCCCCTATAATTTATGGAATCTTTCACGTATTTTCTAATTGAGAAATAAATCTTATACACTTTCCTCATTATGAGGTGAATTATGAATAGTTTCTTCCAACATTTTAAAATTTAATTCATGTAGAAGAATAACATGTAAGTGCATTTTCCACTCTTAGAAGACTTTGGTATTAAAAATGTTATCTTTCTCAAGTATGGATCACAATAACATCCTTGTATTCATATTTATGTTTTTTCATAAAAATAAAATAAAAATAACCCTGGAAAACAATTTTATAATGTTTTTTATAAAATAAATAAATTATTTATTTATTAGTCTCACACTATTTTATAAAATCCCAATACCCTTCACTATATGTTTTACAATAACCAATTTTCTTAAAATTATAGTAGAATACATCTATATTGTACTACTAATTACCCCAATATTGGATAGTTAAAAAACTCAAATGGGTTTATGTAGGAATTATGCATGATAAATACATTAACCACATGTGAACGATCTTTTGTGTGGAATTCAAAATCTTGAATTCCGTAAATTCTATTTCATAACCCATTCCTATCATTTACAATAAGTACTTCTTGGATAGTAAACTGTTTATCTGGAAAATGTTATGTAATCCAAAAAATAATGTAGAAACTATCTATTAATTGAAATCATAATAACCTTATCAAGAAAAGAATATTATACTATGGATTTATTTTAATATAATTATTTGACTGATACGTTAATATATATATATATATATATATATGAGGGATTTTATAATTTATGTGTAAATTTTAAATTATTATCTTTATCACATGATTGATAAAATTAATAGCATTTACATATGTTTTTTACCATGTCTTAAATAATCTTTATGCATTTGAAATTATATTTTACTTCTATATTTAATTATCATTAATTTAATTAATTCATGTGATTGTGAAAATACATCCATAATGAAATAACCCTGAAACTAGACAAAAATAAAACAATAATGTTCAATGATCAAGAGATTATAATAACTGTTAGTTTTTCTATTGGTTGATAATAAAACCAT
The DNA here is from genome assembly GCA_963277665.1 of Viscum album. Lineage (NCBI taxonomy): Eukaryota > Viridiplantae > Streptophyta > Magnoliopsida > Santalales > Viscaceae > Viscum > Viscum album. The sequence continues at coordinate 1,007,548,533 of OY728159.1, forward strand.
TGACCAAGGGGGAAAACACCAAGATCCAATTAATGTTCTGGCTTTTTCTTTCAAAATATCCACCTATGTATCTATCTTGGATTGGTTTATCCTTGGCTCTAAATTATAACTGCCTAAACTAGATAGGGATATTAATTCACTACATATGATTTTAATCACACTCATGTTGGAGAAAATGGTTAATATAAAAGAAATCATGTCCCTAACGACCATTTATAATAAGTGGAGATAAGGAGTGCATGACAAAAATTTAATTTAATAATAAATGAAATGAAAAAAATCACATACAATGACCTGGATTACTCCGATGATGATTCCATGCATTAAATGAATTAAAAATTTATTAAAATTAACATTAAATTATTAGTAGTTATTATTTTAGATAAATTGAGATCAAGTTAATTAATTAATTAAATTAATTTATCAATTCATTTTTCTTTATTCTTGACCAAATTTCCATTATTTTTTCATCCATAATTATTGTTTAATAATTAGAAAATTTTATTTAAAATTAACTATGTATATTAATTTACTTTGATGTGAAAACGGTGAATACCACAAGGAATATACCCATCATGTATTATCATCACCTAAAATTTACTATTGTTACATATGGAATAAACAACATATCACTTTCATTCATGACTGGTGTTGTAAACGTAATGATTACATGAATGACATGATTTTTTTGGTAACATGATGTGATTCATTTCACTTAGAGTAACATAGGTTAAATATGACTCATACATGACATTAAAATCTAAAAAATAGATTGATATTAATTACACACATATAAATATATTATATAAATATCACATGGAATTTCCTCCAAATACAGTGACCACATATAAGAACTTATAGATAGGGTTTACATGGTATAAAAAAATTAATTTATCAAAATTCATAGTAAGTACATGGTGTGCAACATAATGATTCAAATTGTGTAAATCAATCATGGTGTATCTATGCTACAAATCTGGAGACTCAGTGTGTAAATTGTGCCTCCGAAGACTAGATTATATAATGTGTATAAGTGAGTACATGGCTGTTAGTATCTATGTTATTTTGTCACCACTCATGTAGGATGTGATTGGAAATACATGTCCCATCTATGACTAAGAGAGAGTACATGTTGTGTAATAGGGACACACGTTGTGTACTCTGTATGATTGTGCACAACAATTTCGGAGTTAACACATAGTACATGAAATAAAAACACCATGTCTCATAAATACACAATGTTTTAATTAAATTCTGAGTTGATTATTATGCATTGAGCACAAGTACATGCCATGTAAGTCCAATTACATGGTGAGTATGCCTATTCTATTTTTCCAGAATCACTGGCACCTCCAATTGAGTTCATTAAATTGAGTTTGTTCATTAAATTAAACATATTGATTAGATATGTGAGAACTGAAGGAGGATGAAGCAAATCTCACAAATACGATTATTGTACTGATTAATCATGAATTAGAAAATTTATCACAATTGCATAAATCATTTAATAATATTTATTTAATTATAAATAATTATGTAACTCATGTTACACGTTGGGTTCTTCAATGCTATCTAGCCCAAATCCTTGGACCTCTAGATGAGTTCTTTTATTTTATTTCATTCAAAAAATTAGTCATATAGATTAAATCTATAACACTCCAACCTTCCATGGTACGATTCTCGTTGAATAATATAGTAGCATATGTTGTACGCAACTTCATGTTCTTACAGACACCACAACTAATAAAACTAGCTGTTATGAATAGTAATACACACTTTTTGAAATTTCATAAATTTTATCTTTAAAAATGGACTTCATTTTTGGATTTGTAATATCTAAATTAGCCTATGGTGAAATTTTGGTACTTTTTGGATAACTTTTATATTTTGATGAATAGTGAAAATTACTAAATTTTAATTAAAAAAACGTTTTTAATCGAAATAATTAACAGTCATAAATTATGAATTTGGATGATTTTAAAGTATAATTAGAATATATTTTAACAATTTAATACAATTTTTGTCATTAGATTTAATTTCACATTTAAACCAGACATAAACAAGTGTCAATCTTTTGATAGTTATTATTTCTTAAAAACACTCATTTTGTTTTGACAGCGGGAATTAATTTAAATTAATTTCTACCACTTATGTGTTATGATTTTGGAAAAATGAATTCCATATTTGGAATCATGATGTCAAAATTATGTAAATAGGTAACTCTTATTTTTAGACATTTTTAATAATTACTTTGGTAAATATTTTATTTACCATGGTTAAAGGTTAAATCTGGTAAATAAGGGTAAAATGATAATATTATAATAATATTAATTTACCCTAAAATGTGTCTTAACCCTATTGGTTGATACATGTACTACCATTGGAATCTTTGGGTCGATCTTGTGACCCCATGGGTCAACTTGTAAGTGATAATGACCCTTTATATTAACTAAGTTAAAGTAAATAAAAATATTATAGAAGCCTAAATGTTTAAGCAAAAAAAATTTTACATAGAGATATATATGTTATATTTTCAACTATAAATATTAATTATAAAAATATAAATATTTCCTACATAATAGTATTTTATTTATAATTTTTAGACATTAAATAATTTAATTTATTTATGACATAATGATGATGCAGTAATTACCTTATTAGTGAAATATTAAAATAACTAATATTATTAATACCCAAATAAATATAATTTGAGACTTTTAATGAATTAAAATAACTGTATAGGTTAATATGACATGTTATGAATTCTTTAATTAACTTTTTTTAAAGTATTCATGCTTTTATTATTTTCAAAAAAATCAAATACCAAATAGTGTCAAAATTGACAGAAAAGAGTTTTTCAAACAAATATTATATTATTAATTGATATTAAATTCCAAAATATATATGGTTCGTCCGAAGGACTTTTATCATGATAGGTGTATCATTAATGGATATCTTAGTGGTCTCTTGGATGAAGATAGTATGTTTATAAACTATATAATATAAAATACAAAGAGACATGGTAAATGTCAAACTAATGAACTAGGAGTTTAAACTAAAAGGCAAGAATAATATAATTACAAAATCCTATCTAAAATAAATTGGTTGGAAGGATTTAGACCCATACACACCTTAAACTTTGAATAATTTACTTCAGTTCCATTAGAAACCAAATATGAATTTAATATAAAATAATACTTTAAGATTTTCCTAAAGCGCCCATCCTCCCCCTTATAAAAGAACAGCACTTATAACCAATTCTTAACACCTTAAAAGCCTTTTGGCTCGGACATGATCTGCCCAAATATCCTCCCAACTTTCATTAAATTAACATATAGGAATTAGTTCGATTAGAAAGCCAACCTAAGGAGACCTTTTGATCATATCAAAAGGAAGAACCCGAAGAAGAGGTAATGTCTTCACCACCCTCTTTAAAGTTGCATTCTTCTTCAACTTCTTCATTCCTTGTTATTTCCATTCTAAAATAATAACTTCAGTATATTCTATATACTGTTATGTTATTATAATTATGGAACAATCAAATTCATTATTCTATCCATCCCTTGAGTGACATTTCACCATACGTGCGTACGTACGACCTACAGTCTCCACGTTGTGGTGTAATTGTTATTCAATATATTATTATTTATATGGGTATAATAATGATGTAAAATTCATTTAAATAATAAATATAACATGATAATCATTCTGTATATATGATATACTAAACAATTATATATTATTTTAATATCAAAAGAATGATATTTTTACTCGTGTGTACGTACGGATTACCGTCTCCACGAACACGATGAGATTCATTCCCCATCAAATCCATTCAATATTTAATTACATTTGATGAATAAAAATAATTTTCATAGATATGATATAATTCTGGATATGAATAAGATACATCCCATCCATAACAAATATGGCTCACATAACAAATAATATAAAGAAAAATGAACCCTTTAACACCCGAAACGACGATAATACTAAGATATTATTAACAAATCAGTATTAAAAGATCATATCTGATATCATATTAATGTAAATGATTTTTTATAATTCAATAAAAATTATTTATCCATTATTCAGGATGTTAACCTACCATCTACTATAAAAAAATTACAAAGTAAGGGGTTTCTTATATCACTTTTAATTCTGTGAGAATTCCATTATTCACCCCTTATTTATTAAATGTGGTGTGTGAACTTCCCATGTTTGTATTAATTGTGTAATATACTTTAATTCATGATTATTTACATTATAATTGTATGATACTTCTTTCTTTGGTGTATGTTTTGTATGTTACCAAATCAATAAGGGAATTTGAAATTTCAATTTCCACTCATTCGGCTTTACGCATACTTCATTGATTATTTTACTCCATGATTATGTATAGAATCACTATTCATTTTCTTACGTCATTATTTCCACTCTCATTTCTATTGATATTATTTTGATACACATAATCACTCCATTGAAAAATTCTCAAGTCATCAATATGAACTTTATAAGAGTAATTTAAACTCAATCTCCATTTATTGAGTTAAACATCAAATTCATTGGTGTGGTTTTTACAAGAATATGTGTGAATGTCATATGATTTATTTACACATAATATCCACTCATATTGAGTGAATTTAAATTTGTTACACATAATTATTTTGTTGATTAATAGTTAACCTAAGGATACGGTCTTTATAAGAGAATTAATCTGAATTTACATCCCATTGAGACTTCTTTGTTGTTATACACCAAGTCACTTTTATATGGTGTATATAATGTACTTTGACATAGTATATCAGGAATCACTTTATTATCATGATATTAAATTTTTTTATTACCTCAATTATTTGTATTCAAGTGACTCTCTTATGGATAGAAACTCTAACTGAAGTATTTTTTTTAAATGTTTTAAAGATTTATTCTTCTAAATCTTTCTCATTAATGTCCATGTATTAAAAACAGTTTTACGGATTTATTTATATGGACATTAAAGTTTTCAAATCAAAATTCCTTTTAAAAGTTTCAATGTTGTATGGGAAACTTTGATTCTAAAATCTATTTTAAATGGATTCTTGACAAATAGTGTGACTTTTAAATGATTTCAAGAAAAAGGGGATATTTCACACTAATAGTTTTGATGATTATTTTCATCTATGTCAATATCCTTCATCATTCTCGATTGAGATCAATCTGATACAATACAATCTTTTATATTGTATCGAATGAGTTATGTTTGACTGTGGATGTGCTATTTTTACACCATTCATGGTTTGTGGATAATGTATTGACATTTCGTATGTCAGTTTTAATACGAATGTTATGTTATATTTAAAACATTTCATATGAGAATGCATTGGACTTAGTAAGTGACGGGTAGAGCCCTCAATAGCCCCTCGATGCATCGGTAGGTCTCATGAGACAAACTTGTGTCTTGGCATGAGGCCTTGACAAAATCATATTTGTAGTCTCGGCACGAGGCCTTGGCTACATGGTTATGATACTCTGACATTATTCATTCCATCCTTATGAAAGTGGTTATTGATATTGCATGTGATTGTTAGACCAATAGAATATCCATGTGAATAATTAAATGGCATTATTTTATTTTTTCTTTTCCATATTATGATTAATTTCAAGTTTAAAAGTATTTTGTTTTAGTTATACATTACCTTAAGTGTTTATACTTATCTATGAAAGCTTCCACTATAATTTTATCCTTACTGAGCATTTGATCTCACCCCTTTAAATGTTTTATTTTTACAAGGATGTGAGGAAGTAATTTTTGAATGACCTGTAGGGATAGTATGAGGGGATATGATGACATGATGTTATTGTAGTTTTTTACCTTATTATGTAATGTAATACTTATGAATATATCTAGGGTTTCCAAAAATACTAAACTAATCTGTCTTTCGAGACATGATCCTCTGTGATCATGCCAATGTTATGTAATAATTCACCGACTCTGGGTAACTGGGGTTGGGGTGTTACAGTTGGTTTAATAGGATGTTTAGTACAAACCTTAGGAGCTATATTTAGATAAACTCTGATTAGAGAACATAGCCCTATGATAGACATTGAGGATTAGTATAGATTAACTTCCTAGAATTTTTGTATTGTAGATATTTTTTGAGTTTTCCGAGCAATACATCCCTGTCTAGATACAATCAGGTAGAGGAGGCTCTAGAACGGATGTACCTAGGGGTAAAGCCCGAAAACACCGCTTTGAGATGGACTCGAACGGGAACTGGTGAACGACAATGGGCCTTGCTGCACTCTTGGTTATGACACTCCCAGGGGATATGAATAGAATAATTTACATTTTCATTACAAACAAATTTGAAGTATTATATATAATATGAGAGTAAATGACCATGGTTTATCATAATGTGTTTCAAATTGAGAATATGATGACATGATATTCTATAAATTATTTTATGACTACTTTTACTCACACAATGCTTTCTAGTTTTAGTCAATGGATAGATTCCAAGGAAGTCATAGTGACTTTGAGAATGATGTACAAGGTGGTAACGATGGTGGCAATGAACAACAAAATGGATTTTTGTTAGACATATAAGATATAGTCTTTATGCCAAATCAATTTTTCAAAAATATGATCAACAATATATATATTAACCAATTCTCGGACTCAACAAAGAAGAGAAAGGGGATGAATAATAAGATCTCTAGGAGTGGAGACCACAAAGAAAAGAATCCTCAATTTCCATCAAGCAGGAAATGTGGAAGGAGACACCCAGGAATTTGACTCAATGGGACAATGAAATTCTTTAAGTGCAGGAAGGAAGGACATAATGTGAAGAATTGCTGAAGAAAAATGAAGAGTACTATGGAAGAAGATAAAAATGGTCCCAAGAATCCATTTACAGTCATTTACCATAAATGCAGAGGACCTGACCATTACCAGAGTGAATGCCCTATTCTTTAGGATATTTTCATGGTTAGAGAATAAGGTATATGGAAATAAATTGTTGGATAAATGTTTAAAAAGTATTAGTGCTCCTTATTTATGGGTTTACATTGGAATAATTTGCTCTTGTATTTGTAACCCTGCAAGTTTTCCATTTGAGAATGATATTTGAGGAAGAATTATCTTTTCTCTTATGGATATAGTTATAAATAACCATTTGGTTATATATGATCATTGGGTTTGAGGTAATTACAAGTTATTATAATTTGGGATGAAAATGCAAGGTATGAGATAACATTTGTGGTTAAATATTGTTATGGTTATTTTGATGAATTTATCTCATTTAGGTAATGTTAAAAAATATATTTTTTGAAAAAGGACAACACGCAGACCGTGTGACAACCCGTCGCATCAGACAAAGCTGTAGGAATCGAACCCACAACCAAAGTGCGATGGTGATTTATCGCCTACCACTGGACTACGGGATGTATCTGGTTTGTGTGACTATTATTTTTAGTTAAATGATTTTTTTTATCAATAATAATTTGATTTGGGATCTTATGTCTTATCAAAATAATACCATTAGTATTGGAAAATTATTTGGTGATTAAGTGATAAATGTTATTTTGGAAGATGTTCTCTTTTTTGGGAACACTAAATTCCCAAGGAAAATAGAATAGTATGGTATTTCATTTGAGGAGTAATGGTGGATTTTTATCTATGTTTTTATTGTGTAGTTATTGTGATTTGGGTAATTTATGGAAATGATTAACCTATAATAGAGAATATGTGATTAGGTTTATTACATTTACATATGTGACTTTAAGAGTAAATGTTGTCATTTGGAGATACCATTTAACGTGGAAGACTACATAACCAAATTCTTCTAAGTTATGAGTTTAAGTATAATTTTGGATTTTATTAATGGATTTTGAGGACAATTTTTTATTGAATGCTAATAATTTAACTTTGGGGTATTGTTGGTTTAATTTTAGAAATTAAAATCAGAGATTCTTTATCTTATAAAATAACATTTTGGGGTATCATCATATCTCATACTAACCATTTTGGTTTTGATTAATCTCTAAAGACAAGTTAAATATATAGTTTATTCTTCATAGATCATGCGATTCTATAAGAATTTTATTGTAGCTCTTCTAGTGTGACCAAGTCTTCTGGAATACTCATCGTTTAGAAATGAGTTAGTAGTAGAAATTTATTAAGGAATGAAACATTATATAAAAATTAAGTATATAACTTTATGTTCTTATTCCATCTCAGAAATTATTTCCTCATCTTTATACAATGCAACATTAAAAAAAATAATAAAAATGTTGTCCGTTTACTTTTCCTACTGGGAAACTAATGACTGTTTGTCCCATCAAAAGTTTGTGGTTTTCTTGTTGTTAACATTATCCTAATCATGTTTTCTATCCCTATAATTCAGAACATGACACTTATTTTTTCATCAATATCCTTGTTTTTCTACATGAAATCCTAGTATAGGTTATCTCTGGTGACCTTTGTACTTCTCTTTATTTCTTTTAAAGTGATAGTATTATTGACTCTATTTTTTGATTTTTGACATTCCATTATATTCCCAAGCCCAATTTTAAAAATTGTGAGGACGTAATTTATTGAAGGAGGGGAGAATGTAACACCCCAATCTTTCTTGGTATGCTTCTTGCTGAATAATACAGTGGCGTGTGTTGTAAGCAACTTCAAGTTCTAACACACACCACAGCTAATAAAACTAGCCATTATGAATAGTAATACCCACTTTTTGAAACTTTATAAATTTTATCTTTTAAAATGAAATTCATTTTAGGATTCGGAATATCGAAATTAGCGTAGGGTGAAATTTTCGTACTTTTCGGACAACTTTCATATTTTGATGAATAGTGAAAATTACTAAATTTTAATTAAAAACTACTTTTTTAATAAAAATAATTAATTGTGATAAATTATGAATATAAATGGTTTTAGAGTATATTTATAAAATATTATTACCATTTAATACAATTTTGTTCATTGGACAAAATTTCACATTTAAACCAGACATAAACAAGTGTCAATCTTTATATAGTTATTATTTCATAAACACACGCTTTTTGTTTTGACAGTGGGAATTAATTTGAAATTAATTTCGGCCACTTCTTTTTTATGAATTTTAAAAAATGTATTCCATATTTTGAATAAGTATGTCCAAATTATATAAATAGTTAACTCTTATTTTTAGATATTTTGAATAATTACTTCAGAAAATATTTTATTTACTATGGTTAAAGGGTAAATCTGTTAACAAAGGTAAAACATAATATTATAATAATACTAATTTACCCTAAAACATGTCCTAACACAATTTCATGATACATGTACGACCATGGGAATCTTTGGGTAAATTTTGGGACCCCATTGATCCACTTGTAAGTGATAATGACACTTTGTATTAATTAAGTTAAAGTAAATACAAAAATGACAAAAGCCTATATCTTTTAGAAAAATAATTTTTACATAGAGTTATATATGTTATATTTTGGACTATAAATATTAATTAGAAACATAAAAAGGTTTCCTACATAATGTTATTTTATTTATAATTTTTAGACATTAAATAATATAATTTATTTATGACACGATGATGATGTAGTAATTACCTTATTAGTTAAATATAAAAATAATTGATATTATAAATACCCAACTAAATGAAATTTGAGACTTTTAATGAATTAAAATAATTTTATAAGTTAATATGACATTTTAGGATTATTTAAATTAACATTTTTCAAAGTAATCTTGCTGTTATGATTTTCACGAAAATCAAATACCAAATAGTATCAAAATTGACATAAAAGAGTTTTTAAAACAAATATTATATTATTAACTGATATTAATTTCCTAAAAATATAAGGTTCAACGAGAGGACATGTATCAAGATAGTTGTATCATTAATGGACCACTTTGAGGTCTCTTGGATGTATATAGTATGTTTATTAACTATAAAATAAAAAATAAAAAGTGACATGGTAAATGTCAAACTAATTAACTAAGAGTTAAAACTAAAAGATAAGGATAATATAATGACCCAAACCTGTTTAAAATATATTATTTGGAAGGATTTAGACCCATAACCACCTTATAATATGAATAATCCACTTTTGAGAGATTGGAAACCAAATATGAATTTATTATAAAATAATAATTTGTGTTTTTTTATAAAGAGCCCCTCCTCCCCCTAATAAAAGAACACCACTTCTAACCAATTATTCACACCTTCAAAGCCTTTTGGATCGGCTGACATCTGCCCAAATATCCTCCCAACATCTCTAAAATCAACCCAGAGGCCTTATTTTGATCAGAAAGCCAACTTAAAGAGCCCTTTAGATCAAATCAAAAGGAAGAACCCGAAGAAGAGGTAATGTATTCACAAACCTCTTTAAAGTTCCTTTCTTCTTCCACTTCTTATTTCCTTGTTATTTACATTCGAAAATAATAACTCCCATATATTATATATAAGGTTATGTTATTATAATTATGTAAAAAACAAATTCATTATTCTATTCATCCCTTGAATGACATGTCACCATACGTGTGTACGTACGACCTACCGTCTCCACGTTGTGGTGTAATTGTTATTCAATATTTTATTTTTAGATGTGTATAATAATGATGTATAATTCATGTAAATAATAAATATAACATGATAATGATTCTTCATATATTATATAATATCCAATTATATATTATTTTAATATCAAAAGAATGATATTGTCGCTCGTGCGTACGTACGGATTACAGTCTCCACGAACGCGATGAGATTCATTCCCCATCATATCCATTCAAGACTAAATTTCATTTGATGAATAAAAATAATTTTTAGATACATGATATCATTATAGATATAAATAAGTTACATCCCATCCATAAAAAATACAACTCGCATAACAAATAATATAATGGAAAACGAATCCGTTAACACCTGAAACGATGATAATACTAAGATATTATTAACAAATCAAAGTTAAAATATCATATATGATATCATATTAATGTAAATGATATTTTTATAATTAAATAACAATTATTTAACCATTATAAATGATTTTAACCTACCATCGACCAAGGAAATAGTAAAAAGTAAGAGGTTTCTTGTCTCGCCTTTAATTCCGCAAGAATTCCATTGTTCACCACTTATTTATTACATGTGGTGTGTGTACTGCCCATGTTTGTATTCATTGTGTAATATACATTAATTCAAGTATATTAACATAATCACTATATGATCCTTTTTTAATGGGTGTATGTTTTGTAAGTTTCCAAATCAATAAGGGAATTTGAAATTTAAATTTCCACTCATTCGGCTTTACACATACTTCATTGATTATTTTACTCCAAAATTATGTGTTGAATCACTTTTCTTTTTCTTATGTCATAATTTCCACTCCCCTTTCTATGGATAAAATTTTGATACACATAATCAATCCATTGATAAATATTAAAGTTGTCAATATGAACTTGATAAGAGTAATTTTAACTCAATCTCCATTTATTAAGATAAACATCCAATTCGTTGGTGTTGTTTTTACAAGAATATGTGTGAATGTACTCTGATTGATTTACACTTAATATCCAGTCATATTTAGTGTAGTTATATTTTTCACACATAATTATGTCATTTATTTATCTTTAACCTATGGATACTGTCTTTTTAAGAGACTTAATCTCAATTTACATCCCATTGAGACTTCTTTGTTGTTATACACCAAATTACTTTTATATAGTGTATATAATTTTCTTTGACATAGTATATCATGAATCCCTTTATTCTATTTATATTACAATTTTTTTATTACCTCAATTTTTTTAATTCATGTGACTCTATTTTGGATAGAAACTCTAACTAAAATATCATTTTTAAATGTTTTAATGATTTATTCTTCTAAATCATTCTCATTAATAACCTTGTTTTAAAAATGGTTTTAAGGATTTATTTTTATGGACATTAAAGTTTTCATATCAAAATTCCTTTTAAAAGTTTCAAAGTGGTATAAGACACTTTGATTTTGCTTCTGGACAAATAGTGTGACTTTTAAATAATTTCAAGATAAAGGGGATATTTCACTCTAATAGTTTTGATGATTATTTTCATCTATGTCGATATCCTTCATCATTCTAGATCGAGGTTAATCTAATACAATAAAATCTTCCATATTGTTTCGAATGAGTTATGTTTGACTGTGGATGTGCTATTTTTATACCATTCATGTTTTGTGGACAATGTATTGACATTTCGTATGCATGTTTTCATAACAAAAATATGTTATGCATAAAAATTTTCATATGAGGAATGCATCGGAATTAGTAAGTGACAGGTGGAGCCCGCTATAGCTCCTCGATGCATCGGTAGGTTTCATGAGACAAACTAGTGTCTTGGCATGAAGCCTTCACAAAATCTTTTTTTGTAGTCTCGGCACGAGGCCTTGGCTACGTGGTTATGATAGTTAGGCATTATGCATTCCATCATTACGAAAGTGGTTATTGATATTTAATGTGATTATTCGACTAGTAGAATATCAATGTGAATAAGTAAATGGAATTATTTCTTTTTATCTTCTCCATATTATGCTTATGTTCAAGTTTAAAAGGCTTTTGTTTTAGTTATACATTTCCATAAGTGTTTATACTTATCTATGAATGCTTCTGCTATAATGTTTTTTTACTGAGCTTCTCAGATCACCCCTTTCAATGTTTTAATTTTTCCAGGATGTGAAGAAGTAATTTATAAAAGACCTGCATGGATAATATGAGGGGATATGATGAAAAGATATTATTGTAGTTTTTTTAACTTATGATGTAATGTAATACTTATGAATATATCTATTTTTCCAAGAATACTAAACTAATCAGTCTTTCGAGACATGATCCTTTGTGATCATGCCAATTTTATGTAATAATGCACCGACTCTGGGTAACTGGGGTCGGGGGGTTACAAAATATTTGTGAATTGTAGGAAGAAGAACAAGATCACTTAATGAAGATTTAAATAATGATTAAATATGAAATAAAAAGATAATCAAAATGGCTAATTCAATTAATTATATTAAATAATTAAAAATAATTATGTAACTGCTCTAATACAACTTGTAGGTTCAGGCCATTACTGAGGAAATTGATTGGTCATTCTAATTTTTTTATGATCAATGATCAATCAGTGATTTACACAATGATGTATTTTGTGATCTATGGATTTTAGTCTATGAATATAGAAAATGTATAGAATGACATAACCAGATAGTAGATCAAAAAATGTTATTTATAATAATTTTAATTAGTGAATAAATTTTTTTATTTAAATTTTTTATTTGTTGGTTTATCTAAAAAAATATATGAATTTTACCATAATTTCATTGTAGGAATCAAGTGCAGATTCTCCCTAGCGGTGATCCCCATGTGTTCTAAAAATATCCATACATCCACGTAACAATCTATGGGTACTACCACAATATATCTTATTGTGGGTCATCTACTATTGATCACCTAATGAACATATTCTAATGATTCTACCTTAATCTCTCATTAAAAGAGAGTTCGAGGTGGATGAATACAGATCTCTATTATTTAGAGAGTTCAGGGGGAATAAAGCCCCATCTTCTGGAGAAGATATTCCAAATCCATTATGCACTACCAAGAAATTGAATTTCCCCTCTATGAATATAATATTATATGTATTATCTATCTATAATTATAAGAATAAAAAATTTCACAAGTCGCCTTTATTATTATTTTTAATCCCTACAAAACCACATGATATATAATAATGATAATATAAATTTTTTCTTGACATGCATAGAACATGACAACTAAATGAAATATTATTTAATAAAATATTGTGTAATATTTATTATATCCTAGTGTACCTTTAAAAATATTCTTCTACTCTTATCTAATATTTATTGTTATTTTATTAATGAATATTTATATATTAAATATTCTTCACTACATTATTCTCCAATAAATAAAAAAATATTATATTCACTAAATACAAAATAAATATTTCCTAAATAATTCACTCAAATTATATTATCATCAATAATTGGTGACATAATAAATGTGGTCAATTGAATAATATTTATTCAACTTGTTAAATAATTAATAATATATTATTGTTTTGTTGAGATTACGTGTACACATAGTGTTTGACCCTGTAGACCTCAATAACAGTTGCCTAAGGATAACCAACCAAAAAATCAATGATATCACCTAGAAATATGCCACATGAAACCATAAAAAACAAATTTATTATTTGAATTACATAATACCTCATTTAGACACTTCCTGTGTTATATTACCCCATTATCATGATATATATAATCAAATAGGTTTCATGTCGATTAAATCAACCTTTGGGCTGAATCTCTCTTTCTTTGACTTCCAAGAAAATTTAACTTTCCTATATAATATCATGAACATGGATATATTTATTCTATATAATTATCATCAAAATGACTAATATATAAACATATGTTATATAATATAAGAGAAAACTCATTTGGTGCATTATTCATTAATGAAATACTACACCTGACACCCCCAATGTATCCTACCACACAGTGATCTTTTGTCCTCATTATTTTCATCAATAAGTCAAATTATAAAACTCATAATACTCATTAATAATAATAATAATGTATAAGAACCAACAAAAATTCGAACAGAATATAACGAACAATGACACATATAAATGTATATTTTCTAATGGCAAGTTTCCTTCTCATAGTATCTTCTTAGAAATTACCACGGGAGAACACCATAAGCAGGTGACTCATATTAATATTAGTCTACATACGTAATATCCTATATCATTTTTACCCCTTAAATGATATGATTTTGAAATTAAAAAAATATTTATGAATAGTTTCAATGAAAATCTTACCTAACATTATTGAAGGTTACTGCTATGACCCTTTAGTGATTGAGCAACTCTTGGGAGATTGTCACATGTGTTGATATATTTGAGGATGTTAAATGGTTCCCTTGTCATGGGAATATTTAGTATAAATCTATTACATGATTTTTGAAGTTTATTTTATTATATTGAATTACTAATGAATATAGGAGAGATAATATTTCGGCATAAAATCGTGATTTGATTGTTGGAGGAGAACATTAATAAAAACATAATTTAATGATTCGATATAATGATATACAGATGTTAAATAACTTGATAGAGAAATGTTTATAAATGTATTGTATAATGGATTTTTTAATTTAATAATATAGAGTAATATGGATGACCATTTATGGAGTTTCTAAATGAAGTGTTCATGATAATGAAATATGATTCTAGTGGACCTGGATGATTGTAAAGAAAGGAAATATGAATTTATTATAGATAATGTTCATAACCACATCTTCCAGAGTTTTCTAGATAGAAGGAATAATAATTGAATATAACAGTATGATTTAAGATAAATGGTATCATAAAATGATGTTGATTTAGATGGAGACAATATAATATGAAGAGATTTTCATTTTTTGGTCATTAGTTGGTGAAAAACTACTAATGGAAATATGTCTAGGTCATTTGACAATGAAATAGAAAATTGGAAGTGTATAGAGAAATATATGGATCACGAGATGAAAAATTATTTGTTCTTTATATATGTAGTTTCTAAATATATGAGAATTACAAAAATTAGAACTGTATAATAGAATAACTAATATATTTATCACCCAATGGTTTTTGTATCATTTAATTTGATATAGTGTTACATCTGAGTCATTGAATTGAACATATCATTTGAGTTCTAGAATGTTTAAATCAAAAAGCATCATAAAATTAAAACAATTAATGCATTACATAAATAATGAGTTTATATGATAAATGCATTTTTTATGATTAGGGTTTCTTATAATGTTATTATAAGGGAACAAATTTTTCTGATGTTGTTTTGGACATTAAAATCCTCAATAATTATAAAATATCCATCAGGATTCTAGGAAATATTTCATGTTTTCTTAAATGTCATTGATGATATGATATTAGAAATTTTCCTAAAATTTTTCTAATCCTATAATCATGTATAAAATGAATGTGTTCGACTAGATAAAATCCCCAACCGGGAATTCTGATTATGTATAGGGGAATTAAAATTTTACATACACATTACTTCTATTTTTTAGAGAAACCATTATTATATAATGATATGAATCTGTATTTACAATTTTATTTTTTTTAGTAGGGTGGTTCCACCACAAATAATTATTGATAATATTATCATTTATTGGGATAGAGAGGTACAAAATAGAGTGGTTATAGATAGGAATAAACCATAATGGGGTACCAATTGAAAATGGTATCATATAGTGACCGTATCAGATGAAAAAACATCATATTAATAGTGATAAAATGAAAAACTATCAAAAATATGGATCCTAGATGATTATATTTTGAAATAGTGTTATAGATAAATAATAATTAGATAATTTTTTTAAGAGGAATATTTGAGAGAAGATCAAAATTATTATAAAAACTGAATTTTTTGGTTCCCAAAAGAAGGATTCGTAACTCAGTGATTTTCAATTATAAAAGTATAATATTTGTTGAAGAAGAAGATAATATGAATAGTGTAGTATATATATATTGAATTATAAGAACATGGGAATGAATAGATGAAAATAAAATAATATAATAGTTTTAGTAAAATATTTTCTTGAAAGATGTAAAATATAAAAGTGTTTTCCATTCCATGTTTAATATATCGTATATAGATTTTCTGCATGTATAATTATATAAGAATTGCTAGATAATTATTGAACTCGTTTAATTAAATCATAATTCCAGGTTTTATATTTTTATGCAAGAGATATTTCTATTTACTGTATAGAAATAATAGAAGATGATGATTTTTTAGAAGTATTATTAATGTTTAAATAGAAGATGAAGGAAGAGATGATCAATGTAACAATATGATATAAAATATAAGTCACATCTAGTGGAGGTATTTCCTGATGTATAAATGAACTTGATTTAGTATAAGACTGTCTTAAGAGGTAATATAATGTTCTTACAATGTGTTGTAGTTAGACAATTGTATCTCTTAACCATGGATTTTGGATTTTTTTATCGTTACCTCTTTTCATTTTTGGGGAACCACCCATTGATTTTGTATTATTTAAGAGAAAATACTCTATAATAGATACATCATTATAGTATACAATATGATTTCTAATCATCACTATACACGACAAGGACTATCCACTCTTATAATGTTGTGAACAATATAAAAAAATCATGTGTCATCATTTACTCACTATAATCTTCTTACATACAAAAATGATGATATTATAAGTGAATAAATAGCTTAAAAATATTAAGAGATATAATTTTAAGAAAGAAATAATTCTTTTAAAAAATATCACTATATAAATTTAACCCTTTCTATATATTTACATTATCTTAGTGTATCCTTATCAAAAAAAATTATTTTCAAACAATTATTAATAAAATTAAAATAAATTAATTAATTTTAATTAAATTGATTTGAAATTATACTGATGAATGAAAATTTGTTTTATTATAAAAAAATTAAATTCATAATATTTTAAATATTTACAATATAGATTTCCAACTGTTTTCATATAAACTTGTGAAATAAACATTATTTTTGGATTTATTATTTCAAAATTATTTGATGGCTAATATTTTATTATTTACAAAATATTTTGAATATTCAGTGATTATTTAAAAATATTTTTAATGAATAATGTAACTTTTAAATAATCATTGAAATTATCAACTATAGATAAAAATTTATAAATTTTTCTCAAAATCAACAACGAATTTAATAATTACGATATAAATTGTAAAAATAATATCTCCAAATTTTAACCTATATTAGGAATATTTTTACTAATATTATATTATATTTTAATAATAACCTATTTTTGAACCTTTTTCATCAATTACAAACACATAAAATATTATGATGTGTTTGCCTGGTTTAAATTTCCAAAAACCCATTTGATTAATCCTTGATAATTAAATTTCATGGGAATCGCTAGTGCTCACAATCTATTGTAAAAATAAGTATTATTTCTTTTTTTTGTTTCATAAATCAATTTCCTAAAAAATATTTTATGATATAAAATTAAATAATTTTTTAATACATTTATAAATAACATCAAATTAAATGGAATTTGTATTTTTGATCATATTTCATGATAAATTATATGGACAATTATATTCATCGTTATAAAAATAAAATACTAAATAAAAATTTAGTAACCATTTTAAGGACTATAATAATTTAATGGTGTTAAATCAAGGGGCCAATAACTAAAAAACATTAAATATATATAAGAAATTGATTTTTAATGGATTTTAGGGTCTCCCTTCATTTAATGACCATTTAACAAAATATAATTGATCCATATCCATAGAAATTATTATCTTTTTAAATTATGTAATAAGTGCTAAAAAATGTTACTCCATTCATTTATATAAGAAAAAACTAACACCCATTAATTTCATACAAAAATAAATTATTAACCCAACATCCTACAAAAATTACTTCAATAATATTCCATTCCAATGCTGGGTAATTTAAGGTTAATAGTGGTCAACTAAAATCTTTAAATATGAATAATGCTTCAAAGAGTTTGTATGATTCTCCCCTATAGGTATTATCTTCATATTACTGTTTCCCATTTATACTTATTTTAATCCACATCTCAATTATAATTTACATCCTTTCAAAGATCAAAATAATATCTATTTTTAATTGATATATTATAAAAAATATCATCAATTACTTGGTATCATCAGTTATTTTTAATTGGAATCATTAATTACTTATAGAATGTTCATGTTTTGGTCACTGTAACCACTAAAATGATTGATGAAATAAATTTTCATCAGGGAGGAAAATTGAAAATTAATTACTAGTCTAGTATAAAATTGTTTTTTATATAATTTTTTAATATATATATTTATATTATTTTTACTATACTCATTATAAATTCTATGTATTTTAATCATTGAAAATTATAGAAAAATGTGTGATATGTATTTTATCTTTTGGAATAATACTATGATGTCCATGATACTGTTATAAGAAAATCATATATTATTAATAAGAATTTATTATTCAGAATTTTCTATTATTATTCTGACTAACTCATTAACATGGAATTATAATTGGAATAGTAAAACCAAACAAATTATGAACTCTACTAACACCAATGATTGATGTTAAATAAACAAGAAATAACAATTTAATTAACTAATGTAAATGATTGAAATAATTTGTGAAAATTATTAATAAACTTATTAAAATGATATAAATTTACTCTATTATTATTATTATTTAAGTGTTTGGATAATTCATTATCAAGTAATAATGCAATGTCCAGGTTTATGGACATAATTTCCATTCCTCAAAAAATATTTCCAGAGATAAAACATGTAAATTAATTTTTGAATATTTGTTCTCTATACCATTTTTGAATATAATAAAAATTAAAATTTTATTCAGGTTATATGAAATTCTATTTAGTGATTTCCAACCATGTTTTTTTAGTATTTTACTGAAATTCAAAAAGGGTTCATTAACTCATTTTATGTTCCTTGAGACATATATTTTCTACATTGATAATTTTACACAATTTTTGTGTTAATTATAATAAATGATTATTTTTAGTCTATATCACCTATTATTATGTTTCTTAAATTTATATGACTTAATATATTCCTTGATATATTCATAGGTCCCATTATATGTTCATGGTAATGGGTTTTGTGAACTCTATTTACATTCATTAGTTTCAAATATTTGTTTATGGACACTATTAATTTTTGATTTATTTAATCAATCATGGTATTAATAAATAATTTTTTTTCATCTTTATTTTAGAAATATACATTTTCATATCGTCAAGTTATTCATTGATTTATTTATAACTTCATAAAAATATAATGTTTTTATGAATAATTTACATTCTTTAATATGTTTATTTTCACCTTATGTAAATATTAGTTCATAATATTGGTTTTTACTTATCAAAGAATGGAATAATAATATTTCTTATCTATTTTATTCATCCATACTAACTTAATCTCGAATCCAATATAATATTTTAGATCATTCATTGATGTGAGGTTTTTCTTTAAAAAATTACTTATATAATCAGTTATTTGCTTTCATGGTCATTCATTTTTATTTTATACCGAGAAGACCAGAAAATTACTTGTAATTTTTTATTTAATTTTAATTTTTACAAGTCTTTGAAAATTGACAGTAAATGAATCTGAGGCTGGGTGTGACTGGAATGAATTTTTTAATTTTTTAGGGAAGGTTTAGAAAACGCGCTGGAAAGATTTTCATCTTTTGAACCGATGCTCGAATTAAAATAATGAGGGAACCATTGAATCCGCATTGCCGAGATTCGCATAAGGGAATTTTCTCAACAACTGAATTAGGTTAGAAGAAAAATCTAAATTTTGGTCTTTAACAAAACATTTTATTTCTTGTTCTCTATCAGATGAGTGTCGGTGGTGGGGACCAGTGACTAGTCAAAGAAATTAATTTTTTGAATCACTTATTTTAAAACTGCACTATTGTGATATTAAGTGGTTCATTTATTAAATAAACCTCATTAATTCTTTGATATGTTACTCACCTTTCTTCCTCCCATTTAAATGGTGCTCAGGGTGGGGTTTAGGCCTGAATTCTTAAAGTGAGAAAAAACATGCGATATCATGTGGCGACATTCGCCGACATAGGATAGAGGATTGTGTGCTAAAAATTTGGGATCTACGAATGTCGACGACTCCATCCAACATGGATCCTATTCCCACTATGACCCCAACACCTCCAGCGTATCTCGATGTAGGGGTTCTTGTTTATGATATTGGGATATTCCTCCTTCTTCCATTTTTGATTTATATAAAGAACACAGATCAACTGAATAATGGGTTGATCCATAGATAGTTTATTAAACAAAGGAGGTTTATTTGGGGTTACAATCTCGGAGTTATTTCTAAATTCATTGATTATTGCTAACACACCTTGTTAAAATGCTAATGCGGAGGGCGCATGCCATTCTGAAGAAGGCACTCACCCTCTGCTTATCTTTTTGTTCATGGGTTTATCGTGTGTAGCTTAGAAATGTAATGAAAAGGAATATATTGGGGTCATGAATTTGTGGATGTGACCCAAGAGGCTTGTAGGCACAGACATAACCCAGAAAGGACCATGGTAGCATGCGCAGTGGCTGTGGAAATAACTGTAGGTGTGCCATGCCGGCAGTAGCAGGTGGATTCCCGAGGCAACCAGCCACTGGTTGTGGACCGATAGGGAGTCATCACGTGCCCTGGTGTCCAGAGGCAACTGGACATGCAGGATAAGGGCGACGCCCATAGGCGCCCCAGGTGGTCGTAGCCATAGCCAGTGTGTGGCTTCATGAGGGGGCGGCAGGGCCCCGTGCTGTACCACGTTGGCTAGAGATCGGTCGGACACATTGTTGACCATTGTACACGGTAGGGCAATAACCCCCCGACAGGATGAAATGACCCCGCATATATGGGGCTTGATAGAGACGTGGGCTACCATCAGGTGGATACAGTCTTGCCAAACGGGTCGGTCCCACAGCCCAGCGGTCCAGAGCAGGTTGACCAAGCCCCACTCGTCAGGCCTAGCCAACCGCGGCCTTGGGCCGCAAACCAGCGAGGCCGGCCTCAATGGGCCAGATCCAATGAACCGGGCCTATCCTTAATGGTTCAGACCATGGAGAGTACATTGAAACCCCCTAATTTGTTGCGTCTTGCCAACCTAACCGAGTCGGACCAGGCCCAGACCCAACCGACCCCCAAATAAAGAAAAGTCCATAACTGATGAACCGTGTGTCTGTTGTACACGCCGTCAGTGGCATTGGGACCCCATTTGGAAAGAGATATGTTTTGAATATCCCACCTTGCTTGACCGAACCGGGATGGACCAAGGTGTGATCACCCCTATTTCACTGAAAGGGGTGTAACTAACAGGTCGAGCATCTGATCTATGCGCTATCGATGGCATAAGGACCATTGTGACAAGTAGGACCATTGGAGTTACTCAAGGTGTGTTTTAACGAATATTGATGGGCAACCTGGGATGGATCATACTTGAATATAATCGATGCCTTTTTAAAAATGTGCCCATATCTCATAGACCGGGTATCGGATCGACGCATTTTCTTCGACGTTGGGACCCCTATAATGCACTAGTCCCTTGGGTATGCTTTTTCCAGGACTATGTACTGGTTGAAATATGACCAATGTCTGTAGTAGAAAACACTTCTATAGATCAAGAGTGCTTCGTGTGGGAATCTAGTTATTGTTAGAAACATGAAGAAGAAGAATGAATAATATAGATAATCATTAGAAAATCTTGAGTGGGATAATCTAGATATATGACTAATCATCCCTACCATTGTACCAACCGCCAAAACGGGTCAGCACCAGGGACCAATACATGCAACTCCTACGATCAATATGGGTTAGCACCAGCGACCAATATATGATAGCACCTGCAACCAATACGGTTCAACATTTAGAGACCAATATGGGTTATCATACAGTGACCTATATGGGTTAGAAGTAGAGTTACTACGAATAAGATGATATGGATTTACGACTAGTCATCCCCATCCCTATAACCTTGAAGTTATACAATTATAATGAGCTATCACTTTTGTATTTTTTTCATGATTTAAATCATGCTTGTTATTTTACCTTTGTGGTATTTCTTGAGATGTTCCCCTTTTTGGATGATTAAGAGACCATCATGATATCGGTGTCCCCTACTGAGTTGTTATACTAAACCATGCACAGGTTCTTCCCACACATGTGTGTCTGGTGCAGACTACTCACGCTCTGAGGAAGACATTGGAGGTTCGAGACATGGTGGAGCGTGGTGTGAAGACTTCAGTCGAGATCCTATTCTTCGACTTCAGACATAATGCTACTACAAACCAGGTAGATCTCCATGGAAGATATGACACCTATTTATTTTCTTTTCAATTCCATGGGCTTTAGTTTCAGCAAACTATTTACAGTTTACATTTTTACTTATGGTTGTACATTACTGTCATGGTTATACCTTACTTTTGTAGTGTTTTTACTCCAATTTTCCTTTTGAGTGTGTACTACTCTTTAAGGTAATGCCTTCCCTATAAGGGAAATGTCTTCTGGTGTTAGTCACTAAAACCTGGCCTATATAAGGTGGTATTGGGGTAGTTTTGTCTGGGACTCATGGGACGGTTGGTGACAAAGTGGTTTCAAAGGGAGTTAATTTATACTAGAATAACTAAAAGTATATTTTTAATGAGGGAATGATGTAATATGTCTTGAGTTGTGATTTTAGTACAGGGAGTCTAGAGTTGGTGCAGAGGTCTACGTATAAATAAACTAGGACCTTTTATTGTTTTTTCATAATCAAAACATGAAAACACCAGTTTGTAGTGTTTTGAAACGTTTCATGAACATTCGGGAGTCAGCTCACCAGGTATAACTCATTTGTCATGGAACCTCTGTTTCATATAGGATGCCTCCATGAATATAGTTATCTAGTATTTCAGTTAGATATTGTGACAGTGGCCAATCGAGCATTGAGGCTTTGGTATAGGGAAAACTCACAGTGGTGGAACCATTGGTTGGTGTAACAGTAGCACCACCACCTGTTTAGTAGATGATGCTACCAGTGTATCACGCACGCTGGCTGAGTGCGTTACAAGAGTTCCAGAGATAGTGTCCTTTGACGTGTCAAGGTGATATGTACCCCTAGCTAGCAAAGGACAGACATGAGGTGGTTTCGTGGGACTTTCTCTTTGTATAGACACCTATCGAGCAGATGCAAATATATGACGAAGGGCTTCTTCAAATCTATACATGAAGATGATGGAGCTCGATTCTCCAAGTGCATGAGGTGATGACCCTTACTTGTTCAGACTTTGAGAGCCTTTTCAGAGCATAGTTAATGCCAACAACACTATGATCTATGCGTATTCAGGAACTACTACATCTGCAGTAGCGCAGTTAGACTGTGCCTCAGTACTCGAGGAGATTTACTCTCCTCCCCAAATACTCCACTGAACTGGTACATGATCCTTACATCAAGCCCCAGACCATTGAGTAGGGGATCTGAAGATAGATCAGAGCTGCGACTGTTTTTCACAGCAGCCTGATGCATGCTGGGGTGTTCGAGAGAAAATTTTCCAATGTTGAGCTTCCTTTCTGAGCAGGCACTGACCGTGAGAGCCCCTATCAAATGATAGGTTTCAGAGTCATCTACATCTTACAGTATATAGATGATGCATAATGCCATGTACGATGGACCTTCCGAAGGGTGACCCAGGGATGTGGGGTAGAGGTGTGAGGATCAAGAGGTCGAGGAAGCCACTAGAGAGGAATGTTTTGTTCCTCCTTTGGGGTCATTGTAATAGAGATCGTGATATTCAGAGACCCAGCATAGATGATCAATAAAAGGTGTAGGGGCCAACAAGGTAGCCAAAGCGGTAAGAACATGACTGTCATCCAGGCAGCTGATGAGGAAGAGGAGCAGTACTTGTAGAGGGAGGTGGTCGGGGTAACCAGAGAATACCACCACCACCCCCATGAAGTCTTCCACGTGCTCAGGTGGAAGGTGAATATGGACATGCCAAACTACAGGCAGTAGAGGCTCACAATACTGACTCCATAAAATGATACAAGGTATGATATGTATCCTCTCTACATTAACAATAACATTTATCAACACATGTGGTAGAAATTCATTCTATTTGGTAAAATTAGTTTGAGACTCTAAGATTCTAATAGATATTTTATCATGAAATTTTAATTTGGATAATCTTATGTGAGGAGATTCGGTGGTCACAGACTAGTTCTAATAGTGTGATCTTACTTTCGGAAGAGAGGGTTTTAGATGGGATCTTCTAGTAGAGGCGTTGAATCCCTACGACGTCATTCTAGGCATGAACTGGATATCCACAATTCACACATAGATTAATTACTTAAGGCATACAATGTGATGTACATACATAGATGGATGCCAGTTTCCTTCTCTGTTTTGAAGAATAATAGAATAGTAAGACATGGACTTGCACTCAAGAGGGTGCATCTGATTACATATCAGCTGGCTTGCATGAACATCGACTCAGTGGATGAGGTGGGTCCACAGTTTCTTGAGGGGGTGGATGAGTACGAGTTCATCATTCCCTAAGATGTCCCAGGACTACTCCCTCATAGAGAGTCAGACTTACGCATTTACATATACCCATGAACATCACTAATATCAAAACCAGCTTATCGGATGGCCCATATGGTGCTCGAGGAGTAGAGGGTACAATTGGAGGACTTATAGAAGAAGGGATTCGTAAGGCATATTATTTCTCAATGGGAATCCCCGGTGTTGTTTTCCATGATGTCAAATGGAACTATGAGGCTATACGTGGATTTCTGGTTCCTAAACCCAGTGACCATGAAGAACAGATGTCTAATTCGATGGATTGATGATCTATTTGATCAATTGATATGAGCAATGTGGTTGTTGAAGATAGAACTCAGATTATACTATCATTATCTTAGGGTACCTGATGAAGATGTACCGAAGTCAACCTTTAGATATCGATATGGACATTAAGATTTATTTTTGATGCCTTTTTGCATGACCAATGAAACAGTAGTGTTCATGGTGCTCATGAATAGGATCTTTCAGCCATTCATTGATCACTTTGTGGTGGACATCATCGATGACATCTTGGTGTACTTAGCGTCAAAGGAAGAGCACACAATACACAAGAGGATAGTTATAGAAACTCTCTGAGAGCACCAGTTATTTGGGATGCTCTAGAACATTGAGTTATAGATATTGAAGGTCCAATTCTTAGAACACGCCATCTCAGAGGCTAGAGTTATAGTGGATCTTGTAAAGATCAATGAAGTAATTTATTGGGAGCCACCAAGTAGAGTTACTGAGGTTCATAGCGTCCATGGATTAGTAGTTTTCTATAGAAGGTTTGTAACTAATTTATCTAGAGTTGAAGCCCCTTATATTTACTTGAATTAGGAATGGAAACCCTTTTTGTGGTTATATACATGCCAATATAGTATTCAATAGCTATGGAAGATCTTTACTAGTGCTCCCATCCTGAGGTTTCCGAAGGAGGGCACTGACTACATGAATTACTTCGATGAATCAGATACCAAACTCTATTGTATCTAGATACAATAATATGTAGTGATTTATTATGGATCAATACAACTAAGGCCTCTTTCATAGAATTATGTGACCCACAATTTGGAGTTGTAAGCAGTAGTCTTCGCACTGAATACGTGGCGACAGAACTTTATGGGAGAAGATTTAATTATTTTTTCTCACCATAATAGACTCAGATATATCTTCACAGAGTGTGATTGGAATTAGATACAATGATGTTGTATATTGGACCTTAATGACTATGAATTTGTGATAGTCTACACTCCTGGGAAGGGGAAGATTGTGTCAGATATACTTAGCTGGAGATTGAGTTTGTACCTACCAAACGATGCATTATAGAAGTTATCATCGCTTCAAATATCCTACGTGGATATATACTAGAAAGTCTACCCCCAATAGATGGTTGTTTCGCTTCCACCCCTTCAGTGAGTCAGGGTGGCATAAATCAGAGATAGTAGTTACGAGATTGAATGGGCATAGATATCATCAAGCCATCACCTGACAGATATTGTAATGTTGTGTAACAGGATATCCTTCTCAGAGGCCATAGAGTTGTATCTGTGGCGCTACGAGAGGAGGTACTGGGGGAGTTCCATACATCCCCTTGGAAGTATATCCATACATGATGAAGATGTATCAGTACATCCATAGTCAGTACTAGTGGCCATGGATGTAAAAAGATGTTATGATGTTTGTTTCTAGATGCCTCACTTGCCAGAAAGTGAAGGATGAGTACTAGGTACCAGCAGGAATGACCCAAACCATTGATATACTAGAGTGTAAGTGGGATGAGTTATCAATGGAAATCGTGATCGGGCTACCACATATGTCCAGAGGGAACGATACCATCTAATTGATTGTTATCTAACTCACCATGTCGGGACAATTATTTACTATTAGATGGAATGGTTCATTAGTGGTTTTGAGACGTCTCTACCGTTAGGGGATCACACGACTTCATGAGGTACCTTTGTCAATAGTCTCAAACAGTGACACATAATTAACTTCTAGGATGTGAAAAGTAGTACATGAGATATTCGGGACTCATTTTTTCTAGAGCACATCTTTTCACCCACAAACATATGCTCAGACTGAGCGGACCATCCAGACCATGGAGGGATTGTTTCATGCATGTGTACTACATTTTTGTCAAAGTTAGGAGAACCACCTATTGTTGGTAGATTTCTCTTACGAAAACATCAATCACTCCACCATTTTTATGGAAACTTTTGAAGCATTGTATGGATGGCTATTCAAATATCACATATACATGACAAATCTAGGAAATCTAGAACTCATGGGAATATAGATGGGACATGCTACCACTAAGAATTTGTGGTCCATCATAGTGTGGATGAAGACTGCACATGGCTGAAAAAATTACTATGCTAATCGTTGATAGAAACAACTAGTGTTCTCGGATGGGGAACATGTATTCTTGTGAGTTTTCTCTTTATGGGGACTAAAGAGATTTGGCAGAGGCGACAATATCTCACCGAGGTTTAAAATACCTTTCCTGGTAATTCGATGGATTGTTTCAGGGTCATATAACTTAGAACATCAACCTTAGTTGGAGAGGGTGCATGAAGTCTTCCACGTATCCCAGTTGAGGGGATACGTGCATGACACATCTCAACTTATCGACCATGGAGAGCAAGAGATAGATGACAAGGAGACTCTTGCAGAGTACCCTGTGGAGATAGAGGATCGATAATAGTGGATCCTTCATGGGTGGTCGATAACATTGTTGGCATTCTGTGGAAACACGAGAATCTCCATTAGAGAAAATATGCTCCATAGGCTCATATGCATGCCCAATAACCCTCTTTGATTGTGTATCCTTGTTTTGATTTCGAGGACATAAATCCCAGAGTTAGTGAAAATGTAAATACCCAAAAATTATATGTATTTTTTGTTAAATTATTTGTGATTTTTACAAGTATATGAAAATTGACGGTGCATGATTACGATGGATGATCTGCCCGGAATGAATTTATGAACATTTATTAAGGTACATTAATTAAATATGAGGGTGGTGTCTTCTATCTTTTGAAGTAGTTCTTGGATTAAAAATATGAGGGAACCAATGAATCCTTAGTTCCATGAAATGATTAATGGATGCTTCACTTCAACCACAATCTTTTGGGAGAAAACAAAATTTTTTTGGACTTTACAAAAAAATATATCATTACAAGTTATTTTATTTATTTTTCTTCAGAGGACGAGTGGTGGTGGTTGGGACTGGTGACTTGTCAAACCAATTAAGGGATAGAATATTTTTTTTGATACCACACCATGGGGGAATTAGAGTATCATTTGTTAAATGAACATCATTTATTCCTCATTGCACTTCTCACCATTTCAACTAATACAACAATGGAGCTCGAGGGTGGGTTTTGACATGACTTATTTGAATGAGGAAATTGTGGCAATGTATTCCAGCGACATCAACTATAATAGGGTCGATGCTCGAGCAGCAACAATCTAGGATCAATGAAATAAGAAGACTCCATCCAATGTGGATTCTCCTCCCGTCGTGACCACGACACCTCTAGAGAATCTTGAGGTAGGGTTATTTGTTTTTGATATTGTGATATTCCTCCTTCCCCTATTCTTGATTTATATGAAGAAATCACATCAACTAACCAACGAGTTGATCCATAGATCATTATATTAATAGAAGAGGTTGATGCAAGGTTGCCAGTCAAGACTTATTTTTAAATTCTTAGATTGTTGCTAACACCCATTTTAATACGCTTACACGGAGGGCATGGTCCAATCTGAAGAATTCCCAGACCATCTGTAAATATTTTTATACCTGTGTCTCCTGTGCACTGCTAGGAAATTTTAGGGAATGGAAGATATATGGGTAACATAGTGGAGGTGGTAACCAGACAGGCTCGTAGGTACAGACGACACCAATAACAGATCACCATATAATGTTCGGTGGCCCGTGGAAAGAACCGCCAGTGCACCAAGACGACAATGGCTGGAGGAGATTGCCTTCAACCTGTTGTGGGCTGTGGGAATGTAGGCTTCCATTGCGCAACATGGTGTCCGAAGATGGATGGCCCGATTCGGCCACATAGGAGAACGATGGTGCCTGTAGGTGCCACAGGCAGAATTAGCTATGGCCAGGGGACTACGGAAAGAGGGTGTGGCGTGGTCCCATGCTACGCCATGCTGGCTTGAGAATGGTTGGACACCTTTTTCGACCTTTGCAGAGGGTGGGGTAGTGCCCCACAAGATGGATGATATTTCCCTATGTCCATGGGGAAACCTGGATATGTGCTCCACTATAAGGACGATGCAAGACTGACATGGGTCATACGCGGGCCAGCCGAACGTGCTGGACTCGCGACCCATCAGGCCCGCAAGGGTGGGCCGAGACCCACTTAGTAGGGAAGGCCAATCATGGCCCGACCACGCAAACTTGCCGAGCCTACCCTAATGGGAAGGACCTAGTGAACTGGGCTGACACATAATGGGTTAGACCCGATCAGGGTAAGGTTGACCATGGGACACGTTGCGTCCGGTCGGCCTGACTGAGTCAGAATGGGCACAGACCAAAATGTCCCCCCAATAATGAAACACCCATAACTAAAGAACCAAGTTCATGTTTGAAACACTATCAATGATGTTGGGAACCTTTTTGGGAAACTGTCCCTTTTTGAATATTTCAACGGGCCTGACCGAGCTGGGTCAGACTGAGTTGTGATCACCACTGTGTAACGGAATGGTGTGTTACTTACAGATTGGAGTCCGATCGACCCGTAATATATGGAATAAGGACCCCTAAGACAATATATTCTTTTAGATATACTATATACGTTCTCTGATTTAGTTTGATGTGTGAAATGGGATGGTTCACATATGAATCCAAACGGGTCCTTTTTACAAAAGTTCCCATATCTCAAAGATCGGTCATCTGATCGATGCACTGTCTATAATGTTGATACCCCTATGACGGGTGTCATACCTTGGGTATGATTTTAGTGGGAATTCACTCCAGTTAAAATATGACCGATGGCATGATGAGAAAAGTCTTTTAGAGACCAGGATAGCTTCGTTCAGGAATCCTTTGGCTGGCTGTGACATGATGAATAAGAATGACTAATTAGGTTCAGCATCAGAAACTCTAGAGTGAGATGATCTTGCTGTTCGACTAATAATCCATACCTCTATACTAGCAAGAAATACAGGTCATCACCAATGACCAATACATGTCAAAACCATCGACCAATATGGGTCAATATCTGTGACCAATACGGGTCTGCACTAGAGTCCAATATGATTCAACATCATGCAACCAATACATGTCATCTTGCAGTGACCTATATAGGTCAACTGTTGAGTTACTATGGATATGATGATTTAGATTTATGACAAGTCATTAATATTTCAGTATCCTTGATGTTATATCATTAGAGTGAGCTCCCTCTTTTTATTTCTAATTCATGATTTAGATCATTCTTGTATTATTATATTTGTAGTATTTCTTGGGAATTTTTCATTTGTGGATTACTCAGAGTCCTTTGGGGGTCTCGGGGTCCCCTACAGAGTTGTTATACTCACCCCTGCATGGGTTCTACCCGCATGTCTTTGTCTGGTGTAGACTAGTGATGCTTCGAGGCATAACTTGGAGGTTATGGATTTGGTGGAGCTTGGTGAGATGGGAGCGTTCGAAATCCTCTTCTTCAATAACAGACATAGAGCTACAACCCTCCATGTAGAG
This sequence comes from Viscum album, assembly GCA_963277665.1. Taxonomy (NCBI): domain Eukaryota; kingdom Viridiplantae; phylum Streptophyta; class Magnoliopsida; order Santalales; family Viscaceae; genus Viscum; species Viscum album. The sequence continues at coordinate 1,007,579,461 of OY728159.1, forward strand.
CTCTAGGGTAGATGTGACAACTGTTTTCTTTATTTTTTGTTTCTATGTCTTCTATTTCAGAAGGCTGTTTATGGTTTGTTTTTGTTTTTGTGTTTGTACATTATTTTTGTGGTTATACCTTATTTTTGTTGTTTTGTTAACTTAATGTTTCATTTTTGAGTGTGCACAGATCTCTAAGGCAATCCCTTTCCAGTTCGGGAAAAGCCTCCGTGTTCTAGTCACCTAACCCTATCCTATGGAAGGTGGGCATGGGGTAGCCACATTTGGGCCCTATGAGAAAGGTCGGGACATAAACTATATATTTACTTAAGAAATATTTTTTTATTTCAATGGTTCAATTATTTGGGAGTCATAAAATATGATTTTTTTATAAATTACTGCAACTGTTTTTCTTAATTTTTTGAAGGTAACATATTAATCATTCATTAATTTATCATATAAATTTGGGGTTTTATGATACTTTTTTTAATTTTACATTGAATTTTTTCCCAATACACCACAAATATATCTATTCTATTTTAATATTCATAATCATCTTCTATTTTCTTCTATGATATATTTATTTTTGGAACAAAACAATATAACAAGTGATTTTATTTTATTTTATACCATTTAATATTATAATGAAATATATTACTATTCTGTTTGGATTTCATGATCAATATATGATTCTTTCTTCTAGAACATGCAATTATTCATTATCATTATGTGATTGGTGGGTTTCTATATAGCCCTCCAATAAAATGGTTAATGATTTATATGTAAATAGGTTATTATGGGGAGTGAGTCTTGATACTCAATCAAATGTGGATTGAACGTACTAATGCATGATCCACCATTTTATGGGGTTCATGATGTTATTCCTATTTCACTATGTTTGTGATGTTGATTATAATAATCAAGACTTATCATTTGATTTATTTTTTCTTAAGATTATTCAATATATATTTGATATTCACATTGTCTATATTATGTTTTATATATCGTGGTTCTTTTATTATGTTTCCGTTTTCCTATGACATGGTATATATATTAATTTTTTAGATTATATGACCTTATATAATGCCTTTTGGAAAACTCATATTGTTCCATGGGAATTTTATTTTTATTTTTATTACATTCTAATAGTCAAACTCTCCCTGGCTCATTTATAATATTTCTTTTATGGATCTATTGATATTACTACTTTTATTTTTAACTTCCCCATGGTATGACATTTGTTATTATAATTTGTATAAATTTTCTTTTAGATAATATTGCATGATATGTTTAATTGTTATTATAAAATAAGGTGTTCCATAATTAATGGGAAAAATATCATTCTAATAGGAATGAGATGAGTTTTAATTTTTCTAAATTTTTTTAAACTATAAAAATTAACCTATTTGTATGAAATTGAAACAATATTTTTTTTGATATTTTTTTAATTATATTTATTATTGGATATTTTCCATTTCTATTATTTATTGTATGTAAAAAATATATTTTACCACTAGATTTGAGAGTGTTGATTGATGGTTTTTCAATATCCCAATACATTATGTTTCTATATTGATTATAAACCAATATAAAATGGAACCAACTTAAACCCTTTTAATAGGTCTTGTTTTTACTAACTAACTATGTATGTAGGTTTTGTGTCAAGTTGTTTTATAAGGATTGATGAATAAAACATGAGGAGTTTCCTTGATAAACAATATTTGGATGTAAAAAATATGTAGATTTAGAATTTATTTCAATACATTATATCACACTTAAATTGGTTACTATAATTTAGTAGAAGAAATAATCTCATCCTCATTATGAATGTATAAGTGGGTTTCATATTATTAAAGAAAAATCTTGTGATTTAGCTCTATTGAGTACATGCTTTTTTTATTCATTCCATTTTTTATTAAAATTGTAAGATGTGATAACAAATTTAGTTCAATTTATTAATATCATTATTATATTTTGATGATAAATAAAATATGAAGATTTTATTCTTAAAAAAATATATTAAAAATATAAAATTCTTAAATGGATTCTATTAACTGAATTCTTAAAGTTTCTTTATTGTATGAAAATGTGTATTTTCCATTAATGGGATAAAATTAATGAAATAGATTTCAATTTTCTGACATAGAACAGTGAATTAAAATTAAAAATAATTTAATTATATTTTTTAATGTTTTGTGTGTAGACATGGTGATGGAATGACATATCACATTGAGAAGGGAACAATGTATAGAGATTCATGGACGGGGTGATTTGGGAAATTCATAATTCAAAAAATACATCACCATTATGAAAATGCAAAAATAATATAATTTCAAATGTAGATTATAATTTATCAATATTTATTGATTTTAATATTTATGAATAAATAGAAAAAAAATTATTATTTTTTCAATTTTTGAATTGCCACTCCCTAATTTTTCTATGTGAGCAGAATCTATGGAAATCCCAAGCCATATTTCTCCATCTATCAGGATGCATCCACCAATCATCCAATTATAACCCTCTTGAGTTTGTATAGAAGAGAATAATAGACCACAAATCATGACTCCAATAGGCCATTTGTTGGTAAATACAACCGAGGATGTAAAATATAGACCATAAAAGTAATTACCATAAATAATGATATTAAGGAAAAGAGATAAACTGGGAACCAATAATAAAAAATATAAAATATAAACCAAAAAAATTTCCTATTAAAATAAATTCCCATTAAAAATTTAAATACATAAAAAATATTTTCACAAAATATTGTTCCAAAATATTACTATAGAGAATCACCAACATATCACTATACTACATGATAGAATATACCATCTCAATAACCAAATCCTTCTCTATAGCCTAATGATTATTTTATAGATATATATATATATCTAAGTATCTGTGTCTGTGATCATAACATGTATTCTCAATAGGCTAATCTTCGATTCCTCTCATGAAAAATTATGAAGGACATAATAACACTCCTGTGAACATGTAACAAAAGAAGAAAAACAATATGGTCAACTATACATTCTCATTCTCACCATGGATCTCTAATAAATTAACATATAATATATAATATCATAATATCATAATATCTTAATAATATAATAACATGTTACTTGAATCCACTTCTATACTAGTTTGGAACACTCACATCATAACATCTGGCATCCAATGCTCTTATGATTTAAATAGAATATTTTTTATCCTAATGATAATTTTATATATGTAAATATCTTATAAAATCATCATTATAAACAACAAGATTAGGTATAAATAAATCTAAATCATCCTAAATACACATTACATCCTCCTCACATCTATTACCATCACTGTATGGTATAATTAACAAGATGTAAATCACATTCATTCCTCCACCAACATTAGAATTCGACCAACATGCCCCTATTTCCCCAAGTTCTATATGTAATTAGTTTACAGGGATGAACTATTTATAATACATCAATCCAAATCATCCAATATATTAGTGGAAAACACATAAAAACCAAAACCTTTTGGAAATCAGGGAGCTTTTATAATTTGGTTGGGGAGTATATAGAATTAAAAATAAATTATAGGAATATAAATATACACATAAAAAATGACATTTTCTGACACACAATCAATAATATAAAAATTATTTTACTAGACAGCTTCAAAATTACTACCCATCAACAACAAGTATTTAATCAACAACACTACGGTCAATGTACCATATGAATCCATCCTTATAGATAACTAAAACATTATTTTTAATAATATCTAAAATAGCTAAAAAAATTATTGAGATTTACATTTGATCATATCATTAATTTAATTATAAATATTTAATGAAAACCAATTATTAAGGAAAAAACCACTCTTTTCATGTTACCTTTCAATATTTATTAAACAGTTAAAATCATTAAAATTTTGTATAATATTATTTCTCCCCATATAACAGTATTTCATTTTAATTTTTAATCCATTATATCTAATTCCAAAAAAAATCAATATCATTGATTTACATCACTAAAAAATACTTCATTATTCTCTATGATCCCACAAAATAATTAATGTTCTACAATAATCATCCTTGAATAAACCATCTTATATTGAGTTAGTAGAAATTATTTGTACACCCTATAAAATAGGAACCATAATCCTCACCCACAATTCTTTAACTAACCATCTAACCATATTTATAATATTAGAATCCATTAACCATAAAAACTCTAATGCCACCGCATCACAAAAATATTTCTAACTACACACACAGAGCACATATCAACAAAATAATCACTGAAAAATTACAACCACAATATTTCTTAACATATATATACGTATATAATGTGAAAATAAAATACAATTTCTATTCTAGGATAATATATAATACATTTTTACCTTCAAGAATTATCATACTATAAAGGAAATTTATCCAAGCTTATATACACTTTTATCTCAATGTTTCCATAGAAATAAACTAATAAAAATACATGGTCTCATAAAAACATGAAATATTTTATAAAATATAAGAGGCTTAGTAATAATAGAATAACAAGGATGATACCAAAACTCATTATCAATTGTTAAAGGTAACATTTTAATCACATTATACTTTTTATCCATAATGTTATCAAGAATAAAAGAATAAAAAGTAATATTCAATGAAATAACATAGACATATAGTGAAACCACACATGTTGAACTTTTATTACAATTTATCGATATTATAAAAAATAAATATTTGAAGGGATGATTAATTATAATTTTTAACATATCATGAAATATGGTTATCCTTAATTTTTTTCAAACAAAAGAGTTATTAGAAAATCATTATTCGCGAGCATAATATTTGGAATACCACTCAAAAATATTCATGGAAATAAGGATCCACCAATACAAAATTTAAAGCAGAACTCTCTCAAAAATTCTCACAACACAACGTATGAAGACATTCTCGAAAATTATATTCATAATTTATAAATATTGGAAAACATTCATAATTATCAGTATTTAATCAGAACGGAAAATAGAAGATTGGAAATAAGTATATTGAGGTAACGACTTTTCAATTCAAGTAATCCATGGAGTTTAAACTATATTGTTGGATATTCATACAAATGAGATATGTATAGATTATACCTAGGATTGAATGGTTAATTTTGAAGAAAAAAATTTGATGATCCATCCATATTTTTATTGTTTATGTTGCATTTTACAATACATGAGTGAATACAATTATAATTTTTTTTGGTATCTGTAACTAAGGGTTTATCAGATTCTCCCAAATTTGAATCGTGCATATCAACAATGTTTCCAATGTATTGAAAACAAATTTTAAAATAATTTACCACAACCATTCCCACCACTATGAAATAAATTATGGAATTTTAGTCACCCAACAAGACACCATGATCCGTCACCATGACATTGGGATAAACCCCCTTCTATTTCTTCCAACCATGTTATGATATTTAACTTGGATTATGCTCTATCTACATGTAATTTCACCCTCATAAAATACAAATCACAGCAACCTATTACACCATCATACAAACAACCCCATTTATTTTAGTTAGTCAGGTTTAAAATGGTTATAATCTAGAAATTCAATTACAAAATGAAAAACAACAACCCATTTAATTTCACAAGAAACCATTTTTAAAAAATGTACCTATAAAAACAAAATGCATAAAAAATTTCCTTTCTGACTTGTTCTATTGTTACTTTCACCAATGGAAATCTATTCTATCTTCTTTAAATCAATTTTCCTATATATTATATAGGGTTTTCTGCATTAATTATAGATGTTGATCAAAAGAATAAAAAATTAATGAAAAATTATGAACCCAGATTTTCTTTCACTCCTCATTGTACATAATAACTCACAAAATGGCTGGGATACACGTTAATCCTTAAAAAATCCAATGATCATTAGTATATAACACTAAAATGGATTTTAGGTTTCTAATCACTATAGTATAGTTGAGTTTTGAAAGGCAAAAGTTTTCCCCCATAATGACTACATTCACCTTATTGAAACCAATAACACCTATGAAAACTCAATTTAATGGGATATAATTTTCTAATTGATTACATGAAATACCTATAAAACTATTCTAAAAAATGCTAATTAAAAAGACTATTATATGATACTGAAGAGGGGAATGATTGAAAATCCAAATCTGGAAAATCCTATCTAAAATGATTCTATGATAAAAAATCAGACACTACATAAGAAGAATTAGGTCTTTAAAATATTTGGAAAACCCCAAAATCACACTCCTGGTGGAAGATACCACTCAACAAGGAATTCCAGATTCACCAAAACACAACAATGCATCTGAATCAAATAATAAACCATTTATATCCTAAATTGATATTTATTCTAAATTGATGAATATTCATAATACAAGTGAAAAATCATAAAATCATATGAATTAGTGTCTTCAGAAAATTTGAAACACACATAAATAGTATAAAAAATATTGTTTTCTCATAATAATTTTTTCATATTCATAACAGTTATTGACATATCATATATAACAAATTTCATCAAATAGAAGGTAAAAGAAACAAAGGAGGATGATGATATCAAATTATCAATATGGTTACACTCGGGAAATGTCAAATTATAAAATAATAATAAGGTTGTATGAAGATGAAGCTAACATTTTAATATTATAACCTACTATCAAGTATCATAATCTTGAGTTCTAGAAGAATTCCAAAAAATACCTTAATAATTAATCAAATATTAAAGTCGCCGAAGGTAGAATAAAAATAGTCATATTAAATTTAAATTCAATGTACAAATAACTATATAAAATCAATACCTTAGTAGTCAGGGATAATTAACAAAACATAAATGGGGACAATATGGGAGGCTACACCACATGGTCTTTACACACCACAATTTCTAATAGAATAGAATTTATTATACTGGAATTTTTTCACTCATCAATTAATTAATGAAGTCATGGTTCACTCTGAAAACCATAATAGAGGAATAATTATACTACCAAATTCAGTTCACATCCAATTTTAGTCATGTCTTATTGAACTAAGTACACTTCCCAACTCAGTAACGTATTACTGAACTGAGTTCACATCTTATTTCTGTCAAATCTATATTAGGTGATATAAATCATTAACAAATATATTAGGGGGAGATATAGGTCCCACCCATCACAAATTGAAAACAAATACATATCTTTTACACACAAATTGAAACCATTCATCATATCATTACTTATAAAAAGAAATGTATTCACTAAATATTTCAACATTACATAACTAACGAAAAAGGAAATAATATTTACAAATAACATGAAATCATAAACATAAAAAACCACCAAAAATGGCTAATATTTTGGAATAATATACCAATTAAATCATAATTTTATAAAATTATGTTATCTTAGATGGATGTTTTTTGCATCACCTGAAATAATTTAAGATAAAACCCACCATTACATTTTAAAATCATTTCATTTTAAGGATCCAAAAAAATTATAATGGAAACCGTTTAAATTTATATAAAACTTATAATAATTTAATGGAAAAAACCAAATATTAAGGGGTAATGAAATGGGGAAACCACCCACATATTATAAGTTATATAACAGTCCTCCCATAATTTTTTTTTCATAAAACTCACAACAATCCTAGTTTGGAAAATGATAAAAAGGATCATGTATAACCATTTTGATAAAAGTTAATCATCTGTAAAAATGAAATTTAAAAAATATAATCAAATATTAAAGAATAAAAAAATTTGAGAAAACATATACTTGGAAGTATAATATTAAATTTAGGGGAACATTAAAAAGGACACTTTTAAAAGAAATTCGTATATTAATAACGGATAATTTATGTAAAAATTAATCAAATGAATTCATTATATTTATTAGTAGTAAATAAAAATAAAAATTTGAAAAAAATATAATTTATTTAAAATACTTCTCATGTTTTATCAATAATAAAATTATCAATAATATAGATATTTTACCTAATGAATGTAAATTGAGTTTAAAATTCCATTACGATGTGATTCCTATTAGATTTTCATATTATAAACTATTATATTATAGTTTAAATATTACTATTAACTCATTAAAAACTATATTCATATTTACAATACCTAATATGATGATTTTATAAGATATTATGAATCATTAATTAATAATGTTTCATTATTTTCATTGTTTTCAGAGCATTAGTTTTATGGTATCATGGTTGGCTCACATGTTTATAAATATGAATGTTTTTTAAATGATAATAGAACACCAGAAGTTAAAGTCTATTTTATTTATGAATATATATATGATCATGTAGTCTCAAAAATACTATTTATTTCAAACTATAAGATGATTCATATGTTAAATTGTTATTTATATATGTTTTGTTTAATTTGGCAGGTTTTTTGAGCATCATAAACTAGTTTTATTTTATTTAATATAATTTTTAAATGATAGTATAAAATTAAAAAATAAGTTATAAAATACATATTATAATATATTTTAACCATATTTATACTTATATGACCGTAAATGAATTATTTAATCGAAAAAATCCAAAAATATTATTCATGATGAAAATAACCGCCATAGTTTGGACAATGGTCTCAATTCATTGAAATATGTAGATAATAAAAGAGATGGATAAATGATATATAACTGAAAATATATTATTCATGAACATACATTATACTATGTTTATTATTATTTTATGGATCAATTTAGAGAATAAAAGGAATAAAAAAGAAAAGAAATTAAGAGATGTTCGTTAATAACGTTATCTCTTGAATATCACCTCCATAAAGGACCCCTTAAAAAACATTGACTTCAAATTTGGGAGATAATATAAGAACATTGAAATGTGGAGTGTGGGACATATATGGTTTGGTATAGATTTAAAAATATTTATGTATTATTAAGCTAATGGGGGTAATAATATTTATACATGAAAAGTTGTGGTTTTATTAGTTAAGTAATAATTAATTTAAATAAAATAAAATATTTGTTGCATTACTTACAAATAATATCATATATGACTAATTTTGTAAAGTATAATTATGGTCTAGAATGATATCATCAACCAATTCAATGTTTTCAGGTATTTTATTATTTAACATTTTAACATTAACCTACTAAATTATTTATACTATACTAGGATAACTCGTTACATTAACATGGTAAATATTTTGATCCTTAAAATAAAAATGACCTTATAACATAATTTATAACCCCCTTTTTTTTAAAATGGACTTTTTAAAATATATATATATATATTAATATGTTTAAATATTATGTTTAAAATTAAACCATAAATTTCTAGAAACTGTAGTTTTTTTTAAAAAAATTGTTTTTAAGCACAAAAATATACTTATAAAAAATTAATGTGTAAATATTATTGGAATTAAATTAATGGTGTTTTTTTACAATTAATTATGTAAGTTTACTTTAGGTTTAGAATCATAGAACTAAATATTAATATAAATAAAATTTTATATTAATAAAAAATTATTTTTTCTCATTCACTAAAAAATTAATTATTTTATAAAATTATCATAACATAAACCTAAGATAATTTTGACATTATGATTCATGAAATGAATTTCATTTCATCATATTTTTTTCTAATTGTTTTTCAAAATTAACTATATTTTGCGAATAAAAAACTAATTAAAATTTTAAAATAATATATATATATATATATATATATATATTTGAAAAAAAAATGAGTTTACTAACAATTATGTGTTTATTTACTAAGAAAAAATAAATTTTTATTAAACATGAATTACACATGTATTTAAGAATATATTTTATCCTTTTTATACCCTTCAATTTAATATCATGTTTATTTCATTGGTGTTAAAATAATAATAATTTTAAGTTTGTTTAAGATTCATGTTTCCTAAAAACAAATCTATTAGGGATATTACATTTATTTAAAATTATAAATACAATTTTAAATTTAGGTGCTACATTCCACATCACTTAAAATAAATTTTTACCTCAAAATTATTCACTCAAATACAAATAGGTGTGAAGCCCTACACCTCGTATAATCCCCCATTTCACATATAGGTTGTTAAATTTTTGGGTTTCACCATGAAACCTTAACTATGTGAGGGGTATTTTTTCATGAAACAATATCTATACAATCCAGAATCCCTATCTTGTTTTCCTAATTTGGAAAAGAATTCTCTATCGATATGACCTATGATTTTTATATAAGTGAAGGATTTGATATTTAATTCATTTGGATATATTATGGGATGAAATTGTGTGCTTGAGATAGTTTTAGTGAAAGTTACTAAATATATACTATTATCGCAATGTGATGAGGTGTTTTAATGGGTCATATAGACATAAGGATTTTTTTACATTCTTTCATATAAGGAAAAAATTATTGAATGTGCTTCTCATGAATAAAAATTTATAGATCATTTCAATGACCATTCCCATTATATTTATATCCACTTTGTGGGATCCTTATATGTTACAGAATGGATATAACCTTATCTATCATATATTATTATTACATAGCACCCAAAATATTTATTTCTACAATATCATTCTAATATACTAGAGTTCTACACTTCCTTCCACAAGGGGATTCAAGGACACATATAAATTATCATAGAAAATATATTATTTGTGTAAAAGTAAACATGATTAAGGTTTTCATAAAAAACATTCAAATAAAAATAAAATAATCTGAAAATATCTTTTACTCTATGAATTATTATCTCAAATTGATAAAATGTTTGAGGATGATACATAGTTATGAAACACAAATCTATTTCAAAATCACGACGATTGATTTTTAAAAACAACAATTTAAATACAATATTATGTTAAAATATAATTTAATATGGAATTACATGAAAACATACCACTTAGCTAAAGTATATTCCTTATTGTGGATAAAAAATAAATTTTCCCTGATAGTAATGGACTTTGATGATTTCATAAAGTGTTCAACTGTAAACCAATATTATCCACAACAAACATACTATTTAATACACATTTATTAAATATTTATTATATAATATTATACATAATATAACCTAAAATATCAAAAATTATTTTAAATTAGGGAATTTGAAACATTACATAAAATTAGAATATTAAATAAAACGTCTTAATTAATTACATCATTTACATGCCAATATTATTCCATCATACAATAAACTACATGAGATATCATGGGAAAATATATAAGAAATAAGTGAGATATAAAGCCATGTATGGTAATTAACATGTCATATCAGTTATATAATAATATGTGTTATAATACATGGGTATCAATAATGAGATAGAATCTAAAACATGGACTATGTGTTATGATATAACATTATAATCCTAAAGTAATCATGGAAAATGTGGAAAATTCATTAAACACGGCATCGAAAACAGAGGTAAAGGATAAATACCTTGAAATCATTATAAATAAAGTACCATTATGGAATTAAATTTAATTCAAATCCCTACATGATTTATATTGAGACTATACAATACCAAATAAATTAAAACACTATATAAATCTTGGGGCACCCATCATATTTATTTCAGTCTCATTCATAAGTATGCCAAATAGATCATACAAAAATGATTCATACAACTTCAAATTCTATTATATGAGTAGGTATTGTTGAATAAATTAATTTATATCCTAATTCAAGTATGTATATTTGTATAAAGGAGAACACCATTGATATAAAATGCATATGGTATTCAGTACAAAAATGTTTTACCAGGAAACTCTATTGAAATTTCAGAAAAAATAACAACATCATTTAAAATTTGGAAAAAAAATGATGTGAGGGTAAATGGTGTCAAAGAATTTATAAATAAAATTGGAAGTAATAGGGATGTATTAAGTCATACAAAAAATTTATAATTTGGAATATAAGGAAAAAATAATTAATCAGGAATAATGAAAAGAAGGCGTGGATCCCCTACATGAGTTTCTAACTGCAATCTCTTGGGAGGATCCTCTTGAGTTATTATATGCAACGTGGGAATAACCTATAGATTTTAGGGAAGGGAAAAAAAGTTCTATAAATTTATTTAGTGATGATAAATGTTTGAATGGGTGGGTTTAGATAGGAATTGAACTGGGAATTCCTTACTGTCTCTCAATAATAGGTTTTGGACTCTATATATCCAAATACAATAACTATACTACATGTTTTCCCATATTTTCTTCTTTATTAGAGTGTTTTTAATAATTTTACAAGGCCTTTATTCTATAATAATCAAACAACAACTTTTCTTATGTGGACGTGAGTCTTACACTCAAAGAAATGATTTTGAAAAGAAAAAATACATTATTTATTGTAGAAGACTTATTAAGGCTCTAATAAACTATTCCAATGAACATAAAATAACATTATTTCACAGGGAAAACATATATTTGATTGTCATCACAATTTAATGTATTTATTATGTTACTTTTGGGTCATTATGATGTCATAATACACCCATTATATTTAACTGGTAATTAGTTGTCACCCAAATATTCCACAGTCTCAGAAGATTAAAAAAATATACTATTGGATAATCTAGAATTTATGTTTTATAAAATAATATTTTATTATCTAAATGATATTATAATTTTTTTTATAATAACTTCTAAAATAAAAAATTTATTTATTGAAAAATGACGGGGTTTCTTTTAAAATAATGGTTTTTAATAGGTATAAAAACCAAAATTGACATCATAAAATTAATATGATCATTTATATGTATTAAAGGAATTTATAATATTTTTATAATATTATTTATTAAAAAAATTCATTAATTAATCAAAATAATGGTTTTAATTGAAATTAAATACTAATTATAAATCCAATTTCTATTTTATTATATAAAAGTATTAAAAATATATAATTCAATGATAAAAATAAAATATAAAAATTATTCAATTGAAACTAAAATATAAATATTCATACTATTGTTTTCTTGGTATATTTTCCATTACAACCCCAAAAAACCCTTTAATGGTATGGTGCATGAATATGGGACTTGTATGGGTGGTTTGATGTAGATTGATTGGGTTATATACTCGATGTTCTTGAACTTCTACCTAAAATAGTTTGGATTTTTCTGACGTCATTGGATTTCATCATGGCTATTTTCAAAGGAAAAGGTCTATGATGAAATATCACATAGAATCTATGATAAATGGGAATCATCAATTATGATACTAGTAGTTGGGGTCATCACATTATTTTTCTGTTATAATTGTAAATTTTTTAACACAAAATTTCTTATAATAATATTTTCAGTGTTCAATGGTTGTATCAACAACTATAAAGAATCAAAAAAATATATTAAATGTGATAAAAAAATAATATAACCGAATAAGTTCATTTGTTTTCTATATACAAAACATATCACAAGACATATAGTTAAGTTTGAAGTGGAATTTTATGGATAAAAATTCACGTTGTTACAATATTTCTCCATCATAAAATTTTCCCATTAAATATTAAATTTCTAGAAGAAAATAGACGTGGGTAACTCTATTTCGTCACCTTCTACTTTTCCGACACTAATTCTTCAAACTTGTGGTTTTTACACCTCATAAATAAAAAGGGAATTTTAATATTCTATAGAACCTAGTCCATATGATCTAAGATATTATTAAACATCTCTTCATCAGAAATATCATTATCCAATGGTACCACCTCATGATTGAGTACATGTGAGGGGTATGGTATGTACATCCTCAGTATGGAAACTATGAATACATCCTAAACATGATATGGGTTTGGTTATAGTTATCGTTTATGTTTTATAGATCAGATACAATCATGGATCACAAAGTGATTTATGTATCATTGACTTAGAATTTCCTTATTCCCAAATCTTATGAGCTTATTCCTTAGAGATACATTGAGAAATATCGTGTCTCTATTGTCAAACTACATGTCTCAACTAATATTTCCTCCATATTTTTTCTGTCTACTTTGATAATCCTTTATGTGAAACTAAATGGTATTAACATTTCCACCATTCCCTCAACCATTTCAAGACCTAGAACTATTCATTCATCAACATCATCCAAACATGTAAGTCTTATGTACCACGTCTAATAAATGATTAAAATGAATCCATTTGGATTTTTGAGTGGAAATAATTTTTTTTATAATAAATAAACCAGATGAAGATATTGATTCAATCCCCATTGGAATTTAATTTAGCATGATAACAATATTTCCACAATAATATTAATAGTATTCTCAGATTGGATATCAGTTTGAGCTAATATGTAATTTTGATGTTCAACATAGTATTTAATATATGTTTTAGATTCTTCCAGAACCTAATGGTAGATCATGGATCATGATCAGATATAATTGATAATGGTGTTCCATGTATACTCACCACTTCTCAATTGTATATCCATATATGTTTATTTAGTGATAATTCCTCTATAGTCTCAATAAAGTGTGTCATCTTTGTAAGAAAATCCAACTCAACTTAGATATAATTATGTCCTCTTGATTACATCATAATACCAATTAAAAATTCAATAGTGATGTTTTCCAATTTCTATGTAGGTATGTGTAATGATTTAAATATTCCACTGGATTTATACCTTCACACCTTCACTAGCTCACATACAAGATGTCTATATGTATATTCTATGATATACTTCTTCTAATTTTCCATCCTGAAGTTCTATCAGGGATCTAGAGAAATCATTAAACATCTTGGATGTATGGTGAATTTCGAGTGTTTCACATCATAAAAAATCTCTTTCTATATATCATGAATTTGTGGGACATAATTTCTGGACCAAAATCTCAAAACTCTATCATCCTTAACAATGTTGTACCAGGATTTCCCCATTCATGTAGTTTCTAGTTTCTTCTGAATTCTCACATCATTTCTTTATGTAGCTGTTATCTTTTACAAAAGATAAGGTTGAGAAATCCTTTTTTAAAATATGTATCATATTATTTCCTTTCTTATTATCACTCCCATAATTTTCAATTCTATGAAGATCATATCCCTCTAAATTCCCGAATTTGGTAAAATTATTGGATACTTAATACATAGAGCATACAACCTGTTATCCAAATACTAATGATTGTAGTGAAATGATTAGTTACAGTCTTTGATCATCCCTAAATATATTATTTTTCACATATTGATCTCTTTATATGTGATTATATACTTGAAATTTTTTTATACATATATAATTCACAGTTCTTCCAAAACAGATAATGGCTCCATATTTTTATTGCAAAGATCATTGCATCCAACTCCAGATCATGTGTTAGCTAGTTCTGTTTAAGAATGTTCAACTGAATTGAAACATAGGCTATCACATTTTGATTTTTCATTAACACATATCCCAATCAGTATTTCATAGTATCACTGAATAATACATAATTTTCTCCACTTATATGTACTGTGTGGACTAGTGCAGTGATAATTCTATTTTCCAAATCAGTGAAGAACTCATCACATTAATACTTAGAAACAAACATGACCCAATTCTATGTTACCATGGATAGAGTGTTATAAAATTTAGAGAAATGTTTCAAAAATCTATGATGGTACCAAGGAAAAAGTTAACCATGGATATATATAAGAGATGACAGACTTAAAAATATTTAAATTTCATTTGGGATTGATGTTCCCAAATAAATGAAATGTTTTATGATGATATCCCCATGAATGATAGTTACTTTATCTAGACCTCCAATTTTTTCTACATTGCATTATTTTTCTCCTACTGTGATGTATTAAGCACATTTATCAAATGATACTCATGATCAAACATGGTTTTAGATAATATTAGAATATAATATATAAAGGCTACCATAAATTTTTCAAGGTAATATAAAAAGACTATATTCATCATGTACCTGAATATTATAGGAACAATAGAGAGTCTGAATGGAATTTCTATTAACTCAGAGTCAATGTACCGTATAAAAAGATTTTCCTTTGATATACCTTACTTATTCACCGTAACATTGTACACCTTTACCACATATCCCTCATAGATATGTATTTTTCTCAACATAGATGATGAAACATATAATAAGTCTCTAGAATAAGATATTTATTATTTACCCTGATCTTATGGAACTAATGATAATCAATGAAAGGTAACACTGACTCATCCTTCTTCTTAACGAATGGGAGTAGTTCCCCACAAGGTAAATCAGTGAGAAGTATAAACCCTTAATGTAGAATTTTTTTATAATTGGTTCATGAGGTTTACATGTTCTACAATAACCATTCTATACAGAGTCTTGTATTATTAAAATTCCCTTGGTAAATGATTGACTGAAAATTCATCCTTTTGGATTGTAGGAATACTATTAAATTCTTTGGGAATCAAATTAAAATATTCCCCCACAATGGGAATGTCATAATGTTTGGTTATTTATTTACTATCCATTATTTTACAAAGATATGATTTCTTGTAGGGTAATAATATCCATGATTTGTATATTAGTGCTAAATAATATTCATCCACCTCTATTAACTATTATAGAATCTAGGGTAAATTTTTAATATAAGGAGTGTTTTCAATCTCACAGAAATTTATCTCTTCAATATAGAAAAATAAAATCTATACATAATATTAAATAAAATTCTAACAATGTGAGTATGACAAGGTTCGCTGGGATGTCCATCAAACAAATTTTGTCGGGGGAAGAGTTATACACCTTTGATACAATAATTTCCCAATTTACGTTATCACCAAAAACTCTATATCCATGCATTGTGGGGGTGTTATAAAACTTATAATTTCATATAATTATATGAAGGAATGAATAGAATCATTATCAAAATTTAAATTCCATTTTTGTGAATTAATGACTTGCAAACCTATCACAATTTTTTTTTCAGGGCCTCCACATATTTTGTGATGAAAAAACATCTCCCTTTAAAACATAGAGGTTTTGGGTTGTCTACTAAAACCCAATGGTTAATGAAGTGGATTGAAAAGTCCCATGGTTCTTTATAAATTAAGAATTGAACAATTTCATGAGGTTTTAAAGCATAATTCTTTTCCTCCATCCAATTAATGGGTTTCTCTTGATATAAATATCTACCATGTGTCCTTTCATCCCCCACCAAAATCATTTCCTTTACCCCTTAGGTAATTTTTAGGATGCTTATATTGGTACCATTGATATGTGATATGGTTAAATTTAACAAAATCATTATATTTTTCTATCAGACTGCCATAATTAAACTTCATGTTCTACATTTTATTCCCATGATACCCTTATGGTTCTCTGATATATGTTCCAAATATTATCTGACATTGAAAAATATCATCAAAGCCATCCAAAATGAATATTTATAGGGAATATAATAGAATGGGTTTTGTCCCCCCAAATAAGTAGTCAGCAGTACATTAGGGGTTAATGATAATGTGAAAACTATATAATCCATTTCTTGTGATGTTTTCCTCATATTACCCTGATTGATTCATCACATATATTTGTGAGTCAATGAAAATATAATTCCATTTTAAGGTATATATTTTGAAGAATGTATTTCTCGAAAAAACATATTATAAAATTCCTTCCAAACAATTGCATTAATCTATTTTTTAGTCCACATATTTATGTTCCATATGCACCAATAATTAGTTTTTCCATCCAATTGACAAAAACAAGTATAAAATTCTCATTATCTAATCATTGATTAATAGATAAGATCTTGTCAATAGAGTTTATCCAATGTTCCATGATAAAGTGATAAAATTAACCATTGAATTTTTTAGGCCTTTATTGCATAAAGTACTCAATTACCACATTTTATCACTCTTAAGGATTTGGATGCTTCTCTAAATCCAGGTTTCTTTTCAGATTCTCAGTTAGTTGAGAGAGTATCACCAAAATTTTCTTCATTCCTACTCCTAATGAGTTATACATCTCATTAGGGATATCCCCACATTTATTTTCACATTCGATGATTACATGATTCATCTTACTTATGAAAATTTTCTCAAAGCTATGGAAATTTTTTATTATTAAACTATTATAATCTTAAAAGATAAAATAATAAAATTAATGGGATATCTTATAAATTAAAATATTTTTTAGGTTATTAATTTCAATCATATAATCTATGTTATATATTATCTGTTTCCAAAAATATAAAATTATTTGAATTTTTTGTTAAAATAAAAAATATTCATAATTAGAATATGAATTTACAAATTAATATAATCTAGGAGTGTTAATATAGGTGTGGAAGAAGGCCCATTTTCATGCTCAAGGTCCTAGTTTATTCTTTATAAACATGGTGTTTTATGGTTTTAAACCTATGCACATCTGGTCCCGAGACACATTAATATATAATATCCAAACAAGGATGTATTTATTTGATTAACCAGATATTTATACCTAAAAAACGTTTTGTTTGTTTTTTTATACTTAGTATTATTCCAATGGTTTTTACTATTGTTTTCAAAACCAAATCCCAAACAAAATATTATTTTTATTTGATACCAACATTAAAAAAATAAAATTTATTAAATAGTAATTTATGATTTATTACACAAGATTACAGATAATATAACATGGAAGATCATGATGTATATTGTCTTGAGTAATTATTTACATTTCATAAAATCATAAAATAAGAAGTAAATCATCATTATTGAAAACATCCTTGACATTCTCATATTATTCATACATATGTAAACCTATATGGGAGAACTTTGTTACTTACATAATAATGGGTAGAGATATAAACACAATTATGGAATAATCATGGAATAACACGAACATAATAATAAATTTTAGAATATAGTAATATGGAAAAGGATTAAGATTCATAAACATGAACAATGTGATAAGATATAGAAATTATATCATAAAGGAATCATGGTAAATGTGTCAAAAACTAAAAAACATGCATCATAAACAATGTTCAAGTATAAATGTGATGAAATGATGATTAAAAAAGGTAAATATAGTAATCATGGTTAATATCTATATTAACATGATGTATCCTGAGAATAAATATTATCCCACTCATAGGAGTATTATATAACACCCGATGCATTGTTCACATTCATTTCATTCTCATTATTAAGTGTGATAGATATATAATACAATATGAATTCATTCATCATCAAATTTTATTCCATGACCAAGGAACATTTAATAGAAATATGTAAGTCCCATTTTAATTATTTCTAAGTTTATAAAGTCTAAATCCCTTGATAGAAAATTGGAATGGTTATCACTATACAATTGTTTTTTCATGGATAATTGTAGTGAAATTTTGATAGCATAATAGTACAACATAAAATTTAATAAAATTGTTTGATTAGAAAAAAATGGGTCTCTCAATATATGGAAATATAATGTGTAGTTTTAGGGACATATAAAGACATATAAAAAAATTAGGAACTGGAAATAGAAGGACTAAGACCACAAAGAAAGATGAATAATGAAGAGAATATGGGTATCTCTTACTTGAGTGTGAAAGTCCATCTAAATGAGATATTATGTTTTTGAGAATGAGGGATTCTTTTTATGACTATAGAAAGGTTAGAGTAGGGAAAGGATGTTCTTATATAATTTTTAGTGAAGATAAAAGGTAGATTTGGTTGGTTGATATAGGAAATTAGTGGGTAATTCATTATCAATTCTCAAACATTGGTTTTTGACTCAATATGAAAATATAGGTTAAACCAAGAACATTCCCATGATTTTTTACAATGGATTCATTCAAATGAGATTGATTTTTATTATTTTATAATTTATTATTCCTAAATTGATAAATTAATACCCTTTATATATTTTAACTCATGCATACTCTTAAAGAAATAATTTTAAAATAATAAAATTAAATAATTGTTTTGGAGGACTCATATAATGTAAAATTAAGTAAAATTAAAATAATTTAAACTGAAAAAATAGAATTGGTAGTGGATACCCTATTTAGTATTTTTTTTAAAAAAATTGGGTCATTATGAATTCAAAATACAAATTTTATATTTATAGTGTTTTTAATTTTTACACAAGTATTTGAGACAACTAATTAAGTGTTATTTGGGAAATGGTGAAACATTTATGGTGTGGTTTGACGTACATGGTTTGGTTGGGGATATTGATGAGTCTTAACATATCATGTAAAATGATTCTATCATGCAAAATTTTATAGATACCATCTTAGGGATGGTTAAGGTAAAATCCCTGTGATGTAATATCCTATGTATGCTCAGATAAATGGTCATCATATTATATGATCATACTAGTTAGGTCAATAACTTCCTTTTTCTGTGACATTTGGATTTTTTATAACCCTCTATTTATTGTAATCATATGATCTATATTCAATGGCTATAATACCAATGGTAGTGATCATTAACAATATTTAAATAAAATAAAATTTAGTAAATCCAAATAAGTACGTGTGTTTTCTACATAAATATTGTATTATAATACATTTGATTAAATTTCAATGAAAATTATATATATATATATATATTTGTGTGTGTGTGTGTGTCTGTGTGTGTTTTGGTCATTTCAATATATCAATATCAAAAATATGATAATCTCTAAGTGTTACCTTTAATCATATATCAATAATGTTTGATGTAATTAATTCATAAATTACTATACAGAACCCAAACATTCAATTTCCAAAAAATTCTCATAAAATATCCTGAATATTAATAAAATCCTATATTATAAATTTTGAAAATTGGTGCGAAAGACATTGAAAATATGTACAACCATAAAATCATGAATCCAAAATTTTTTCAATAACATATAATTTAATATAACATGGAGATATATATGATTTATAAATATATTTATTATTTTATACATTAAAAAAGATCTTATCCTATGAAAATAAATTTTCTATTAGATTCTTGAGTTTATCATTGTACTAATAGAATAAAAAATGTTATATAATTATTTATGATTTCATATAGAAAGTTACAGTAACAAGAATATTTACTAAAATATGAATATAAAATTTTAAGGGTCTCACTCATACAAAATCAGACATAAATTTCCAATTGTATTATGGGATGGTAAATAATCCTTAATTGACAACATTTATATGACATATCATTTTTTAAAAGATACACATTATTTGTATTAATTCATTGGTTGTTGTAGATTATCATCCACATTAGTACATGGATCTTTTAATGACTTCACATAGTTCCCAAAATCTATTAATTTCAAACAAAAGTGTGTGGGTGGCTCATTTTATGTAACTTTTTCTCAATTCACAGTAGTCTATAACATATCTCCAATACATCTGTAAAAAATTTCATGATGGAATTACCTTATAAAATTAATATATAAATAGATACCTTAAGATAATTACCTCCATGTTTCTTGAAACATATTTAAGATAATGGAAAGTTCAAATACCTCTCTCTGTGGGTTTTATAGTTTTCTTTTAATTATTATTTTATTTTTTCAACACAACCCTGGGAATTATGGGAAAACAAAATATCTATATCCAAATCTAGAGAACATATAATAGTTTATTTATTAGTAATAATATTTCTTAAAACCAATTCCCTATATGGAATTATACAAGAAATAATCAATCAATTTTACTTTTAAGAGTGATAATTAATCATGTGGTAAATGACTCAAACATTTTAAATTTTTATTCATATAAACATCTAGAATCATAATCAATTTTATCCAGATCTAGAAACTGAATCTCAATCTTTGTATATAGATTATGAGTTAACTGCATGAATAGTAATAGCCCCTTAATATCACCCTAATCCAAATATTAAATTCATTTTTTATTTTTACTAGTCATGATATTCTTTCTACATAGAATAGATTTTCATTCTGGCTGTTAATCAGTTAAGATAAAATTTTAATTTATTGATCATTTAAGAAAAAGAAACAATTTCTTAATGGTGTTGATACATTTTCAAGCCAATAATGGATTAAATGATTTACTAAATTAAAGTGCATGTTTCCTCGAGAAAAAATAAATAGTATCTTGATCCCTCTTTTTCTACTAAGGATTTACGACCAAATTGATAGATTTATTGAGTATATAAATAATATTTCTCATTCGAACTCTCATAACAAAAGATGTCTCTCAATGAAATATATTGCATTTACCTTTTCAATCATCATTAGAACAATTATTTTATGTTCCTACAATTGACTTTTTGAAAGAAGAATAGTGTGAGATACACTACTCATATATAGAAAACCTCATAATCACAGAAAATTACATATATTTTCATTCTATGATACCTTATGTTTAACATTATTTATTTATGGTTGTTACCAATACTATTGTATTATAACCTAGGATAATAATTATGTTTGTTACCATGGTTTTCTCATCCTAGATTCCAATTTTTAAATGCACATTTCTTCAATTCCAACTGTAAGGATACATTATAATCATATATAGATTTTTCATATAAATAAATGAATATTCATAAAATAACAAAATAATATCAAAATCCAATTGTAATGGAGTCTTTAGATACTTTTTAATATAACCAATTTTCTCATTGAACATCTACATCTTCTCTAACTTATTCGAACATATCTATAAACCCAAAAATAAAAGATAATACCATTATTCAAGTAATTGATAAAAGAAACATATAATATGGTCTGGTCCTATGATCATTAAATATAAAAATATATATTAATTTATAACTTTATAATAAGTAAATAATAACATAAACATAACATTTGAAAAATATACCCATCATATCAAACATCATAATCTCAATTCATAGAATAAATCCTAGAAGTCATAAATACATAAATCCTAAAATAATACGATTTATAAGAGAATAATATTTCTATAAGACCCACAATTTCAACATACATGTAATAATATAATATCATTCCCTTCCTAGTCAACTCTCCTTACCAAAACATATACGGGACATCTATGGGATGCTAAACCTCATAGGCAGAGCATCCCACATACATATGTGGTAAAAAATTCCAAATAATAGAATGGGATCACTCCTTAGACCATAATTTTACTCAATTTTCACTGTCAATACCATCATATAGGACAATGTACCATACATAACAAATTTCTCTAGCCATTTCAGCCTCATATTACAGTAGCTTATTAACTTATTATTTCAATAATGTCTTACTGAACTATGTTCAATTTCTGTTTCAATCATATCCATCACTTGATATATAAATTAATACCCCTTACATTTGATTGATATATAAATAACACTATTAAAATAACAAAAAACATACATATATGTTTTGTAAGATCATAAATCTGTCATCATATCATAACCTATGAAAAGAAATGTGTTTTATAAACAATTCACCATAACAACACACATAGAAATGAGTGAAAATTAAAATATATCATTCCGAAATAATCATAAATGAACATTAATTAAAATGAAGTATACTATCATAGAATAACATCCCCAGTAATTCATATTTTATATCAAATAATTCAATCATAGATAGAAAATTATTTTTAAATTTATGTTGAGAAAATTAGTATGAAAACTTATTTTCCATTTTTCGGTAAGTAACTTTTAAATAGTCACACAATTATAAGGAATGATTTTTATTTCAAATGATTTTTATTTTCATGTAAAGGAAAACATAAAATAATGATAGTTTCATGATGGAGAGAATAAAATATGATGTCGTATTAGTTTAAAAAAATTCCTTCATGTTTTTTTTGAAAGGTAACAAAGATCCTCCATTAAACAACGAAAAATATAATCCATTAAACTATTTTCTAAAAAATATAACAAGATTAAATATTAAATTATATATTCATAATTTAATAAAAAACAGTTTTGGAAAAAATATTATTTTACATGTATCAAGAATAAAAAAATGTACTTTAAGGGAAATATTAAAAATATAATTATTTTAATTATATCCCCTAAAAATAACATATATTTAATGTAAGAATTAATAAATTGAATAGATTATGTGTATAAAAATTAAATGAAAATTAAAAAAGAGTATATATAATATAATAAAATAAAAATTCATCTTACACATAATCACATCCTGGAATAATTAATGATGTATATATTTATCCCAATTAATGGATATTTTGATTTTAAAAATATTACACTCACATGTCTTTTAATAATTTTATAGTTTAACACAATGTATAATGAATTAAATAATTTTATTAACACACTATATACCATTATTAATATTTATAATACCCTATATTATTCTGTTATTTCATATTACAACCAATTCATTAAAAATTTCCCAATATTTTCAATATTTTGGAAGTATTCATTTCATGGTTTCATTGATCGTTAACTTGTTTATGGTTTTTTATATTATTTTGATCTAAAAATTAAACTCCATAAATTAAGTGAAATGGTATTATGGGAGTTACACTTGTTTTAACAGTCTCATATATCATTTTCCTTTCAAACATGATGATGAGTCATTTCACAAATTTGTTATTATAATTGTATAGATTCCCTTGATAGTTTTTCTGAACATCATAAACTAGATTCATCTTATTTAATATTTCATAAATTGATTTATTATAGAAAATTCAATATCTTATAATATTCCTATAATAATTGTATTTTTCCAAAATAATACTTTTATGGGCTGCCTTGAAGGATGTAATTGATAATGAACAACATCATTTTCTATAGAGACTATTAACTATCATAATTTGGACAAGGGTTTGGTTTGTTTTAATAATAGTTGACAAGAAAACTAAGGGATTTAATATATTACATAGGAAATAACATAATAAAATATATTTATGATGTAAGTTATATTATTATATTATGGATGATGGGGGTGATGAGAAATTAGAAAATGTAATGAACTTTAGAGAGGTTGTTTGAGCGTGTTTCCACTTAAATGTCATGTTCTTGATGTCCCCCTTAATTAAAATAGAATTGGTAATTGTGTGATAACAGAATAACATGGTCCTAAGTTGAGCTGTAAGGATATGGTTTGGTATATATTTTAAATTCTTCAATTCTTGTGAATATATAGTGGGTGGTGAAGAGTTGTATTTATACATGAAGAGGTGTGGTTTTAACAGATTTAGTAATGATAATGATAAATATCGACACATTTTTGTGGGAATAATTCAAAATAATTTGGTTGGAAATTATTTTTTATAGTACAGTAATTTATGAGAACATAAACAACAAACATAATGGCTTTCTTTTTTTGGTACATTATTCTTTTACCTTTTAACATTATCCTCCTACATTATTTTAGATTTACAATGGTAGATATTTTTTTACCATGGTAAATTTTTATGCCTATAAATTAAAATGCAATTTAAAATCTTTTTGGACTGCATGATTCAAAATATGGAATTTAAAAAAAAAATGAAAAAAAAATTCTAAAATTAAAATTAATATTACACTATCCAAATACACGAGAAAACAAACTTTTTGAAACATGTATTTTTATTCCAAAATATTTACTTATACCAAAATGAGTTATAAATATTATTTATATGTAATTTTTTTAATATAATTAACTTAAAATTAAAATATTTAACATGATTTATTTTTAATATAATAAATTTTATTTTTAATGTATTTAAATTGAGGGTTTTAAAAAATAATATTTGTCACAATCCAATAAAAAAATTACCCTACTCATTTTATTATCAAAAATTCATTAGAAGATAAATTACACTTTCTGAATCCAAAAATATTGAATATTTTATCTAATAAATTTAATTAATATATCAAAATGTTATTATATTTTTTTAATATAAGGAAAAAAATAATTTTCTAACAAATTATATATTTAAAGAACAAAATTACTCTACTGAATAGTATGTTTTTTTCTAAGAATAGATAAATACTTATTTAACATGAAATTATAATATAATTCATAGTATATATAATACTATTAACACTCCTTAATTAATGGAAATTTTATATAGATATTTTTAAGATAAAAAAATTTTGAGTTCTATTATGCCTAGTGTTCTATGCAGTGTAAGATTTCGATGGGAGTAAGATTATTTAAAAAGATACATATAATTAAATAATGTGGTGTTAAAAATATTTAAATAAAAACTACCAGGTAGAAAATATATTTATAAAAGACCATTTTCTAAAATATTACATAAACTAATGGTAAATACTAGTCAGGATACTATGTCTATATATTGGAATCCTATTTCATTGAACAATTCACCATACCTCCATGCCATTGTAGTGAATGACCCATGGGATAACTCACTGATGAAACAACTTCTTTTAACGATCCTTGTTCTTAACTAACCCTTGTAAAATCATCATATATTCCATTATATCCCAATCTCCCTAATTAGTCCCATGGGAATCATCATTAAGATACAAATAGAGATTCAAAATGGGGATAACATAATCATTCCCTTGTAGGTGTGGGGGAAGATCCAATCAGTATTCCACCAAATGAAATCATATCAACTCTTAAAATGTAAGAATAAAAAAATAGATAACACAATCCAATGTCTAATACATTATATCCTAAGAGGTTGATAAAATGTTAAAGTAATGTGATCACCAACCTAAATCCCCAATGGTCTCCTCCACTAATCAATATAATATTTATGATGATTTTTAAAATTTTATCCCCTTAAAAATCTGATAGACCTTCTCAAACAAGCTATAGATTACGTCTATACTTAAAAAATTTCCTCCCAATACAAATATATAATGTGGATGAATAAAATTTATTTTATAATGAAAAAATAGTTAAATAATGATCGAAGAGATGTATTTTTTTCTGTGAACACCTCCATTGAAATTTATATGACCCAAGAGAAAATATATATAGAGACACAAGAACCAAACATATAGTTTAATGTATACATAGTACACTCCTTTTGACCATTTTTTGTGTGTGAATATATATGATATGTTGTTACTAAGAGATGAAAAAAATATGATGAAATACACACACACATGATGCAAAATATGAATCCCTTCTAGAATTTATTTTCAAAGTTAACTCGGGGATTCTTACAATCTCGTCCACATTATTATTATTATATGAATTTTAAATATCTATGAAATAAATTTCGTTTATAGGGATTATTATATTAGTAAATAATTTTTTTTGCGATCTCTATGATCACAAATGTAAGGTCTACATTATATGATGGCATGACTTGCTTTATCCTTCCTATATTTGAGTACATTTATATTAATTTCCCCATAGATAATGATGATAATCGTGGACATGATTTTAAATTACAAAGTTGAAATTTTAATGAATTATTAGGATTTATTCTTACTATCAACTTTATATTATATTTTTATATGATTAAATAACGAATCATTTTTAGGAATAGTGATTTTAAATTCTTATGATTACACATGACAATTTTAGGTATCATGGATGATGATAACTATTTAATATATTTATTATTTTTTCTTCTTCATTTTACCTGATTTTGGAATTTATAAATTATGAATTTCTATGATTTTAAATTTCTAGTTTAGAAAATTCACATTTATATGATTTCATGCCCTTATAATCATCATATGATCACATATTACTGATATCTCAATTATATACACATATTAACTATATATTCTCATAGATTGATATGTTTTACATATAAATATTTCGATGGATGGTTCAAAGTATGATATGAATATATAGGTACTACTATGTAGAAAAAATATTGGATATGTTCAATATTATTCATAAATAAGTTGACTACGTGCTTATTCACCCACACAAGAATCCGCTATAGTTATATGGATTGTATATTTTTATATGTATCGAGTATTGATAAATATTATTTAATACATAATAGGGTTATGTTCATCATTTCTCAAATGTTTTCCCCATTGAAATTATTACTTAGGTCCTCTAGGATGTGATATCCTATTACAATATTAATTTAATCCCATGGTTGACTCAACTCTAATATTACACTCATGTTTATAGAAACATGAGAGTTTTGGTGTAACCTATATAAGATCCTCATTATTGATTGGTGACATATTTCCCAATTATGAGAACAATTTACTGTTAGGATAATCATATAAACATCTTCCATGATTTTCCATCCCCATTAAAAGTATATGTAGTTTTTAATGACCATAAGATAGTAGTAAAATAACCTATATAATTATATTAGTTGAGGAATCCCTCTCTATAGAGAAAGGGATTTCCATTTTCATGAATAAATTCATGGATGTTGAAAATTAAAGATTATCTGTTAATTGATTGTGAAGAATATTCATGTTTTTGATTAGTATTGTATAAAAGATGAATTATATAGAACCCTTAATTCATATTATAGATGAAAAATAATCAACGTTGATCAATAATGTTATTGTTAGAGTGTGATAATATCTAATGGAACCAATTAATGGTAATCAAGTAATATGTTTTTCAGGTGGTTAGTTCATAAAATTTTTAGTATACTCTAAAATAATATTATGAGATCTATTTTCTCCATTTTAATCACTCTTAATTTTGAATTCTTAGGGATGTGTGGAGTTATTTGAACATCGTTTCTCAACACTTTATTGGCAGTAATAAAAAATGCAATTTGAAATAAAAAAACACTATTATAAATGTTTTGAAACTCAAAAACAATGGTCTTATTTCAATTTTTTTCCAATTATGTAACCATTATTAAAGGAACATGGGATCATATTCTATGTTATCATGTGATTAAAAGTGTAAATTTCTATTTTGTTACAAATTTAAAGAGATTTTATTTTTTTATTCTAAAAAATAACTACTTATCAATTTCAATGTCATGGTCATAAAAATAAATCATAAACTGAGTAATATATCCATGGTAATTTAATTTACTTCATTTTTTATTATTAAACATGGGCATTGTTTTTATTTTGGATTGAATAGGATTAAATGTGTGAATATATTGTCTGGATTTGAGAGAAATAATTCTGTAATGTTTTAAAATATAGTAGAGTTACTTCAATTGAACAAATTTAAATTGTGATCATAATTTTTTAATGAACATATAGTGGTATAATTTTATAATGAATTCAAAAAAATGTATCTGAGAAATGTTTCATAGAGGATCAATAGTTAACTCTTTGAAAAATCTATTAAAAAATATAATATCATTGAAATTGTTTGTTTATGTTTATGTGATTATATTTGATGGTGATGAAATTTTTATATAATCAAACTTGAATCAGTAAATTAAATTGAATTTATATTATCATACAAAGGATATAGGTTGTGTATCATGTCATCATAGTATATTTAAAATTTCCTTTAAACTTATTTATGGAATAGGTGAGTATGAATAGAGAATGTGAATGGATGGATATGATTGTTTTTTAATTAGTGAGGACATCATCTTCATAGAATATGGATCTAAAAATTAATGATAATAATATTAAAAATATGTCAATTAATAAACAATAATATATGTACATGAAACCTATTCCCCGTATGAAATTTGATTGATGTGATATTTGTTAAGAATTAGCCTCTTAGGAGGATGATCTAGAACACATCATGTGAATGATTTAATCTTTTTATGAAGTTGGTGGAATAAAATATGGTGAAAATAATTGATATATAATGGGATATATTATTATATTCATTATTATAAGAGTCAAGAAATGAGATAGTAATAAAAGTATGTATCTCATATGAAAATATGGGCATATAATTTAGTGAACACATTATGATTCTAATTAGTGAATGAATATTAATGATTAAGATTTAGAAACCATCCATAAATATATATAGTAGAGATGTAATATGGTGATAAAATTTCCCAATTCACCATTGAATAATATTAACTAGTTTATTGTGTAGAACATATTCTGTAATCAACATCCAAGGCATAATATCATGATATATGATTTAGGGATCTTTCATTTAAATAAATGCAATGTGGAAAACACCATGGTATATAAAATGTTTGATCCTATATTATAATTTTATAATTTGGTTTGTATACGACTTCACCAGATACTAATTTTTTTTAATATTATTGAACTATTAGAAACAAATGCAAATTTAGATAATCTAATCAATTAAAACCTATTTCACCATCATTCAGAGAAAATATAAAGACATATTTTTTTTTTGAAAAACATCCCGTTTGTATTTTTTTAAATCAAATAATATAAATTTGTGAACAATTATGAATTAATATAAAAGGATTACAATTCAATATTTCTATGCTAATGTGAGAAAAATCTGTGTATAAAATGTGAAGATTGAATAAATTATTCGGTATTTTCCATAACATAGATGTGATCTATAACCCTAAAACATGAATATATCAATATACTATAATAATGTTATATATCATAAAAAATAAATCATATCAAAAATATGAAAACATCATCAATATAAACAAAAATTAATTTCTTCTCTTCAAAAAAATTATATTCACTTAATAAGAATATTTTAATAGTTTATAAATATGCACTAATATTTAATAAAAATTCACCCTTTTAGTAAGTAACACTAAAATATATTTCCTACACTATGTCAAAAAAATATCAATAGTTATATATATATATACATATATTCATTTTCTCCCTTACATAAAGATCAAGGATAAAAATGTAATTGAATGATTTTGGTTATCATCCCCCTTATAAGAATAAAATCAATAGACAAGTAGCGAGAGGGGATATATCAAATATACATCATCATTGAGGATGTTGAGGTAAAATTACTAAAAATGAAACATGTATTCAAGAAAAATCTTTGTAAATGGAATTGTTAAAATAACAGTTATTTGATTAATTATATGAATAAATTTTACATTTAACGTTTTTTCTCAAAAATATATATTATTAAATTATATTTGAACAACATTTTCATTCATCTTGAATTATAAATAGGATTCATTTGTATATTTATTAAGCTTTTACTATCATATCCCAATAGAAGTGGAAATTTTTCTTCATCAATTAAATCGTCCAACTATGTCTTCATTCAAATTAATTGTTCCATGTAAGGAGGTATATCCATATAATATTCAACAAGTAATATAAATCTATATAAATTTAATTTTTATAGTTCATAAAAACACAATTATAATCATGATTTAAAAATCATCTGGAGAATAACAAAATAAAACTAAATAAACATATATAATAAAAATCTATATAATAGATAAAGAGTCCACGTGTTGTCATATTTTCATAAAAAATATGATCCTCTATAAATTTATCTGAGAATTTTATTTCCATAAATGAAATGAGATTCTATTGGTACACTTATAAATTTGGAATATAGTATAATATAAAATGAAATATTTGGGATTGAATTTGTGAGGTAGAATTGACATCCAATCATCTTTCTGATCATGTTTTGATCAACCTATTTTCATTGTTGATATTTGGATAGTTTTGTTACCCCTAATAATTTAGTTGAAAAAGTAATTGAATCTCCAATGAAAAAAATTCTTATGATCTATTGATTCTATAACTCTATTGAAAAGTTATATATACCCTTAATTTTTTGCGATATACATTCAGTGAATATATGTCATCTCTAAGATAATATACCTTTGAAAAAGATTATTTACCACCATTGAAAACTTATCCAACATTTCCCTAAAATATCTTCATGATATAATGGAATATACATAAAAATAAGAAGATATACATTGTTTTTATTGTAAAAATACAATTTATTAGTACTGTTAATTGTTTCTAAATTCATCATCTTGAAATAGGTTTTAATCATATAGTACCATGAACTGAGATATGTTGAGTCAATAAGGTTTTCCTTATGACTTTTCCATTCCTTCTTGTTTTGAAAATCACAAACACCTTATTCTTAAAGAAAATTGCATTTATAAGGAAAATGGATTTTATAAGGAAAATCGCTTTTATAAGGAAAATCATTTTTATAAGGAAAATTTCTTTTATAAGGAAAATTGCTTTTATAAGGAAAATTTCTTTTATAAGGAAAATCAATTTTATAAGGAAAATTATCCTTATCATATTTTCATCCATATATTTCTTAAGTATAAGATTCAGATTCATTTCTATATTCTCAGAACCGTTTGAATCTTTCATATGAAGTATTCTGTTTTAGGTTCCGAATTCTGGATGAGAACTGTAATGAAGTTTCACTCCAAATTCTAGATGAGAACTGTAATGAAGTTTCATTCCGAATTCCGGATACAAACTCTGATATAGTTCTACTCCGAATTCTTGATACGAATTCTCATTAAGTTCGACATCAAATTCTCATTACGAATTTTGATGGAGAATTCTCATTCCGAATTCACCTATTAAAACAGAATCTAATCATCATTGCTTTATACACTCTGAATTTATTTAGACACCAAATATTATTTTTTGTTAGACTCCAAACATTCATTTTACTTACTCTTTTATAATTTGTATACTCTTTGACATTTTGTTTACACTCCGAACCTTCACTCCGAACTTTTTAGTTAGTCTTAAAATGATGTCGTACATTCTGTTAGACTTGTTTTGTTATAAAACAGTGTTGTCTATTCTGTTATAAACTAACCGTTTGTTAAGATACATGTGTACAGGTCCATCCAATTTTCAAGGAAAACATGACCGTTGGAAAGGAGACCTACTGAGCCTATAAATAGGATCTCATTTGAATTATCTCAAAACAACAATGATGTTGATCGATCTAGAGATCACATGTTGCAAAGGTGATTTCTATAGGGAGAAATCTTTTCACGCCTTGTGCGTACTGAACCGCTCGTTCAGTTTTTGCTTCATGCGACTCCAAATGTTGGTGATTACATTCGAGGTATTCCAGTGATAGAAAGACAGAGGTGGCGACTACCTTGAAGTTTGAGGGTTTCCTTGTTGAGGAAGATAGAGGTTCCAACTACCTTGAAGTTGAGGGCTTGCGAGGATAGGAAGACAGAGATTACGATATTCGTATCGAGGTCTTACCATGGTGTGGATAAGACAGACTTGCTTGAAAGTATAAATCCATGGACCTTTATCCAAGGTTGTTGGATACCCTTCTCTTTGGGTTATAAGACTTATATCTTGTTACTTGTATATTTACTACTTTTTTGTTTCCGCTGCATATTGTATTGTAAGTAAAGTATAAATTTCATATTCTTTCATACTTGTACTCTGAAAATTTATATTCTATACGCTTTAA
Source organism: Viscum album (assembly GCA_963277665.1). NCBI lineage: Eukaryota > Viridiplantae > Streptophyta > Magnoliopsida > Santalales > Viscaceae > Viscum > Viscum album. The sequence goes on from OY728159.1 coordinate 1,007,612,525, forward strand.
GGTAGAATCTAATATTGTAATCTTTAGTTAAGTTTCAATTTCCTGGTCCATATTTCCGGAACCTACTTTTGGAATCTCTTTCCAGTTTTAAGCAAGTACATATAACTTGAAGTTTATAACTTCATTCCATATTCAAATTCTTCATTTGGTGTTAGAGGTGTTGTGAATTTTCTCAGTTTAACTTTGTTAAACTTAGCTCTTTCCTTTGCTTAAGGAAATCTTAATTCTTCGTAACCAACTTTAAAGGTTCCAAAAGCATTCTTAAAGTATACAATTCAACCCCCTCTTGTATATTGAGCATCTACATCATTATTTCGATCCTACAATTGGTATCATAGGGGGTCTCTGAAATACTTCTACTCGCGTATAAGTCTTTCTTGCTCACTTTGTCATTCCAAACTTTTCCATTCTGAACACTGTCATTCCGAACCTTGTGATTACGAACTTTTTCTACTAACAAGTTTGTGTGCCGAAGGTTATTTTTAAGTAGGGCAAGAATCAATATTGGCTCCATGGATAATCTAAATCCTACAAGACCACCAATCTTTGATGGTAATGAATATGAGTACTGGAGATATTGAATAAAGACTTTTGTTATCAACACTAGAGTGGAAAACATTGTTTTTATCACTGGAGATTATAAAATTCATGATAAGGAAGATTGAACATTCACTAACCAAGAAAAACGAGAGTATCAAATCAATTATAAGGTACGCAATACTCTACTGTGTTCAATGACCAGAAATATATTATGCCAAATTTCTTCTTGTGAAGAAGATAATTGTATCTGGAAGAAGTTAGTGGATACACACATTGGAACTTCTAAAGTGATTGAAACCAGGACGGACATGATTAGAGCTTAATACCATGGCTTCAATTATTCGTATGGTGAACCAATCTGTAAAGTTCAACAGAGATTTATGACTATAGTCAACAACTTATAGTCTATGGGAGAGAAAGGATTATATGATGAATCTCTTGTGGATAAGATAATCGATATCATGCCCAATGAGTGGGAATCCAAAAGAACTTCTATAAATGAGAACATGAAGGTCACTCAAATTTCTCTTGATGATCTATTTGGAACTCTTCTACAACATGAGACCAGAATGAAGAGAGATGCTGAAAACATCAAGAAGAAAAATGGAAATGGTACTATTGCTTTTACAACAACATCAAATCAGATGAAAGCTAAGAATCTTGAGAGAGTAACCAGATCCAAGTCTAAGAATGTTATTTTCCAATCCGAATCTAGTGAGAGTGAAATCTATGAAAATGAGTTAGCAAATCTTGCTCGAAGGATAAACAAGATAGCTGGCCAAAGAAGTTTCCAGTCCAAATATAAGAAAAAGGAATGGAAAGATAGGAATGATGGAGAAGTCACTTGTTATGAATGCAAGAGATCTATACATATTAGACCAGATTGCCCTTTGCTCAAAAATCAAGAAAGGAAAGAAAGACATTCAGACAGGAGCAGAAAGATGTATTATATTGCCAAAACTAAGAATGTTCTGAAAGCTAATGACACCTGGAGTGCTAGTGGTGGTGACTCTTCAGATGAATCTTCTGATTATGAATCTCCAGGATAGAATAATATTGGTCTTGTAGCCAGATTACTTATTGGAAATCAGTTTTTTATGGATAAGGTACGAAATGCTAAATCATTGACCAATGTATCATTAAATTCAAATGAAAGAAAGTATTATAACTCTTCTGATGAAGAATCCTCTTCTTATGAAGAAAATACTTTACCTACTTATGATGAAGTTTCTAGGTATGCTGAACTTCTTGGAATTTAGAATTCAAAAATCAATAAATAAATTGATAAGGAAAATTATAAGAATACTATTCTTATGAAAGAAATATTAGATCTTTCTAAAGATCTTGATTGGAAAAATGATGATTTTGAAAGTATTTCAAAAAATATTGAAGAAGTAATTTCTGAAAAGAACAAACATGATAAAGAGTTAGAAAAATTAATTTCTATGAAAAGTGTTTTCAAGCCTAGCTCTAGTTCCAAAACTAATGATTTTGAAGATAAAAACTTGGTTATAAAACTCAAGTCCGACATTTTTTCCTTAAAGAAGTGTTTATCAAACAATACCCATGGTAATGAAAATTTTGATAAAATGTATTCCCAAATACGACCTTTAAGAAATAAATATGGATTTGGTTATACCCATGCAAAACCTATTTTTAGTAACAATTATTTTGTTCCTCAAAGTGCCCCATTTTTTACCAAGTGTCAATGTGGTGGTCATTGTGAAAAAAATTGTTCCTTAAACAAAACCTAATCTTTAGGTTTTTATAAAGCTTATTTCTCAAAGAAGACGTGGGTTCCTAAAATTTTGTTGTCTAGAAATCTCAGATCCAAGCAAGTTTTGATTCCAAAAGTCTAATTCTTTTCTTCTTTTCAAGAAACTAAAGAGAATACCAACAACAACATGTGGAACATGGATAGTGGATGTTCCCACCACATGACTGGTAACAAAAGCTATTTTGAAAAGATTATCAAAACGAAAGGAAGAAAGGTAACTTTCGGTGATAATGCTAAAGGAGAAATTGTTGGTATAGGTAATATTGTTCTTCTTGGTAAAACCTTAATTTCAAATGTTCTTTTTGTAAAGGGTCTTAAGCACAACCTCATTTTCATAAGTCAATTATTTGATGAAGGATACCTTGTGTATTTGAGGAATGATAAGTGTCTAGTTCACAATTCCAAGGAAGAATTTATTATCTCAGCCACTATGAAATAGAATGTATACAAATTGAACCTAGAAGACCTCATGAGTCAAGATTTACCTTGCCTAAGTGAAATGGAAGATCATTCCTGGTTATGGCATAGATGACTAGGTCACTGTAATCATAGAAACTTATGTAAACTCTCTAAGAAGAAACTAGTTAAGGATCTACCGGAGCATAAATTTGATTCTTCTAATGTTTCTGATCCTTGTCAATATGGCAAGCAACATAAATATAGTTTTAAATCAATCGGTGAAGTCTCAACCACTGATGCGTTACAGTTAGTGGACATTGATCTTTTTGGTCCAACACAAAATGGAAGTATTGGAGGCAAATACTATGTGTTTGTTCTAGTTGATGATTACACTAGATTTACTTGGGTCTATTTTCTAGCAAAGAAGTCTGAAGGTTTTTCTTATTTCAAAAGACATAGAGCTCAAGTTAAAAATGAGAAAAACCTTCCATTGAAACCTATTCATAGTAATCATGGAGGAGAATTTCAAAATTCTAATTTTGAAATATTTTGTAATAAAAAAGGTATTACTCACAATTTTTCACCACCTAGAACTCCTCAATAGAATGATGTAGATGAAAGAAGAAATAGAATTTTTCAAGAGATAACTAGAACCATGTTGAGTGAATATTCTATAGCTAGACATTTCTGGGCTGAAGTTGTAAGTTCTTCTTGCTATACTATAAATTGAGTTTTTATTAGACCTTTTCTTAATAAAACTCCTAATGAGTTATGGAACGGTAGAAAATGAAGACTTTCCTACTTCAAGGTTTTTGGTTGCAAAGTATTCATTCTGAATAGTAAAGATAACTTACATAAATTCACACCAAAATCTGATGAAGGAATTTTCTTAGGCTACACGACAACTTCTAAGGCATATAGAGTTTTCAATAAAAATACTTGTACTGTTGAAGAAACAGTGGATGTAAAATTTCATGAGTCAGATATTTTTTTTTGAACCATCCCAACCTACATCCTCGTATGTGTTTTTAAAAACCGATTGTCAACCTTTGATAAAAGAACCTTCTGATAAGGGTAATGTTCAAGAAGATACTTCTGAAACATTTATCCCAGAAGACTTTCTACCCTATGTTGACGAACATGTTTTAAAAAACCCAAATCAGGTGTTTCTTAAGAATTATCCCAGTGATAGTATCATTGGTGATGTAAATCAACCTGTAAGGACTAGATGTTCCTTGAGAAATGAAGTATAACATCTAAAATTTCATTCCCAATTAGAACCAAAAAGTACTGATGAAGCTTTAGGTGATGATGATTGGATCAAAGATATGCAATATGAACTAAATGAATTTGAAAGGAACAAAGTCTGGATCTTGGTTGAAAGACCTAAGGAAACTTCTATTATTGGAGTATAGTGGGTCTTCAGAATCAAATGTGAAGAAAATGGAGTCATAGTAAGAAATAAATATAGACTTGTTGCTAAAGTCTATAATCAGCAAGAGGGAATAGACTATGAAGAAACCTATGCTCTTGTATCTAGACATGAATATATCCATATTCTACTTGATTTTGCAGCTTTCTTTAATTTTAAACTTTTTTAAATGGATGTGAAATGTGTTGTTCTTAACAGTTATGTCCAAGAGGAAGTTTTTGTTGATCAACCCCCTGGCTTTGAATATACAAAACATCATGATCATGTTTTTAGACTTACCAAAGCTTTGTATGGTCTTAAACAAGCCCCACACGCCAGGTATGATAGAATCACTAGATTTTTTTCTTCAAAATAACTATATTAAGGGAAATGCATATCCAACACTTTCTACAAAGAAAGATAATAAAAATGTTTTGAATGTTCAAATTTTATGTGATGACATCATATTTGGTTCAACTCAGCAATCTTTAACAGACTCTTTTTCAAGTCTAATGAAATATGAGTTTGAAATGAGTATGATGTGTGACTTAACTATTTTCGTTGGTTTTCAAATTTCTCAAAAACTAGAAGGAACCTATATTTCTCAACATAAGTATATTAAAGATATTCTCAAAAAATATGGTGATGAAAATACTAAAAGTGTAAGTACTACAATTGGTACCTCAAATTTGTTTGATCTTGATGAAGCTAGGAAACCTGTAGATCAAACATCTTTTAGAGGTATGATAGGAAGGTTACTTTACTTGACAGCTAGTCGACCAGACTTAATGTTCTCAGTATGATTATGTGAAAGATATCAATCCAATCCTAAGGAATCTCACTTAAAGGTAGAAAAAAGAATTTTTCGCTACCTTAAGGGAACCATGGATCTAGGATTATTTTATACTTCTGGAAATGATTTTGTTCTAAAATGCTTTTATGATGCTGACTTTAGTGGATGTAGGATGGATAGAAAAAGTGCATCCGGAACTTGTCATTTCTTGGGAGATTCATTAGTTTCTTCGTCATGCAAGAAGCAACATTCTGCAGCACTTTCCACTGCTAAAGCTGAATGTGTAGCAACTGGAAGTGGTTGTGCTCAAGTGTTGTGGATGCAACACACACTCACAGACTATGGCTTGAGTGTTACTAAAACTAAAATTTTGTGTGATAACACAAGTACCATTTCCTTAAGTAAGAACCATGCACATCACTCACGTGCAAAACACATAGATATTAGGAATCACTTTCTTAGGGATCACACACAAAAAAGAGATATCATTCTTCAGTTTATCGGAACATAAGATCAACTTGCATATATTTTCACAAAATGTTGACCCTCTGATAGATTTGAATATATTAATCAACAGTTAGGAATGATAACCATAAGGTAATCATTCTTCATTAACTTCTTGTTGAAAAATTCTCCTAACAGTAATAAACTTATTTTCATAAGGGTGGGGGTACATTTGATTGTTAGAGAAACAAAATTTTACTAAGGTAGTTTTTCAAACTTTTCGGAACTAAAATTTCTGGAATGGGAACTTCCAGAACTGAAATTTTCCAGAATTGTTATTTTCTTATAGAAAACTTCTGGAATAGATATTTTTGTATTAAAAACCTCTGGAATGGAAAATTTTGTACTGGTGTTTCCGTAACGATATTCTTGTACCGAAACATTCATAATGAGATTTTTGTTTTCAAACATTTGTAATGAATTTTTTCTTTCTAAAAAACTTGTAATGATTTTTCGTTTTTCGTTGATTGATATTTTCATAGTGAGTTTTGAGAACTATGAAAAGTTATTTTTTTGTAGTCAATTTTTTTTTCTCTCTTTAAGAAAAATATTACCATTACGAATAATACTCATAAGCCAATTCGAAAGGTATGATTTCCTTTAACATGTTTTTGTAATCATAATTTACTTGCTGGTATTTTCTTACCTTGTATTTGGTTTATATGTTTTCTTAAATATTTGTTTTATTAAAAACCTCAAAAGATCGGATTCAAGTTTCCTTGAGAATTGGTTTTCAACCATCAGATCTAATCTCAGTTCTTACAACTATTCGATCAACCTAGGAAGATGAACCGTTGTATCATTTCCTATATGAAGGGGACCCCAAATACTCGTCCTACATCGAGTTTTCAAGATCCCACATCCCGAAGCTCTGCCTCTCTATTTTAAGGCAGTTCCGATCTTCAGTTAACTCCATTCCGAACTTCTCAAAAGTCTTTATATACGAATGTCTGTGGAAGCAGCTTCTCAAGACATGTCTTCCTCTAAGCTGATCTAAAAATGGTTAGTATATAGAGAAATATTGGTACATCCTAATTTCTTTAAAAAGTATGATTCTCTTATATCAAAGAACATAAAGCTTAACGGATGGGAATATGTTGCTGTGTCTAAGCCCGGAAATCAAGATGAAGTTTATTCCGATTTGCTTATAGAGTTCTATGAGACAGTTTCCTTCATTAAGGAAGATGGCAGGGAAAAATTTTATTTTAAGTATTATGGAAAGACTTATAAACTTTCTTATGTCAAGGCAGCTAGTTAGGTAGGGCTGACCTATGAAGGAGAATCCGAGTTCATTTATCATGTTTTACCGGATTCAAAAGGTAGCTTTGACAAGGAAAAAGCATTGGAAACTCTCAGACTGGAAGATAACAGGGCTCCGAAGATTTCTTCTCTATCTACGAATTTTCAGATTCTAGAATTATGGGTACAAGGTCTTATCGTACCAAGGAAGGGTGACAAAGATAGTCTGAAGAAGAGAGAGATCTATATCCTAGATTTTCTGATAAATCTGTGGAAGTTTGATCTGATGAATCACATTCTTATTACCATTTAAAATGCTAAGAAAGGGAATTTGAGAGCTCATATTATAATGTATCCAGCAATCTTCTCAAAGTTAATTGTTTCGTGCCTTGAATCTTTCAAGGAGGATTGCAAGTCTAAGATAAGAGTTTACAATATTATGTTGGTAAGTGATGGTACTCTCAAAAGGATGGATGTAGCCTTCGACAAAAAGACTCGTCAGTTTGTTGATTTACATGCTCAAGAAGAAGCGGTTCTGAAAGTTTCTGATCCTGAATCTTCTAAGCCAGTAAAGAAGAGAAAGTTGAATGAAGTTGTAGTTGATGCAGAGAATCCAAAAACTAAGGAAGTTCATTCCGCACCTCCAAAACTGAAGAAGAAGAAAGCTTACCCAGATGAGGTTGTTGCTAAGTGGAGGGAGATCAAAGAGAAGAGAGTGCAAGGGGAGCCTCGGTTTGGCTTGGATCCTGCGGAGGCTAAGGCCTTGAAGGAAAGAAAATCGGATGAACTAGAAAAAAAAGTGAATGAAAAGAAGCTTAAGAAAAAGATGTCTAAAACTGAGGTTGCTCAAACTTTGTTGATGTTTAATGAGATGAATTCTGCAAACATTCCCGTTCCGAGATCTTTTTCTTTGGAATCTCTACCTGGTCATTCAGGAAGAAACTTTGTCACTCCGGAAGAGGCAGTTGCAAAGTATGTTGAGGATGTTGAGAAAGTATAAGAGGTAGAAGCAGTTTCTAAATGTAGTAGTGAGACCGGAGACGTTTTGAAGCAAGTAGATGATTACAAGGGGACACCTTCAGAACATTTGTCACTCCAGACATCAAAAGATGAATCATCTAAGTTAGTCACTGTAGGAAAGGATGAGGGGAAAGGAGAATAAGAAGTAGCTAATCATGCAGTGGAAGAACAACATATACATGATATTTCTCAAATGGTGAATGTAGAGGATGGTGCTCAAAAATTTGTTGATGATGAAGACAATGTTGTTCAAGTGTCTGACAGTGGAAAGAGAACTCCTGAACAATAATCCATTCCGAAAAATGACATGGGAAAGAAACTTGTTGTTGAAATCCTGAGCTCAGTGGTTGTAAAGAAAAGGGAATCTGGTGATTCTTCTAAGAAGAAGGATAAAGAGAATGAAGAAGAAAATTCTCCGAGAAAAGTCTCGTATTCAGAGTCATCTTTTTTGGGGCATGAATTTGTTGCTCAGTCATTAAAGAAGTTGGTAGGTACTATTCCGACTATTTCAAGTATTGATTCAAGATTCCAGATGCTCCAACATACTTTGAATCAGAAAATAGACTCTGTATCCATGGTTATGGACAAATGTGTTGAGATAGAGGCTCAATTCAAATCTTCCTTTGTTGGCTATGAAGCCCACAAAATATCTTGCAAGAGAATGACTAGTTGGTCGAGGAAGACTGTAGATGAGATGAGGCTCTTTGATGAATTCCAAGATAATGTTAAGGATTCCTTTGAGACAGAAGACTGAAAGATAAATAAACATACTTCATCCTTTGAAGAAATGTTGACAGATGAAAAGAATTTCCGGATTCAAGAATCAGAGATCTAAATGGGAAGCTAAATTCTATTTCTCAAAACTGGAAGTATGAAAGGGATCATCGGATTGAGTTTCAAGAGAAGTTACTAAGGCAAGAACAAATCTTGAAGGCTCATGAAGAAAAACTTCAAGCTCAGGAAGAAAAACTTCAAGATCGGGAAGATAAGATTGAAGCTCAAAGTGCCATAATAGTTATGTTAGATAAGAAAGCCGAGGAAGACCATAAAAACTTGAAGAAGATAAAGACTATTCTTAAAGGTCTAATAGTGAAGGAAAAATATCCAAAATAGACAAATCCGATCTTTTGTTGTATCTTAACTTCCTTGTTGTTGAAATTACAAATGTAATGAAATTTTTTCTTTCTTGTCTCTTTTGTTGTTGCTACTAATTTTTTAGGTACTTTTTTATATTTTCCATTCCCTCGAATTCTTTTTGAAAATCGCAAAGGGGGAGAAGGAAAATAACCCTAATAAATGGGGAAAAGGAAAATGAGTCTGAACAAAGGGTGAGAAAGAATAAGAACTCTAATAGAGTTTATCAAAGGGGGAGTTTTTCATTAAAGAATACTTTCTCATTTTTTAATGAAATATCATTCCGAAAATCTAGAATACGATCCTTAGAGATTCAAATCCTTAGGGGGAGTTAGTCGTATTCATCAAATATCCATAAGAAAAGAGAGATAAGCCTTATTTTTTTCTTTCTTATTACACCTTGTTTTGCGTAAGGTTGTTTGTGCTTTCCAAAAAGGGGGAGATTGTTGAGTCAATAAGGTCTTCCTTATGAATTTTCCAATCCTTATTATTTTGAAAATCACAAACACCTTATTGTTAAGAAAAATTGCTTTTATAAGGAAAATTTCATTCATAAGGAAAATTGCATTTATAAGGAAAATCACTTTTATAAGGAAAATAGCTTTTATAAGGAAAATTTCTTTTATAAGGAAAATCTCTTTTATATAGAAAATTTTCCATATCATATTTTCATCCATATATTTCTTATGTATAAGATTCGTATTCATTTCTATATTCTTGGAATCGTTTGAAACTTTGATATGAAGAACTATGTTTTATGTTCTGAATTATGGATGAGAACTGTAATGAAGTTTCAATCTGAATTCCAGATGAGAACTGTAATGAAGTTTCATTCTGAATTCTGGATATGAACTCTGATATAGTTCTACTCCGAATTCTGGATACGAATTCTCAGGATGTTCAACATCAAATTCTCATTTTTGAATTCTGATGATGAATTCTCAATCCGATTTCTCATTCCGAATTCACCTATTAAAACAGAATCTGATCATCTATGCTTTATACACTCCAAATTTATTTAGACACCGAATATTATTTTTGGTTAGACTCCGAACATTCATTTTACTTACTATTTTATAATTTTTCTACTCTTTGACATTTTGTTTACACTCCGTACCTTTACTCTGAACATTTTAGTTAATCTTAAAATGATGTCGTACATTCTGTTACACTTGTTTTGTTATAAAACGATGTTATCTATTCTGTTATAAACTTACCGTTGGTTAAGTTACATGTGTACTGGTCCCTCCGATTTTCATGGAAAATATGACTGTTGGAAAGGAGACATACCGAGCCTATAAATAAGAGCTCATTTGAAAGAGCTCAAAAACAACAATTAAGTTGATCGATCTAGAGACCGCACGCTGCTAAGTTGATTTCTAGAGAGATAAATCTTTTCATGCCTTGTGCATACTAAACCCCTCGTTCAGTTTTTGCTTCATGCGACTCCAAATGTTGGTGATTACATTCGAGGACTTCCGTGGATAAGAAGAAAGAGGTGCTAAATACCTTTAAGTTCAAGGGCTTCCTTGTTGAGGAAGACAGAGGTTCCAGCTACCTTGAAGTTGAGGGCTTGTGGGGATAGCAAGACAGAGATTCCGATATACAAATCGAGGGCTTACCCTGGTGTGGGTTAGACAGACATGCTTGAAATTATAAATCAAGTGACCTTTATCTAAGGTTGTTGGATACCCTTCCCTTTTGGTTAAAAGACTTAAATCTTGTTACTTATAGATTTACTACTTGTTTGTTTTTGCTGCATATTTTATTGTAAGGAATGTATAACTTTCTTATACTTTCCTACTTGTACTCTGATAAATTTTGATTCTATACACTTTAAGGTATAATATCATATTGTAATCTTTAGTTATGTTTCAATTTCTGGATCCATATTTCCAGAACCTACTTTCGGAATCTCTTTCCAATTTTAAGAAAGTACATATAACATGATGTTTATAACTTCATTCCTTATTCAAATTCTTCATTTGGTGTTAGAGGTGTTGTGAATTTTCTCAGTTTAACTTTGTTAAACATATCTATTTCCTTTTCTTAAGGAAATATTAATTCTTCCTAACCAACTTTAATTGTTCCAAAGGAATTTTTAAAGTATACAATTCACCCCCCCTCTTCTATATTGAGCATCTACATCATTATTTAGATCCTACACGATAATTTCATAACATATATAATTCCATTATTTACATGAATTTTTCCCCTTTTACCCAGAAAGAAACCATCTAGTATTTAAAAATAAACCTCCTCTTCTAATTTGAAATATAGAATGGTATATTTGAAAAAAAAATATTTTAGTGAATTTATAAATCAATAGAATGAAATTTAACAATGGTTTAAATTGACATAACATGAGTAATGGACTCATCAATGTCCAATCCATTAACATTTAAATACATGTTTGATGTTATCATTTCTTTTTTTCTTATTAATTCTCAATTTTTATTTAGTTTCATTCTGAAAAACAACATCATGCAGATGAAATTCACTTCTTTGTTATTGCATATCAATTTCTAGGTTCCATCCATCTCGCATTCATCTTATTATTCATTCATATAATTAACATGTTATTGGAGTATATTTTCATTATTATTTTTTATAGGATCAACTAAAGATTATTTTTGATATTGAGTCGCATTCTTCATAGTTCTCTTAGTTTTCACCAACTATCCATGATCCCCAATTATGATGTTAAACATATCATTCCTTCTTATCCATGGATAATATGAGTGATATTTATCTTCATCACATTACATTGATTAATATTCTTCATTCACTTTAACATCATTAGCACATTCATTTATTTCTGAAACATATTTAAGTCATTTTAACTAATATTATCATAATGAAATCAGTAAATCTATTTGTCATAGGAATCTTCATTCATTGATTTCCCAAACAATTTTATATTATTAGAATCAATAATAATTATAAATTATTTAATAGAAAAGTCAGTTAATCATATATATTTAGGATATCCATGATACAACCCATAAATACATTTTTTAAAAATAATACATTATATTCTACATTAACCTAGATAGACCAAGTGTTGAATACCATATTACGAAAAAGAACATTTAATTATCGGGGTCCTGTAATCATCAATATTAATATCCAACCCTTAATATTCATTAATCATGTTTGATTTGTCTTATTAAAAAGGATGATAATTTAATATTAAATAATTCTTATGATTTCATTATTTTTTTTAAACACCTTCTCATGGTTATAAAACATTGAGAAACAATCTTATAATTCTCTCTTCTGCATGAATTACAACTTAGTCAATTATTCTTATTTACTTTAAAAACTAATATATTCACATGTAATATTGTCATCATTCACTTGAGGAAAGAGTAGTTTCTCATCATCTTCACATCTATATAGAAACCCATACTCATCATCATTATCATTATTTAGATGTTTTTAATAAAATAATTTTATTATGTGAAAATTTCATAAAATAGTTCCCACATTATCATAATAACCATTTGGACTATTATGTTTCATTATATAATGTATTCAAGGAATATAATCTTCATAATCACAATCTCATTTTTTTAGAATTTTCATAATATTTAGAATTGTAACCAATATTACCCAACCTGAATTATTTTATGTTATTATTTAACATTTATTTTTTTATCATATCTCACATGTTTCTTTAAATAAAATACATAAAATTATCATTTATCAAACATAAATATTTATTTTAATATAAACAATACGATTTATATTCAACAAAAACTATCTTAATAAAATTATTCTTAATTAATGCATTAAATAATAATTTTTTTAATCCTAAACCTTATTCTTCATAGGATAATAATTTCTCCAATTAATATGGTATTATAATAATATGAATTTTTATATCTGGATTTTCACTTTTTAATTTTTCTTATAGTGTTTAAAATTATGAATCAAACCTATCTAGTAAGATAATTAAAATCATTTAAAAATGGACTGATCATTCAAATTCTCACTATATATTGTGTTTTTTGCATGAAATCATTTACCCATGTGGAGAAAATAAATAGTTACATTATCATGCATCCAAACACCATTATACATAATTATCTAAAAATGAAAAGTATCTCACTTCACATTGGTATATAGTTCATTGATATTCAAATGCATATCATTGATATATTATTCATTATTATGTCCTTTAACGTTCTTATGCGTTCATTTCGGGTGTGATGATATAATAATAATATTTTCATGAATATTATTTTTAATAATCCACATATGTATTACTTTCATGAAAAGACCTTCATCTTGTAGAAAAACCCATTATTAATAACTTCAATAATAACATAACAAATAAATAACATGTATTTAATAATCCTATCATTCTATGTATAATATAATTACAAATATAATTTACAAATCGCCATACAATTAACAAAATTTATTTTATCAATTATAATAAATAAAAATTCGTGGATTCTTAATAAATAAACAGAGAGTGAAAAATTAAATATCAACAATTAAAAATAAATTATAACAAACAATGATAACATCCTTGTATACCATATAAAAAAATTAAAAATAAAAAAAATATCATTTATAGGGTTTTTAATTATTGGTAAATATTATTTTTATATTAATTTTCAAATGAACTTCACTAACTATCAAGATTTTGTGATGATTGTTTCCACACACAAAAAAACACACAATCACAATGCAAAATAACAAATTTAAAATGATTGCCAACCAATGTGAGAAGGATATTCAATGATGTAACATTTATTCTTAATATATAACCATATTGATAAAAATCACCATGATAATAAAAATTACTAGGGAATAATAATGAAACATACATTTTCACGACTCTCAATATACTTTAGTGCATATTTCACACAATTACATGTCTTACTTTATAATGATAAATGATTGGATCAAAATTGAAATTTCAAAAAACAAATAGATATATTCATAATTATTTATTATGATGATTTAATAAACTTCCACTTTATGAAGACTATTTTAAGAAAGTGGTATGAATACTTCTTCCCTTTATAGGAAGAAATATCTTCTTCACCATGTTTTTATAACACTTAAATGGAATAATAATATTATTATTAATTTTATTATATATTTATACATTTGGAAATCATAATATTTTAACTATACAGAACATATATACAATATATTCTATATCTCTCGATATTATAAATCTTTATCTCAGTCTAAATTATCATCAAATCAAATTTATTATCCATTCCATATTCATGAATTTCATAATTTAAATGTAATTTAAAATATAAATACCATTTTATAATAATAATCATTTGATCATATAAAATATTATTCTTGGCCGAACATTTTAAATTTATGAGTATATATGTATAAAATAAATTAAAATTTTTGAATATAAATTATGATAAACTCTTCGGATAAAATACCATGAAATCCTCTTCTACCGAGAAACCACATTTATTTTGCTGTAATGTTATAGTTTAAAAGAGTTTTTTTATTCTAAACATATTATGGTGAAGGATACCAACATTAATGTGGATGTCTAATAATTACATTGAACACCAATATCCCATCATTCGCACTTAACAGAATATTACATAAACTATGATTTTGTTCCCCACATTTTGTCATGTCATTATCATAGAAAATGAACTGTATTTTAGAGGACATATATTCTCCATAAAACCCTGATATTTTTTATTTTTATAACTATTGAGTATACTATCACTCAAAAAATTCTATAACATGTCCTCCCCTAAATCATAGTCAATAACTCTATAAAATGAGGTCTTATGCAGCTTTTTCAACCCTTTGAAAAATTCAGAATATCCACATCATATAAACCAATTCATTGGAATATTCTAACATGATAGAAATTGGATATAATATCTACATATTTTCGATGTAGTCACATTAAAATATTAAGTGAAACTATAAATATATATAATAACCTTTGAATGATCGTTTCTTGTCTATTTAATGGATCCTCAATTCTACAGAACTTTTATGGGAAAATTCCATATTCGGTGGCAAGAAGATCCTTCCATTATCTAAATGAATCAGGAAATACATTCATGATATAATCATAATTTGAATCTGATTAATAATTACATAATTTTTAATCTAATATCAATAACCTCACACAAAATTTTATTTTTAACACAGTTTATATATTAATAACATAATAAAATAAAATTAATCTTATCAACTAAAGCCACTCTCACCAACATCTCATAAAAATTATCTCTACACCTGACCATCTCATAAAATTTCCTATAAAAATATGATTATTATGATTAATGATAAATCTAATCTTGTATTTATATCATTTATAGAAATTAGTGACAATACAATGTGGATTAATGATAGTGGTTGTTCATTAAACATGATGGTTAATATGATTATACTGTAGAATATATATGTATGAGAAGATTTTTATATTTTTTAAAATAAAAATTTTATAATGTTAAAATGAATCATAAAAAACACCTATCTTGAAAATAATTACGAAAACAAATATTCTCTTAGTTAGTCTGTCATGAAAAAAAATTATACGTGTTTTTCATTTTTTTGGTTTGGATATCACATTCAAATTAACCACCAGTAGTTTCAAAATTATGAAAGTGAATTATCCAATGAAAATATTTGAAATATATTGGAACCATTATAAATTGGATAGAAAGTATAACAAATTTTAAATTACAATGTAATTAGAGAACAGTTTTTAGAAATTGATGATTGGTCACATTAATCAGTTGAGAATGTTATAAATTTTTTATTTAGAAGCTATTTTTGACATTTAATCACTCAATATAAACAAATAAATTTTGTATAATTCATGTTAATGGCTAATTATAGTGACAATACCATACCATATAGATAATACGAGTTCTTTAAGTGGATAAATCTGTTTCACACCAATATATATTATACAATTTTTTAGGATATAACATATTGTAATTTTTTATTCTAATTGTTACTATGATTCATAGGACATAATTTTATATATTCTTGTGGTTAAAATAGTGGTAATGGAAAAAATTAAATTGTTATATAGAAGATAATATAATGAAACTATATGAACAATAAAGATATTATGCATGCGGAATGGAACTGAAATTATTTTCAATAGGGATACATTTTATTAATAAACACATGATGTTTTAATGTTGAGGAATTCATAATATAATGTAGTTATGTAATTGAAGGATGAAAGGGTAAATAATTTTTCCAATATAATATTGATTTAATGTGATATTTCAATCCAATATTGTATTGATGGTCTAAATGTTCTTATTTACACTCAAAAATGTG
Source organism: Viscum album (assembly GCA_963277665.1). Taxonomy (NCBI): domain Eukaryota; kingdom Viridiplantae; phylum Streptophyta; class Magnoliopsida; order Santalales; family Viscaceae; genus Viscum; species Viscum album. The sequence continues at coordinate 1,007,628,656 of OY728159.1, forward strand.
TGTGACTAAATCCTAAAACTGTGAATAATTAATATAAAAAATGTCATGGATTTAAATCATAAAAAAGGACTCTCATATTATTTTTATATAAATTATTCATTAAATACAAGTTTATTATGATGGAGGGTATGGTGATTATATATATATATATATTATTTTTTTGACAAATAAATGAAATTAATGTTGTAATTTTTGTAGTAAAAGGGTCATTTTTTATAGTTGTAATTCGATGGTAATAAAAAATGGGGGATATTTTTTGATATGTTTTTCATAAATAATAAATTAAATAACACTAATAAGTAACTAATAATTTAATTGAATAATAAAATTCCATAAATTATTATGATTCTAAAGAAGAATATGTGGAATAGTGTTTTGAAAAAGCGAGTCGATGTCGATATAGAGTTGATTAAGTAAATATTATTTATGAAAAATCTATTATAAAACAGGTCAAAATAATGGTTATAATTGATAAAATAAAATACTATAAGTGGGTGAATATAATTCTATGAATGAATAATAAAAGGGGTAATCCGGTGAGAAATATATGAATTAATTATGGGATGGTATATAAAATCTTCAAACAAGTGAACTCATGGATATACCAAAAAATCAAAATTAGTTTGGTACATAATAATTTTTCCAAACCAAGCTCTGTTAAAAAGGAATGGTGCATGGAATATATCAAGGCTAGTTTGAAAAGTGAATTCATTGGTTGAAGGAGTTTATATTGAGGAAAAACTTTTAATTTTTCGCATGAAAAAATTTTAAACCCATTAAAGAAATTATTGTTCTAATAATATTTATTGTTTTTCAAATGGATTTGAATATTGTGGCTATAAATGGAATAAGAAATTAATTTTTATATATTAAGAATATAATAAAATTAATTAATATAATTCAATATATAATGTATTTTTTATTTAAATATAATTTATAAATGAAAATATTACTTCATGTAATTTGTGAAATCCAAAATAATTATTATGAAATATAGAGATTATTAAAAGGGGGGTTTATTAAAACCTCTATGTGATTCTATCATATTAGGAGTTCTTCCCTGTGATATAATATATGTTTGAAAATTATATTTATATAGAATAATTATATTTTATTTTATTTATTCCAAATTGTTGGGTTCATATTTTTTAATTTCATATATTTGAGAATTCAATTAATTTCATAGATTTTATGTTCCTTAATATAAATTGTATACATTCATCTCGATTGTATAATATGCTAGGGAGTTATTAAATAAATTCAATGTTGATAATTTAAAACCAATATTACTTATTCTTGAAGATATAGTTTATATTGGAATCGATGTGGATGGTATATGAGTATATTTAACATTGAATATAATAATTTTTTGTATTTCACTATATCTCATAGTAACACAACTTAATGTTTTCTTTTTTATATAGTTTGAAGAATTATTTAGATTGTTTTATATAAATAAAATATCTTGAAAGTGAATAGTAAAATTAGGAATATAATAATTACTAATATAATAATATGTTTTTCATGAATGAAAAATATTTTTTTGAAAACCAATTAAAATATTTACCAGGCTAGTTATATTGTAGATTATAATAAAAATATATTTTTGATTTATCAACAGGAATATGTTGTGATTCCAATCAATTTAAAAAATTAATTTTTTTTATGGTTTTATATAATAGTTATATATTATGTTTTTTGTGATCAATGATTGTACAGATTTTATATAGATTGTGATATATTGAAGAAAATATCATAAATAGTTTGACAACAAATATCAGTTCAATGTGAAAATAATTATGAAATTAATTTAAAAAAATTAATAAAATAGTCTCAAAAAATCAATAAGATCTTATACTTAATTATAAACAAGAATGTGGAGGAAAATATTTATTTATTAGTATTTATTATAATATTAAATTAAGTGAGGATTATGTTACTAAAAATTGATAAAGACATGTTTTTGAAAATAATATGATTAATCACATAGTATGAATAATATCTTTTCATAAAAAGGATTCATATCCCCTATCACTAATATATATAAGTCATTGTTTTTTCATGTTTATTCTTTTTGTAAATTATTTGTTATTATCTATTACATGTGTCATGTAAATAGTATACCAAGGGAATTATTATCAAAATTGGGATTTACAAGGTGTTTATAGAAAATATATTATTATTGGACACTCAATATACATTCTTAAAATATTTTTCGACAATTATTGTCGTAGTTTGTTTTTAATTTATCTTTGATTAGTTTGTAAGAGTGCATTAACTAGAATTGTTATTTTGATCGGATTTAGAATGATGTAATCCTTTTATTATTTTATTAATGGATGAGAATGACTATGAATGGAGTGTAGAAATATGTCATATGAAAAAAAATATTAACTATTACACAATTTTTGATACCATAATAGAACATTATACTATCATATGGGGAGTTGATAACCAAAATGCAATATGTGAGATTATAGAAATAATTGGTACAAAAATACTAGTTATTTTAAGGTGCTATTTTTTTTGAAAATCATTATAATAAGATAGAATTTTTTAAAATATTTTTTAATGAATAATACTTATTTCCCTTCTTATCACCATTGGGATTATTCATTCTAGGTCTAGATTTTTTGAATTAAATACATAAGTTTGTATTGTGTATGTATTGAATCTTTTTTGTAAACAATATTAATTATAAGCACATGATTTATAAATTTTATTATAGGAAATACCATGGTGGAGGAAATTAAAATGTATAAGTTTACTTGTGGGTAAAATAAAATATTCTTTATTCAATAAAAAAATATGTGGTGGAAATGGTTAAACACATTTTAGGGGGAAATTGAGGTGTCTCATATGGAATAAAACATATAAAAAATAAGTTTATTATTAAATGTAGTAAAATTTTGTTAAATACCCAAACACATGATATATTTAATATATATATCATGTGAAAAATTGAGTAACATTCATTGAATAATAACGTAATATAATTTTTTATAATTTAATATTATATTGCATGTTTATAATTAAAAAAACCTATGATACATTTTCATATATTTTTTATGTTATATAATTAAAGGATTTTAGAAAAAACAAATTTTGGAATATATTAATTTATAATATTATATGTTATTAAAAGATATTTTATTAAATAAATTTGAGTTATTTTCTAAAAATTAATATGAATAGTTTTAATTTCGTATAAATTCCCTTGCAATAGTATAGTATTTAAAATTTTGTACTAAACTATAATTATGTTCCAAAAAACAAAAGGATTATTATTATTATCACATGGGTTAAATTTTAATTAATGTCCCACGAAATTTTTAATAGGGAAATAACAGTAGTTTTTTAAATATTCTATGAAAATTAGTGTTTATATTATATATTATAAATTATTACATATTATCATACATGCTCTAAAAAATAGTAGTAAATATTAAATGTAAATTTTAATTGTAAAATTTCATTTTTTAAGAAAAATAGAAGATAGAATGTAATGCATGTTAAATGTATTAGTTTGATATATATATATATATATAGATAATTATATTGAATAATTTATGTACTATTATTTGAAAAATATTTTTTTTTAATTTATGTTTAATAATTTTATAATTTTTTTAGAAGAAATACACAATCATAAATATATTTCTGTATAAATATATTTATTTGAATAAATATATTTAATTTTTACATATATGCATAACAGAATTATAATAAAATTATATTAATATACTTAAAAAATAATGCATAATATGAATTTTTAGATTATAAATATAAAATTTAATTTACAACTATTATTCATCATAAAAATTGAATTTATTTTATGGTAAACTATGTTTTGTAAACCATATATAATGGTATTTCGATACCTATGTAATGGTATGTTGTTCGAGTATAAAGGTAAGTAATTATTTTTATATCAGTTAATAGTAATATATGTATATATATATATATCATTTACTATTTATGTGCCATTCAATTCACATAAGGGTTGGATGAACTCATGTATGTGTAAAAAACTACTATTATAATAGTACACATAATTTATGTACAGTTATCAATCGTCTATATAAAGGTAAGTCTAATAAATAAAAACCCATAAATGGTAACAAGAGATGTACATAATTGTATGTTGCTTCATACAAAATCGTTGTACGGGTATTCCATAACATTTTCAAATTTCATCATAGTCATATAAAAGGGTATACACCTATTACGTAAGAATCATCCAATCTCAATTAATGATGGTCTGCCTAAATTAATGAACATGTAATGGATCACATGTCCTGATGTCAAGGTAATTATAATTTTTAAATCATGAAAAATTTTATAGTATCCCTCTATAATGGTAACATAGATTTTATAATTCCATGTATAAGTCACATGGAATGTTTTAAAGACTATGTTATGGTATCCACTATGGGGTAAATATAAAAAAAAATTCAAAAATTGTATGTCTGCATATATATTTTTCAATCTATTATGATATAATATTATTCCTCACATGAAATGATATAGACAAACATAAATAATATATATTTAATATATCATTATCAGATTATATAACATTATAATTTTTATGATAAAAATATCATATTAAGTGAACATAAAAAAATAAACGAAATGAGTATTTACGAATCAATGATTTTATCATTACATGAACTTGTAGTGGAATCAAACTTTCTTATCTTGAAATATGATATTAGGATCCCTAAAGTTTAACAATTGTAATATTATGAATTATTTAATAATAGATAATTAAATATAATATCTTATCATTTTTTTGATTGAATTTATGCATATCCCGATAATCAATATAAGAATTTATTTTACTATGAAATTATATAGTAAGAGTCCTCAATTTAGGAGACCTATATTAAATGTAAATAGTATGGAATCACATTTTAAATGGAAAGTCACTTACTATAATGTATGTTATCTTATTGGGTATAGATGTCAGGACCCCCTCCCCACAAAGTGTACCCCTCCTTGGTCGACAATGTGAAAAGGGAGATAATAACCACCAAGTCCTGCCTCCTGTAGACCCCGGGTTGGAGAATAGCACTGAGGGTATATTAAACACACAAATGGGAGGCATTACCCTCTAAAAGAACACATGAAGAAGACATAGATAAGATAGACACCAACCCACTCCAACTTAAAGTTGGAATATAAAAAAACCCAAATGTACATATGTAATTCCATGTGAAATTACTACTATTGAAACCGAAAAAACTACAAGAACCCAAAAGAATGTAAAAAAAAAAGTAACCACAAGCCTGAACAGCTCCTGTAACCACAAGCTAGTAGAAACCGGCATGATCTCCAATCTTCTACAAGTGACCTGAAAAATAGTATGTATATACATAGGGTGACTGTAATAGTATACTCAGTTGGATACTCCCTGAAGCCACTCGTGCAAAGGTAAAGAAAGAATGCCAAAGAACAGCGAACAAAAAGTGAAACTAACTCATCACCTAAAAAGGAATACTAAGTTCCCAACATCAACATGGATACTCTCACTAAGTTACGCATACAAGAAGATAGAATATAATAAAGAATATCAAGGTTACCCTACTACTACTTCCCTTCTAGTTTTCCACTTTTCCACATCATCGCTTGTCCTAAGCATCTCTCTCCAAAATGGCATGACCACAGACACCTGGGAGAAGCACCACAATCTGCACCTCCTTCATAACAACGTCTTGACTATAGAAACATTGGTAAAGCACCAAACCATCCTCACAATAGAAAGTAACCATGTAGTTTCCACGAGCCACCACATCTCACATAACATGTATCATACGTCTGGTATTATACCTAAAGCCATTACAACCCATACACTGAGTAAGGATCTTCAAGCCATCATATCCTCTACACATTACTCCTATAGTATTCCATTGGATACTATATCCAGAATATATGCGTCTGAATAACCTCAAGCCATTATATCCCTCTTCACACATATATGGGGAAAACTAACCACTATGCCTAACGACACAAGTATCTACCAAGACAAGAGATCAGGGCCAAAGGGGGTAGTCAGCCATTCTTCCTGCCACCGGAATGTTGGGGAAAACACCCCCTAGGGCTCAGAATCCCTGGGGTGTCACTTTCCCTTACTAACAATGTGGACTAGTGTATTGAAACACAAAAGGTACATAATATATTATAACTCACAACAACACTATGGGAATAATCTAGTCTTTGACACAACTTCAGATATCGTCTCTCAGACTTCGGGCTGCCACTACTAAGACTATGTATTCTATAAGAACACAACCATTTATGGAACTTTATTAGATTACTTCAATACATTTTTTTTCAGTTTCACTTTATGTTAGTTAATTCATTAAACATTTATTAACCATGAAAAAATCCACATTAAATTCATTATCATCACACCCAATGTCAATAGCTCCTTCAAAAGATTAAAAACTCATCATTAAGTTTCAGCGAACACCAGCCCCATGGGTTAACACCATTTAATCAAACATTTATTAAAAAACACTTTCCCATATTCCCAGGAATTTTAGAAAAACATTATATGCTACTAACACAAGGGGATCAACATGGTGAGTAGATATACTGCCCATCGAGTCTTTGCCGCCTATTGCAAGAGCATAGACCCATCCTCCCTAGAGAAGATAAACACAGAAAGCATGTGGCGTTCCCCACGCATCTCGCCTCTTTCGAATAAAGGGTAAGAAAGACCAGATGCCTTCAGTAGTGGGGAAAATTAAAGTAGACAATCAACCAAATGAAATAGCAAGCTTACAACAATCACATCCAACCCATTCCATCATCCCTGGGGTCATCCCTGACAGCCACATGCATAAACTGATGCATCTCGCTACTCTAGGCATCATTCGCTGCCACATCCAAAATGCCTCTATGCCCCCACATATCACAACAACCATCCAGGATCACATCACAACATAAGCAGGAGGAAAGTAAACATCACATCAATTGGGATCTTTTCCCTTTAAAAATAAAGAGGGTAACTCAGGACCCTTCAAGGAATTATCGTACAATCAAATCTTTAAAACATCTTGAATTAACATATTTATAATCCATTTGTTCCAAAATCTGGAACCTACCCAGTAAGCTATCATAAATGATTATACATGCTTAATATGTCATTTCGATTAACATGAAATTACAACAAGATCCTGATTCTTTTTCATGCCTCTTTATCTTTAGCCAAACAAATATCAATTATTCATGGTTTACGTTCTATACTGATTTCCATCAAGGATAATAGTTAATGAAGCAAGAATAGATATCACACCATCTATCAAAACAAGAGTAAATAGCATACGATCGATAAAATTTCTTTATCCTATTCATAGTATTTATTATGTCAATTCCATTTTCATCCAGCAAGATCAAACAGGATAATAATACAGTTGCACGTAAATGAATTAGAAGAAACGAATCCCCTACCTCAATGGTTTTTCACGAAAGCCACAATGGTCGAAGAATGCTCAAGAAAGTCGGGTCGATTCTCTAAAAACCGACCATAGATCTCTTCACATAGAAAAATAAAGACCAAAGCTCATCATATTTGACATCCACACGCTTAGATCTACCCATAACGGGAGTAGATCTAAGAAACTGAGAGAAGAGGAGGAGTAGATCTACGTAGATCTATGAAACCAAACAAGAACGATCACATACCACAAGAATCTGGATTTGATTCATCAAGAGAAGCCTTCAGATTGCCTCTAAAATTCTTGGGATAGGCTTTCCAACCTTCAAGGAATGGTAATCCCGAGTTATGGCCTCTTAGGGGATTAAAATAGAAATTTAGATGTGAAATGGTTGATATCCAAATTTTAGGATCTTGATTTAAGTGCCTGTATGGTTTTCTCGCATGGTTTGACAAACCGTGCGCTAACTGTGTGGTCGCTACTACCTCGTCAAACACTCCTCGCATGGTTAGACTGCATGGTTAGACAAATCATTCACTAACCATGTGTCATCCACTTCCTTCAACACTAACCTCGCACGGTTTGGCCACACGGTTTAAACAAACTGTGCGCCTCTTGTGTGATAGTTATAGCCCTTTAGTTTCCCTTAAAATTCCACCAAAACGCACCCCAAGTCACATTAACCTCCCAGAACACCTCTAACACCACATTTTCACAATGTAATGGACTGGAGAGGTCAAGGACATTACATTATATACCCTTCAAAACATTCTCTTCCTCATGAATCCAAAACCCACCAAATGTGAAAATGAAACAGGGTCCGAAAAACCACCCCTCGAGATACCTATCAAAAGAGAGCAAGCCACAAAAGCAACCAAGGGAGCCATATCATAAACATGAAAGTTTCATAACCACATCAGCTAAAATGATACATGAAAAGAGTTAAACATCAAAAAAATTTGTGTACTGAGACGTATCTGTGACTCCCGTTCCCAGTTACTCTCCTCCAAGCCACCATGTTGCCACAAGAAACAAACTAAAGGAATAGAACGCCCACGAAACACCTTGTCCTTGCAGTCTTGGATCTCCACAGGTTGCTCCTAAAAGGTTCCATCATCATCAACATTGATCTATCCCCAATAAATGATGTGAGAGTCGTCATGAAGATAAAGACAGAGCAGTGATACATGGAAAACATCATGTATCCGACTCATCTGAGGGGGAAGTGTTACTCGATACGACACAACTCCAACATGAGATAACACCTCGAAAGTCCCAACAAACCGTGGAGAAATCATACATCCACATCTAAACCATTGCTACCCACTACAGGGAGTCACCTTCTGAAACAAAGGATCCCCAACATTAAACTCTATGGGTCTCTTTCTTTGTTAAGCAAATGCTTTCTGATGATCTTGCACTGTCTTCATCCTCTCACAAATCACCTAAACCATCTCTATTTTATTCTACACTAATTCTGGTCCGAGAATTGGTTACTCTCTGACCCCAGTCTAGCAAAATGTAGAACGTCAAGGTCGGCCATACAAAGCTTCAAACGGATCCATTAAAATGGAGGAGTGATATTTATTATTGTACGCAAAATCCAAAAAGGTTAAGTGCCTTATCCATGAGCCTCCAAAATCCAGAACACAAGAGTGTAACATGTATTCAAGATTTTGGATGGTTTTCTCTCTCTGACCATCCATTTGAGGATGAAAAGCACTGCTAAGGTACAATTGAGAACCGAAATCATGTTGGAGACCTCTCCAAAACCTACAGGTAAAATGAGGATCTTGATCAGAAATTATCGTCCTAGGGACTCCATGATGTCTCACCACCCCCTCTAGATATTTCCTTGAAAAAATATCCACTGATCATGACACCTTGATTTCTATAAAGTTGGCCGATTTTGTAAAACGATCCACTACCACCCAAATAGCATCATGTCCTCTTGGAGATCGAGGTAAACTAGTAACAAAGTCCATTGACATGTCTTACCATATCCACAGAGGAATCTCTAATGGCTGAAGAATACCACCTAGAACATGGTGTTCAGCCTTCACCTTCTGGAAGACTTAACATCGAGACACAAACTCCGCCATCGCATGCTTCAACCCAGGACACCATAAATGACTCCTAAAGGATAGGTACATCTTTGTCACACTAGGATGTACCGATAAAGGTGAACTATGGAACTCTCTGAGGACTGTATCGCGCATCATTAAAGGAACAAAAAACCTTCCATGTTACAACACTCTATGTTGTTCATCCTCAGACCAACCATCAAGGGCACACCATAAACAACTCGGTCTCTCCATACCGCCACCTCAAGATCCCCCAACTGTGACTCATCCACCTTCTGTATCAGGGATGAATGTATCATCATCTAAAAAAGACAACCTTACCTCTGACTTCTCCCATATTATGATGTAATGCTGACAGATCATCCATTACTCCCCAAGAATAACCAGATTCACGCACAGCATCACTGCATGACTTTCGGCCTAGCACATCAGCTAAAAAATTCCCTTTTGAAGGTGTATATGATATTTCAAAGTCATATTTTTGTAAGAAATACATCCACTAATGTTGCCATATATTCAAGTCACAATGGGAGAAAACATAGCTCAAACACTTATGATCGATAAAAACCACAAACCGATCACTAATGAGGTACTGTCTCCAAAATATTTGAGAAAACACCATGGGTTGCAGCTCAAGATCATGGGTGGCATAGTTGCGTTCAAGGGGACGTAACTACTGAGACCCTTAAGAAACTACTTACCTCTACTGCATGAGAACACAACCTAACCCCAGATGTGAAGCATTGCAGAAAACATCAAATTGAAGACCCTCAGCTAGAAGACAAAGGACTGGAGCACTTTCTAACTCTCCTTTAGATACTCGAAAGATGCATGACACTGATCAGTCCATATGAATGCCTGATCATTCATGTTCAAAGCTGTCAGAGGGGTCACAACTAATGATAAATCTGCTATAAACCTCTTGTAGTGTCCTACGAGACCATGGACTCTCTACACCTCTGGAACTATCTTGAGGGATGCCCAAGACACAACTTCATCAATCTTCGATGGATCCATAGAAACTCTCTGTTGGGACACAACATTCTACCAGAAACAGGCTTTTCGAGTCCAAAACTCACACTTCAACATCTTCCCAAAGTAATGATGTCGATGAGGAACTCCCAAAAAGGATTGTAGATGTTGCACATGATTCTCTTCAGATCTGGAGTACACAAGGATTTCATCGATGAAAACTACCATGAACTTGTATAGGAACTCATGGAACACATCATTCATCAATCACATGAACACAGCTAGAGCATTCGTCACACCAAAAGGCATTACAACAAACTCATAATTCCCATGATGACAATAGAAATAGGTCTTTGGAATGTCCTCATCCTTCACACGCATTTGATGATATCCGGACCGCATGTCAATCTTTGAGAACCAACATTCCCCCTTTAGTTGATCGACTAAGTCATTATTCCGCAGAAGAGGATAGTGATTCTTTATTTTCAATTTGTTTAAGTGACGATAATCGACACACAACAACAATCTGTCATCGGACTTCCTCACGAACAAAACTAGTTCACCCCATGGTGACACACTTGGCCAAACAAAACCACACTGTAATAGACTATCAAACTATACATGTAGCTCTCACAACTTAGAAGGGACCATCCTATATTGATACATCGAAATAAGAGACACACCTAGTTGTAGCTCGATCCCAAACTCTATCTCTCATCAAGGGGGTAATGCTACAACCTCTTCTGGGAAAATATCACGGTGCTCCTCTATGACCCTACGAAATGCCAACTACTAAACCTCAGATGAACTCAACATTATCTTAGCGATCATGTACAATAAGGATGAGACTCCCCTATGACCCATCCAAGGATCTCTCTCACCAACAAACACCACTTGTTCTCCATCCACCCTATAGAAAATGTTCTTCTTCCTAAATAAATCCATGATAGCCTTTATCGAATAAAACCAATCCATGTCTAGGATGATATCATATGGTTTTATTCATAAACATTGGAAATCTCCCCAAGAGTGGTGTTGCCCCAACACTAGCTCATAGTACTTACATATTTCAAACAAGTCAGCTCGACCTCCAACTGGTGTAGTCAACGCCATGGGAACTGAAAACCTCTCTACCTCACATCCCAAATCATGGAAAATGGTAGGTGATATGAAGGAATGTGTCCCTCATGAATCAAAAAAGGCATACACCAAGGTAGAAAACAAGAAAAGGGTACCTTGAACAACATCTAGATCGTCTGGTGCTGGTAACACTAGAGCATGAAGCTGACCAAGACCTCCTCCATAGCCTCTCTGACCCTGATGATGACCAATGCTATGGCTGCGCTCTGCTCTATGAGGATAGGGAGAATCATAGGGTTGTCCTCTACCTGCCCCAACTACCTTCTGCTGATTTAAAACTAGTGAAATTGGATGTTGCTGCCTCTGTTGTAACTGCCTCAATAGAGGAACCTGGAGTGTAGCGCCCTGTGCACGATGAACACTTTGAATGGTCTGGCACTCCGTATACTGATGGCCATGACCACCACAAGAAAAACTTTCACCTGATACCTTAGAATAGGCCTATGATTTTCTACGTCAGGGGAAACGAGATGGGAAGAGCAGGGATCTACCGCTAGCAGAACGGAAACTCTTCTACCCTAAAAACTGGGAACCCAAGATCACATCCATGTTTTGTGTGGGATCATTATGATGCCCCTATCATGATGATCATGTCCTGGCCAAATTCATCATAACAACCTCTGCCCTTGCCAGTACCTCATGATATGTCTTCATCATAAATGGGGTGACCTGGCACTAGATCTCTAGATGCAAAGCCTCCTCTTAATGCCTCACCCTGGACTCCTCATCTGGTAACAGGTCCAAAGAATATCGTAAATAGTTCTTGAAACTAATTCCAAACTCTTGAATAGTAGAGCTCCAATGTCGAAGGGTATGACATTCCTGGCGACTGGATACCTTTGAAGTCGAGAAAAGGAACTCGACTCTAAACTAGTCTCGTAACTCCTCATATGAGATCACTGATTCCTCTCAATCCCCGAGGTACAAGGACCACCACTACCTTTCTGCTCCACATAACACCATCATAGATAAGGACACCCAGTGATCCCTTCGAGAATGGATCAAACTGAATCCTATTTCAACCTCCTCCAACTAGTCTTCCATGACTGCATATGAAACAGATCCCTCGTACTACTGCAGACTCTAGTGTGGAAACTCTTGGAGTGTCTTCTTCCAAGTGTCGTCATTTTCACCCTCTACCCTGCGGTAATCTGCTGGAACAACCATCTGGACATTTTCTACGTAAACCTGATGAGGACATCGACCTAGAGCCATACATGTAAAATAAAAAACTGTTACAGCTCTGAAACCTGGAATATGGAAGACTCAACATTAATTAATTAATTTTTTTCTTTTATTAATTTTTGGTTAACCTATCCCAAGGTCTACCCATTCAAGCACAGGACCAAAGAAGAATGATTCATGATCCTTTCCTAGGTTTCTACCCTGAAACTATTATAACCTTGTTTAGTAGTGATTTTAAACATAAAGGTCCGTACATCAGATCATAGGCATCCCTAAATGCCTATTTATTATCCAGTATCCAGTGTTTACCTCACTTTCTAAACATGAATGACACTATTTCCCTACCAACCCATGAAATCTCACCGGTGCCTAACTCCAAACTCCATCATATCCCTCAACCAGACCTCTGATACCACTATGTCACGACCCCTCCCCACAAAGTGTACCCCTCCTTGGTCAGTAATGTGAAAAAGGTGATAATGAAAATGGATTCCCACCTACAGTAGGCCCCGGTATGGCGAATAGCACCGAGGGTATAAAAACACACAAATGGGAGGAATTATTCTCTAAGAGAACACATGCGGACAAGAGAGATAATATAGAAACCAACCATCTCCAAATCAGAACTAAAATATTAAAGGAACCCAAATATACATATGTAATGACATGGAAGTGTACTAAAACTGAAAGGGGAAAAATGAAAGTGCCCAAATGAATGTAAAAACACCAACAACCACACGCCCGAACAACTCATGCAACCATAAGCTAGTAGAAAACTGCTTGATCTCGAAACTGCTCCATGTTACCTAAAAAAATTCTATATATACATAGAGTGAGTATAAAATTATAATCAGTAGAATCCTCCCCAATGCCTCTTATTCAATGGTAATGAATGCATGATAAAGCACAGTGAACAACAAATAAACCAAACTCTTCAACTAAACAAGTATACTAAGTTACCAACCTCACCATGGCTACTCTCACCAAGTAATACATACAAGAGTATAGAATATAATAATGAATATCAAGGGTACCCTACTACTACTTCTACACTAGTTTTCCGCTTTTCCCCAATGTCACACGTCCTAAGCATCTCTCTCTAAACAGGCTTTCCAGCAGAAACATGGGCGAAGCACCACAATCAACACCTCGTGCACCACATGGCTTTCCCGTATACACCTGGACAAAGCACCACACCATCCTCACAACCAAAAGTAACGAGGTAGTTCTTGAGAGCCACCACAACTCGCATAACTAGTATCAAACGTCAGGTATTATACCACAATCCATTACAGCCCATACACCATGTAAGGATCCTCAAGCCATCACAACCTATACACATTACACCTATAGTAGTCCATAGGATACTATATACATAATATATGTGTGTGAATAACCACAATCCTTTACAGCCCTCTACACACATATATGAGGAAAACTAACTATTGTGCATAACAAAACAAGTATCTACCAAGAGAAGAGATCGAGGCCAAAGGGGGTAGTCAGCCATTAATCCTCCCACTGGAATGTTGGGGAAAACACCCCTCAGGGCTTAGAATCCCTAGGGTTTCAGTTTCACTTACGATAGGGTGGAGTAGCGTTTAGAAACACAAAAGGTACAAAATATATTATTACTCACAACCACACTATGGGCGTAACCTAGTAATTGACATAACTACATCTATCGTCTCTCGGACTCCTGGTTTCCACTTCAATGACTAAGTATCCTATAAGCACACAAACATTTAAGGAACTTAATTAGATTAATTCATTCCATTTTTATCAGTTTCAATTTATCTTAATTAATTCATTAAACATTAATTAACCAAGAAAAAGTCAAAATTAAATTCATTTTCATCACACCCAAATTCAATTTCTCCTTTAGAAGATTACAACCTCATCATTATGTTTTAGTGAACACCAAACCCATGGGTTAACACCATTTAATAAAAAATTTATTACATAAACAATTTAACATATTCCCAGACATTCTAGAAAAGTATTCTATGCTACTAACACAACGGGTTCAACACGGTGAGTAGATATACTACCTGTCAATTCTTTTCCGCCTATAGAAAGAGCATAGAACCATCCTTCGAGAGAAGCTAAACACGGAAAGCATGTGGCATACCCCACACATCTTCACCTCTTTTGGAAGAAGGGTAAGCAAGACCAGCTGCCTTGAACAATGAAGAAAGGTAAATCAGACAATCAACCAAAAGAAACATCAAGCATCCAACATTCACATCCAATCCTTTCCATCATCCCTGGTGTCCTCACCGACACCCACTTGCATAAACTGATGCATCTATCCACTCTAGGCATCATATGCTGCCACAAGAAAAATTCATCTATGCCCCCACATATAACAACAACCATCCAGGATCATATCAGAGCATAATCAACAGGAATGAAAACATCACATCAATTGGGAACCTGACCTTTTAAAATTCAAGAGGGTAACTCTAACCCTTCAAGGAAATATCAATAATTAATATCCTTAAACCATCTTGATTTAACAGATTTATAATCCGTTGGTTCCAAATTCAGGAACCTAACCTGTAAACTATCACAAATGATTATACATGCATACTATGTGAATTTTATTAAAATCAAATTACAACAAGAACCAGATTTGTTTTCATGTCTTTTTATTTTTGGCCAAACAAATATAAATTAGTCCCAGTTTACGCTCATTACGAATTTCCATCAAGGACAACAGTTAAGAAATCAATCATAGATATTATAGCTTCTAGAAAAACTAGAGGCAATAGCATACGATTGATACAATTTCTTTATCTGGGTCAAAGTATTTATTATGTCAATTCCATTTTCATCTAGTTGGATTAGAAATTCAATCCATATAGTTGCATGTAAAATAATGAGAAGAAATGAATCTTATACCTCAATGGTTTATTACAGAAACCAAAACGGTCGAAGAACACTCAAGAATCCAGGGTCAATTCACCAAAACCCACCTTAGATCTCTTCTCCTTACAATATCAATACAAAATCTCATGATATTTGACATAAACACACACAGATTTACCCATAACGGGCGTAGATCTCAGAAACCCAGAGAATATGATTAGTAGATCTAAGTAGATCTAAGAAAACAAACAAGAAAAATCACATACCTCAAGAAATCGGCTTCTATTCGTCAAGAGAAGCCTTTGGTTAGCCACCAAAATGCTAGGAATAGGCTCTCATACCTTCAAGGAAGGGTAATCCTGAGTAATGGCCTCTTATGGGTTTAAAAGAAAAAGTTAGAGGCGAAAAAGTTGAGATCCAAAATTTTGGGATCTAGATTTAAGTGCCCGCACGATTTGCTCGCACGGTTAGACAAACCATGCGCTAACCATGCAGTCACTTCTTCTTCGTCAAAAACTACTCGCACGGTAAGGCCACACAGTTAGACAAATCGTGTGCTAACCGTGCATTAGCCACTTCCTCTAACAAAAACCTCTCATGGTTTAGACAAACCGTGTGCCTCCCGTGCAAAAGCTATATCCCTTTTATTTCCATTAAAATTACACCCAAACGCACCCCAAGTCACATTAACCTCCCAAAACAACTCTAACACCACATTTTCACAATGTAATGGACCGGAGAAGTCTGGTCCATTACAATAAATTTAATTCATCATCCGATTTAATCATATGTTGATTCTATGTGAGAATTCATAGAATTTTCTTGAACAATTTATTTCAAAATGAATATTATAATTTTTTTGAACCACTAATGGTAAGGAAAATGTTTATCTAAATTTATATTCATATTCCAAAACCCTATTTATAAGAAAATTTTAATTTATTTCCAAAAATTCATTTTTCTTTTCAATGAAAAAATATTAATATAAATCATCACATTATCCGAAGGGGATTGTTAGTATTTTATGCCTTAATTTATATATTTCAATGTAATAACCTTATTATAAGGGATATAAATGTTATTTTAACCATAATAGTAGGGGATTATGGTAAGAATTTTATTTAAATTTATTCATTAAAAGTTTATTATATGATATATTTACTTCATAAAATTTCCAAATTAAATTTTATATGTTTATTTAATGAAATTTAAACTTTTTTACTTCAATGTTGATGTTATTGTGTTAAAACATTTATATAATGAAATAAATGATCATTTAAATAAATGTATATTAATTCATTATTACATTTTTTTTATGTTTGTGTGTTATTTTCTAATTTATTTTCCATATATGATTTTGAATGAAATGTTTATGAACATTAATAAAGTTTTACCAAGGATTTTTTTATTAATTAGAATCTAAATTATCTTTTATTGAAAATATGGGTTTTTTGTTAGTCATTTAATTATTTTATTTTTCAAAAATAAATTTAATTTTTATAATGTTCATGAAATTTTATTTTAACGTATTGATAAATTAAAATTAAATCTTCTAAAAAACGTTCTAAAATTTGATACATGGGTATTGGATATGATGATGAGGAATGTGGAGTGAATCCATAGGCTTACAGAAATGTTTTCATAAAAGTGGTGTTTATAAATTCAATATACCTAGTGCACAATGTTTTATCACAGAGATTCCATTATAGAATTATATATTATTTGGAGATATTATATTCAAAGTATATTTTTCAATATTGACGAAGAAATATTTATTTATTTCGAAATGTTTGATGTTTTTAAATAAAATCGGTTTTGAAATTAATTATAAATTATAATGAATGTTTTGAAAAGCATATATTATGAATTTAAAAATTAAAAAAAACATTATTTACTTATTATTAAATTTATATATATCTTATTCATATATGACATAAACTTTAAATGTTTTATAGGGTATTTTTATATCATTTTTGAAGATAAAATATGAATCAACTTATTATTAAATCCACATAAAATAAAATTCATTACTCATATTGTGTTTTAGAATTGGAAAATAGAGTGGTGGATTGTGATTGATACATTTGGTGTTGAAGATTATGAATCCAATTAAAGAAGATTGTTTTTAATTTTATAATTTTAGAGGTATGTTATTAAAAATTATTATATTTAATGTTAATTAGGCTTCTCATGATCCTAGTTTTCAAATTTTTCTGTGCCATTTCATTAATGCAATGCATAGGTTTTTGTAAATGAATGGATTTTTGAGTGGTGAAACATTTTATTTTGTTGATGTATGTTTATTATTAATAATAAAATTTAGGATTTATTTTATATTTATGTTTATTTATTGACTTTAATTATTAAATTTAAATTTTATTTGGATATCTAAAATTGATAGGATTTAATTTCATTAGTGTGGTGAATGTAACATCCCATGAATTATAAAAAAAATCAAGGAAATCATTATTATAAAGATTATATTAAAATTACAAAATTATATGAAATATTTTAATATAATTTTAAACGTAAAAAATTAAATTCTTCTCTATAAACCATCTAAATTTTGGAATATATTATTCAAATATATTATATGTTATAAAAAATACCACATTATCAGTATATTTATTACTTTATAATATATTAAAAATATATTTTTTTATTTATAAAAATTACAAAATTAATATATTATCATTTTAAAATATATAATTATATATAAATGATTATAAATAAATGTAGTATTAAAAGTAACTCATGGGTAATATATTAATTAATGTTTAAAGACCCATAAATTTTAAGGAATATGTTTTTCTTAAATTCGTTGTAAATTTACAAGTTCGCTGTTTCTGACGGCGCCACATTTTGAGGCATGTTGTGCCCAGAATATATTTCTGATGTTTTTTTTAGGTGTGTACAGTAAACGTACATGCGGGTTTTTCTATCTTTTGAACTGGCACTCAGAATTGAAATATGAGGACACCGATGAACTCGTAGTGCTGGTTTTTTCTTATCGAGTCCTTTACCGCATTTTCGTTTTATCGAAAATGAATGTTATATTATGGGGTTTCTAATTAAAATTTTAATGATTAAATAAAAATGTGTGTGTAACAATTTTTTATTTGAAGGTGGTTAAGGTATTTGGTTGGTGGTAGTTTTCTCCAATGGGAAGTTGGAGGTGGGGACCACATGACCACCTAACCCTTTATCTCCCCATGAACCCCTTAAATGTCCCTTGTATTTAATGAGCCAACCCATTCTTTATTTAATTTGGTGAACTCTCCACCTTCCTCCTCTCAATAAGTGTTCAAACCATTTAATTAATGAATCAATCTTAATCAATTTAATTAATTTTAGCTTTTGAATTTTGAAAAGCTAGTAAACAATAAAATAATAGGAGAGCCTATTATTTTTTTGGTGGGTGGAACATTGAGAGGATTTGGGGTGGAACACTTGAAGAAATATTATTTCTCTCGATGAAGAACATTGTTCTTCAATGAAGAATGCTCCACGTCTTGAAGAACATAAATCAACACCTTCTTCAACCAAAGCAGGAAAGGATTCACCCTTGTCCACGAAGTACACCATAGGCGTCGTCTTGACACGATGTTTCAAACGCTACATACTCCGATGTTGAAGGAACGACGCCCGTCGCCGCGACGCCTGTTTTCCGAGACTCGTCAATGTACAATGCTGATTACGAGGTATGGATGTTTTTTGAAAAATTATTTTTTTACATGCGAATTGTGCCCTCGTACTTTGGAGATTATATGTGGGATTACTATATGAGACTTTAACGCTGAGGGCACGAGTTAACGAACAAGAACCGAACCTCCAAAAATATGTTCATGATGTGTGGTTTTTTGGGTGATGGGTGAACACAAGGGTAACCCTGAATTGAAGTCGTTGCAGTGAAGAGCAGGACCCGAGGAGCTGTAGGCGCAGATGTGGGGAAAAAGAGACCACCAGAACGACTCTTGTGGCCCACGGAAGAGTGCAGTGGCTGGCACTGGCCGACCGCCTGGGGGGAGCAGAACCCCTCACGCACCACTGATGGAAGGCCTCTGTGACACCGGCCACGGCGGCAGAGCAGAACCCACGTCCGCATGTTATGGGAGGGACGGGTGGCATCGGCTGGCACTGCCATTACAGAAAACCGGGGGCCGCGCACCCCGCTCCGCACCTGGTCAGCTGCCCGAGCCATGGCCAACCACGCAGGCCATGCAGCAGCCACTGGGTCGGGTCATACCCGGACCAGGGATTGGTTGACCTGGTTCAGGATGACCCAGGCGGGTTGGGTCGGGAAGAACTGGGCCCATACGTCCCTCTTCGGACAACTTTTGGTTTTTTTCCCATAACATGAGCTACGAACTTCCGATCAACAAACCATCAGTAGCATAGGATTCCTTAGATTGAGATGATCATTTAGGTATACCACATTCAAGGTTTTGGAAAATTTTGTGGCCAGCTGGGTTGGTTTGATCACAAAACCAACCGGGCCCTTAGAGTGGAAACGCTTATAACTCTCAGACCGAGCTTCCGATTGATGCACCGTCTATCACATTGGGATTATTTTGATGAGACTGAAATTTGGGATACATAAACTCTTGAATTTGTGATATTTTATGTATCGACCCCTTTGCTCGAGGAGAGGACCCTTCCAGAATTGAGCATCATGTGTGCGGGAACCCTAGAGATTGCTGCGACAACTACCGTACATGAATCCTTTGTGGGTTCAACGACGACAACTACTGTACTGGAATCCTGTGTGGGTTTGACAGTTTTGACAGACTAGATGGTCCTGTATCCTGTGTGGGTCCAACAACTTAGATGAATAGGTGACTACATCTGGTCATCTCTAATACACTGGACTAGCTGGCATGTATCGTGTGTGGATCCGACATCTTAGGAGAGATAGCTGGCATGTATCATGTGTGGGTCTGACATCTTAGATGAGATATGAGACCTATATCAAGTATGGGTATGACAGCTTACCTGGTCCTGTATCCGGTGTGGGTCTGACAGCTTAGATGATCTAGTGTCTAAATCTGATCTTCTATATCTCTCTACAATTGTGGAATACCTATGTGTACTGAGTCATGTCTTTAAACCTTAATCAATATGGTGATTGACTTTACATCATTTGTGGAATTGGTTTGTAATTGGGCTCTTGAGTTGGGCTGAGATTGGTAACATAGGTATTTGTATGGGCATATACTTAAGTAGGGTTGGTTGATACTTCATGATTGTATCTTACTTATTTTGCTTATCCTTAGTGGATATTTTGAGACCTTTCGGGTCTTAGGGTCCCTAATGAGTATCGTTATAATCACCCATGCATGGGCTATGCCCGCACCTCATTTTGTTGGATGCAGACGACAGACACTGATGATTGAGGCCGAGAGGGCCATGACTAGACAGTACCTTGAGGTGGACCTTGCGACAAGTCAACACATGGAGGAGACTAACAGACGTGAGTGTTGAGGTGGCCATCTATACCAACCCTCTAGGTAAAAACCTCGGAGGATGATCCATGATGTACTCTTTACTTCTAATTGTTTGTCCTTTTTTACTTGTACTTGTTGGTTAGTTGGGTTTTTATACTGGCCCATTTACATTCCAACACACTATTTGTATTTAGTTTTACTTAGTGTTTACATCCTGTGTGTACTCTGTTGTGGTAGTTTATGTATATAAATGCAATGACTTATAATCTTAGGAAATTATGACTTTGGTTCTAGTCACCAGCCCCTAGCCTATGAAAGGAAGGTTTGGGGTAGTCACATCACGAGCCCCGAGGATGGGTCATGACATAATGTGTTAGATGATATTTACTATTTCATTAACAATATTATTTGAAAATTTAATATGCTAATTAATATTTATAACATTATCTATTAATTTTAGTGACCTTGACTGCAGTAGCATGATATAAATTCCATTGTCAATACATTGGATTATATTATGAGGAATTTTATACCAAAGGAACAGATAGATTAATATTTTAGGTAAACTAAAAATATAAATTATTCCCAAAGTACAATTTCATAAAATATTTACCGAATTTTTTTTCTAGATTAATAGTATTACCTATAATAATATATACTCATATCAAACATAGTAATATTCATGGATTCCAAAATATGGAAATAAAATTAAAATGATCTAAAATTATTAGTAAGGATTCTGTACAGTGGAATTTCTCCTAAATAATTAAATAATAATTACTATATACATGTAAATAATATATCACAAATTTCATTTATTTATATAGAAATGGAATAATCAATATGAAAGTGTAAATAATTGAAACCACATTCCATTTAATAAATAATGTATAATTAATTGAATCTATGTATAATATCAATGTTATGTTATCATGGATAATAATAAATAAAATTTGAATGAAGGAAATGAATAATTTTTGGAAGGCTTGAATGTGGCCTGAGATACCTCTTCTTTCATGAACATTTATAATATGGTTAAATATACAAGAAAAAACCCATTAATTGAAAGCTTTCTAATTTCAATCATGATAAATATTTATTCATAAAGGGTATGTATAATAACTAGATCCACCCATAACATCTGGTCCATATCATGACACATATGTCGAATAATCATTATAATTAATGAATAAATAAAGAGTATCATAATATTTTTGATTTGAGTAAATGATACAAATTTAAAAATATTTATTCATTCAATAAAATAGCATTCAATGTAACATGTTCTATAATTAAATTAGTTAAGGATTAATAGAAAATAATATCTATAATAAATAATAGGAACATTTAGTTTAAATGTAATGTATAATGATCTCTTGAATGAGAATATATCAAGGGGATGTTAATGAAAATGAAATGAAACAAGGATGTGAAAGCTAATAAAAACCTTGGTACAAATCATATTCCATACAGAGGAAATGTATGAATTGTATCAATTCAATTTATCAACAATTGATAATGAAAAATGTTTTGTTTTATTTAATTAATTGAAATTCCATAATGAGTTAATTAAAAAAATCATGAGGAAAATATCCATTTATTTGGAAAAACATTTTTTGAAACTAAAATTTCAGAAAAAATTTGTGAATATTTTTTTTGAAAATAATCTTTCAAAATTATAAAAAATGATTTTAAAAAATTATTAGTTATGATGACAAGAAATTGAGTTTATTCTATACACATTAAAATAAATATTACTTTACTATTTTTTCCCTAATACAAATGTCAATTATTATGGAATTGAAAAATAGTATACATTAAAAATGATTTGGAAAAATTAAAAGTATATAGAACATTCATTAATAAATAATATTTTAAATGATCAATAATACAATATAAAATATTCTTAGAAAACCTAGATTTTTTAGATAATATATTTCTAACTGAAGACATAAATGAAGAATTGTTGTCATAAAAACATTGTATAAAAAAATTGTACAAAGTGGAAAGTTTTTTTATTACATGAAAATATCAAAAAAATCAAAAGGGTAATTAAAATAAATTTTTTGTTCTAAAATGATAAAATAATCTCTTTCAACTGAAATTCAATAATGAAAAATATCAATTTTAATGAGACTCTAAAATAAACCCTTAAATGGTCATAATGTTGAAGTGATGATTAGTCAATAAATAGTTTATGTGTATCAATTATAAATCAAAATAAAACTGGTGGAAATAAATAATCAAATAATAATATATAATTATACACATAATAATATAATATCATTAAAAAATAATAATTAATATTACCCAATTAAATTAAATTGAGTTATAAAATTCTTTACTAAATTGAAATTTTCATTTAAAATATCCTTGAAATAAATAATACAAATTTATATGTAAATTACACTGTGTACTGAATTATTAATGGTATTACATTTAAAGGTTTAATTGTATAAACCATATATGTAAAATTAGATTTTTAACATTACTATATGCCACAATGATATTATGTGGACATAAAATCCAATACCTCGTGCATTCTTTTGGATGAGAATGGTTTAAACTCATATATAATTATTTAAATCACATTAATATTTTATAAAATACCAATATTTATTATTATATAAAAATATTTTATCATATCATTGAAATTTATTACCAATTTGTTAATAATATTTCATTATTTTCATTGATACAATTGTTAATTTCCTTGTTCATTCATTGGTTCATTATTATGAATGTTCTAGTATTTGGGAGTAATATATCATTGTAATATATCTAGAATAATATTCATGGTTAAATTATTATATTTATACATCAAATATAATTTTAATAAGAATCATGATACATGGTTATGATAAATGAAGTACATTTGGATCATTGATATGGCAGTCCGTCTGTATGAATAGGCAAAATTTTCAGTCATTAATGATCATTATGTAAAAAAATAATGTAATTCATTAACCATCCATATATATGATAATATTAAATATACCAAATTATTTATTTAAATGTTTGTTTATTTTATTTTTTTTCTTTATTTAAAATTCAGTAACATCACTTATTGAAGGTGATAGTCCACATATACTAGAACAATGTGGTCATCTCTAAGTGAATGTAAAGTTAAGAAATAATATTTTATTTTGGAAAAGATAATGAATAATGATTATCATGGTTATGTCAGTTATATCACATATTCTTATCAACATTAACATAATTTCATTCCATATTAATCATTACTTAGACATAAATCACATCACTTCTTGAGGAATTATTCTATTGAACACACATATGACATTATCATTCATTGTACGAGTTGAAATGTAACTTGATATATATGATATAATTACTCAAGAGGTATAAATATGTTTTAAATATAATATATTTATATATATATAAACATTATATACCTCATCATTCCAAAATGTGAATGGTCGTAATAGAATATTGTATGACATTAGTTCATGAGGTGGTAGTATGTGGTACACATGAACACAGATTCAAAATCACATTTGTTCGAAGTGGAGATAGTATTAGTTGATTCCCATATTATAAAATAATACCATTATATTGAATTAACTATGGTAATTATATTATAATGGTTTAAAAATAATTTTGGTTTCTGATAAAAAATTGTATAAAGACACTTGTTAAAAAATGTTACTTATTGTTCGGGTATCTTCCATGGGATTTCACTAAAGACATACTATATTCAATTAATAAAAAAAATAGGTCTTCAAGGATGTGTGAAGAGAAATTATATAGTTATTTTGGTAGGTATATAATGAAAATAATATTTTTTACGCAGTGAAGAACATAGAAGAGGGGGTGGGTGATTTAAATGTGAGGTGACTTTCACGCTTGTAATTGGATGAAAACAATTCAATCATACCCATGTAATTATAATAGAAAAAGATAAAATATGGGACATAATGGATCCTAAAATATTTAATGACATAACATATACATACAATTTATTTTTCTATTATTTGTAGGTCTTTTTCATTCATTACACACTTATAATAATATGCTGTTAAATTAGGTTTTACCTTAAACATGTTAATTACTTTTTCCGGTTTTCACTATAATAATCATTAAATAGGTGTCATTAAAATATTATAAAATATAAAATATAATTATTATAAATATGGAATTCATTTTTATATATTTAATTCATAGAATTGAAATTATTTTTTTTAATATTTATCCTGAAAACATCATGAGAAAGAGTCTTTTCGATGAGAAATATTTTAGCAATTTACATTATTTGTATATCAACATTTAAATTGAAAATTATTAAAATGAACTAAATTAGATTAATATGTATACAATTTAACACATTTTAATTGAAAACTTAATTAAAATCAAATATATGTTTATAAATATTTTTAATTAAAATTTTTATTTCAATTAAAAAATTGTATTTTCAAAATTAATCCAAAATGTAATATTTCAGAAAAGAAAAAAAATTTCCCCTATGATAATTATGATATGATGATTAAATAATTGATAAATTTTTTCAATTATGTATTTTAATATTTTGAAAAAAAAATTAAAATTATGTACACAATGTTTGATTAAATTGTCTTCTTGAAAAATAAATAATTTAAGAAATCATCAATATTTATTCTATATAATTAGTATTTTAATTGTAATTAATATATGAAAAATGAACATATGTAAATATTATAATTTAAAAATCATGTTAATAATATTCATTACCACCATTATAATAGTCATGTTTGATATTAATTAATAATTTTAGTTGTATACTTTTGTTCTATAAAACATGGTCATGAATTTAATCCATGTTATCGAAGAAACAAATTATTGTGTGTATTTCAGTCTTATATAGTGTTATCTATAATGAATTATACTGATTGAATTGATATGTTTTAAAAATTAAAATATCATATTATTTATTGGTTTTTATGTTTTCTTATATTCTTGTTGATTCATGTGAATCATGTCATCCAATACAATATTCATATTTTTGTATTTTGGGCTCTATCATTCTCCTCACTGTTAATATATTTCATTCTCGTAATTTAAAATTGATCATTGTAATCAAGGGTTTGACATTTGGAAGTTCCATTTTTGAAAAACCACAACATAAATCTATTATAAAATTATCCTCTTAATAAGATAGAAAGGGAATTTCCAAGTTCATAAGGACTAACACATTACTAATGTTCCAAATATGAGAACATTGGTGGCAAGTGAATATGTAGATAACGAGTAATAGTATAAATAATTAAAAAGATATATATTAATCCTTGATCATTATAAATTGAATTGTCAGTGGAATTTTAAGGGTATCAAAATCATAATTATATGATGATTTAAAATAATGACTCATTTTTTCACCTATTATATAATTAGATCACATATTTGTATAAAGATACATTCTTAGGGGACAATGAGTTATTTTATTATTTGTCAATATCATGAAATATACATCTAAGATATGTTTCTATTTAAAAAGAAAATTCAATCTGTTAGTTGTGCTTCTATCAATTTCAAATTCACACCTATCTCCATGAAATGAATTTTCAAAAAAGTTACTTAAACCATTAAATTTAAATTATAACTGATCATATGATTTATAAGGACTATGTAGTATTTCTATTTCATACTAAATGTTTTCCAGAAAAACTATTTTTATCTCTGGTTATCCAATATAATAAATTATTCTCTAAACCTTATTTTTACTACCATAGGTTAATCATTAATATTTATTTTTCCAATTTTTTAAATAATTGCATTTTAACCTGGATATTAAGTATAACAATAATAGGTGTTAAGTCATAATCATACTTCAGTCATGGGTTCAAGCACTGTGACCTTACCATATGTGTCATATTATCTCCCAGTATATATGTTTTCAATTTTCTAACATACATTAACAGAAATAATATAACCATCCCAAAATAAATTTTTTAAATCATTCAAAAAATTATTATTTCAATAAATATTTTACTATGGTTTTGAAAAGAAACCTTCTTACAAAAAACTTATAATTCTATTTTCCTCTTTAATTGTGTAGTTATTGATTATTTGAACCCAATATTTTATACATACAATAAAAAAAATATAATGTAATGTAATTATTTATAAAATAAAAATTTCATTAAGATATGTATTTAACTAAGGCATTTTATTTCCATAAATTTCTTCCAAAATAAATTTAATATTCTTAGATTCACATCTCATAATACTTGAAAAGTTGTGTTTAGGTAATTAAACTTTTGATCAATATTAAAATAATAAACACCTGATGGTACCCATAACATTTAAGTCAATGAATACAAAAAGGATTATAAAATAAAAAATAAACCTGAAGCATTTCGTGATAATTATATCAAAATATACAAGGTTAAAATAAATCTAATATTTATTTTTTTATATCTTAATACATTAATACTTCATATTTTTAAATTAAGCATCTGTCCTTCCACAGACTGGGGTTTAACATATTTCATTCATTGCTATAATATAATAATAATATTTCTAATGGTTTCTATAGAAAATTTATTTGTCCAATGCATATACCTTGGGAGTGTCAAATAAGGTGTGCAGTGAAACCCATTTTCATGACTCAATTAATTATTAGGTAAAGGAAAAAGTTCCCTTTTCATGCTTATTACACCAATATACATATGTTCTAGAACCATGTCCACCTATAGTATGAAACCATGGATTTATTTTCTTGAAACCCCTCATAATAACTACATTTCCAAGATATTGAGATTATATTTTATAAATAACCACAATATTAATCATATTTTAATAATCCAAAATCAATGTTTTCTTCTACAATGTTTTAAAGATTTCTAATAAACTTCTTCGAATTCAAGCTTTTGTGACCCTGACCATAGTAACCCAATGTCATTTTACCTTTATTATGTTTTCAAAATATATATGGAATTACATCTTGGAGGACTGGATAGTTAGTAGTCATTGATAATTAGATACATACATGATTACTATATTTTATTTGAATACCCAAATCATAAGATATTTGTTTTATTCGATGATCACTTTTTCCCCTCTATGATATACTTTCATATAAAAAAAATACACTTCATGGATTAGTAAAGAACAAAACAACATAAGGGTGTGAAAAATTTATTTAATGAGTAATGTATAGTAGACAACATCCTGATTCAATAAATTATAATAAATATAAATAGGTAAATAATTGTACCATGTCATATTTAAATAATTAGATAAGGAATAATCAATATGTTTGGGTAAATAACTGAAAAAAATTCAATTTATTCAACAATAAAGAATGATATGCATTTTGAGATAATATCATTATGAAAATGTCACGTATAATAATAAATAAATTAATAATGAAGTATATTTTTTGTTGTTGGAGGTCATGTCTCATGTACATCATACCTCTACTTTAAATTCATTAATAATTTTTTTTAAAAAATTTGCTAAAACATATTTTAGACTAGCTTAATGATATTTCTCATAAGATATACTAATGTATCAAGGGTATATATATTACCATGTTCCACTATTCACTGAAAGTCCAACGAAAACCTCATTTACCGAATAAATGAATTAATTTTTGAGTCAATATTATTAAACAAAAAATATTCATATTGAGTAATGGATAATATTTATTATTATTTCCCTAGTCAATCAAATAAATTTCAAATTGAAACATCATATGAATAAATGATATATGATTTAATCAATAATCATATATATGTTAAAAAATATAAAAGTTTAGGGGAAATATATTGTCTGATGATCATAGTAAAATAAATATTTCAAGTGGAAATTAATGGAAACAAAATAAAAAAATGAATTTAATGTAAATATAATCATTGGTAAAAATGATCATAAGTCATCCATATGAAAAATAATAATGGTTTCAACAAAACATATCCATGTTGATGTAATAATAATTCTTTATTAATGTTTATATTGAAAAATAATACCTTAACATGATATATAGACTCCTTCTTGTTCAAAATATGCATTTTATTTTGAAATGGGTCATGAAATCTTTACTCTTGTTTACAGTGTCATACCTTCTCGCGAAAGATTTAATTCAATTTATAATTATCACCTCTCAATGTTAGGTCTTATAATGGGTATTATATTTTATATTTAAAACATAATTATACCTCAGGTGTCATTATATCAGAAATATTTTTTTACATTCCATATCGTTGGGTATACGATAACGACACTCGGGTGTACGACAGACTACCACCTCACAAAGTAATGTGATTTATTTTTCACTACCATGTTCAATGTAAAATAATAATGGTAAAAGTAATGAATTTTTGTGATATAAATTATATTATTATGGTATTTATAAAATAATTATCATTTTATAATTATAATAAATCATTTTCATTCTTACCTCGTCACTCAGTGGAAATTTTATAACGTCATAACTTAATTTGTTGTTCACCACCTCCTTGAAGCGATGCGATTATATTTTTAATCACCCCATCACATGAATTATATAAATCTATATCAATATATATAATTAAATATGATTTTTTATTCTGTAATTGTCAATATATAAATATAATATATTACATTCCTCCTTTCCATGTTGATTAATTAAAAATTGAAATGTCACTCATGTGTACGCATGGCCAATCATCACCATGATCATAACGTTAGTTCATTATCTAGGACCATCATTCATGATTGATTTTTATAAAGTATAATTTATTTTTAAATATGATAATTATATCATGATTATTATTCTATATATGTTTATATAATGGAATATTTTAACAAATTCAAGTTACAAATTACATTTCTAACATAGAAGTCAAATAAAGTCAAATCCTCTGACGTAAACCTAAAATCGTATGTAATTATATAAAAAATAGTAATAATTGAAATAAATGTAATGTTTAAATTTATAAAATTTATTTTTAAATTAGATAATTATAATATGTTTAATATTCATGATAATATAGAACATATGTGATGAATATAACATGAGGTAAGAGTTTTCTTATGTCTCCTTTTATTTCTGTGATATATTTGTCATATTCCCCACTTATTTTTATAATGAGGTGATTATACTACCCATGAATTTATTTTTTGATTATAATAATTTATTTATATGGATTTAAATATCCAAATGAGGTTCAAACATTTATTTGTTTTATGGATTCAATATTACTAAAGCGGTGAGGGGGTTTTGTCTCAATTTTCATTCATTGAGAGGTATGATACCTTAAAAACCTTTATTTTTTTATGGGTGTATATACCACCCATTTAAATATGTATATAAGTAATATCATTATTTTAATGATATTATATGATTTATTTATTTATATTATTTCATGTGGATTATAAGTCAATGTTATCAAAGTGTCAAGAGTGTTCTCAAAGAATCCCATAGTTTATCAGTTGTGATTATGACTTTGATTCCAATGATGAGTCCATATGATTCATCACTCATGAGAAATAGTAATTTTCTTATCTAATTTATATTAATGATATATTAATGTTATTTTTAGATTTTACAAATCTTTGGAACTAATAATAATTCAGATAATTTTTTTTAAAATAATATACATTATTTTTCAACTCAACAAGAAATATATTTTATATCATAAACATGTTTTCATGAAATGTTTTCAAAAATTTATTTTAAAATTATAAATGATTTATTAAAGACAATATTTACAATTATTTTTTAAAAAAAAGAATCATTATTTAATTTTAAAAAAATTCTATTTATATTTTACAAAAAATATAAAATAAGCATTGTATTAGTGAAAATGGAATAAATAAAATATTATTTTTTGATAACCATTATTTTATTTTTCCTATACCCTATAAGCGTTAATGGTTATTTTAAAATTAAATTTTTTTATTTTTTTAAAAAAATTATTTTCAAAATATAGAATATATTTTACTCAATAAAATTTAAAATTATTTTTTATAAGGATACATTATATAACACAGTGGGTTTCCAGAGGAAAATGATTTTCAAAAATAATGTGTAATGTTTTATTTTAAAAAATAGATAATTTTATTTTTAATTTTATTTTAATATAAAAGTATAAAATGATATTTAATTTTATTTCCACTAATCATTTTAAACATACCTTGTTGGATCATGTTATCCTATAGAGATAATTTGCGACGATTCCAAAATCATTATTTATCTGGATGGATTAAGATTGTCAAAAAGTGAATTCTACATAACTAGTTTCTTTTGGATAAGTTAATTATGTTTTTAAGACACTATTATTAAACTAATATAATTGCAATAGATTAAACATCTTTCAAATATATTGACAAGAATCCCACTTTTCACAGCGGGATAATAATATTTTCTATGAATAGTGATTTTTATATTATTTTTATGATGAAATGAATTGCCTATATAATTAATTCATGTTGTGGTTCATGGAAAATATATGTGATGGGTGAAATTAAATAGCATCAGATGATCCTATCATATGTAAAACCCCGAGATTTAAAAAAAAATATTCTTTTTAATTTCATTAATGTCTTGTGTTGTACGCTACACTAAAAGAAGCTTGCACAACACGCATCCTTGACTTGCCTTGCATTACACGCAAGCGCGACCTTCCGCGTTAGCGTGTGTTGTACGCAATACCGAGTTTCGCTAAACAATGATATGCTATTAAAATATTATTAAAACTAGCCATTATGAATAGTAATAACCACTTTTTGAAATTTTTTAAATTTTATTTTTTGAAATGGACTTCGTTTTTTGGATTTGGAATAGCGAAATTTTCTTAGGGGGAAATTTTGGTACTTTTCGGATAACTTTCATTTTCTGATGAATAGTGAAAATTACTAAATTATAATTAAAAACAACCTTTTTAATTGAAATAATTAATAGTGATAAATTATTAATTTGAGTGGTTTTAAATTATATTTAGAATATATTTTTACAATTTAATACAATGTTGGTCATTGGATGTAATTTCACATTTAATCCAAACAAATGTTAATCTTTTGATAGTTATTATCTCTTAAGAACACGCTATTTGTTTTGACGACAGGAATTAATTTTTCAATTAATTAATGCAACTAATATGTTTTGAATTTGATAAAATAGACATCATTTTTGAATTCATAATATCAAATATATCTTATGCCTAATTTTTGGTATTTTTCTGGAAACTTTCATTTTTTGATGAATAGTGAAACCACTAAGTGGTAGTTAAAAAAACTGAATTTTTCATAAAAATTAATTTTACCGCTTCTGTGAGTGGAATTTCAAAAATCCGAGAGACACTGTTGATGTCATTAAGTAAAATGTGGTTCAATGAGATAAAAATAATTTTTGGTGAATAGTAACTTTTTACTTTTTTTTACCACGATTAAAAGTAAATATGGTAATTAAGGATAAAATTGATATTATTATTACCCTAAAACGTGTCATAATTCTATTGGATAAGTGTAATTCGACCAAGAACAACCTTAGGAATAAAATATGACCATTTAGGCCCACTCAGATTAGATTAGGACATTTATTATTATTTAATTCAAAGAAGAGTTAAAAGAGTTAAAATCAATGTTTATTTACTACAACATTTTTAATATAGGGTTATACATAAGATAAATTCGATTATAAATATTCATTAGAAATCTAATAAGATTTACTACATAATGATATTTTATTTATAATTTTTAGACATTAAATAAATTATTTTATTTATGACACAATGATGATGCAGTAATTACCATAATAGTAAACATTGATATTATAAATACCCCAATAAATATAATTTGAGACTATTTATGAATTACACTAATTTTATAGGTCAATATGACATGTTAGTATTGATTTAATTAACTTTGTTAGAACTAATAATTCTGTTATAATTTTCACAAAAATCAATTACTAAATAGTTTCAAAATTGACATAAAATAGTTTGTAAAAGAAATATTATATTAGTAATTGTTATTTTATTCCTAAAAATCTAAGGTTCAGCCAAATGACTTAGATAAGGTTATATATATTAATAAAAAACAACTTGGGGTTAGTTTGGCTTCTTATAGTATTTTTATTAAAATTATAGTATAAGAAC
Organism: Viscum album; assembly: GCA_963277665.1. Classification (NCBI taxonomy): domain Eukaryota; kingdom Viridiplantae; phylum Streptophyta; class Magnoliopsida; order Santalales; family Viscaceae; genus Viscum; species Viscum album. The sequence continues at coordinate 1,007,661,871 of OY728159.1, forward strand.
ACAAGAAGACACGGTAAAAGTAAAATTATTTTACTTAATGTTAAATCTAAATGATAAGGATAAAATAGGAACCTAAACTTGTATAAATTCTATTTTATGATAGGATTTCGACCCATCCACACCTTAGCTTCTAAATTTATCAATTTCTAGCTATTTAAAACCGATTTTGTCTTTATAATAAAATAATAGTTTTAGTTTTTTCAAAGGAGCCCCTCTCCTCCCTTATAAAAGGGCACCTCCTCCCTCTCTTACTCACACCACTTTGAGCCTTAATGCTCGGCCAAACCCTGAAAAATTCCATTCTACACTTCCATAGAAACATCCTAGAGGTTCTGGTCTTCCTCAAAGACCAATTTTAGTGCCCTAAAAGGAGATCTCAAATAGGTGCTTCAAAGAAGAGGTAATGTCCGTTACCGATTCTTTCAAAAAAAATTCTTCTTCCACTTATTCTTATTAGGATGTTTCATTATGAAGTAATAACCTTGGAATCACTCATATACTGATATGTTATTATAAGTATGAAACAAACCTATTTAACCATCTATCCATCCTACGGAAAACGAAATCACCGCGCGTGCGTACGTACAGAATACCATCTCCACGCCGTGGTGTAATCTATTTTTTCACACCACCTTACTTGGATGGGTATAATGTTGTACATAATAACTATATATGATTATTGTAAAGTGATATTGATTATGATATAGTATACATACACTCCAATAAAATTCCACAATCATGAGAACGATATCATTGCTCGTGCGTACGTACAGACTACCGTCTCCAAGACGCGATGAGATAAATTCTCCACGTTAACAATTCATGAATGATTATAAATTATATATAATAAGTAATCATGAAATATATGAAATAATAATTATACTGGATTTATTTTTATATATATGTATGTCATCTACTTAATTCCATTCAACTCAATAAGGAAACGAAAACAACGTTCATGGGTACGTACAGCCTACCGTCTCCATGAACAATGTATTTCTTTCCATTTAATAATCTATTATATATATGTATATTATGAATATATATTATATATAAATCATGTTTTATATTCTGGAATTAAGTAATCATGATCTATGTAATCATATGAATAATTTCAAGTCAAAACACGGACGAAAAAGGAAACGATTTTACCCAAAACGCTCTTTAAAATGGAATTTACAAAAGAATGAGTAATATAAAGTCATAAGTGAACCATTTATGATATAATTACAATGATTATGATTTAGGAATAAGTCAATGAAATTATTTAAATCATTATACAGGAGGTTCGGACACTTACGAAGCAAATCAGACCTAAGGTAAGGGAAATATCACAATCTCATTCTTATCCGAGATTGTTTATACTTTGGTATTTACTGGGGATTATTTTATCATCCACATACATGTTTCCTCAATATTTAATATTTATATCCTTCTACAATAGTTTATATCCAATTTTACCCTTCGGTGAGTTTTTAGTAAAAGATATGAAAGAAATCTTTTGTCGTTTTTCATACGAGGTACTTTTTGACTTTTCCGACAAAAGTACGAGAATAATGTTTTTTTAACTTATACATCATGAATGGATTTTTAAAACCAAAGTTCAAATAATATTCCTTTACAAGTTTTCATGTTTATTTTTTAATCAACTTTTTTTAGTTTAAAAATTATATGACGTGTTAAGAAAGGAAAAAATGTTTTTCTTAAAGTAGAAAGGATATTTTCCTCAAGAAAGGAGTTCAAGTGTTTTATCAAAATTATTTTCCATATATGATAATAAAGGGTCCTGTTTCTATCTATATTATTACATTTATATTATTATGTTGTGATGGAAATATTTTTATGAATTCCTTTATCTTATATGAATTTTTTTATGATGTCATGATGTTTAAGATTCCCATTTTTATTACATGGGTTATGCTATGATGTATGGTTTATGATTTTGTGGCACACATAATAATGGTATAATTATGAGATGGGTGAGACCTATATCTCCCTCCAATGCATTGGGTAAAGAATTTATATCTCATGAGATAGACATGTCTGGAACGGCAGGTTAAACCGGTTCAGTGAAACAGGACTGAAACGAGGAGTGAACTCGGTTCAGAAATGGACTTTGTCCACTAAGATAGTCGTGGCAATGAGTCTTGACTAATAAGAAATGATTATCTATGATTATGTGTGTATGGAACAATGTTTCATGTTTTTAGTTATGATTATTGGGATTACATTTCACTACTATGATTTATCCCATGTTATGATATTATGATCTCTTTTGCAGGTTATGATTTCCAAAAGTTATGTTCTTATGTATATGATGTGATTTATATTTATTTTGTTTACCCTTACTGAGCATTTGAGCTCACCCTTTTATTTTTTCTTTTACCCAGGATATAAATAATGGTTGTAGGTAAAAAAAGGGAAGATATTTATGGAAGATGATGAAGATCTTTCACCACAATTAGAAGATTATATTCCGAGTTTCCAGAGACACTAAACTATTACAATCCTTGTGTGTGTGTTTTTGTTATGTACTATGTATTCCGAAAAAGTAATGTAATGTCCATGTATGTTAAGATTAGGGTCTCTATAGTTGGTATCAGGGGAAAGGCTTATTCAACCTTTGGAAACTAGGATACACGAACTTTAGTGAGATCTTTAGATATATTTCTAAGGTATGTCTAGGGATGTCCCTAACGATAAGTATACATATAGCATAGAGTCCTAGAACTATGGTAATGATATTAGATTAAACCAAAGATGTAAAATATTGAAGGTACTCCCCCTTTATTATGATTTTTACCTCTCACACTATTCTTTTTGGTTTTGGACGATGGCTGGAACCCGAAGGAACCGTGTGGATCAATGTAATGGAAAACACAATGATTGTCCCTCTGAACAAACAAATGTTATGGGAGATGGAGTGAAAAATCGTATTTCTATACTTACAGAAGCTATGAATCATTCTGGACTTAAAAATGAGCAGATAATGGAACAATGTTCTATTGAGTCCTTGATGAGGCAATGTCCACCTTCTTTCAGTGGATCTTCTGATCCACTTGTTGCTGAACAATTGATCAGTACTACTGAATAGAAATTTTCAGTTCTTCAATGTTCTGAACATGATAAAGTCATCTTAGCAGTGTATCGTTTGGAAGGTGATGCTGATCAATGGTGGAATCTTATCAAGAATACAAGGCCAAGATATGAAATTGAGTCCATGGAATGGGACGAGTTCAAGAACTTATTTTTCAATAAGTACTTCCCTCGTATTCTTCGAACAAATATGGAGAAGGAGTTTCTTGAACTAAACCAAAAGGATGATGAATCTGTTGGTATATACGAAGAAAATTTTACAAGGCTTGCAAGGTATGCATCTGGATATTATCATCCAACCTGAAAGTAACGTTGACCGATTCTTTAGTGGCTTAAAACCAAATCTTCGAAGGGAATTATCTATAAGAGACTTCAATAGCTATGAATAAATTGTGCGTTGTGCTATCAAGGTAGAAATGGAAGTTGGTGTTACTTTTCCATCTCATTGTTTTGACAAGAAACGAAAGATTGAGTTCAAGGAGAAATATCAGAATAATGGTGAAACGAAGATGAATGTTTCCCTATGCTAAAAGTGTGTAAAGAAGCATGGTGGAGATTGTCTTAAAGGGACTAGAAATTGTTATAAGTGTGAAAAAGAAGGTCATCGAGCAGCTGAGTGTCGAAGTAATGGAAAAAGGGTTTCTAATGATGTGAATAAAGAAAAGACTGTAGAGAACGCACCACCAACACTTCAATGAATGAAGTGCAAGGAAATGGGGCATTATGGTAATAAATTCCCTAATCCAAGGGTTAGTGATGATCGACATGAGAAACCACTTAAGGAAAAGGACAAAGGGAAGTCACATCCGATCAGTATTGGTGATGTTGAATATAACAATGATGTGGTGGAATGATTAAGTGATTATGTAATGGGATTCCAAAATAATGTTGTATATAGTATCGTGGAATATGGTAATATTTATGTATTAGTCTATTGTGGTTTTCAATGGTACCGATAACCATAGAATGTGATTGAGATATTTTTGGAGAAAAAGATGATATGCTCATAATGAAAGGAAAACGAGAAAATGAAATGTTTGAACGTATTCATGAGCTCTTGACTGATATACGGAGAAAGTTATATAATGGTTTGAGTATATAGAATTTTTGGATTTTGGTATGTGGAAAGAGTTAACTTTTGACTGCATTCATGTTTTCACTATGGTTCAATTAATGGGTATTCATTCTTCAAGAGAATTCATGATTAAGGTATTCACATGTTTGTAATTTGACCAATAAGATATATCTTACGATATATGGGGGATAAATGATGACATTCAAGTGATTGTTATGTGACATTTCAAATAATAATTTTCTTTATACTATGAGCATGGACCGAAGTATTTTCGACAAGCCAAAATATTAGAATGGATTATGTGTGACATAAGTTAGGATAGAACTTTTTTCGATATTATTGATGGGATGTTATAGTAATATAGATTTAGAAAAAGGACAACCTACAGGACGGGCGACAGCCCATCGCATCGGACAAGGCTGTGGGAATCGAACCCACAACCGAAGTGCGACTGGCCTTTATCACCTACCACTGGCCTACAGGAAGTCCCTGGTTAGTAGAAACTAGTTTTATTTTATTACGCGGTATGATATATAAAGTATAAGTTCATTTTTGGAATCTTATACGATTAACCTCACCATAGATGGACTTATGTATATTTGATAACTTTTGCTAACCTTTTGTTTCAAACAGATGGAATGAACCATCATTCTATCGCATTATCTATTAACACTTCATGAATAAAAAGTTCAAATTAATTTCTTCAAGAGATAAAGTGGAAATTGTTCAATGCACGAACAACAGTGAAATTGTACCAAAATCATGTAAGTATTTCTTTTAATTCACTAACATTATGGAAATGATCTTGAAAACCAATAATGGTGTCCTAGTACCCTTATATCTGATGAATCAGATGGTACCTTAGATCATCGCAAATATATGGCTTTGTGATTGTTTGCTATTTCATAGCCATGTTATCTACCACTCTCCATCAGAACTTGATGGTTATATTTTTCTTCCATGTCCATATTTTCACCTATGTTCTCCTACGTGGAAACCCATTGATGAGTTAATTTGGGTAACCGTTACATTTCATACGTTAGTTTTTTAAGCCAAGTTTGGGTATTCCTTTTTATGATGTGGGTTTCTATTAATCAAACTTTTGAGTAGTGAACTATTTATAACCCCGACGAATTTCGAGGGCGAAATTCATTTTAAGGGGGGTAGAATGTAACACCCCGAGATTTTATGAAAATTTTCCTTTTTAATTTAATTAATTTCTTGTGTTGTACGCTACACCAAAAGAAGCTTGCACAATACGCATCCTTGACTTGCCTTACATTACACGCAAGCACGACCTTCCACGATAACGTGTGTTGTACGCAATACCGAGTTTCTCTAAACAATGATATGCTATTAAAATATTATTAAAACTAGACATTATGAATAGTAATAACCACTTTATGAAATTTTGTAAATTTTATTTATCAAAATGGACTTTATTTTTGGATTCGGAATATCGAAATTAGCTTAGGGTGATATTTAGGTACTTTTCGGATAACATTCATTTTCTGATGAATAGTGAAAATTACTAAATTTTAATTAAAAACAAAATTTTTAATCGAAATAATTAATAGTGATAAATTATTAATTTGAGTGGTTTTAAAGTATATTTTGAATATATTTTTAAAATTTAATACAATGTTGGTCATTGGATGTACTTTCACATTTAAACCAAACAAATGTCAATCTTTTGATAGTTATTATCTCTTAAGAACACACTATTTGTTTTGACAACGAGAATTAATTATTAAATTAATTAATGTAACTGATATATTTTGAATTTGATAAAATAGACCTCATTTTTGAATTCATAATATCAAATATAGCTTAGGCCTAATTTTTGGTATTTTTCTGGAAACATTCATTTTTTGATGAATAGTGAAACCACTAAGTGGTAGTTAAAAAAAACTGAATTTTTCATAAAACCTAATTTTACCGCTTCGGTGAGTGGAATTTCAAAAATCCTAGAGACACGGTTGATGTCAGTAAGTAAAATGTTGTTCAATGAGATGAATTTTTTTGGTGAATAGTAACTTTTCACTTTTTTACCACGGTTAAAAGTAAATATGGTAATTAAGGGTAAAAATGATATTATTATTACCCTAACACATATCTTAATTCTATTGGATAAGTGTAATTCGGCTGAAAACAACCTTAGGAATACAATATGACCATTTAGTCCCACTTGGATTAGATTAGAACATTTATTATTATTTAATTCAAAGAAGAGTTAAAAGAGTTAAAATCAAAGTTTATTTACTACAACATTTTTAATATAGGGTTATACATAAGATAAATTCTATTTTAAATATTAATTAGAAATCTAATAATATTTCATACAAAATGATATTTTATTTATAATTTTTAGACATTAAATAAATTAATTTATTTATAACACAATGATGATGCAGTAATTACCATTATAGTTAAAAATTAGAATAAGTGAAATTATAAATACCCATATTAAAATTATTTGAGACTTTTTATGAATTCCACTAATTATATAGGTTAATATGACATGTTTTTATTGAGGTAATTAACTTTTTTTGAACTAATCATTCTGTTATGAGTTTCACAAAAATCAATTACTAAATAGTTTCACAATTGACATAAAATAGTTTTTAAAACTAATATTATGTTAGTAATTGTTATTTTATTCCTAAAAATCTAAGGATCGTACAAATGACTTAGATAAGGTTATATATATTAATAATAAACAACTTGGGGTTTGTTTGGCTGCTTATAAAAAGTTTATTAACCTTATAGTATAAGAACACAAGAAGATACGGTAAAAGTGAAATTATTTTACTTAATGTTAAATCTAAATGATAAGGTTAAAATAGGAACCTAAAATTGTCTAAATTCTATTGGATGAGATTATTTCGACCCATCCCCAACTTATCTTTGAAATAAATCAATTTGGAGCTATTTGAAACCGAATTTGTCTTTATAATAAAATAATATTTTTTGTTTTTCCAAAGGAGCCCCTATCCTCCCTTATAAAAGGGAACCTCCTCCCTCTCTTCCTCACACCATTTTGAGCCTTCAAGCTCGGAAAACCCCTGACATATTCCATTATAAACTTCCATAGCAACATCCTAGAGGTTCCGTTCTTCCCCAAAGACCAATTTTAGTGCCCTAAATGGAGATCTCAAAGAGGCGCTTCAATAAAGAGGTAATGTCCGTTACCGATTCTTTAATATTTATTTCTTCTTCCACTTCTTCTTCTTAGGTTGATTCATTATGAAGTAATAATATCAGTATAACTAATATACTGATATGTTATTATAAGTATGAAACAATCCTATTTCACCATCTATCCATCCTACGGAAATCGAAATCACCGCACGTGCGTACGTACGGAACACCGTCTTCACGCCGTGGTGTAATCTATTTTCCACAACCACCTTACTTGGATGGGTATAATGGTGTAAATAATTACTATATATGATTATTGTAAAGTGATATATATTCTTATATAGTATACATACACTCCAATACAATTCCACGATCATGAGAATGATATCATCGCTCGTGCGTACGTACGGACAACCGTCTCCGCGACGCGATTAGATACATTCTCCTCGTTAACCATTAATGAATGATTATAAAGTATATATAATAAGTAATCATGAAATATATGACATAATAATGATACTGGATTTATGTGTATATATATTTATGTCATCTACTTAATTCCATTCAACTCAATAAGGAATCGAAAACAACGTTCATGCGTACGTATGACCTACCGTCTCCATGAACAGTGTATTTCTTTCCATTTACTAATCTATTATATATATGTATATTCTGAATATATATTATATATAAATCATGTTTTATATTCTTTAATTAAGTAATCATGATCTAAGTAATCATATGAATAATTACAAGTCAAAACAGGGACGAAAAATGAAACGAGTTTACCCAAAACGCTCTTTAACATGAAATTTACAAAAGAACGGGTAATATAAAGTCATAAGTGAACCATATATGATATCATAACAATGATTATGATTCTATAATAAGTCAATGACATTATTTAAATCATTATACAGGAGGTTCGGACACTTACGAAGCAAATCAGACCTAAGGTAAGGGAAATATCACAATCTCATTCTTATCCGAGATTGTTTATACTTTGGTATTTACTGGGGTGTATTTTATCATCCACATCCATGTTTCCACAATATTTAATATTTATATCCTTATACAATAGTTTATATCCAATTTTACCCTTCGGTGAGTTTTTAGTAAAAGATATGAAAGGAATCTTTTGTCGTTTTTCATACTAGGTACTTTTTGACGTTTCCGACAAAAGTACGAGAAGAATGATTTATTTAACTTATACGGCATGAATGGATTTTTAAAAAAAAATTCCATGAATCTTCCTTTACAAATTTTCATGTTTATTTTTAATAAACTTCTTTTAGTTTAAAATTGTATGACATGTTAAGAAAGGAAAAAATGTCTTTTTTAAAGTAGAAAGGATATTTTCCTCAAGAATGGAGTTCAAGTGTTTTATCAAAATTATTTTCCATCTAAGATAATAAAGGGTCCTATTTCTATCCCAATTATTACATTGATTTGATTATGTTGTGGTGGAAATATTTTGATTAATTCCTTTATCTTATATGAATTGTTTTATGATGTCACGATGGTTAAGATTCCATTTTTTATTACATGGGTTATGCTATGATGTATGGTTTCTGATTTTGTGGCACACATAAGAATGGTATCATTATGAGATGGGTGGGACCTATATCCCCCTCAAATGCATTGGGTAGAGATTTTATATCTCATGATATAGACATGGATGGAACGACAGGTTAAACCGGTTTAGTGAAATAGGACTGAAACGAGGAGTGATCTCGGTTCAGAAATGGACTTTGTCCACTAAGATAGTCCTGTCAATGAGTCTAGACTAATAAGAAATGATTCTATATGATTATGTGTGTATGCCACAAAGTTTCATGTTTTATGTTATGATTATTGGGATTACATTTCACTACTATGATTTATCGCATGTTATGATATTATGGTCTCTTTTGCAGGTTATGATTTCCAAAAGCTGTGTTCTTATGTATATGATGTGATTTATATTTGTTTTGTTTACCATTACTGAGAATTTATTCTCACCATTTTATGTTTTCTTTTACCCAGGATATAAAGAATGGTTTTAGGTATAAAAAAGGGAAGATATTTATGGGAGATGTTGAATATCTTTCACCATGATTAGAAATTATATTCTGAGTTTCCAAAGACACTAAACTATTACGGTCCTTGTGTGTGTGTTTTTGTTTTGTACTAAGTATTCTGTAAAAATAATGTAATGTCCATGTACGTTAAGATTAGGGTCTCTACATCATAGCTTATATATTGGGTGGTCTGACATACCCACTAATGAATTGGGTAATGATTTGGTTATCCAAATAATTTATGTGATGTCATTTCTTTGATTATTCTAGTTTTAAGGGTTTTGAATAGGTATAATAATTTCTCTATGTGTTTTATGTTCCATGATATCGACATGTGATAACTATTATTTATATGGGTTTATGATGTTTTATTTAAAGATTAATATTATCATATGGCTCATGAATATTTTTTCTAATGACACATTCCTTTGTTAAATCCTTATTCAATGTTTTATAATTCTATGATCTAGATGTTTATGAGTATAATTATTCTTATATAATATTTTTTACTTTAATTTTTGGATCCTATACATAAACTATTCAAATTATTACTTATGAAATTAATTTTCAATGCTAAACGTTTTCCTTACTAATATTTTGAACTCGCCATTATGATGTTTCATTTTTAATATTATATAAAGAGAGAGGGTAAAAATATTATGTATAGAAGGTATTTAATATAGATGATAATGATTATATAATGTTAAATAATTAAATTCTGGCTATGATGGATAAATTCTAATTTTAGAGAATGAGTATTTTTAATATAGGAATGATTGCTTATTCTATAAAGCCATAAAACAAAAAGGAACTCATGAGTTTTAGTGATCCAATTTTTTCTGTAAATGTAATACAGTTTGGCTGAGAGAAATGGGTTACAATAATTATAATAATGTCAAAAAATGTAAATATTATTAATTCATCAATAGATCTGGGAGTGGGGGTTCTGTGGGATTGTATTTTATATCAAAGGAAAGCTTTAAATGAATTCATATATTTGTATGTTTTTAGGTGAGGTTGTCATAATAGTTTGGAATACCATTGTAGGTGTTGATTCTTAAGGATGAATAAACGATCAAATGATTATACACCACATTTATGTGTTATGTGATGAAATATTAAATTGTTTAATGATATTTTTTGAAATTTTTTACTACGGTAAAGTATTTGGAAATCTATTATTTAAAAATGATTTACTCATTTAAATTTTTCAGAATTCAGATTTGAGGTATTTATAAACTTTTGTGTTTATATGATCATGGATATTGGGAACAAAAGATTTTTCATACAGAAATCCAATTGATTAAATAATGATTTTTTGACTAATTGATAAATGTTATATCAAACAAATTCTCCATATTTTTATCTATTATATCTTAATGTCATGAGAAAAACATTAATGTTAAAACATTAATGATTTTTGAGGTTATTAATATTATTTGGGATATAAGGTTGTTGAATGATTTACTTTCAAAGTTTTTTATTACTATTGATGTTTCATGATTATTGTATCTTATAAAGTATTCTTAAATTTAGTAATTATCTTAAAATCTTGTACATATTTAGTTTTGATGAATTGAAAAGACATTTGGACTTAATTATTATCACTTTTATGGTAATGTGCTATTTAATGTTTCATTTTAGTCATTTAGGAATCAAAAATTTATCCAGAATACTCATCCTTCATTAGAAAAATGTAATATTTCTATAGAAATTTATTGACGTTTTACATTATTTTCATTAATTATGTATATTAACATATTATATAAGTATACATGATAAGTGAAATCCTTAACTCAAAGAAAAAGATATTTAAAAAATAATTATCATGGTAGATTTATTATTGATGGACTAATGGTCATTTCAATCAACACATATTTAGGGTTTCTAGGCCATTAAATTTCCATTTACCATTCACTTTCTTGTGATCAGTTTCCACAATCACTCAGTATAATTATTGTTATTTTCATCAATTCCATATATGTTCTAATAATTTAATCTAAGATAAGTGTTATTACATATGTCCTCTGTAATTCACTTATCTTTCCCATTAAGAGGATTTTGATTTACCCTTTTTATGATGTTGAATTACAAAACAATTATTTCTAGATTTCCATCGATTTATTATAGAGATATATTTCAAATTTCATGGATGTAATATATTAAAGTGGTACGTAACCCATGATCATTAAAAGAAAAAAATTATATTTAACACCATAAAGGATAAAAAACAATATGATTAGATAAAAATGTAACTCTATTATACATTATGCTATATTTATGTTTATATAAATTTTATCACTATAATAGAATGTGGTACGTGATGAACCAATTTTTTTATGTTTCATAACATATTCTACATAAAATAGATAATATGAATGACAAGTGATACATATTACCATTATACCCATGCCATTAAATCGGTGTGTATAAATAATATTTAAAACTCATTGATATATATATATATATTCATATGTCTTACTCAAAATAAATTATTGATATTTTTTCTGAATAATCTAACAATATTCAATAATGTTATTTTATTCTTTAAAAAATATTTTTCATCATTGATTCTTTTCATCGATTTTCTTTGATTTAATGAAAAAATATTAAAATATTATTTTTAAAATTTTATAAAATTTATTATGTAGTATTATAAAAATATTTTGAATATAAATATCATAATTTATATTTATTGAAGTGTTTGGACATTTCAAAAAAAATAATTTTTTAGAGAATACTATACAATAGTGATTTTTTGAAAATGAATTTTCCTTAAAATAAATTAAATAACTATAAAGAACCAAAATGTTTCTAATATGTATTAATGTAAAATAATAATTATTTTATTATATTTTTAATACATAATTAATTTTCAATCTAATCGATGTGGATTTTTACTATAATTTTTTTTGGTTTGAAGGTAGGGGTTTTCTATAAATTGTTTTAATGAGCTTAATTATTAATGATTTTAATTACACAAAATAAAAATATTGATGAATTTTATAATCATAATTTATATATTATATTTCAAAAAAATTATATTATATTTTTACCATGTTTTTTAGATATACATATAATATAAAATCATCTTTTCCTTTAAAATTACACTTATCAAAAATGTCAATTTTCTTCACATATCTATGATTTGTTAAAAATGTATTAAAACCAAATTAAAAATTTATTTTCTCAAACAAAATTTAATTATTTATTATTAATGTAGATTTTTTTATAGATACATTTTGATGAAATTTTTTAGTGAATTTTTAGTTTTTGATAAATAGTGAAAAATTATATTTTAATTGAAATTTTTTTATTAAATTTAATATATTGATAAATTAAAATTTAAATGTGTACTATTTTAAAATTAGACCATATTCATATCTAATAATCCCAATTAATCATTTTCATCAATAATATAATTATCATTGATATAAAAACAATATAAACAAATAAACTTTTTTTCTATAAAAATTATCTTTCCCATAATATATATTATATAATATGGTATATTTTATTTTTGACATAAATTAATATTGAATCCCACAAAAATTAATAATCAAAATTAAGTTAAAAATTCTTTTTGATGGGGTTAAAAGAATACATTTATGATAATGAACTATAAAGTTTAATTAAAACTCTATTATGGATATAAATGTAATTTAAACCAATAATAAATTATAATGTTCTATTATTTTAACATTTTATTATCTAAAAAATGTAGGATTACTCATTTATTATCCAAAATACCAAGTGTGTCCTCTTACCCACATATAAAAGGACACACCATATTCTCTCTTGGTCACATCATTAATAATGTTCTGGTAAAACAAAATCATCATTTTTGGTATGGATCTTTATTTCAGGTTGTTTTGATGATAATGGAAGAAATGTGGTATTTTATAAGTACAAATAGTGTACTTTTTTGTATACTCCATGTACCAGAGTACTGAATACAACCACGTACTTGGAGACTATAAGGTTGTGTGTTGACCTAGATGACCGCCTAATGTGGAGGCCAACTATGGATAATACAAGAAGTGTACATTTAATGAACCGGGAGTGCAATTTTATTTTTATTTGATGAATCAGAGCAGGGTCATGTCAAATGTTTATTATTTATTTCTTTTTCCCTCAGTTTGCACGCGAGTGTAACAGAATAGTCGTGAACTTCGATCTCCTCTAGGTTCTATATTTGACCTCTGACGGAGATGTCATTGGGTGAATTGGTATCCAACCGATGTTTTTTCAATTCTACTAGAGACTTTTTTCTTTATTATTCCTCTATTGTGTTTTATTCAAGTTTGAACATTTATTCACATATTGGATCTACAGAAATCCATGGTGATTCAAGGGTCGACGTTCATGTATATCAATTGTAATATATCGATTTGTAGATTTTCGCCTTTTGTATATTTTATTTGGATTATATATGCATAAAGATTTATATACCCAGGTTTTGGGTTTTTTGTGTTTGGAATTTGACCCTTTTTATTACCTGTTATGGGTTTATATATTAATAAAAGGATAATTGATTATGATTAAGATTTTATTCCTTTGATTATGGGTGTTTTTCTCGTGTTTAATTGATTATGGCCATCTGGTATAGATGTTATCTTTTGATTCATTTATTTTTTTCCTTGCCACTTCTTCTTAGGATGGAAATACTGATTATATGTGATGTATGTGATAAACATTGTGAATGTTTGAAAAAATGATTTTGATTGTGAGAGGTTCTTGAGGTAGGGTGATTTATGTATGTATTTTTATTATATTGACCCATAGGTATTGACTATGAGAGATTCTATGTGGCCATTAACCAGAGGGGTTAGTCTTTAAAAATACCTGTAGGGTTGATATTAAATGAATTGATGCTATGCTGACATGGGGTGTTGACTATGTGAGATACACATGTGGTCATTTTTGAATGTTTAGTTCTAATGTAGACCAAAGGGGATAGACTATGAGATCTATCTAGATAGTCATTCTCTAAATGAGTTGTTTTAATGTTGGACCTAGGGGAATATACTATATGAAAATTCCTATAGGGTAATTATTGAAAGATTGAATGATTGGGGAGTTTCTTCCAAGAAAAATAAAAAACACGGACTTTGTATTTCATGATTGTAATATTGTCTTTAGATACATCTATTTTGTAACTATTATATAGGGGATACAGAGCATAGGCTATATCCCAAGGTATACATGATCTAATGGATTGATTAAAAAATGTAACAGAATGTAATTGAATACTATAAGATTGGATACTATTTTTTTTCTACCTATACTTTGCCTATGAGGTAATTCATTCAACATTTTCATATCATTGACCTCGTTTATAGTCAGTTTCCTCTTTCATTTGGGGAAATGTGCTTGAGTTCATGTGACTAACCAGGTTCGGGGCACCATTGAGTGGCACTCCAAACTGGGAAGTTACAAAATGGTACCAGAAGAGGTTTTCATTTCCTCTATGCCTAAAATTTTGAAAAATATAGATAAGGAGAAGAAGGAATATATAGTTGGTAATAATTCGTGCATGGGTATAGCTTACCCTTTGGTTGGGGAAATCCAAATTTACATCAAATATTTATTTTTTTCATGTTTTTCATAATTATAGTTGATTTTATTTCACCGTTGGGTGAATAACATGTTTTGTGCTATTATGATTTATATATTTGGGGTTTTATTTCTCTTTAAACCCATTTATATGAGGGTATTACATCTCATGCATCATATAGTTAATTTCTATAGATCACATTTTTTGCATTCTTATCATGCAATTTAGGATGTATTACTAATCGCATGTTGTTGTGATAGCTCTTTTGCTGAACTTGAATGCTGTTATTATAGATGACATGATATAATACCTATAATTTTGCTAAGGTATTGGAATACGTAATGTTTCATTTGGATGGATTCCAAACATTGGTCCCTAAGGTTTTGTTCTCCCACATGGATCAGAATTTGGTGGTTCATGTTTGAATTTAATTGAATTTGGTTATGTTATAATGTGAAAAAGGATGCCAATCATTGATTCGTGGGGAGTATGGGCTTTCACTGGATAGAATTTTTCATGAACTGGACATAATTTTATGCTTCTATAATTTCTAGGGATGTTTCAGAGTCCAAATGTCTAGAAACCATGGAAACATGTCATGTGTGGTTAAAAACACATGCCACATGTTATTCTACTTTGGAGGAAACAACTATTCATAATTACATGTCGTGTACAATTTTTACACGTCGTGTAGTATTTGACAGTGTGAATGACTGTGTGTGCAAGGATATAGGTTTAATAAATGTTTGATAAAACATGTCATGTACTATAAGTACATGTCAGGATATAGAGACCATGTATCTTTCTATGTGACTGATGACACAGGTGGATACAATTTGGATGGTACACGCAGTGAATAACATGTAAACATCATTTGATGGTCGACTATGTATCTGATTATGTGAATAATTACATGGGTTGAAGGAAACTAAGTATTACACACCATATACATGGGGTAAATTTTGTATAGTGTTACCCAAGAGAGAACTGTGTTGTTCTAGCCATGTAGAAGATCCTGTGGAGGAGGGAAAATTCATATAAACTTTGTGTCTCAGGATGAACACATAATTTTTGTGGGGTGTTACAAGACCAGGTTGGCGGACGTACATACCGATGTTAAGGCTTAAGGGAAAACGCCTTGTAGTTGTTCTGGACATCGTGAAATCCTATTATGTAAAACATGATTTCTTTCTAACCATGTACCTTTATTGCACATATAATTTTATGTAATTAATAATCATGAACTGAGGTGTGTACATGATCTTGCAGATTCATTCAACCAATATGTACTCTAATTTTGTTAATGGTACATGGAGACAATTTGACACTAGAAATGGTAGAGTGTGGACTACCAAAGGATCCTCTCGACATTCCCATATTAATACCTACTATTATACCTGACACATGTGATAATGCACATTTTCATGAAGGATTTTTAGGGATGTTTCAATCATTTTAGTGAGCACCCCATCAAGCCCCAACAATGGTGGTGTTGATGAGGGTGTTCCAATAGTATAATCCTCTCACATTATCAATGGATGGAGGACCAAAGGCTATAGAGTAATGGTATGAGGAGATGCTTTTAATCATTGAGCATCTAATGATTCCTTCGAAGTGGATGGTGAATCATTCTAAGAACATTCTACATTATTCCTCCCAGCGATGGTGGAATGTTATCTCACATGTGGGACATCATCAGGATATGACTTGGGCAGAGTTTCATAGGAACTCATATAATTATAAATTCCTCGAGACGTTGAGGTTCGGTCGAAATTGAGAGTTATTGCAAATAGAGCATGTTGTATTTTCAGAAATAGATTACGTTTATCATTTTTCAAATCTTCAGCACTTCACACCTATTCTTGGAGGTGACAAGTTATCACTAGATATGTGATTTGAGGATGGTCTCAGGTATGACATCTGATTTTAGGTAAATGTTATCAGTATGACTTTAATGTTGGAAGTAGTGAAGTAATATTTGATTACAGAGTACTATATGAGGGAGTTGGGTGATGTGAGCTCAGGTGGTTCAACATCTAGGGATGATACTCCTTCCACATATAGCAAGAAGAATAGCAATGAGATTTAACAGTATTTTCTTCAGTTATCTAGGTGGTATGATATCAGTTCCAGAATAGTGGGAACACGATACTTCATTTACTGATGTACCTTGTAGAGTTCTGATCATGAGGCGTGATGGGCCACAATTTGTGATTCTGTCAGATGATCTCACTAGCAGCGAGTGGGAGGTGATCTGGTATGACTCCGTGTTCAGAACAGGGACCACAGGTATATCATCAGTCAGGGAACTAGAGTTCATTAGTCAATTTAGGCCAATGAGGATGTCATGGCAGGGTTATAATGATGGTAGGTTTTCAATGATAACAACATAGATCATCTCAGGGATGACAGGAATGGTTACAGGGCCACAATATAGGTCACACATTTGCAGTAGAGCAGTCCTAGTAGGATAATTATCTCAGGGCCTCTATAGTTTTAGGTACGAATCTATTTTCCTCATTTTTAGTTTTTTCTCTCTTTGATACCTGTGCTTCCCATAGTTTCATATTTTTTACATTACAGAGATCCTTTTGGCTCTGCATCATTACATCTGATGATGTAATGATGTTAGACACTTTATTTGGGACTAGGATGGATTGTGTGCATCGTTTCATGTAGTTCCCTCTTGAGGTTGTAGTTGTCTATTCTAATGGGATATCAATGTCATTGAAATGATTATTTTCGATTTCATTCTCAAAATGGATTGGTTGGTCACCTTTCAGGCCATTCTTGAATTCTATCTCTATTGGGTCAGTTTTACATCACCATTGGACATGTCTGTTCTCAACAATGGAAAATGAGATGTCTATGAGGCAGAGCGAGACTTGAGAATCAAGGGTTTGAAGGAGTTATAGCTCTGATTACTAGTTTATTTATAGATAAACAGAGGACATCACAGATGTACTTTCATCTAGTGGTGGATCATATCGAGGATGTATTTCCAAATGAATTTTTAGGTTTGCCTCTTGATAGAGTGGCATATTTCTCCATTAATATATTTCCAATAGTGGAAACATTGTCCATTACACTATATATGATTGATACACCAGAGTTACATGAGCTCAAAAATAAGATATAGGAGTTGTAGGGAAATGGAATCATTTGAACAAATACTTCTCCATGGTGATCACATTTTCTTTTTTGTGAAGAAGTCAGAAAATTCCCTCAAATGTTTTTCAGTCTCATGAACATGCTAGAAATTTTCATGGAACTGAGGAACCGAGGGGTCCATCCATATATGGATTCAATTATTGTTGTCTTTGTGAATGATACCTTAGTGCACTCTCACACTCAACATTACCATGACATCCATCTTGGGATTGTTTGGAGTACTCTAAATGAGGATCAGTTGTATGGTAATATCTAAAAATGAAAAATTTGGATGGACGAGATTCAATTCATGGGCATTCTTATCTCAGTGATAGATGTATAAGTAGAAAAAGATAATGTAATATCGTGGTTTTCCTAGTGGAAGAAAAAGAACATCTTTTAGGAACATATTTTTCTAGGGATGGCTATTTATGATAGATTACGTATATAGGACTTTTCAAAAATAGTAGTTCCACTGATGGGCATGAGAAATATGGTTGAAAAGTTCTTGTGTACATATTCCTGTGATTTATCTTTTTAGGAGATGGAAGGTAGATTGACTTCAGCAACATTAATGAATTTTAAAGAGACGAGAAAGAGGTACACTGTGTTCTATGATGTGTTAGGTATCAGGATTGGAGAAATTCTTATGCAGGGGGAATGAGTTGTAGCGTACGAGTCATGGAATTTGAGGCCACATGAGAGGAGATCCCCAACCCATGATCTCATGTTACCTACAGTTTTTCATGTATTACATTATTGGATAAATTACCTTTTTGGAGTTAATTTTCTGGTATACAATGAACAAAAAAAGTATCAAGTATATATTTACTCAACATGATCAAAATTTTCGACAATAATGGTTGGTTGAGTAAATATAGTCTTTTGACATTGAGAATGCCAATATGCCTAGGAATGGAATCGAAATGGCTGATTCGTTGAGTAGGAGGACTCTTATATAGGTAGTTCAAGAGGCTATTAGTGAGTGTCAGGTTATGTATATGTTCTCTAAGATGCATTTGGAAGTGCATGATAGAAATGGGAAGATGTTTCTTTATTCAATATATGTTACCTCTAATCTAATGGATCGACATCGAATGAGGTAGATATAAAATTACAAAGGCCTATTACTACGTGAGAGTGTGTCAAGAAAGGACCCTACTCATGGGTGGACCATAAGAGAAGATGAGGTCTTGCAATTTGCTGGACGCATATTGGTGTCATCCGACATATTTGGGGTGTTGATGTGAGAATTTCATTCCTCAGTTTGGGCAGTTTATCCTGGTATCAGCAAGATTTATTGAGATCTACACCATCAGTATTGGTGACATGATATAAAGTGGGATGTAGTTGTTTTTGTTATGATATGTTCCACCAGTTAGCATTTGAAGGGGGAGCATCAATGACCATTAGGTATTTAATATAATTTACTAATTCTTTATTGGATGTGGGTTGGCATCACGATGGATTTTGTGATAGGTTCATCAAGGTCTCCTCAATAGAATGATGTGGTTTGGGATTTTGTTTATAAAATTGTGAAATTTTATCACTTCAAGCCGATCAAGGAAGAGTTCAATATCATTGATATTGGTAGGATGAACATCTGAGCTATTGTATGTTTTAGTGGGGTTCCTCCCTCTATGATTTCAGAAAGGGATTCCGGATTTACTTCATGTATCTCTAAGGGACTATAGAGGGATTTTGGTACACATGTACCTCTGAGTAAAAAATACAATCCCAAGACATATGTCCAGTTTGAGGGCATGATTCATGTTTTGGAGTACATGATACATGAATGAATCTTAGATTTCAAGGGATCTTGGGAGAGGCTCATACCCCTAGTAGAGCATTCCTATAATAATATCTTTCAGTTAATAATTTAGAGGGCACATTTTGTGTCTTTGTTTAGGTAGGACATGTTGATCACTCCAATTATGCATGACGGTAAAAGAGACATCTATGTTGGGATCTTGTCTTTTCAAGGAGACAACATAGTACATGGAGTTCATTTGAAATAGGATGGCTACTCCATAATCTCTCCACAAATATTATGTTAATCGAAAGAGAGGACATATAGAGTTCAAGGATAATGATATGGTATTATTACGTGTCACAAATAATTTGGGGCAATGGAGGATTAGGAGAAAAGGTATTCTTTTACCATGATAGGTTAGGTCTTTGGATGTTTTGGAGAGAGTTGGGTCAGTTTCCTATCTAATACTGTTACCTCAGAGGTACTGCACTATGCATGAATTATTTCATGATTCTCACGAACGGTGTTACACGTCTTACATGTCTCAAATTTTTAAACCCTAAAAGGTTGAGTTGGTGGTTGATTCAACCTTCGAGTGGCACCGTATTCAATTTGTGCATCACATCAAAATGATTCTATGATGTCGGTCTATTCCTATGGTAAGTGTGTTAGGCCTTGCTGGGAAAGTACATGATGTGGCTAGGGAGAGGGAGGATGATGTACTATCATAATGGCCAGAGTTGTCTTGATTTTTCTTCTTAACCACTATTTGAAGGCTAATTCAGGGATGAATATCACTATGTTGGGATGTTTATAAGAACCAAGATCTTCATTTCAGGTATGGATCTTTATTTAGAGTTGTTTTGAGTAAAATGGTAGGAATGGAAAATTTTCTAATTACTTGTCATATACTTTTGGGTACATGCCATGTAACCGGGTACCACATACATCTGCGTACAATCCATGTAATGGCTATGTACATGGTCATTTGGTGACCTGGTAGACAACCTAATATCAGGGATTATTGAGGCTAATACACGATGAGTAAATTTAATGAAAAAAATTTACTTTTCCTTTTATGTGATTAATTATAGAAAGGTACCTTTTAATGTCTATTACTTATTCTTGTTCTCCTCAGTTCGCATAAGAGTGTGACATAATGGCCATAAACTATGAGCTCCTCAAATTTCTCTGTCCGACCACCGATAGAGATGTTGTCAGGTGCATCAATATACTACTGGTGAGTTCTCAATTTCCCAAGATATAATTTTTTGATTCCACCTCTCTCATGTGTTATTCACGTTTGAGTGTTTTTACCTTTTTTATATATCTATGTTATTCCGAGAATATTCAATGGATGATGCTCAAGTATATCGTTCATACAGTTTTGAGGTAGGTGGTTTCTGCCTTTCATTGAATTTTTATGGATTATATATTCTAAAAGTACCATATACCATCTTTTGGGGTGTTTTTCATATTTTTAATTATACACTATTAATTACCTATTATGGTTTGGTAGATTGATAAAATTGTAATTTCAAATGCATAAGGATTTATACATTGATTATTTGTGTGATTTCGTTGTATGATTGATTATGGTAATTTGGTCTAGAATGCATGTTATCCTTTATTTGTGTTCCATTCCTCAAGCTGTTAGAATGGAGTTTCTGGTTATATGAGATGTATTTGATACACAATGTGGTGGTTAGATCATGATAATTATACTATGATATCTTCTCGATAGAGGGTCATTTGTGATTTTATTTTTTTTATATAAACCCAAACGTATTGACTGTTAGAGATTCCAGGTGGTCATAGACCAGATGGGTTAGACTATGAGTGCTACCTACAGGGTCATTACTAAATGAATTGATTATTTGTTGACCATGAGATATTGGCCATGTGACATGCTCAGGTAGTCGATTGTAAATATTCAGTGGAAATATAGACCAAATGGGTTGGACCATGGGTTATACCTAGATGATTGTTATTAAAATGAATTAATGTTATGTTTTTCTAGAGGGATTTGACTGTTAGAACATTCCCCTAGGGTTTTATTTAATGATAGAATGTTTGGGGAACCACTGTCAAACCAAATCACAAGCTTGGACTCTATCTTTCTTGATTGTTAGATGGTCTTCTTAAACATCCTTTTTGTAACTATTACACTAGGGATACGTGTCATAGTCTAGATCCAAGGGTTTAAATTATTAAATGGATCTACAAACGAATGTAAATGAGTGTAATTGAAAACTGTATGATTGTTTACAATTTTTTTATGTTGTGTATACACTGCCAATATGGGAAAAATTACCACATTTTAATAATGTGGCCCCACTGCATGTCGATATCCTCTATCATTTGGGGAAATGTGATTGAGGTACTGTGATCAATCAGGTTAGGGGAACCATTTGGCGGCACCAGATTTGGGAGCATGGGTTCAATTTTGCGAATGAAACCTTCACCTATTTGATTTTTCACATAACAATAGTTTCTTTCCAAGCATTAAAATGTCACATCACACGTCTCTATATATGGAAGAGTTGTGGGAATCTCTCACCATGAGATTTTGTGGGAGAGGAATTTGATAGTACCTAATATTAACCTAGTGTTGATAGAGAAGATTAAAACCATTTGATATCATATAATATTCAAAAAAAGTTCAAAACAAATGTTGTGTAGTCAATCAGCATTGTGATTTAGAGTTTTTTAGTTTGAGATAATGTTATTATTTTAGTGTCCACTTGGAAAATGTTCCTGGGGTTTTGGATGATAGGAAATCCTAGTAATAGATATATTGGATTCTTTGAGATCCTTGATCACATTAGAGTTCTAGCCTATTGACAACAACTCTCTCCTAACCTAACTCATTTACATGATGTTATCCATTTATACCTTTTAAAGATGCACGTACCAGACCCCCTCATAAATACATTATTAAAATATTGTACTATAAGATGATAATATTTCAAATGTGGTGTATCAAGTGAAGATCTTAGGGAGTGAATACAGTGTCATAAAAAACCAGATAACTAATTTGGTAAAATTACTATGGTTGAACGAAATGATTAAAGAGGAATCATGGGGTCCTAAAGAGGTTATGAAAAAATAGATAATTTTTTAGTTAATGAAATATTAAATTAATAAAAGGATGAAGGAATTTTACATCCCAAACATCTATAAGTTAAATTACATTATAAATGAAAAAATTATCTTTTATATATTTTTATCATAGAATACACATTCACTTTATTTCATTTCTTACATTGTATAATTAATCAGTATATTCATAATGGTTTTGTGATTAAAATAGTATCAATCATCATATTTATTTCTATAAATGTTTATATCTATTTTATACTTAACATTAAGATTAATATATATTTTTAATGTCATGATAAATAAAAATTAAAATGAAAATAATAATTGATTACTTTTCCATATATGGTTGTACAAGTTTATGCCCATTTATCAATGATCATAACAAAGTCAAAATCACTAGGATTTTTCATTGAAAAAAATTCAAGACGAGATTTATCATTATAAAATACTTCAATACATTTTAAGTGATATGTTAATGACTAATAAGATAATCGTGAAATTACTGTTCTTCAAACTACCCAAAAAATTAACTATCATCACACACAATCCCATTTAGGTATAAACATTCATAATAAGTCTTTATTATGTTATACCCAAGTAATATAAATTATAAATTTATATTTTTACTGATTATATAGTTATATATGAATATTTCATTAATATATATATTAATATATTATTATTTTGATAGAAATAATATTTTAATAAGAAGAAATAAAATTGGTATTTTTGGGAAATTTATAATTTCTGTTAAAAGAGTATTTTTGAAAATATCCTTAAAATATTGAAATAAATTTTGTTTTTAGAAAATTTTCTTTTCAAATAAAAATTATTTAAATATTACATTAAAAATAATTTAATTATGTCCAACGTAGTTTTTATTAGTGTCAAAAAATTGATTGTGTCATAAAAACTAGCATTCTCTAATGAGGAATATTTTTATCTAGATTTTTGAATTATATTATATTATGTTTTATATTGTAAAAATAATGTTTACTTTTGAAGTAATAGTCTATAAAATATTCAATGGTGAATTTTTCATAATTGTTTTGGTTATAAATGTTTTGGGAAAAAATTGACACAGTGTAAATATATATTATATATTAAGACATCGTAATAGATCGAAAGTGATGTAGTAATTAATATAAAGGGAATCCATGTCCAATATAAATTTATAATTTATAATAATGTTTTTAATGATATTTTGATAATTTTGGATGCATTTAATAAATATTCCAAAATATATAATTTATTTTATATTTAAAAAAAATTCATAATGGAAAACACTCACTTAAAAATCATCAATGGATTGATTTTGAGGCATTAGGTTATTGTGCTAAAAAAATATAATAGATAATTTGTATTCAGTAGAAAATAATGGAAAACAATGTAATGGGTTCTAGTTTTAATTAATTTATCACATACAGTCGAATGCCTAATAATAGATATTAATGAAGAATTCACATATCCTTAGTAATGATTATTTCCCATTACCATATTCTACTACACTCAAAACACATTGGGAATTATTTTAGTCTCCATATACCTCCCTAAATCATTTACAAGGTGTTACCAATATCTTAATATCTCTTAAACAAAAATAAAACACCCTCCCAATGAAAGAGAAACTCTTCACCATTCTTTATTGAAGTAAATTATATGTATAATGAAATTTTATTTCTAATTTTCAATATTGAAAATACTTCAACATAGAATGTTATTATCCTAATGATACCTAATTAACGATAGAACAAACTTCAATAAAATTAAATTTAGAGACCCAAAGATTGACATACATGGACATTACATTACTTTTGCAGAATACATAAAACATTACAAAACAAACACCCAATGACTGTATTAGTTTAATGTCTTTGGAAACTCAGATCATAATATTCTAATCATGGTGAACGATCATCAACATCTCCCATAAATATCTTCAAATTATTTTCATACCTAAAACCTTTCTTTATATCCTGGGGAAAAGAAAAATTAAAATTTGTGAGATCAAATGCTCTGTAATAGTATAAATGGAGAACCTAAAACAAACCCTAAACATTTGAACGTAATAACATGAACAAAAAATACCAAAATCAAGAGTAATGACATAAATCATGGAAGTTCATAAGTCATAGATCATAATGGAACATTAACCATGATAAAATAGCATGAGAATAAAACATGTAATAGTGTAGAACCATTAATCACATGATATGATTTCTGTAGTAGCCAAGGAATTTCTGCCAAGACCACACTAATAGAATTTTGGGTAGTTCAGCGCGTCAGTATTAGCGGTCTCCATTTGGCGGTCGCTAAAAGGTGTATTAGCGGCCGCCAAATGGCGGCCGCTAATACTGAAATAAAATTCGGTGGGATTTTTCCAGCATTTTGGTTGCATGTATTAGCGGCCACCATTTAGAAGCAGCTAAAGGGTAAATTAGCATCCGCCAAATGGCGACCACTGATACTGAAGTAAATAATTAGCGATATTTTTCCCTCGTCTTACCCATCAAGACCTGCAACTCCTGCACTTCAGCACCCGCCACCGCGCCGCCCCCTGCCGCCCCACCCTCGCCTAACCTGTAGCCATCCCGAACACATCACTACACCTCAAGTGACCCTATGATCTCCCCCCGAAATCACCCCACCACAAAACGACTCCCCCTAACAATACCAAACCCTCCCCGGCCACTGTGCATACACCATGGCTGGTGAGCCAAGCTTGTGGATGTCTTCCGTGATGACTACTACATCACGGACTGAAAATTTCATTTTTTTGGGGGTTGATCCTTAGTGGTCGCCATTTGGCGACTGCTGGCTTTAGCGACAGTTTAAAAATGTCCGCCGTTTGGCAGACGCTAGGATGAAGGTAAAGGGATTTAGCGGCTACCATTTGGCGGCCGCTAAAGCCCTTATTTCTAGTACTGCCACCCTAGTGGAAAAATTCCCTTACTAAATTGAGATCACTCCTCGTTCCAATCCTGTATCACTGAACCAGATTAACTTATCATTTCAGCCATTTCTATCTCATGAGATATAAATCATTTCCTAATTAATTGATGGGTGATATAAATCCCTCCCATCTCAAAATGAAATCATTCTTACTTGTGCCACAACATAATCATAAATCATTCACCATAACCCACAAAATAAAATGGGTGTCATAAACATCATCCCATCATAACCTAATGCAAATAAAACAAATGGATATCATTTCATCATAAGAATAATCAAACCATGTAAATAATAGATACATTATACTTGAAACAAAATCATAGCAAATAATATCATCTTAGATCAAATTTTTTTGGACAAAACACTTGAAATAAATTCTGGAGGAAATTGTCATTTCTTGTTCAAAATCATTTTCCTTTCACAAAATTCCATGATATATTAAAAGAAAAGGATTTTTTTGAAAATAATAATGAAATATTGTAGAGTAATATTCATGAAAATTTAGAGTTCTGAAATCTAAAAAATATGTTCACGCCGTATAATATAAAAAAAACATTCTCCTCGTACTTTTGCCGGGAAAGTAAAAAAGATCCTCATTTGGTAAAAAAAGAAAGATTACATCCATACCATGTGGTAATAGTAAAAAAAGGTAAAAAATGACATTAAACCAAAATTTAATAATATTAAACAATTTATGGAATCATTTTTAGAAAACATGGACATGGATGATAACTATAACCCCAGAAAATACTAACAAAAAAGCAATATCAGATAAGAACGAGATAGGAATAATTATCCTTTACCTATAGACTGATATGCTTCGTACATATCCAGAACTCCTATATAATGATTTAAATAATTTCATTTACTTATTAATGAATCATATTCATTGTTATGATATCATATATGGTTCACTTATGTCTATATATAACCCGTTCTTTTGTAAAATCCACATTAAAGCAGCATTTTGGATAAAATCGTTTCATTTATCGTACGTGTTTCGACTTGATGTTTTTGGTATTATTACATATATCTTGATTTAATTAATTCCAGAATGTCAAAAATCATTTATATATAATTTATATTCATCATATAAATATATATGATAGATCGATATGTGGAATGCAATACACCATTCATATAGACGGTAGGTCGTACGTACGCATGAACACTGTTTTCGTTTCCTTATTGAATTGAATGGAATTAATTAAATGAAACATATATGTACATTAATCTAGTATAATTATTATGTAATATATTTCCTGATTATTTATTATATATAATCTATAATCATACTTGAATGGTTAATCATGGAAAATGAATCTCATCGCGTTCATGGAGGCGGTAGTCCATACGTACACACGAGCGATGATATCATTATTTTGATATTAAAATAATATATAATTGGATATTATATCATATATAAAGAATAATAATAATGCTATATTTATTATTTATATCATTTATACTCATTATTATACCCATCCAAATGATGAAATATTTTAATACAAACTACACCATAATCAGGAGACGGTAAGCCGTACGTGTGCACGTGTGGTGACCTTTTCGTTCATAGGATGTATAAAATAACTAATATTGTTGTAACATTTCTATAATAACATCACATTATATAGAAGATACAAGATTTATTATTTTAGAATGGAAACAAAAATGCAGGAGGAAGTGGAAGAAGAAAGAAATTTGAAATAATCAGTTGAAGAGATTACCTCTTCTTCAACGTTCCTCTTTTAAACATCCTCATAGGGAACTAGGGATGGCCATTTATGAATACCAGAACCTCTATGATATAACTAGAGTGTTTGAGAAGAGAAATTGGAATGGTTTGGCCGAGAATGATTGCTCAAAATTGTGTAAAGAGGAGATGGAGGAGGTTCCCTTTTATAAGGGAGGAGAGGGGCACCTTAGGAAAAACATGAAATATTATTTTATAATAAGATTATATTTGGGTTATAATGGCACCAAATTGACTCATTTCGAGGCTAGGGTGTGGATGGGTCGAAATCATCTCAACCAATAGGTTTTAGGGCTGTTTAGGTTACCATTTTAACTTTATCATTTAGATTTAACTCTAAGTTAAATAATTTTACTTTTACCGTGTCTTCTTGTAATCTTACACTATATGGTTAATAAACATACAATAAACTATCAATAGAACCCCAATTGGTTCATTAATGTCATATATATTATTAAATAATTCTTTTGGCCAAACCATAGATTTTCAGGACCATTATATCAATTAATAATATAATATTTGTTTTAAAAACTCTTTTATGTCAATTTGGTCACTATTTTGTATTTTGTTTTTAATAAATTCATAACAGCATTATTATTTAGAATAAAATTCTTCTAACCAGTACTAATGTGTTATATTAACCTATAAATTTTGATTAATTCATAAAAATTCTCAAATTACCATTATTTGGGTATTTATAATATCAATTATGATAATATGTCATTAATAATGAAATTATTGCATCATCATTATGTCATAAATAAATGAAATTATATAATGTCTAAAAAATGTAAATAAAATACCATTATGTAGGAAATATTTATTAACTTGCAAATTAATATTTATAGTCGTATTTATCTTATGTATAACACTATATTAAAAAAATTTATTTATTAAACATTGATTTTAACTCTTTTAACATGTTTTTAAATAAAATAATAATATGTGTCCTAATCTAATCCAAGTGGGCCAAAGTGGTCCATATTATATTCCTATGGTTGTTTATGGTCGAATTATACTTGTAAAATAGAATTAAGACATGTGTTATGGTAATAATAATATCATTTTTACCCTTAATTAACCTATTTAATTTTAACGGTGGCAAATAAAAGTAAAAAGTTACTATTCACCAAAAATTATTTTAATATTATTGAACAAAATTTTACTCATTGATATAAACCATGTCTCTCTAATTTTCAAAATTCAACTCACAGAATATCTAAAATTATGTTTTTCTTAAATTTTCAAATTCTCCTAGGAGTTGGGTAAAATACGGTAAAAAGTTCAATGAAATTTTTATATATCAAAAATTATTATAAAATTAAACCAATTAATTAAATTGAACTTATATAATTATTATGTATATATTTTCACCTAAAA
This sequence comes from Viscum album, assembly GCA_963277665.1. Taxonomy (NCBI): domain Eukaryota; kingdom Viridiplantae; phylum Streptophyta; class Magnoliopsida; order Santalales; family Viscaceae; genus Viscum; species Viscum album. Next base: position 1,007,690,893 of record OY728159.1, read on the forward strand.
ATAAATTTAAATAAAATAAATAACAATTTAATTACAAATTCGGTTTTAAACTATAACTCAGTGTTTTTTACTATTCATCAAAAATTAAATGTTTTCAAAAAAATACAAAAAATTCACCCTAAGAAAATTTGATATTCCAAATCCATAACTGAAGTCCATTTTGAAGGATAAAATTTATAAAATTTTAAAAACTGGGGATTACTATTCATAACGACTAGTTTATTTAATATTTTAATTACATATCGTTTTTAGTGAAACTCGGTATTGTGTTCAACGCAAGCTATCAAGGAAGGTTGATCTTGCATGTAATGCATGACAAGAATAGTGATGCATATACTAAAATATAGTATGATGTTTTATACAGTGCATGATAATCTTGATGTATCATACAACAAAATACATCAATGAAATTAAAATGAATAATTCTCATAAAATATCGGTCTGTTACATTCTACCCCCCTTAAAATGAATTTCGACCATGAAATTCATCGATGTTGTAAATGGTTTTATACTTGAATGTTTATTTAACAGAATCCCACATCTTAAAAAGAAGTACTGAATAATCATTTTAAAAAGGAACATTAGAAACCAAATGGATACCCAAAGTAACTCATCATTGGGTTTCCACATAGGATAATATAGGTGAAAATAGGGATATAGAAGAGAAATCTAACCATCATGTTCTGATGGATAGTGGTAGAGAACATGGCTATGAAAAATCAATCAATTCCAAAGCCATAAATTTGTGATGATCTAAGGTAACATCTGATTCATCGGATATGAGAGTACTAGGAAAACATTTTAGGTTTTCAAGATAATTTCCCGAATGTTGAAGAATTTTTGAATTAAATGATATACTTACTTGATTTTGGTACAATCTCACTATTGTTTGTGCCTTGAACAATTTCCACTTCATCTCGTAATAAAATGAAGTTGAATTTGTCTTCCGTGAAGTGTTAGAAGATCAGACGATAGAATGATAGGTCATTCCATCTCTCTCAAACATAAGGTTAGAGAAAGTTATATATATAAGTCCATATATGGTGAGATTAATAATATATGGTTCCAAAAATGGACTTATACTTCATCTATCATACCTCTTAATAAAATAAAACTAGTTTCTACTAATGAGGGACTTCCTGTAGTCTAGCGGTTGGCGTTAAAGGCATGTCACACTTTGGTTATGGGTTCGATTCCCGCAACCTTGTCCGACGTGACGGGTTGTCGCCCATCCTACAGGTTGTCCCTTTTTCTAAAACTATATTATTATAACATTCCTGTAGTAATATCGAAAAAAATTCTATCCTTAAGAAATACTATATTATGTCTAACTCAATTCATTCCAATCTTTATGCTTTTCCAAAATACTTTGGTCCAAGATCATAGTATAAAGAAAACAATTACTTGAAAGGTTACATAACAAGCATGTGAATACCGACATTTATCGCCCATATATCATATTATATATCTTGTTGGTAACATTCCAATCATTTAAATACATTAATCGTGTATTATATTGAAACATGAGTCACCATATAGCCTTAGTGGAAACATGAATGCTGTCAAAAGTTTACTCTTTCCACATACCAAAATCCCAATATTTCTACATACACAAACCATGAAGTCACTTTCTCCTTATATCGGTCATATGATCATGAATAATATTAAACAATTCATTTTCTACTTATCCCTTAATTATGCGCATATCATCTGCTTTCCAAAAATTTTCACCCACTTTTTATTGTTTCCAGTAAAATGAAATTATTAAAACATAGATATTCCAAAATTCCATGATAATATAAATGAGATTCCATGATACTATTTTGAAATCCCATTGCATAAATACTTAATCGTTCCACAACATCATTGTCATAATAAACATAAAAATAGTGATCGCATGTGACTTCCCTTTTTCCTTTTCATTAATAGGTTTCTCACGTCTATCATCACAAAACCTTTGATTAGGTCATTGATTAGTATAATTCCCCATTTCCTTTCTCATGAAGCATTGAAGTGTTGGTGAAGTATTCTCTATAGTCTTTTCCCTATTCACATCATTAGAAACCTTTTTTCCCATTACTTCGGCGCTCAGCTAGTCGATGAACTTTTCCACACATGAAAAGTTTTCTAGTACATTTTAGACAATCTCGACCATGATTCTTTCCATAGATTGAACGTAAATAAAAATTCACCTTCTTCTCAACATTTTTCTATGATTTTTCATTGAACTCCATCATTCTTTTTTGTCAGATCCATGAGATAGATATGTGAAACCGTCTTCTAGTTCTACCTTGATAACACAATGCACAATTTCTTCATAGCTACTAATGTCTCTTATAGAGAACGCCCTTCGAATACATGGTTTTATGACACTGAAAAATCGATCAACTTTACTTTTAGGTTGGATGATAATGCCAGCTGTGTACCATGAAATCCTTGTAAAATTCACCTCGTATATACTGACAGATTCATCATCCTTTTTCTTAATCTCATGGAACAATTTTTCCATCTTTGTTTGAAGAATATTATGGATGTACTTATTGAAAAACAGGATCTTAAACTCATACCATTCCATGGATTCAATTTCCCCTTGGGGCCTTGTACTCTTAATTAGAGTCCACCACTGGTTTTCTTCACCTTCTAAATGATAAACAATGAGAATTATTTTTTCATGTTCCAAACATCGAAGTATGGAAAATATCTTTTCAATGGTACTAAACCATTATTCAGCAACAAGTGTATTAGAAGACCCACTGAAAGAAGGTCGACGTTGCCTCATGAAGGACTAAACAAAATATTGTTCCCTTCTATGCTCATTCGGAATTCCAGAATGATTAATAACTTGTGTAAGTTTAGAAATAAGATTTTTCACTCCATATCCCATAAAATTGGTTTGTTCAAGAGGAAAATCATTGCATTTCCCATTACAATGATCAACGTTTTTCCTTTAGTTTCCATCCATTGTCTAAAACCCAAAAAGAATAGTATAAGAGGAAAAAATCAGGCTAGGAAAACAATATAATAAAGGGGGAGTACCTTTAATATATAACATATTAGGATTAATTCGAAGATTTTTACCATAATTCTTGGACTATAACGTATACTTATACTTAACCATAGAGACATCCCTATACATACCATAGAAATATCTCGAGGGATCTCAATAAAGTTTTTTCATCCTATTTTCCAAAGGTTGACTAAACCTTCACCCTGATACCAACTGTAGAGTCCCAAAGTTTGACGTACATGGACATTACATTACTTTTGTGGAATACTAAATACATTACAAAACTAATGCCAAATGACCATATTAGTCTAGTGTCTTTGGAATCTCAGAACATAATCTTCTAATCATGGTGAAAGATCTTCAACATATCCCATAAAGATCTCCCCCCTTTGGGTTTTTTACCTAAAACCATTCTTTATATATTGGGGAAAAAAACATAAAAAATGTTATCTAAAATTCTCAGTAAAGGTAACCATGGAGAACCCCAAACAAACCCTAAACATTTGAACGTAAGAACAAGAACATAAAATAACAAAATCCTGAGTAATGACCTAAATCTTGGAGGTGAGTAAGGCATAGATCATAAAGGAACATTAACTATGGTAAAATAGCATGGGAATAAAACATGTAATTGTGGAAAAACATTAAGCACATGATTTGATTTCCATAGTATCCAAGGCATTACTGCCAAGACCATCATAGTGGAAAAAGTCCCTTACTGAATCAAGTTCACTCTTCATTCCAGTCCTGTATCACTGAACCAGATTAACTTGTCATTCCAGCCTTGTCTATCTCATGATATGTAAATCTTTACCCAATGCATTTTAGGGAGATATATGTCTAACCCATCTCATAATTAAATCATTCTTACTTTTTCCATACAATAAACATAAATCATTCCTCATAACCCAAATAATAAAATGGGTTTCATAAACATAATCTCATCATAACACAATCCATATAAAAAATGGATACCATTTCATCATAAGTAGAATCAAACGATGTAAATAATACATACATTATACTTGAAACAAAATCATAGTAAATAATTTCATCTTAGATGGAAAATAGTTTTGACAAAACACTTGAAATGAATTTTTGGGGAAAATATACTTTTTTATTCAAAATCATTTTCTTTTCACAAAATTCTCTAAAATGATAAATTAAAAGTATTTTTTTTGAAAATAATAATGAAATCTTGTAGAGGAAGCTTCATAAAATTTAGGCATTATGAAACTGTAAAAATCTGATCATGCTGTATAAGTTAAAAAAACATTCTCCTCGTACATTTGCAGGAAAAGTCAAAAAGTTCCTTGTTTGGTAAACAAAAGAAAGATTCATTCCATACCATGTGGTAAAAATCAACAAATTGTAAAAAAGAATTTAAACATATATTTAAGGATAGTAAAAATTTAATGAAATCATTTTTATAAAACATGCACATGGATGATAACTATAACCCTAGAAAATACTTACAAATAAGAAATCTCGGATAAGAATGAAATTGGAATAATTATCCCTAACCTTAGGTCCGATATGCTTCGTACGTATCTGAAAATCATTTATAATGATTAAAATAATTTCATTGACTTATTACAGAATATTATTCAATGTTATGATATAATATATGCTTCACTTATGACTTTATATTACCTATTCTTTTGTAAATTCCATGTTGAAGCAGAGTTTTTAGTAAAATCGTTTCATTTATGGTACATGTTTCGACTTGTTTTTCATGGTATTATTACTTATATCTGCATTTACATAATTCCAGAATGTAAAACATCATTTATATATAATATATATTCATCATATAAATATATATTATAGATTGATAAAAGGAATGAAATACATCGTTCATGGAGACGGTAGGCCATGCGTACGCATGAATGTTGTTTTCAATTCCTTATTGAATTGAATGGAATTAAGTAAATGAAACATATATGTACAAAAATACAGTATCATTATTATGTAATATCTTTTATGATTATTTATTATATATACTTTATAATCATACTTGAATGGTTAATAATGGAAAGTGAGCATCATCATGTTCATGGAGACGGTAGTCCGTACGTACGCAAGAACGATGATATCATTCTTTTGATATTAAAATCGTATATAATTGGATGGTATATCATATATAAAGATTCATAATAATGTTATATTTATTATTTATATCATTTATAATCATTATTATACCCATTCAAACGATAAAATGTTTAAATAAAAACTATACCACGAAGTGGAGACGGTAAGCTGTACGTACGCACGCGTGGTGACTTTTTGTTTCATAGGATAGATAAATTAACTAATATATTTGTACCATTTTTATAATTACATCACATTATATAAATTAACATATATTTACATAAATCCAGTATCATTATTATGTAATATCTTTCATGATTATTTATTATATACACTTTATAATCATACTTGAATGGTTAATAATGGAAAGTGAACATCATCACGTTCGTGGAGACGGTAGTCCGTACGTACGCAAGAGCGATGATATCATTCTTTTGATATTAAAATAATATATAATTGGATGGTATATAATTTATTAAGAATCATAATAATGTTATATTTATTATTTTTATCATTTATAATCATTATTATACCCATCCAAATGATAAAATGTTTGAATACAAAACTATACCACAAAGTGGAGACGGTAAGCTGTATGTACGCATGTGTGGTGACTTTTTCTTTCATAGGATCGATAAATTAACTAATATATTTGTACCATTTTTATAATTACATCACATTATACATAATATTCTGGAGCTAATATGTTATAATGGAAACAACAATGAAGGCGGATGTGGGAGAAGAAAGAAACATGAAAGAATTGGTAGAATAGATTACATCTTCTTCAGCGTGCCTCTTTTAATCATCCTCTTAGAAACTAGGGATGATCTTTTGAGAAGGCCAAAACCACTAAGATATAACTAGATAGGTTGAGAAGAGAATTTTTCAGGGTTTGGCCGAGATTGAATGCTTAGAATTGTGTAAATAGGAGAGGGAGGAGGAGCCCTTTTATAAGGGAGGACAGGGGCACCATAGAAAAAACATAAAATATTATTTTATAATAAATTCATATTCTGTTTATAATGGCTCCAAAGTGACTTATTTTTTTTCTAGAGTGGGTATGTGTCTAAATCCTCTCATCCAATAGGTTTTAGACAAGTTTAGGTTACCATTTTAACTTTATCATATAGACTTAACTCTAAGTAAAATAATTTAACTTTTACTGTGTCTTCTTGTATTCTTACACTATATGGTTAATAAACATACATCAAACTACCAATAGAACCCCAATTGGTTCATTAATGTCATATATATTATTATATATGTTTTTGTCCTAACATTAGATTTTTTGGATCATTATATCAATTAATAATATAATATTTGTTTTAAAAACTCTTTTATGTCAATTTAGACACTATTTGGTATTTTGTTTTTTATAAATTCATAACAGAATCATTATTTTGAAAACAAATCATCTAACCAACCCTAATATTTTATATTAACCTACAGAATTAGTGTAATTCATAAAATTTCTCAAATTACAATTATTTGGGTATTTATAATATCAATTATGTTAATATTTCATTAAAAAGGATAATTACTACATCATCATTGGGTTGTAAATAAATTAAATTATTTAATGTCTAAAAGATATGAATAAAATTCCATAATTTATTAAATCTTTTTATATTTCTACTGAATATTTATAGTCTAATTTATCTTATGTATAACCCTATATTAGAAATGTTTTAGTTATTAAAAATTGATTTTAACTCTTTTAAATCATCTTTAAAAAAATAATAATAAGTGTCCTAATCTAATAAAAGTGGAACAAAGAGGTTCATAATTTATTTCAAATGTTGTTTTTGGTTGAATTATACTTATCCAATAGAATTAGGACATGTGTTAGTGTAATAAAAAAAATTATTTTTACACTTAATTACCCTATTTACTTTTAACCGTTGTGAATAAAAGTAAAAAGTTACTAATCACCAAAAATTATATGTATCTTATTGAACCAAACTTTAGTCCGTCATATTAATAGTGTCTCTCAGATTTTCGAAATTCAACTCACAGAACTGGTAAAATTATGTTTTCTGTAAATTTTCAAATTCTCCTAGCAGGTGTGTAAAAGACGGTAAAAAGTTTAATAATAATTATATATATATATATAATTATTATAAAATGACTCTAATGAGTTACATTGAAAATATATAGGTATTATGGATATATTTTGACCTAAAAATAAATTTAAATGATATAAATATTTATTTAAATAGAAATTCATTTTTAAACTATAACTCAGTGTTTTTCATTATTCATCAAAAATTAAATGTTTTCAGAAAAAAACCAAAAAGTCACCCTAATAAAATTTCAATATTCAGAATCCCAAAATTAAGCCCATTTTTTATGATAAAATTTATAAAATTTCAAAAATTGGGTATCAATATCCATAACATCTAGTATATATAATATTTTAATAACATATCATTGTTTAGTGAAACTCGGTATTTCGTACAACGCAAGCGATCAAGGAAGGTTTCTCTTATGTGTAATGCAAGACAAAAATAGTGTTGCGTATACTACAAGATAATACAGTTTTGTGTATAGCATAAGATAATATTGGTGTAGACTAAATCAAAAGTCATCAAAGATATTGAAAAGAATAATTCTTATAAAATCTCGGGGTGTTTCATTAAACCCTTAAATGAATCATTGTGTTGTACTATTAGGTTGATGAAATTATCTCACAATATTCCCAAACAAAAATTTCTTTTGTGTATACACATTCATAATTACAACATGTTTACTAACAATAATGTAAAACTCATAAGTTTTTGGGTATATATATATATATATATATTTTACCCACACTCTAATATCATGTGGTCAAAAATCAATAAATTTTTTCTAATGTTTTATAATCAATCTTGAAAAAAAATTAATGTACACGATATGAATATAATGTGTAGGCCTAGAATTATACTGCCCTATATGGCATTGGTATAATTTTTTATCTCATGAGATTTCATGTTTAGTGCATCTATAGATATCTTATGTAGACAATGTTATGATATATTAGTGTTTAGACTTGACTAATGTTTATGATTTTATGGCTTGTGTTGTTTTCATAGTACAGTAACACATTGATAATATCATCATATTTCGTAACTAGATATAAGTGATTATTATTGTAGCCTCATTATATCACCATGTTATATCTCATGACTCACTTCTACTGCTTTAAAACGTTATATATGCTTATTATTAAATTATCTATAATTATATATAAATTTGTTCTTATGTACAGCCCAAGACCATGTCATCTAGTTTTAGAAGATTAATTGAATTTTATGAAATTGTATTGAATTTTCAATAAATTTGTTGTATCTTTATTTAAATTTATTATGATAAGTGACTAATTACCAAATGATAGTATAATAAATGTTTATTTGTGATTTTATTAAGTGTATCCTTATGTTATAATTCATTTAATAAAGTGTAAAAAATATATTTGTTTTTGTATGTGTAATCCGTAGAAGCTTATATTTATATTCAATGTTTCTTATTGGTTGGATACTATAGATATAAAAGGAAATATCATAAATAGTGGTTCATTACAGACTTTATAATATTCTAAATAATATCCACAAGGATTTTCTCTCTAGGTTTTTAGTCTTAGGCCCACTCATCATTCATTAAGGTAATGATTGATTAAATTATAAACAAGCCCTTTTATGGGTTATTATCCATAGCTTCATGTGTATCAGAGACTCATCCACATTCCATTACCCCAAAAATGAGGTTTTTCCTTTGAAATTACAAAAAATTTTACTTTACAAAATCAGTAGGTATTCAAACCATATAGATTTAAATCTTCAATATATTGAATATTGATAGTGGGATAAAAATATTAAAAAATAAATCATTTAAAATTTATGAGTAATAAATTAAAATACTTCCCATGGTATTTTACGCATCATACAATATAAAATATATGGATATTATAAAATGTGTCCCAATGGAATAAACCATGATGGAAAACCCATCTTATGACTTATGTAGAAGTTCAGTTATAAACACACATAAAAATTAATAAAAAATATGATATAATTAAATAAAAATTTAATTTAATTATATAATATCTGAAGAGTTATTATTTACATCACATAAAATAAAATTTTCAGTGTACTAAACAATATGTCTCAGAGAGTGGAATTGGGGAAGGAAACCCCATTATTTTTTTTCATAATATCCTTGAATTTAATTTACCCACAATTATGATAAAGATACCTATAATAGTCAGTTAATTAATAACCATACACATATCCCTTATCATTCATAATATATTATAATAGAAATTTTTAGGTAAATTATTCAAATATTCCACATCTGAGTTTATCAATTAAATAATATGTAATATATTCATAATTGTTGGGTTCATATACATTATTCATCTAAATTTCATTATTAATCAATTAGTAATGTTTCAATTTGGGATTCTTTTTAATTAATAATGTTGTTAAATTTTCCATTAATAATTGATTTAGACATTATCTATTATGTTGAATTTGGTAAAAAGAGTGTTCAATAATCTATAATGATCATAGAGTGATTCATTACATGATCAATTTGATAATTATAAAGTACATCCAAAACCAAATAAATATCATAATATTGTACTAAACATTTTTTAATACGATTCCTTGATAAATGTACATAGTATTGTTCAAGTAGGTGTTAAAAATACCATAACATAAACATTTCTAGATTTAATGAATTATTATGAGTTTGTTTTGTTGTAATATAAATATTACAGAAGAATAATGATCCTATAATGTTTTTTGATAGAATATATTTTTTATAATTTTTATAAAGAATTAGTTGATATTAAAATTCCACATTATTTGAAAAAAATTTGTTCTTCGTAATACCTTTATATTAACTGGTAATGTTAATGATGACATTTTTTTAATATATCATTGATTTAATAATTTTTTTTTATAAAATATCATTAACTATAAAATATACCACATAATTATCTTCTAAATCAATCATTATATCCAACCATGTATTTTGTGGATGGAAAATGTAACAAATTATGTCATTAATGTAGTAGTCCACACAGAGAACAAAAAAAAATGGATTTCCTTAATATATGGCTTGTATGAATAAATAATGATAACAACCATAACAGAATAACATATAAATATACAAAATAATGTTATATAATTAATTTTTTTGTGAATAGAATTATTACTAAGAAGATAATTTAAAAGATAACTAATTTGTTGGGAATTGTCACATTAGGGATAAGAATTTTACATGAAACTCTACATCAAAATGAAATCCTTATGATAACTATTGTTTAATAGAATTTTTTTGAAATGTTATAAAGTTATAGTTAGATAATTATGTTATATACTCTTGTATAAATTATAATAATATCTAACTCTTGTGGTGGTGGAGATATTACACTTTTACAAGTGAATGAAATGACACTTTTGGGAGTAACCTTTACAGTTTCTATGATATGTGGTTATATATACAGTATCAAAGGTCCACAATTGTAAAAATATATAATAAAATGGAATAAGGATCTAAATTAACCTCAAAAACTCCTTCATGAGTGAAGATTGGGTTTTGGAAATTTTAATATTTTTCACTACTTAAAACATACCTTGTTAATTAATTTATCAAAATTATAATAAATTTATATTTAAAATATTAAAATTAATGTATTTACATAATTTACTTCATTTAATTTAAAAAAATCATGTAAAATTTATAATGGTGTGACTATGCATATATAAATATTCCTTATATCCCAAAACAATGGTTTTTAGTGAAATAATGTTTTTATGATTTCAATTTATATATAATATAAAATTATTTTTGTTAATAATTATAATGAAATAAATTTATTAATTACCAAGAAAATAAATTCTAATATATTATTAATATATTCCAAAACCAAATATAATTTTATAATATTTTATTGAATTAAAATGCTTAATGTAGATTTTTATTATAAAAACACATTAATTATATCAATAAAATTGGACTAATGATTTATTGAATAAAAAATATTTTATAAATAATTAATTTATTCCTTAAATTTTTATTTTATATATAAAATATTTACAAAATTCCTGATCTATTAACAATTATCATATTGTCTTATAAATTAATGTTTTTGAAAAAATAATATTTTTTAAAAAAACAGACCTTTATAGAAAAACTTGTAAACATAATACATTAAAATTTTAGAAATGGTGAATTAAAAAATGATGTTATTTTGGATATTTTGAAAATAATAAACTAGTATATTAAATAAAGTATTTAATAAAATATATTAAATTGTGTTTTACAGGATAGTTCAGTATATGGTGTCTAGCTACTATTGTACTGTCTCATGTCTTATAAGTTCTTGATCTGTTATTTAATATAAACCACCATTAAAGGAAATTTTTTTACATAATATTAATTTTATAAAATAATATTTTAAATTAGTTGTTATCATTCGTGATTTCATTAAATAAGGTGATAATTTTGGGATAAACACTCACCATTATATCCGGATGCCTATGAAAACAACTATTTCTTTCTCAGATAATAAGTCGTTAACCATTTACATAATAGAATATCTTAAAAATACATTTCATTATTGAATTATATAGTTATTTTTCACATATTATTTTCTAAAAAGATCAGTTTTTGTAACCAGGTTAAATTTTTCATATATGATATTACAGAAAACATTAATTCATTTTTATCTTTGGAAATATTTTTAAATTTTCCTTTATTTTTATATAAGGCTAGAGTGTTTAGAACATTTCATTCCATGGGTATTTTTTATATATAAAATATCTGTGTTTGTATTATGGGTAACACATATGCATGTATATGTTAAGACGGGTTCCCCTAGATAGCACACTAAGTAACTAGTTAATGTTTTTCCACATCTGATGTTTTGTATATGATTAGGGTGTAAAAATAATCCATGATGAGACTTTGTACAACATGTGATATTGATTATGTAGTCATAAATAACATAAAATTAGGAATGATTTATTTTTCCTCCATATTCCTGTAATCCCTTAATCCTATTATACCATATTCATTATTCCATTATTATTTTTGATTATTTTTAAAACATTATTTTCTGATATCATGGTATTCCAACAGATTTGTATGTTATGATTATTTATCATGTTTACTCTCTTGATGTTATTATTTTCATCCCCTTATTTATTTATTTATATCCCCATTTCATCATCTATTTGTTTAGTTTATTTAAACATTTGGAGGAAATTATGATGACTAGATTTAATATGTTATGTTTAGTCTACATTTGAAGTATTATGAACATACTTGTCTAATAAAACTGGGCCACTAGACTATTGGGCTATGATTATTGCATATTTTTTCATTAAAATATAGAATAATATATTTATAATTATTGTGAAAATATATTTTGATGATGATTATCTAGTAGAGAATAAATAGGTTGTGGTATTTATAAATACATCCATTGGTTTGTTTTATGTAGAACACTAAATGTGTGTTCTTTCAGAGATAAATAAATGGTGTTTGAAAAACTAGTGGATCATAACTGTATTTTTGTTTAGAGATTCATTAAATTTTTAATATTTGTGACCAAAATTTCCACAACCAAAATGATGTTTAGGTGTCTATAAATAAACCTACATAAAAAATTTGTAAGATTTAAATAAGCAGATTTTTTATGTTTCTTGGGATATAAAAATTGAATTTGAAACTCCTGATTTTTTATATACAATTGATAAAATATATATGAAATAATAAATAGAAAAAAATTTATATTGAAAATATATAAGATTAATATGTTGAAGTATTTTAGTGGACAATGTTTAATATCACCAATTATATTTTAATTATGCGTAGGAAATGTTTTCATGAATATATTTATTTATTTTAATGATTCAATGTGCATATCATTGAAGATATATATGTGAAAAAAATCATCCAAAAGGGCCAAGTTTTCTTGGAATTTAAATAATCTTTCTATTATTTTGTGGTCAAATATCATATTGATTATATCTTTTATATTATAAAAACCAAGCTCTTTATTAAAAACATATATATGATTCATTTCATAAAAATGAACTTAAGACAACTCTGAGGATCAATGGGTCCCTTGTGTTGATTAATTAAGAACATTAAATAAAAAGATAGAACATAAAACACATCTAATTTTTTAAAATTCTTTTACAAGATCACAACATTCCTTCTTACATTTCATTGCATGGGATAACCTAAGGATGTGCATAATGAAAAGGGTGAGATATAATTCCTAGGAAAATCCTAATAAAGTAAAAACATAAAGAATATATTAAATATTAGGAAATATTCATATCAATGGGGTGTAAGAGAAACATTAAAATATAGTCCTGATATATCATGATTATCATGAAATGGAATTGTGCCAACAACATTTAACATCATATTATAATGATCCAGGACTCATTTCACATGAATCATGAGTAAACACAATTTTTACATGAATTATGATTTATAAATCCTCATTTAATTTGATGTATCTTGATACTAATATTTACCCAATGCATTAAAGCACTATCAGGGTGCACCCTTCTTAATCATTTCATTTCAAGTATAATTGTGCCATGTAGATCTTACAACATAGATTCATTAAACATCCAAAAAATTTCCACAATTATGGAATTTTGAAATCATCAATGAAACACTATAATAAATAAGTATATCTCAATTAATCTGAATACTCTTGATAGCCAAATGGGCACGGTATTCACTATGCAATTACTTCGGCTTGAAAAATCATGATACAATTTCGTCATCATAATGACGTAACATAAGAATTTATAAAAATGGTTTATGAGATAGAAAGGTTGATCACATTATATTTACATGAAATGGATATTTAGGGGGTCATATGGATATATTTACCACATATGTACTGAAATTTATATGCATAATAAAAATGAATTGCTTGAAAGTAAATGAGAATTGAGAAATTTCATAAGTAATTACGGCATGGAAACCGGTGTACATGGGAGGAATTAATGAGAGGTAAAGGTGAATCACATCATTAATAAATATGTTGGGTAGTATAAGGGAGTTTATAAATCATACCCATAAGATTTTAATTGAAAATACAATGGCATAACAACAAAATGAAACTTGGAAAATGAGAAAGGATGAAATTCCATACTTGGACGTGTGATCCAAAAGGCTTGCGAGAGGCTTGACATAAGATTCATGCGAACTTGGGGAGTGGTGGGAGGACACTATTGATAGGAGGGAAGAATAGGTACATGCTCCAAATGGTTTTAATTGATGAGAAAAGGAAGGTTGTGTGGGTTTATATAAAAAAAGAGGTATAATTCTTTATTATTAGGGTTTTTGACACCACACATTATACTAATCCAAACCACAAGCCAATCCCTATTTTTTCCCATGGGTCTTTTAAAAGGGAATTTGTAATCAATATTTTATAATTCCAATGTCCTAACTTGTTAAAATATTAGGCTTTCTTATGTGGAGTTGAGTCACACTTTCAAGGATGTCATTAGATATGTAATCAAGTTTTATATGTCATGGAGGGTCCACTAGGGCACCGTATAATTAATCTAACAAATATAAAATAACATTATTTTAAAGATAAAGCATATATTGTCTGAAAAACCATTTTATAATATTTTATTACATCACTATTTGGTCAATATGATGTCATAAAACACATTATATATTTGAATTTTTTTTTTTACCAAAAAAATTTGACTGTGTCAGAAATTTTTAAAAATTTAAAAATTGGTTAATTATGATGTCTTGATTCCAAACATAATATTCATTGTATCTAATTTGTTTCTAAATATATTCATTTTGTGTTTTAAAATAGAAAAAATCATTTATTGAAAATTCATGGGTTTTGACAAAAATAGTTTTCAAAACATAATAAAAATTACAATTGTATTCATTACTATAATATGATAATTTATAATTACTAAAAATTCATTTGTTAATAAAATTTTATTAAAATATTATCTAACTAAAAAATACATTAATTCATCAAAGTATATTTTCACAATAAATATTATCTAAATATACTATTTATGTTTTAAAATTATTTTCCATGTAACAATAATGAAATGAATTTATATTTTTAATACAAAAACTAAAGCTCAAAATAATAGTTCAAGGGTATTTTCACATTACTTATAACACCCTCAAAAGACCAAAGGGTAAGGAGTGTGATGGTGACTTGCTCTATGGGTAGCTTGAATAACATCACTCAGGTGGAAATCTCTATCAACATCCACTTTTCTCGTAGGCTACTCTATTCAAACATAACATTCTAAAACTAAGATTGGGCTTGGCGAACATTACACCCCAGTGACACTCCCTCTATTCTGAGAACTGAAAAATTGTCTTTGTATAAAGAAATTCAACTGGATAAGGCCATCATATCCTTTGTGTGAGTAATTTTTTTTAAATCCCTATATTTATACAAATCATGTGGTCACTATTAAAAAGCTATATAATCACTGGTAAGAATTCATAACAGTATTTCAAAATCTAAATACATAAAACTAAGAAAATATATATTTTAAATATCCAATTTTCATAATAATGAATTTAATTACATCAAGAGGAATATTTATTAATAAATATTTGGGTCATTACAATCTTTCCCCCAAAAGAAATTTCAGCCTCAATGTTTCATGTTCCCACAATAAAACAAATTAAGCTAAATCTGCATCATCACATCCTATGATTCCCATGCTGCCTCTTCAAAATTGTTGTTTCTCCACAACACCATGATGAGGGGTATTGAATTATTTTGTAGAAATTTATCCCTAAAAACGTAGACCTTCACTGGATTCTCTTCATAGGAAAGATCATTATCCAATGGTACCGCCTATGGATAAAGTACATTCATTGGTTCATGTATATAGTTCCTCAAGATCTATACATGGAATACATCATGTACTTCATATAGGTTTTGTTAGAGTGATAGTCTGTAGTCCACAACTCCAATGCGATCAAGGATCTCAAAAGGGATAATGTAGTTTTGAATAATATTTCCCTTATTCCAAATATAATAACTCTCTTCCACGATTATATGTCGAGGAATAACATGTCCTTAACATCATACTCTAGGTCTTGTCGACGATTATAAACATTGAAATTTTTGGGCACTAAGTAGCTTTAATGTGTTGCTGGATGGTATAAACATTCTACAAAATTTTGTCGACCATTTCTAGACCAAGGAGTTTTCTCTCCCCAATATCATCCCAACAAGCTAGTGTTCAACAACACTTCCCATAAAGGGCTTCATAAGGATCCATTTGGATGCTTGAGTATAAACTGTTATTTTTAAATTACTCGAAAAGAGGAAGTTATTGATCTCATCCTCCTTTGATATTCATTGACTGTATTCTCAAAATTCCCTCAAGTGTTTGGAATGGATATCTATTTTGGGGTAGATAAGTCATACATAAGTTCATCTCACTATTTAGTGGTTGTTAAAGAATCTTGTAGAACGTATAAGGGAATCTTGGATCTCGATCGGATAAAATATATAGTGGTACTCCATGAATCCTTACTACTTCTCTTATAAACATCCATTCTAATTGATAAAATGAAAAATCCTCTCAAATTTCAATGAAGTGTGCAGTATTTGTAAGGGGATCCACAACAACTCAGATAATATTGAATCATTTGGATGTAATCGGATGTCTATTGACAATGTCTATGGTGAGTATCTTCCATTTCCATGTTGGTATTGGTAATGGTTACATCATCCCCTTCGACATCTACCTCTAAACCTTCACTTGATAACATACAAGGAACATTTATTTTTACTCAGTGATCTCCTTAATCATGTTATCACATAGATAATTCCCTCGTAGATCTCAATAAATCATTGTGTTTCTCGGGTGAATGGGGAAATTCGTTCTTTTTGAATCATCCAAATGTCAATTCACTTTCTCCTGATTTTATGGAACACAAAACCTAGTCCAAATACTCATAATTCCATATTCATTTACACTTAACTCTATGGATTTCACTTTTCTAATAGTTTCCACATTCTTAAGAATTCCCACATCATCCTTTTGAAGATCAATTATCTATTGAAAAAGATAAAGTTGATCCATCATTTCTGAAGGGATTGATGATGTTCCCTTTTTATGATTCCCATGTCCATCTTTATAAAATCTAAATACATTGGATCCTTTTCAATTATCATCAATGATAGAATTTCATGAGCATATCTTCATAGAGAATCTGCCACCTTGCTCACTTTCTAGGGGTGTTAATGGATTGAGTAGTCATTGTATTCGATATTCTCTAACTATATGTTTTGGAGCATATTGAACTCATTCTCGACCAATATAAAAATGATTATTTTGTGATCATTATATATTTTCCACATCTCCCTAAAGAGGTAATGCCTCCAAATTTTTAGAGTTCTGATTAATGCTACCATCTCCTGATTATGTGTTAGATATTTTTCAACAAGAACATTCAATGGCCTTGAAGCATAGGCAATGACATTGTCATTTTTCATTTACACACATCACAAACCCTTCATCAATGCATCAATAAATTCATGAAAAAGATCTCCACTTGTTGGCAGTGTGAGAATGGGTACAATGATAAGCCTTCTTTTCCACTCCTTGAAGTTCTCTTCCCATTCATGACTCCAATAAAATGTTACCCACTTATATTATTTCATGATAAAAGGGTTGGAAGATCTTGAGAAATTTCACAAAAAATAGCGATAATATCCAAATAAATCTAGGAAGCTACATATATCTGTTACCGATGATAGAATTGACAATACCTCAATTGCAACATTCATAGTGGGATCCACATATATCTCTTTTCTTATGATGATATGACCCGTGAATGGGAATTCCTATAACCATAACTACACAAGATATACTTTTTAGATAGATTCTCCTTATGGAATGTCTCTAGTATAATTCATAGATACTCATCATACTCCTCCTTTGTTTTGGAGTATATTAGCATATCATTTATAAAGAATACCACAAATTTGTCCAGGTAATCTCTAAAGAAACCATTAATGAAGACCATGATGATTTCTGGAGCATTAGTGAGTCTGAAAGGCATTATTATGAATTCATAGTGCTCGTATAGTGTATAAAAAGTAGTCTTGGGGATATCCTCCAACTTGACCATTACATGGTAATATCTCAACTGCAGATACACCATTGAGAAGTATTGTTGTCCATGTTGCTGAAAAATAAGTCATCAATTAGGGGAAAAGGATTCATTCCCCTTATCATGATTTGGTTGAGCTAAGGACAATCAATACAAAGGCACATTGACCCATCCTTTTTCTTAACAAAGTTAATTAGTGTACCCCATTTTGAATCACATGGTAGTATAATCCCTTTACCCTGATTCTCTAATAATTTTTTTCTCCTAAAGCTCCAGAAAAATCCATTCATTATTGATTCAGGGATATTGTCAGTGCCCCAAGTATAAGAATAATTTATAATTCAACATCTTTTCCAGGAGGATTAATAGGAAATTTCTCTGGAAACAAATCAAATATTTACATCAATATAGGCCTATTTTCAAGGATGGTTTATTAATTAGACTCAATCATCTATATATTATTTGAAATCTCATAGGGTAGTCATATCCATGTTTGAGATAATTGTGTTATAGAGGATTCATTATCCTCTATGCACTTTTTTAGAATCTGAGGTTGATTCTCCATATAGAGAGGGATTTCCCTCTCATAGAAATTTAGGTTGGCTCTATGTATGGAAAGCCAGTCCCTTCCAAGAATTGCATCAAATTCCCCAATAAAGAGTATGAAGAGGTTCATCTATATTCTCAAAAAACAAAATGTCACAGAGGAGTAGGTATATTTATTGGATAAATGATTTCCCCATTTTTCATTCTCACTGAAATATTTACTTCAATTAATTGTGGTGTTTTATGGATTTTTATAATAAACATTTGATATATAAAAGAATGTGTAGAACTATAATTAAAAACTGTGTTCTCTATTCATGAATGAATAAATAGTAGACCAATTACCACTTGTTTTTAGGGTTCACTTCGCTGATAGTGATAGAAAACGACCCCCCTTATTACCTTAGAGGTTGTTGGTTGCCTCCTAAAGCCCTTGCCATAAGGAACTTGTTTTCAATGTGCCTTGATTCATTGTTGTTGAAGAAATAAACAATGCATGAAGGGTGGAATTGAGAGGTCCTCTCCTCTATTGCAGCCTCAAGTTTTTCTTATCGGTATGTAATTCCCAGGTGCCCATCTCTTCAATATCTAAATCATTTCCTCATCCATTTCATGAAATTTCTGTGGTTCTTCATTCTGTACCATTTACAAGATTGGTGATGGACTATCTTAGAATAATTGGATTTTTCTTTTAGACTTCCATAATTAAAGTCCATTTTTCACTTCTTATCCCTATGATACCCCCGAGATAAGCAGATATCCATTTCGATGTTGAGGGAATAACATACAATTTCCTCATAGCTCTAAAATTCACAGATCATTGTGATTTCTAATTTCTAGTTTTTATACGACAAATAAAGATTTCATCCATGAATTATAGGGTAATGACAAAGCTGAAGGAATATTGTGCAAGCCTTGTGAAGTTATCAGTGTATGATCGGATGGATTTGTGGACTTTTTTCATAAGGGAAAGGAAGTCTATTTCCTTCTTATGTTGGAGGGTGTGAGAAAAATATTTATCGAAAAACATTTTCGTAAAATCCTACCACTTCAATGCCTTGATCTCTTCCACCCACTTTACATTATTGATAAATTTCCAAAATTGAGGAGCTTCACCCTTTACATGATAAGAATCCAGAATTTCCATTTCTTGTTCAGAACATTGATGTATGTATAAGATCATCTCAATGTAGTTGATCCATTGTTTGATGATTGAGGGATAAGTTGATCCATTTAATATAGGAGGCCTTTCTCACATAAAGCTCTCGATTGAGGATTTTTAATTCTTATGGGCGGGGGGGGGGGGGGGGGTTGAACGGTCCACCTGACCCAGGTTTCAATTTGAAACATGAGTATATAGAGAGTTTATCATGATAATGTTTATGATTCCCGATCCCATCGTGTTTCTCATCTCAATAGAATAATCATCTATGTTACCAGTGATATAATTCCCAACAAATTTTGTTTTGTGAATTTTTTTAATTCATAATATAATGGTTCATACGATGCTTATGAATATAAAAAAAATACCCCAATAGTTTTATAACCTAGAATGTAGCAAGTCCCATTGTTGTGCTGGAGTTCTTATTGGAGTCTTGCTTAATGCAGTGTTTTTAGGTTATACACATAGATACATATATTCCAGAATTTCTTCTACCTGATCGTATCCATATAGGGATGTATTTTCCTAATAAAACACTTTCTCAATAATCAAAAAATTATAGTTGTTTTTATTATACATAGTCTTATCCCTAAGGTATTGACTAGAGTTTTCTAATAATAATTCCAAAAATAACTAATCCTATCATATGATACCAATTATAACAACCCCACACTTTATTACAAACATAATCATGATTCATTACATAAAAATGAACTTAAGAAAACTCTAAGGATCAAGAGGTCTAGTGTCTTGGAAAATTAGTAAAATTACATATCAACATAGAACACAATATACAACATCTTTTTTGAAAACTTATTTTACATGATCACCACATTCCATCATACTTATCTTTGCACTGGATAATGGGCAGACATTGATTAGAAAAGGGTGAGCTATAAAGACTATTATGGGAGTTAGCATTGAAATTCAAGAATTGTATAGTATATTATAGGAAATAGTAATATTAATTGATTTTAAGAGAATCATGAACATAAAGGCATGATACACAATGCTATCATAACATGGAATTATGGACACAACATTTAACATCATATTAGAAGAATACAAAAATCATTGAACATGGAGAATGAGTAAAGAATAATTTCTCTTTAATTGTCATGAGTTAACCCTCATTAGTCTTGAAATATCATGACACTATAATTTACCCAATGCAATGGATCACAATCAGGGTAAAATATTCTTAATCATTTCATTTCATTCATTAGTTTGCCACATATATCATACAACATGGATTTATTATACAAAAAAAACCTATTCCACAATAAAGTAATACGGAATTCATACATTAAACACTTTAATCAATTTTAAAATTTTCATGAAGGTGAATACCCTTTATAAATAAATGGGTATTGTATGCACTACATAATGACTTTGGTTTATAAAATTGACGTATAATTTCTGAATCATAACAACATGACATAAGAATTCATAAATAAATTTTATTAGAGAGAAAAGGTTATCTCATTTTATGTAAATTAAATGTACATTAATGGGTTCATATAGATAAATGAAAAAACATATGCAATGTAATATAGATTCATAATACAAAATAATATATTGAATGTAATTGAGAAGAGAGAAATTTCTTATGTAATTTTGGCATAGTAACAAGAGTACATGTAATTCATTAATGATATAGAAAGGGTTATCTTATAAATCAAACATAAATTGGGTTGTAATGGGTAAGTGATAAATAATACCCCAATATTTTTAATTTAAATGGCAATGGTAAGGAAAAATAAACAATCTTGGGAAAAAATTAGAAAGGAAGAAATCCCTTACATGGATGTGTGATCCAAATGGCTTGTGAGAGGATTGAGAGAGGATTCATGGGAGCTTGGGTAACATTGGGAAAATTATATATAGATGAGGGTAGAGTAGGGACGTTATACAAGGGTTCTCAGTGATGAGAAGTGGGAGGTTGGGTGGGTTTATATAGGGAAAGAGAGATAATTCTTTATGATTTAGGTTTTTGACACCACATTTTAAACTCATCAAAACAACAAACCGAACCCAAGTTTGATCCCTCGAATTTGGAAAATGGGATGTGAAAATAATTATTTCATAAGAAAAATGTATGAAATTATTTATATATTATTCTTTTTTATGTGGAGGTTAGTCACACTCTCAGGGAAATCATTTTAAAAGTTAAAATGATTTGTAATACTAGGATGGTCTTCTAAGGCACTACAAAATAAATAAATAAAATATAAAACCACATTATAATAAAGGTAGAATAAATATTGGAAGTAAATAAATTTTATATTATTTTATAACATCACTATTATGACATTACTATGTCATTAAACACAATATATATTTAAATAGTTTTGAATTTATACCCCAAAAAATTGACTGTCTTAAAAAATTATGAAAAATCCACAACTGGATAATTTAGTTGTCGTCATTCGAAAAATAATATTCATTTTATCATAAAATCTAAAAATATGTGTATTTTAATTTTTAAAATATGAATGAAAGTTTATTGAAAATTCATGGGTTTAGAAAAAAACAATTTTCCAACACTAATAAAAATTACAATTGTATTCCTTAAAAATATACGATCATTTATTTTGAATAAAAATTAAATCAATAAATTTTTTTATTGAAATATTATTTATTTCTAAAATTCATTAATTCATCAATATATATTT
Source organism: Viscum album (assembly GCA_963277665.1). Classification (NCBI taxonomy): domain Eukaryota; kingdom Viridiplantae; phylum Streptophyta; class Magnoliopsida; order Santalales; family Viscaceae; genus Viscum; species Viscum album. The sequence goes on from OY728159.1 coordinate 1,007,713,529, forward strand.
CTTAATTGAATAATAACTAAAAATACTAGGTGGGTTTTAAAAACAATTTACACAGTTTCAATAATTAAATGAGTGTATATTATTTATAAAAAAATGCATTAATAATAGTTTTTGGGTATTAATACATTAGCTCTTATAACACCCATATATGACCTATTGGTAAGGTGTGCAATGGTGATAGAATCTTGGTGTGGCTCATATAACATTGCTCAGGTGGTAATCTCTCTCATCTTCCACTTCTCCCATAGAAAATTCCATTCAAGATTAACATGTTCAAACTCAGCATGAGATTGGTCAAGAGAGAAACAAAGTTATCCTACATATTTTTAAAGATCTAACAAATGGGCTTATAATAGATTAATTCTACTGGATGAGGCCATATCTTCCTTTGTCTAAGTAAATTGGTTTTGTTAAAGCCATATATTTTTTCTAATCTGGTTGCTAATGTTCAAAAACTATATTATCTATTCTAACAATTATTAGGGGTATTTTAAAATCCTAAGATATTAAATCAAGGAACTGTATATTTCATATTACCATTTTACATAACAATACATTTACATATATCAAGCAGAATTTTCATTAATAAATTATTGGGATGTTACATATATAAATCACTTTAATTTTGGTTAGTGGAATAGAGGAAGAGGATATTGACATTGTATGTGTATTGATATTATACTAATTTTTGAAATCATAAAGCATTGGAGTATTATATAATTATGTTATTTTCTTATAATTAATATATGGTCATTTTATATATCCTAAATATGAGTAACTCAACAAAATACATGATGTTTGTTCCTTCATATATTCGATTATTTAGATGTTTTATCTATGTGATAATTATAAATTATTCATGTAATATTTAAAAATATTAATACACGAAAAAAATATCACAAAAAAAAGAATATATATTTAATGATAACCTAAATCAATCCTCAACCACTACTAGGGTGTGTTGGGGTACCTCAAAATTATAAAGCAGGCTATACCGTTTATATATTTAAGAAAAATGATAGGCTAAAAATGAAATTTTTTTATTAATGATTACATATGGGAGTACAAAAAACATGAATTTATATTGTAATGTTAAAAATAAAAATAACATCACCACTATAAAAAACCTTACTCATATATGCAGACTATCAGATAATATTTTAGGATAACCCAGTGGCTGGATCATATATATCATAGAATAAACTATACAAAACAAAAAAGTTTACCTTAAAAGATCCTCTTCATCAAATTAGATATCTATACACCACCATGAATAGATACACAAGTTATTTCAAATATAAAAATTCTATCTCCTATAACAAAATTCAGACCAGAATGCTTTTAAATGAAAAAAGGATCAATGGTAGCATTTGAGGATAAAATTCTGTAAGCCTCCACCAGTGGAGTCCCTATGAATACTATTTATATATATATATATACATGTTTTGTTGGAAAATGAATATGTAAAATCATCACATGAGAAAACCAATCGATCTATGGGGGAAAAAAATTCCACCCAAATTGCAAACTCAAACATACATTGTCAATTTTTAGTTTATTGTTTCAACTTATTATCTGATAAAAAAGACCCATATAACATTTTTCCACAATTCCTAATCAAGTAAAAATTTTAATGGAACAAAATTTTATTTCAATAAAATATTAAATAACGAAATTTAAAAAGGATACATTACAAAAAACTGAGCACGATGTCTCATAGTAACCTAACACAATATTGGTGGTCATGTCATCCCATATCCATAAGAATGAAAATGCTAATTGGAAGTATATAATACCCCATTATTTTGAAAATTATTTCTCTAATTAAATATAATTCTCGATAGATTTGACTACATGACAGGAAAAAAAAACATAGTTAGGATATATAATTATAATATTATTTAGAATGTTTTTATTGATAAACCTTACAACTAAATATCTAATGTAGGGAATTCAAAATTCAAACAATATTGGTCCATGAAAAACTAATATTTTAATGGGATATTTTAAAAAACATTCTTCATTATATATTTCATTTTCATATAATTGTTAAATTCTTATAATTTTGTATTTAAATTTTATTGAAAAAATGTTAAATTTTAATTATGAATATGGAAATTTTACTGTGTTTATTTTTTTAATGTATTTGGAAATAATAGATTTTTTTATTAATAAAAACTACAGTTTTTATTAAGGAATTAAATTTTACAAAATTTTTAACATATGTGAAGGACCTATAATTTACATGTCCCTAAAATTTATTAATTAAAAATTAATATAAAATTTTCAATTTGAAAATATCCATTTGTACAATGAAAATAATTGTTCAATGTTTTTGAACATAAATAATATTATATTCTAATTTGAAGATGTTTTATATCCTTCTCTTGTAAGTAATTGTTGTAATGTTAATATTATGTTATGGATTTTTTTGGAATCCATGAAAAGGTTATTTTTTTATAATAATATAATTTCGAAAATTAAATTAAATTAAATTAATAATTTTATATTATACATATTTTTATAATTAAAAATAACTTTTTTGATATGCCTTTCAATGTTATATTTGCATTAATATTAAAAAAACATTTATAAAAATGGGAAATTTCATAAGAAAAATTTATTTTCATGATATTAATATTATGTTGTGTGTCTAGATTCATTTTTTTGTAATAATATTATGTTATAATGTTTAATAATAGTTACTGCGATAAAATAATTCATATTCTAAGAATGATATTGTTATTTATGGTGTGTATTTTTAAAAAATAAAATATTTTTAACTTAAATTATCACTATTATAATATTCATATACATATTTAAGAATAATTTTTCATTAATTTAATTAGTAATTAATGTTATGTAAGACTAAGAACATATAATGATTATAAATATTTTTTTTTATAAATTAGTTTTTCAACTAATTAAATGTTTTAACATAATAATATTTTGTCTATTTTTTCAAATTAAATTATATAATATTTAGACAAAATTTGTATTCAACGTATCAATTTTTTTTGAAATGTTTATATTCGATGATATGTGTGAATATATTATCCATGATTAATATTATCTAAAATTTTGAAAGGGGATAAAATTGTTAATTTTGTAATTCTTGTATTTTACTACATAAATATGTTATTAAATGAGATATATTGACCATATTCATTTGTTAATTATTTTTTATTTATAAAATAATTTATTGCAATACTCTTATATAACCTTTTAGGGTAACCGTTTTAGAGAAATAAGAAATAAAATTAAATATCAGAACACACACTCATTCTACTAATATGAATTTTCACTAATATTAGGGAAAAACATAATCCATAATGAGTCTTCACCATATCTCAAAATTAAATCTTATATGAAACTCTTTTAGTAATTAATAATATTTTATCAACATTACTTCCCGATATGGAAATAAATTAAGGGGTTCTCTCAGATGCTAAATAAGTGTAAGCATAAGAGTAAAAATATAAAATTAATAAGTGGGTATAAGATAATAAAAATGGTATGATAAATGCATATAATGAAATCATATCCAATATATTTTAGTACATAAATCATTGAATCAATATTTACAATAAAAAATTTATGAATAAAATAGTGATTAAATAAATATGAGACTTGAGAGCGTAACATATTCAAGAGAATAAGTATAAAACTATGGAACACCCTTTACATGTGGAAAATACATTAGTATAAGGAATATAACATTAAAGAGTGAGATAAAAAGTTTCAATGATTATCGAAAATTAAAATTTAATCACTAATATCTGTCTCGTGAGATATAAACTCTTAACTAATATATTGGATGGTGATATAAGACTACACCTATTACCATAGATACTTATGTGTTCCATATGAAAATAATTCATTTATCACATCAAAAATAAAACATGGAAAAAAAATTCAAATCCTCTTTATATGGAATCACATAAAAATAATTTTCATAATTAAACCAACATTCATAGCTTGATAACTCCATAAAAAATAAATGAGTAATTTATGAATTCATATAACATTCATTATAAATAAAATTAAAACAATATAAAAAAAATATTCATAATATTGATAATGGTTATAATGTTAATATAACTATTTTATGTCAAAACATTATTCAATGGAATCTATATGAATTCCCATTATATAATGTAAAACGAAATAATGTATTGACAGATGGAGGGAATTGGAGAAAAATTAATCTTATAACCCATCAAGGAATAATAAAGTCAACAGTGGAAATATATGTTTTCTAATATAAAAAATATATTTTCTCAATATATAAATAAAATTAATATGTATAGTATTTTATGAATATTATCCTAGATCAATAATATTATGTATAAAAGGATAATGGATTATTTGAACAGATTTTTAAATTTTAAAAAAGGTGTAATTTGATATAATAAATAAATTTGATATTTTTAACTAACTTAAAAATAAATAATTTAATAATAATAGGATAAAAATTATATTATAAAACACATAATGGTATGTTTTATAATGTGTAAAAATGTTAGATGAATCATAATAATATAGTTTAGAAAACATTTGTAACATTGATTAAAAGAAGATGAAGATATAGGTACGATTAAAAATATATTTTAGAAATGGTTAATTGTAAACACTGAAAGTATTTCATATTTGAAATTAATATTAATTATTATAAACATAATATTAGACAATGTTTTTTAAAAAAAATTTAAGGTAAAACCATTTTGTTTTTACAATGCAAACCCCTTTTGAAGAATTCATATACTATTGTTTAATAACCCCCATCATAAAAGTATTAATAAATATTAATTTTAAATATTTTTAATCTTAAATATTATTATCATAGAATATATCCTTATAATATTACAAAAAACAAGATGATAACATTATTGGGAGGTAAATATTGGGATATGGTGGATAAACCTATTTAATGAATTAATGATTATTCTTTGAATTGAATCATCAAAGAATTATATTTTTGTGTGAAACATGATTTATAAATAAAATAATGTTTAAATATATCTTAGTATCATAATAAAATAAGATATATCAATAGTAAATGATAGTATACCATAAATAGTGATTATGACCACATGAAATGATTTACGTCATGGAACCATCTTTTCATCTGTAGAAATTCATCATTTGAATGAAATTGGGAGAAAGGTAAATATTTAAATCTATAAATCAGAATAAATGAATCCTTGAGTATTATAAAATTCTTTTATTATTAGTATATACAGTATAGATATAAAATTTTGGGGTATATATTTAAAACATGTCTTAATAAAGAGAAGTTGCGATGAAAAAACTCATTCCTTGATTCAGTAGTTTATCACACTCTCCCACCTATAAAAAAATTTAAATCCTATTATATAACCTTAATCATAAATATTTACCTTCTCTAATAATCACTGTCAATTTCTTTACATCATTACATTAATTTGTTATAGTATATTATGACAATCAGTTGTAAATATTTATAAATTTTTTGAGGGATTATAATTTTTTTGATATTGTTAACCATAATATTTTTAAAATTTAATTATTTTTAAATAATTTATGATTCAATGACATATAAAAAATATTTCATTTTTAGATTATTAATTCATTGAATTTTTGTTTTGAATAGAATATGTGAAAACATAATTAATAGGTGATTACTTTTTTTTGTGATTGAAGATATTTTATTAATAATATAGTTTACACATTATATATTCATTAAATAAATAATGATTATTTTATATATAATAATAATACCATTATTTATTCTCCAAAATTTATCAATGATAAAATTTTAAATAATCATTACTTTTTTTTGTCAAATATGCCAAATAAAATACAAGATTTTAAACAATGGGTGAGTATATTAAAGGAAGTGTTTTATTTAATATATTATACCTACAATAAAATTATAATAAAATTGTAAATATTTTTATTATGGTGAACAATATTTTATGATTATTATATAATAATTGAAATTCTAGAGGGAAAAATGAAAATTAGTTCTTCATGGAGGAGGTAGTCTGCACTAATGCATGATTAGTGATCGTTTATTTCAAATTGGATTAAAATTATTATATAAGGTTTTAACTATAATATTATATAATATAATTATACGAATAATACTATATATTTTAAAATATTAATGTATTATTACATTTCTATTATTATGAATAAAAAGAAAAAATTAGAAGAAGATAATTCATAACATGTTGACTTGTTTTTTCTTGAAAGTCCCCACTAAATTGTTGGGATTAGCCTAAAAATGAGTGGCCAGAGTGTTCCTTAGAGTGTCTTATAGTGAGAGTAAATATTACTATTTCATGGAGGTATTCAATGATTATGTTTATATTGTAATTATATTGGTGTTATGTTAATATATTTTAATGTAAAGGAAATTTAGAAAATACTTTTCAATTTTTCAATAATGAAATTTACATTTGAAGGTATCAATGATACAAAATAATGTAGTATTTTAGGAACGTCTCCATATATATATCCAAATATCAACAAATCAATTTGGGGAATTATTATAAATTATTTCATGCTACTATAATATGTTTATCTTCAGTTACACATTTACTTTTACAATGATAAATAATTTCTATCTTAAGTAATTATTTTGTAACAAATAAATTACTATTGAACATAATGGATAATTTGAATATTTTTATTTAATTTTATAAAACCATGTAATGAAATAAAATATCTACTATTATAAAATTATTATTTTAATATAAATCACTAAGGAGGGTAAAATAATTTTTTTAAAAATAAAATGTTACAATTTTTTTAATTTTTTATATCTAAAATTATAATGTTACCAGATCATGATGTGGTATGTATATTTATTATGAAATGAATAAAATATGGGGATTTTATAGAAATCCAAAAACAATCATAACTATTAAAATACATTATTAATATAAAATATACTAAAAAATATGTTAATAAAAAAATATTCTTTAGTTCTAAATATATTTTGAATAGGACTTCCATGTAAAATAGAATATTTATAGTTTCATTGTTTTATTATTTAATTTCATATTTTATTATAATAATTTTTATGATATTTAATATTGTATTCATTCATAGTCATTAAATCATTGAAATTATAATTTTTATAAATCCTATATTTTTTTAGTAACCATCCAAATTTTTAGTAATATCCTAAAAATTCAAAAAAATTTAAATAATGATTTAATGATTTAAATATTATGTATTATTAAATTTTAAGATACTCAAATTATTAAATTTTAAACCATTAAATTTAATGTAAAATTATTAACTAAATACTTCTTTTTTATATAATACAATGTTATTCATCATTAACCCAGATTAAATAGTTATCTTCTAATGATAAATATTTTTTAAATTTATTATCTTATTTGATTGATTTGTATTTCGATTTTTATATTTCGTCTTTTATTAAATAATTTATTTTTTTTAAATAAATTTTATCATCCATTGTATTATTTTTTCACAATATATGGAATCAAATGTCATTATATTCTAGTATCTTATAAAAATACATCTTTCTTTTCTAATTATATGTTGCTAATAATGGTAACTAGTGACATTATCATTTATGATATAGAATCTAATGGGATATACATCATATTATCCTATTGTAGATTAAGATGGTTAAACTTTTCATCTATAAATAATATATAATATTATTAGTAGGAATGTATATATCATATCTATATATTCTCTATAATACTCTTTCCCATAAACATTATAATATCCATGAAACTAGTCAATACTTACATTATAGTTTTCCAAATATTTTAACTATATTTCAACCCAATATTGTATTTATCAATATTTCATATGGTTACTAACAGGTTAATATATATATCATTATCCCAACTATCATAAAAACTTCGAAAAAAATATTATTTCATTAATTTTTGTTAATAATAAATTCTAATACTCTATAACTAACATTTCTCAAAATTTATTAACCCCATATTGTGTCAAAATCATTCTTGTGTTACACATACTTATTATTTTTATCTCAATAATATTTTCATTAATAATTTCCCTAAAAAATATTTCATTTTCATTAAAAAACATTTCATGGATAATGATTACACATAATATTTGAATAAAACCCATAAATGTACAAATAATAATGAAAAATAATTGGATGGTAAAAACAACACTAATATAATTTAAAATATTACTGAATATCATTTATATATAACTGTCACTAATAAATATGGTTATTATCTTCAAAAATTAATTTCAATTATTTTTTCATCCTCAATATTGTCATGAAGCAGCCCATGTAACATGGTAACCCAATAACTGAGCCAATCATGACATATCCCGAAGGGAATTCTTGATCCCTATCTATGGGTGACTATAATATGAAATTATACATAATGTAGGTGTTAAAAGTTTTTCCTCAAACATTGTATAAGCATGATAATGAATCGGTCTAACTACAAAAGAAACTCCTCTATGAGTAGTGTACCAGAAGTTGCACAATTAACAACCATGATCATTATATCACAATTAAACATAAATCTATACATAAAATCATCACATGTTACATCATAAAATACTTATAGATCTAGTTTTTTTGGGGATTAGAAACATTAAATGACAATGTAAAACATGAAATACACATCATTAATTAAACCTTATTTTACTTGACCAAACACATTCCATCGTACATAGCATTGCATTGATTACATGTGGATATTAATAAAAAATCGGTGAGATATAATGATCAGTAAAGGATTCAAAACGAATAACATGAAGAATACAGTATTAGTTCATAAATAGTTAAATCCATGGAGTATAAGAGAAACATGAACATAAAAGAATGATATTGCATGATTATCATAATGTCAAAATGTGTCATCAAATATTAACCTAATATTAGAATGAGACAAGGATCATTTCACATAGATAATGCGTAAAACCTCATTTCACTTTAATTATAATGATTAAACCCCATTTCATTTAACATATCATGAATTTAATATTTACCCAATGCATTGGAACGCTATCATGGAACCCCCTTCTTAATCTTTTCATTTGATGCATAAGTGTGCCACATAGATCATTCATCATGGATTCATTAACCATCATAATTTATTCAAAATAAAAGTAATGTAAAATTAATAAATTAAATAATATAATAAATATTTAAATGTTCATGAAGGTGAATACCATTGATAGTGAAATGGGTATGGTATTCCCTACATTATGTCTATGGCTAGGAAAATCGTGGTGCTATTTTAGCAACATAATAGTGTGAGATAAGAATTCATAAAAATGAATTATGAGATAGAAAAGAGTATCTCATCATATTAAAATGAAATGGAAAGTAAGGTAGTTGTATATATACATTCCCATAAATATGTAATGTACTTTATATGCATAATAAAAATGAATATCTTGAATGTAAATGAGAAGAAAAAATATTCCTTACGGAATTTCAGCCTGTTAATGGGTGTATATGGGAGGCATTAATATGGGAAAAGGGTATATCATAATTAAATCATAAGGTTGGAATTGTATGAGATGTGAGAAATCATACCGCAACATTTTAAATTGAAATTACAAAGGTATTACAATATAAAGAAACTTGGAAAAAATGAGAAAGAAAGAAATCCCTTACTTGGATGTGTGATCGCAATTTCATGTGAAAGGATTGAGAGAGGCTTTTATGTTGCTTGTGGATCCTTGGGAAGATATGATGGAGACTAAAATAGAGTATGCACATGAATAAAATGATTTTTAGTGAAGATAATTGAGGTCATGGGTGTGTTTATATAGGAAAAGAGTAGGAATTCTCTATTATTTAGCTTTTGGACCCCACACATTAAACAAATCAAAACAACAAACCAACCCCTAGTTTTTACCCATGGATTTTACCAAAGGGAAGATTAAAATATTATTTTATATGCACAATGGCCGAAATTATTAAAATATTAGGCTTGCTTATATGGAGTTGAGTCACGCTCTTATGGAGATTATTTAATAAATTAAAATGTTTTATAATCCTTGGTTGGTCCACTAAGGCAACAAAAAATTAATAAAAAAAATCTAAAATCACAATATATTAAAATTAACGAATATATTGGATGAAAATAAATTTTATAATAATTTACTAAATCATGATTTGGTCATTATTATGTCATAAAACAAATTATATATATTAACAATTTTTAATTTTTTCACAAAAAATTCAACTGTCTTAAAAAATTAGGGAAAATTAACTGTTGGATAATTTTAAAATTCTAATTCCAAAAATAAAATTTATTTTAAATAAATAAATTCTAAATATATTAATTTTTACTTTAAAAAATAGACATTTATTGATAATTCAGGGGTTTTGACCAAAACGGTTTTGAAACCTTAATTAATATTATAAATATATTCATAAAAATTATACTATCATTTATATTTAATAAAAAGTAATTTAGTGAAAATAATGTTTTTTTAAAAAATTATTTACTTCCAAAAAACCATTAATGCCTAAAAATATATTTCATAATTGAATATTTACTAAAAATAAAATTTGTACTTTTAGAACCTTTTATAACCAACGATAATGAAATCGATGTATATTATTTATAAAAAAATAAAGAACATATTCACAGTGATAGGTTCTTGATACATAACACATTATAAACCTCAAATAATAAGTAAGGGTAAGGTTCATGATTGTGACAGACTATTGTGGTGGCCTAGATAACATCGCTCATGTGGTAATCTCTATCATCTTCCACTTCTCCCGTAGGAAGTAGCTCTCAACCTTGATGTATTTAAGGACGAATGAGCATGGTCAAGAGAAAATCCCAGTGACAGTACCCCCTTCCCAATCATAAAAAAATTGTCATCATAATAAGAAATTATACTAAATGGGCCTTCACTTCCTTTATCTGAGTAAATTGGATTTTTTAAAGTCCTATATTTATAATAACATTGTGATCACTATTCAATGGTTATATTAGCATTGGTAATCATTCGTCATGGTATTTTAAAATAGAAAAACATAAAAAAATGATGTGAATAGGTTTAATAAAACCATTTAATATAAAAATTAATTTAAATCGAAAGTTTAATTTTCATTAAAAAAAGTTTGGGTCGTTACAATCTTCCCCACTTAATTAAAATTTCCCTCAAAATTCCCTTTTCCCACACTAAAAAAATGTGTGTAACTGCACTTCATCACTTCCTATGGTTCCCATGATGCTTCTTCAGAATTGGAGTTTCTCTATAACACATTCACAAGGGGTATTGTTTAATTTGGTAGAAATTATTCCCTGCAATAAAATATCATCACTGGGTTCTCATCATAGGAGAAGACATTATCTAATTTTGACTCTTATAGATTGAGTACAGGGGATGTGTCAAGTATGTACTTCCTCAAGATTGATACCCGGAATATATGATGTATATGGGATAGTTTTGATTAAATTGTAAGTTGATATGCCACTACTCTAATGCGATCAAGGATCTCAAAATGTCACATATACCTTGAAATAAGATTTCCATTCAATCCAAATCTCATAACAATCTTCCACATTGATATGCAGAGTAATACCATGTCTCTGACATCCAATTTTATGCCTTTTCAATTATTATTATCATATCACTTTTGTCGACTGTGAGTAGCTTTAATGTCATGCTAGATTTCCACAACCATCTCCAGCTTTTCTTCGACCATTTTTGGGCATAAGAGTTTTTTCTCCCCATCTTCATCTTAACAAGTCAGTGTTCAACACTTATTCCCATAAAGAGTATCATATAGAGTCATTTGGATTCTTGAGTGTAAACTATATTTTGAAGAGAACATAACCAGAATAATATGTTGATCTCATCCTCCTTTAAAGTCCATTGAGCATGCTCTGATCATGTCCCCATGGGTTTGGATAGTTTGCTAAGATTGTCTATCAGTTTGAAGATAACAAACCATTCAAATCATTAGATCATTATTTAGAGCATGTTGAAGACTCTTCCAAAACATAGAGGTGGCCCTTAGATCTTAAACGGATACAATAGATGGTGGTACTCCATGCTGCCTTACCGCTTCTATGATATATATATGTACCAGTTTATCCCATGAGATATCCTCTCTAAATTCAATGAAGTGTGAAGCCTTTGTAAGATGTCCCACAACATCCCAGATATCATATTTTCAATTGTATGTCTTCAAAAGTATGATGACAATGTCCATGGTGATGTCTTCCAAATTCAATGATGGTACAGGTAATGGTTGAATCACCTCCTTATACTTCATCCTCTAAACCATCAAATGCTGACATATCAGGCAGTTTGATGTATAATCAATGCTTTATTTTATCATGTTATCATACAAATAAGGATCTTATAGATCTTGATACATATTTTTATTTCCTCAGTGGATTGAGATATTCGAATTATTTTCATCATCTAAAAGTCCATTCTTTAACACCAAATTTCAAGGAACACATAGACTTGTCCCAAATATCACATGTCCTTTTCATTAACATTGTACTTTGAAGATTTCCCTTTTTGGATAGTTTTCATGTCTTTCTTACTTCCCGCATCTTCCTTTTGATCATAACTTAACATTTTGAAAATATAGAGTTGATCATTCATTTATGAATTCATTCACAATGATCCCTTTATTATGATTATCATTTCCATCATCATCATATCAATGATGATTGGATCCTTTTCAATTCTCATCAATGATTGAATCGTTGGGCCCTTTATACTTAAAGAATATTCCACCTTGTTCGCTTTCCTTTGGTGGTAATAGATTGAGAAGTCAGAGTCATTGATCTGCTCAACCCAACATTGATGGTGCATATTAAACTTTTTTTGTGTGAATAAATTGTTAAGGATTTTTTGATCCTTATATTTTTCAAACTTCTCCCCAATGAGGTAATTCCACCATATTTTTAAAGTAAATATTACTACAGCCAACTCCAGATAATGTGTTGGATAGTTTTTCTTATTAAAATTAAATTTCATTTAAACAAAGACAATGAATTTTTCATTTTTCATCACATCAAGTCGAATGCCCTTCATCAAAGAATCACTAAATGTCACAAAGAGTTCTCTAATTGTGAGTATTGCGAGAACATGCATCATGATATGATTTCTTTTCAAATCATTGAAACAATATTTACATTCATCAATCCATGAAAATATTACTTCGTTCTGAGTAAGCTTGGTAAGAGGGTTGGAAAATCATGAGAAATTTCTCACAAATAGGCCATAATATCTAGAAAACCCCAAGAAGCATCCTATATCTGTTATTGATGTTGCCTTGTCCATCTCTCAATTTCAGTTTTCATTGAGGGACACATATATATCCCATTTCTCATGATTTATGACCCACAAATGAGAATTTCTTTGACCAGAACTCACACTTCCTGTACTTTTCATAGATCTTCTCCTTTCAGAAGGTCTCTAGTAAAATTCATAGATGCTCCTCACGCTCCTCCTTAGTTTTTGAGTATATAATAATATATTCTATAAAGACACTATTAATAATGTCCTTTTATATTTCTGGATTATTAGTGACTCTGAAATGAAATACTATGAATTCAATGTGCCAATACCTTGTACAAAAAAATTCATGGGGATATCCTCCTTCTTTGACCATACATGGGGATATTCTTACCAAAAATCCACCATGGAGAAGTATTTCAATCCACGTAGATTATCAAAAACATCATCATTTCAGGGTAGAGGATACTTGTTCTTTATCGTTATTTTTTGAGCTCATGATAATCAATGCATTGATGAATTGAACCATCCATCTTCTTGATGACGAGGACTGGTGCACCCCACAGGGAAGCACATGGGTGTATAAACGCTTTATCTGGATTCTCTTATAGTTGTTTTTTAATTTCCTCAAGCTCCAAAAAAACCTACCTATACTTATTATTGGATATTGGATACGCCCTAGGTATAAGATCAATAGATAATTCAATATATATTCTAAGAGGAAGTCCATGAAATACTGCATGAATAACTTTAGCGAATTCCTTCACATTAGGTATTTTATCCAGGATAGTTGGTTCCATTGAATCAACCATTAGAGAAAGATACTCATGCTCATTGCATCATACTATCCATGCTTATGGTGATGGAGCCAAATAATTTTCATCTTCATCCTTGTACATGTATAGAATCAGGGGTCGATTCTTCATATGGAAAGTGATTTCCCTCTCATGTTATTTTTTTTGGCTCTATATAAGGAATGTCATTCCATGCCAAAAATGGCATAAAATTAAAACAAACGGACTATGATGATGTTCCCTGGTATTTTCAATCCCCAAATAGTGAATGTGGCGGAGTTATATTCATGGGATGTAATGATTTCTCCATTTTTTGTTTTCACCAACATCTTTACATCCATGATTTGGGTGGGGTTGGTATTTTTCTACTAAAAATTATGGATATAAAATAATGTGTAGAATTATAATAAAATTTTATGATATTTATTCATGAATTAATAACTGGAATACCTGTCACCACTTCATTTCAGGGTTCACTTCAGCATTAGTGATTGTAAAAGATCCCCCTTGCTACCATGGAGGTTGTGGGTTGCCTCTAAAAACCCTTGGCATATTTCACTATTTTTCAATGTGCCTTGGTTCTTTGTAGTGGAAGAAATGATCAATTCATTGAGGGTCTAATATAGTGTTACACTCCACAATTGTAGCCACATGTTTTTTATTGGCAGTGAATGGACATGTTCCCTTCTCATCCTCACTAAATCATTTGCTCGACCCCTTAATGCAATGTCTAGGGTTCTTCTTTCTGCACCTTTGGCATGTGGGGTGATGGATTTTATATGCATTGTGGATTAATATACGAGACTTCTAGAATGAATTTCCACCTTATTTTTCATATCCCCTGAATCCCTTGAGATTCATCCATCTCCATTTCAGGTTTGAGGGCACATCCGACAATATTCTCATAGCTCATGAAGCCATAGATCAATAGGGATTTCTATAGTCTTGGTTTTATCCCACCAAAGATGTTTTCAACCATGAATCTAGAGGTAATGGTAAGATATGGGAATATCATGCAAGCCATGTGGTGTATAACTCATACGCTCTGATGGATTTGTCGCCTTTTTTCATGAAGGAATTGAATTCCCTTTATATCTTATTTATGAGGGTGGGAGGAAAATATTTATTGAAAACATTTTCAAGATATCCTTTCATTCATGTGACACAATCTACCCCTAAAGCATTGCATTTTTTGTTCAGTTTCCACCATTGATCAACGTCACCCTTTATATGATAAGCAGCTTGAAGTACATTCTCTTGATTTGAACATTGATGTATAGAGAATATCGTAACAATGGGGTTTATATATTGTTCAATGATTGAGGGATCAGATTATCTATTAAAATTAGTTGTCCCTTTTATCATGAAGAACTTGATTGTAACTTGTTACTTATTAGGTGGGGTTGAACGTTCCATTTGACCCATGAATCTATTAATAACATTAGTAAAATGAGAGAGTATTAGGACACTGTTGGTGATGATCGCTCTTATCAGATATGGAACCTCATTAGAACAATCATCACATTTATCATCATATAAGTTGTTAGCTCGAGTCCTACTATTACTAGCCTTTGGCTGGAATAAAAAGAATGTAAATGGTAACACATAAATGGTAATAGAGTGGAAAAAATGGATGACTTATAAATTACATTAATTGCATTACCTTATTAATTTATAGGCATCAATCTATCTTATCCATGGTCTGCATCCCAATTTATATTTTTAGAGGAATTTTTTTATTCCTTATTAATGTATCATACTAAGATTATGAACATACAATAGAATATCCCCTAGGTGTATCCTAACCAAGAGTGAATCAAGGTACATTGTTGTGTACCAGTTCCCATTTGAGTTTAGCTCAAAGTGGGTTTTTGGGTTTTTCCCTTAGATACATATGTGCTAGAGCCTCCTCTAACTTCTTATATCTATGAAGGGATATATTTTCTATATAAACCATTGACTCAATAATCACACAAATTTAGTGATGATTTCATTATACTTATTCTTATCTGTAACTATTTCAATAGTGTCTTCTAATCCAAATATAAAAAATAACTAAATATATCCTCTAATACCTACTAAAACAACCCTTCTCTTTATTTCACACATAAAAATAAATTAATACATAAAATCATCACTTGTTACAACATTTATGATCGATTATTATAGTGACATTGGGGTTCAGAACATTATATAACAACATAAGACATGAAATACAAATAATTATTGAAAACATATTTTACATGACCACACACATTCCTTCGTACTTAGCATTACATTGGATAACTTGAGGAAATGCATATCAAAATGGAGATCTTTAAAGGATAGTAATATTGTAAACAATACATACCATGAATAATAAAATTCTTGTTATGAAATAGGAATATCAATTGTGCATAAGAGAAAAATGAACATAAAGGCATGATATAACATGATTATTATAACATGGAAATGCGTCATCAATATTCTACATGATATTACCCTGATCCATGACTTATTGACCTTGGATCCAGAGTAAACCCTCATTTCACTTTAATTATCATGATTAGACCCACATTTCACTTGACATATCATTATACTAAAATTTACCCAACACATTGGAGCACTATTAGGGAGCACCATTTTTAATCATTTAGTTTCACACATAAGTGTGCCACAAAGATCATACAACATGCATTCAATAAAAAAAATAATTTATTACATGATAATTTAATGAATAATTAATACATGAAACTATATAATATATATTTAAATTTTCATAATGGTGAATACCCTTGATAGAGAAATGGGAATGGTATTCACTACATAATGACATTAGCTTGGAAAATCAAGGTGCAATTTCTCCAGCATAACGATGTGACATAGAAATAAATAAAAATTGTAGATGAGATGGAAATGTGTTTCTCATCATATTTATATTAAATGGACATTAATGGGGTCATATGGATACATGTTCCAAAATATGTAATGATATTTAGATGCACAATACAAAAGAAATTTTTTAATGTTTATGAGAAGAGATAAATTCCTTATGAAATTTTGGCATGGTAATAGTTTTACATGGGAAGAAATAATGAGATTAAAAGGGGTCTATAATCATTAAAACATAAGTACGAAAGTATATGGGATGTGATAAATCATACCCCAGCATTTTTAATTGAATAGACAAAGGTATAAAAATATAAAGAATCATGGACAACAATATTAAAAATAAGTAATCCCATACATGGAGGTGTTATCCCAATGTATTGAAAGAGGATTTATAGAGGCATCAAAATAGATTGGGCTAGCATAACAGGATACTAGAGAGATGGGGGAATATCAGGGCCATCATCCAAGGGTTTTTAGTGAAAAGAAATGGGAGCCTGGGTGTTTTTATATTGGAAAAGAGAGGGAATTATTTATTATATAGGTTTCAGACACAAGCCATTAAACTAATCAAAATCACAAACCGACACTAGGTTTTTTTTCAGGATTATTTCCAAAAGGAATTGGAAAACATTATTCAATTAAGAAAATGGACTAAAATCATAAAATAATAGGCCTGATTAGGGGGACGTGAGTCACGCTTTAATAGAAATCATTTAAATTATTAAAATGATTTATATGCCTTGAGGGGTCAAATAAGGAAACATAATATTAATCAAAAAATTATAAAATAACATAATTTTGAAATTAAATGATATATGGTCCAAATAACCATTTTAGCCATAAAATTTGATTATCTCATAAAATTACGAAAAATTCACCATTGGATATTTTCGACATTCGGATTCCAAAAATAATATTCATTTTATCAGAATAATTTTCTAAATATGTGCATGGTTAATTTTAAAATAATTAATCGACGTATATTAATAATTCATTGGTTTTGAAAAAAACAGCATTCAAAACTTAATATAAATTACAATCGTATTACAAAAAATATAACACCCTTTATATTTAATAAAAATAAATTTAGTAATAAGAATAATTTAAAAAAATATTTTTTATTTCCAAAAACTCTTTATTTCATCAAAATATATTTCCTAATTTATTATTAAATATTAATAGTATTAGTTCTATAAAACCCATTTACAAAGTAACTATAATTAACTGAATATATATTCATTATAAAAAAATATAGCATATAATAATAGTGCTGGGGTCTTGTTACGTAACCCCCTTATAACATCTATATAATATCTAAGGGTAGGGTTTCCGATGCTGATAATCTGTTGGTCTGGCTTGTATAATATTGCTCGGGTGGTAATCTATATCAACATTCACTTATGCTGAAGGCAGTTCCATTCAAGCTTAACGATTTGAATCTCATCTTGACCATGGTCAAGATCGAAGCCGAATAACGCTACCTATTTTTGAGCTCTAAAAAATGAGATTCGTAATGAGAAATTCTACTATATGAGGCCATCAATTCCTTTTTCTGAGTAAATTGGATTTGTTAAAGACCTATATCTATAAAAATCATGTGATTATTATTCAATTGATATATTAGCAATAGTAAGAATTGAAAATTGTAATTCAAAATCAAAAAACATAAAACCAAGGAGGTGCATCTATTTTATATGACCATTTTACATAATAATACATTTAAATAGAACAATATGAATTTTTATTAATAAAATTTTCTGTCATTACAAAAAGAGTATAAAATTTCAAAGTTCTCTAGAAAAGTACCATAAAATAGGAAAACTACCCATGTCCCAACTTGATCACCGAACACCATGTCCATGGATCAATATATACAACAACCTCCAAGTACTGAAATACACATGATCGAACTTGGAAGGGGATTATCTACAAACACACGAAGGCACAAATATGGTGTGAGCTAGAAATCCCACTAGGGTATCACTATGGATTCTATAAAAGATGAAAATATAAAATCAAATAATGAAATTACTTTCAATTTTCCAATAAACATATTTTACATATAATTATCAAGTGTTAAAAAATCAATATTGTATTTTAAAATAATGGAAATACATTTAAACACAATATTCACATATCAATTGATGAAAATACGTCAAAAATGGTTCTTTAAAAAAATTAGATTTTTAAAAAATGGATTAAATAAACAATATTATATAAAATAATTTATATAAATAATAAAGAATGTAAGATAGTTTAGAAAATGTCATTTATTCATTTCAAATTCAAACTGGTGAGCAATGCAGTCATTTTCCTAAAAAGGTATGATTGTTCTTGGATATAAGGACCCATACTCAAAAAAAACTATATTAAATAACTAATTATCTTTGATCCAATGCCAATGAGGACACATCACCATCACATAACGGATGTGATGTGCTCATATTGGGTTTTAGAACATTTTCAATTATATAGTGTAATTAAAATAACTCTATAATTACCTAAAGCATTATTTTTCTAAAGTAAAAACAATGATTGGAAATGTATTTCAACAATCATAAAATAAAATTCATTCAATTCTTCATTTAAAATATTCCAATTTTCCATTAAACCCCATAACATGTTTTAATAAAAAATCTTTTTGACTATAAAAAACACAACTATCTCTATCAAAATCCATTTTTAGCTACATTAATGAATAATAATTTCAAAAAGATTAACCTTTCAATATTTAAATCAAATTTCAAAATTAAATTTAGAAAATTAAATTTTTTTAAAACACAACATTGTTTTTAAAAAACATCCAATTTAATGAAAATATGGTTTTCACAATATTCCATCAAATACTTTTTCAACAATTAAAATAAAATATTTAATTGAAAAAAATTATAATTCTAAATTAAAGTATTTAAATTCAAAAAATTTCCTTACACACCCATATTCAATTGAATTGGTTGTTTTCAATTTCATGCCTTAAAACTTTTTTTAAGTAAAACCCAAATTAAATTGAAGTGTACGTTTTTCAAAAATAACAAATTGAATTATTTTTTCTCATAATCAATAAATTTAATTTAATTATATAAAATAAAATTATATATTGAGATAAATGATTAATGAAAATTGGGCATCATAACAGAATAAGTGATTAGCCACTAAATGAGGCTAATATTAATTGTTAATATATATAATATTCATTTCCTTTATTATTCATAGACACCATTTCAGTGAATTTTACACTTTGAACATCATTTCACATTATGATTGTAATACCTTCTTAAAATGCACTATTATGTGGTACATTTTTTAACATCATTTAAAGTAACCAATGATTCGTCTGATTTTAAGGAATGTAATTATACATATTTTAATTTGATATATTTGGAAATTGATCTACACTTCAATGTGAACATGTTTCATTCAGGGATCAACGGAGGATTCATAAAGGATGGTGGAGATATTTGGAGATAAAAAGAAACAATTCTTGAGAAGGCAGATTGGGAACCAGCCCTCTAATTAGAATTTTGGGCGAACAATTCAGGCACAATGAAACCCAAATATCATGGGATGATAGAAGAAATATATAGTAACAAATCATTTTTCAGGATCCAATGCTAATTCAGCATCCATGATTATTATTCATGTGGCCCAAATAGTATATCAAAATCTGGGCCAGAATATGCCGCCCAGAAAAACAGCCCACCAATTAACCATATCCCAAAAACCATAACTCCAAATGGGCCCCAAATGTACAGTCGGGTAAGAGAAATCTGGAGATCCATTTTCTTCTTCTATGGACCACTCTGATTCTGACATCTAGAATGTCTTCCAAGCACGTTTTTTTGGTGGATGAAAGCTGGATGCCACCTCCGATCAAGGTTGGAAAAATCGACTCTCCCTCAACATTCCACCGACCATTGGCCTACCAAAATTAATTTAGGAGACATGGACTATTGAAGGATCGACCTAAGGCTTTAAAAATTCCTATTTAAGGCAGTGGTGGTGGGGGTGTTGATAATATTTGATGCTTCTTTCAATTGTAATGTTATGCTGCGATTTTGTTGTCTCAAGTTTGTCTTTCACATGTAAGTTGTTCAAGTCACTTTAGTTTCTTAATAAAATCTCTTCTTTTACTTTTATTCGGTTGTTCTTAATATAACTTTTATACCATTGTTTAGAGATGTGAATTTATTCACACTAAACCTTGTGAAATTATTCACACAACGGTGGAGTGATCATTTTCTATTATTTGTTTTCATTACTTCTTAAATTTCTCCCTCATGAGTCTACTTCCCGCTTCTATTGAAAGCATAGCATCAATGGAAGGCTATCCCACTTATGGGTTGATCCAAGGGAGTATAAAATGGCTGTATTGGATGTTATTTATCACCAAATTAATGTATAATCACTTCTTTTATTGATATTTTTATTTGATGATTTTTAAACATTATCGTCTTTGCTGAATTTATGGCCACACACTTCATGTGCTAATACGAACCTTTGCATTGAAGTGATAAAAACACTGATCCTTTAAGTGTATAGGTGATTAGTATTAAAGGGTGTAGGCATTACACCAGTAAGTGATGATGTTGTGTTATCTTCTTAAATGAATCCATCTCAAATATAAGAAACTGAAAACATTGAAAAGGAAATACGTCCAATCCACCCCGAGAGATAACCTAGGATCAACTCATTCTATTAAATTGAATTCACATAAATCTGTTAGATATCCTCTAAACTCATCTAAAATCAATCCATGTTGGACACTTTATCGCCAAAAACAATCCATTGAATGTACGTGTATGTAGGTTACTTCTTACGTCTCTGAGGATTCGATAACCCAAGCTAAACTACAAGGACCGTTCTACCTTAATCTCATGGGTAAATTTAAGATAGAATAAAATTTTGGCGCCATTTACGGGTACCTAATAAGTTATCTTAGACACTATCATCCTTTTTTCATCCTAAATTTATTTTCTCACCCCTTACTCTTATGGAGGTCAATTTTGAACAATTCCAACATCGGAAACCTATACCCACTTTGATCACCCAACCCCATGTGTGATATACAATGACCATCTTAATTTCTACATGTGGGATCATCAACAACCTAATGAACAACATTGTTATTACCCCTATGATCCACAAAACATCTCAACATATAATGAGTTTCAATCCCCACAAATCCATTCTGAACACCCTCCTGTGCAATTCTAACAACATAATTATCCACCTAGAATAGAACATTGGAATCAACCCCTTATCGATACTAATCCAAATCCATTACTTGAAAAACTATGTCAAAAAATGGAGATAAATAATTTTGAAGTTTCATCATTGATATTAGAACTACACTGAATTGAAACTTGTGAGAAACCCATCCCTACAAAAACTATCCCTTCCATAACTTTATGTGACGTGTCTAGTTTGCCACAAACCTCTCATTAATTTACTGATGGGAAAAACTTTGGATTTGGGGAAGACGAAGAGGATAAAGGAATTTTTTATGGGTGTTTAAGTCAAGAGGAAACTGATTTTTTGTATTCACAAGAGGGAAATTTGACATCATGGATTGAGTCTCATTAATATAACTCCATTGATGATTTTTCAAAAACACAAATCACTAAACCATTAAGAGAAATAAAAATCTTTGAGTCCATACCCATTCCTGAAATTGACCATTCCAATTTGGTGGTTGAATCTTCGATTCAAAAGGAACCAATTTTGTTGAGAAATTTTGAAAATGAAACTGAGTTCAATTCAAAGTCCCTACCTCTGTTTGAATGTTTTAGCCTACCTGAACTTGAACAAAAGAACTTTCCATCCACCCTCAAGTTTCCATTCATTGGGGATAGCAAAAAACTTCCAGTTGTCACCATTTCGTATCTTGAAACCAATAAAAAGGTAATGATTCATAATGTCGTAGAAAATACTAAAAAAGAAAGTGAATCCATCATTTCTGATATTCTTTGGATTTACCTACTCATTTTAGAACAAAAGTTTTTGAATGAAACAAATTATACACATAGAATCAATTTCAACCTAGTAGAAGAGGTGAATCATGTGGTCCTTAATATGTTGAATGTTGGTATTGGAAAATTTGGGGGGTTCCAGTCGAGTTAACGACGTTAAACAAAGCGTTGCATGGGAGGAAACCCATGGTTTCCAAGTTTCCAATCATTTTTTTGTTTTAATCAACTTTATATTTTAAATACGATTAATTTATCATTTTTTTATTTAAAAAAACAGACTGTTGACCTGTTCTTCTATTATGAGTAAGGATGGATATGAAAGGGGAGCACCATATTCATCCGTGTCATGTTGTGTGATGCTTGAGTAATGCCTTACCTAGAAATTTAAAAAGAAGACAATGTATCATCATTTTTTTTATTTTAATGTTTTTGTAGGTTAAAATAAAAATTAAAAAAATAAATAATAATATAATAATTATAAAAAAGGGACACATTGTGGGTCATGGGTCAAACCCCATCACAACCGACGAAGCTGCGGGGATTCGAACATGGGACCGAAGGGAGATAGGGGCGCGCACTTACTACTGACCTATGACTTTTGTGCATCTTTATTCTATAATTTATATGTATATATATATAATTATATTTTACTTTCGTTATTATATAAATATATATATATATAATGTTTTGTTTTTTTTTGTTCTTTTTGTTTTCTACTAGGGAACTCTACAAGTGACATGGATATAAAAGGATTAAAAGGGATCAACAAGAATTTCAACTTCAACCACCAGGTGACTTTATTCTATGATACTCATTTTCAATTTCCTTTTTTATCATTCATTCTCCACCTCTACCCCTTCTAAATTTTCTTTTCTTAAATCACTGGGGATATTGTTATTCTATGTTAGGGGGGATATAAAATAAAATAAAAATTCGTGTCAAAAAAATGAATGATTTGAGAAAAAAAATCTGTAAATGGAAGGAAAAATTAATTTAACTTTGAATATGGTAATACACATTGCACACTTTGAAACTAAATATCAAATAATTTAGCATGCCATGATTATGATTTTAGTCCTTGTATAATTTAATGAGCATAGATTTTGGAAAGTATGGTTATCCAATGTGATATTTCCTTATTTATATTTTCATCCAAAAAAATATCACAATGCACGTCCTTTTGATAGTGGGGAATTAGTTTGAATTAATGGGGTACCCTAAATAAATATCATAGGTTTGGTGATCATTTTAGTTTTAATATGAGTATTAAATAAAAAATAAAAAAAATAAAAAAACAATAAAAGTGTCCGTAGATCAATGGAATGACCTAATTAGTGGATTTCGACAGTTGGGGATCGTGACTCCATAGTTGTCTGGCCCAGAGTTAGTAAATTAATCTCTATTTTTGGCCATTCAATTTTTTTTTCGATTGAGTTAACTCGAGATGATGCTCGAGTATGTGGGCTTCACTTGGTGCCCTAAGGACATTGTGCCTAGGAGACATCGGCAATGTCTCGCTACATGGGTTGACTCTTTTTAGTGCAATTTCAATTACCAGGTAAAAAATGAAAAAAAAAACAAAAAAAAATTAATAAAATATTTTTATTGAATAATCATTTTAATATTTAAATGTGATTCCACCTAGTGCTTTTGTCATTTCTCCCTTGAATAAATTTGAACCCCCATGTCTGTTGTGATGCAGAACACATCCTCATAATTAATTGATATTGGATAAATATGGGAATGAATTTTAACAAAGGAATGGTCTTGGGATTGGGATCTACATATGAATATATATTGTATTAAAATATTTTTATGGGTTTCATGATTTTTGGGTATAAGGGTTTCTGGTGATCATTGTGTATTAAATTGTTTTTGGAAAAAGGAATTCGAATTTCATATTGTTGAGATTTATTTTTCTCGGGGCCAGCAAAACTCAAGTTGGGGGGTGTGATTAGCCACTAAATAAGGCTAATATTCATTGTTAATATATATAATATTCATGTGATTTATTATTCATAAAAAACAATTTAGTGAATTTTATACTTTTAACATCATTTCCCATTATGATTGTAATACCTTCGTAAAATGAACTATTATGTGGTATATTTTTTAACATCATTTAAACTACCCAATGATTATCTGATTTTATGGAAAGTAATTATATATATTTTAATTTGATATTTTTTAAATTGATATAGACTTCAATATGAACATGTTTCATTCAAGGATCAATGGAGGATTCATAAAGGAAGATGGAGATATTTGGAGATGAAAAAAAACAATTCTGGAGAAGGATGATTGGACACCAGCCCACTGATGAGAATGTGGGGCCCAAAATACAGGGACAATGAAACCCAAAATTCATGGGACGATATAAGACATATATAGTAACAAATAACTATTCAGGATCCAATGCTAATTCGGCCTCCATAATTGTTATTCAGGTGTCCCAAATATTATATCAAAATCTAGGCCAGAATCTACGGCCCAGAAAAACAGTCTACCAATTAAACCATATCTCGAAAATCATACCTCCAAATTGGCCCCAATTTTTCAGAATGTTCAAAAACATCCGGGGATCCATTTTATTCTTCTATGGACCACTATTAATCGGCCATCTAGAATTCCTTCCAAGCACGTCTGTTCAGTGGATGAAAGCTGGATGCCACCTCAGGTCGAGGGTGGAAAAATCAACTCTCCCTCATCTTTCCACACACCAATGGCCTAACAAAATTATTTGAGGAGACTTGGACTATTGAAGACTCGATCTAAGGCTTCAAAAGTTCCTATTTAAGGCAGTGGTGGTGGAGAAGTTGATAGTCTTGGATGCTTTGTACAATTGTAATGTTATGCTGCGATTTTGTTGTCTCAGGTTTGTCTTTCACGTGAATGTTGTTCAATAAACATTAGTTTCTTAATAAAATATCTTCTTTTACTTTTATTCTGTTTTTATTAATATCACTTTGATACCATTGGTTATAGGTGTGAATTTATTCACACTAATCCTTGTGAAATTATTCAGACAACGGTGGAGTGATCATTTTCTTTTATTTCTTTTCTTTACTTATTCAATTTCTCCCTCATGAGTCTACTTCCCGCTTCCATTGAAACCATAGAATCAATAGATGGTTAGCCCACTTATGGTTTAATCCAAGGGAGGAGAAAGGGGCTGTATTGGTTTTTATTTATCACCACATTAATGTATAATCACTTCATTAATTGATGTTTTTATTTGATGATTTTTAAACTCCATTGTCCTTGCGAAATTTAAGGCTACACACTTCATGTGCTAATACGAACCTTTACCTTGAAGTGCTCAAAACATTGATCCTTCAAGTGTATAAGTGAGTAGTATTAAAGGGTGTAGGCATTAAACTTGTAAGTGATGATGTTGTTTTATCTTCTTAAATGAATCCATCTCAAATATAAGAAATTTAAATCATTGAAAAGGAAATACGTCCAATCCACCCCAAGCGATAACCTAGGATCAAATCATTCTTTTAAATTGAATTCATTTAAATATGTCAGATATACTATAAACCCATCTAAAATCAATCCATGTTGGCCACTTCACACCTGAAAACAATACATAGAATTTACGTGTCTGTAGGTTACTTCTTAGTTCCTTGAAGATTTGATAACCCAAGCTAAACTACAAGGACCATTATACCTTCATCTCTTGGTTAAATTTGAGTGAGCATCAACAACCTTATATGGGATCAAAGGACATAAAATTAAAAAATTGTAAGTAGATAACTGAAAAATTGAAAGATGATAATAAGAATCTATGAATAAAAACTATATTTAGATCCAAAATAGTTGGTATTATATCCTTAAAACAACTTGTTGATCCGTTAAACCCTTGGGTGGATTATCACATGAGAATGAGAATGGAAGAAGAAAACTAACCTTGAGATGATCAATGGGAATTATGAAAACTTAGAGTCTCTTAGGGGAGGAATCCAATCGAAAAATATATTGGGAGCTCCATGGATAGGATAAATTGGTTGGGGTCATAAATATATTTTAGGGGCCTAAAAGTCGGGTTCGGTAATTTTTAAATAGTAGTTGGGTCAATTAAAATATCATATTCATGGTTTCCTATAAGGAGGTGCATCGTCTGAAAAACAATGAACAAAAGAATAGAAAATTTTAAATATTCGACATGTTCTCTCCATTTACGGGGCATGGGTATTAAAACATTCACAAACATGAAAAATCCCACCACCTTAGGATGCATTGTTTTCTCTAAAAGGTTTCAAAGTTTGGGAAAACCTTTCACAAACTATGCACTAGCATTAATTTACAAAAGTCATAAAAATTCAACCCAATAAAACAACAAATGACACACATCCAATTCATATTCGAAAATATGGATTTTTTCATAAAATTAAAAAGTAATAATATGTTACGACCTCCACACCATTAGACTTTATGGACCTATAAATTAGAAGAATATGCTTCCATGGAAAAAAGTTGTGGCCAGTACACTCTAATTGGTACCTCCCTCTACCAAATATCATTATTATCTTAACCAGGATGATAAAGAACTCAATCCATAGATATATTAATCCCCTGTTGTACATTGGTTTCAGAATCAACTATCATGATTGCTTATTCTCTCATTGATAAATCATGTTCAACTTCAAGACCAGTACAACTCAGAATATTAAATGGAAGAAATAGATTAATTCATATAAAAGATAAATGGATCATTTAATGTTTAAATGTCAATTGTGGATAAAGTTATAATTTTTATTATATATATTCCACCTTATCAAATAACACAAACGGTCCCTAAAAAAATGAGAAAATTCCACACTTCTCAAAATCCATAAATGGCCTAACTGAGATGAAACATTCAAGAACACCTCTCCAACAACTGAAAATTCTAGATTGTATATGAAAAATGATAATCATAAGACATATATCATCTTTATGCCATTAACATTCTTTGATGAATCAACTTAACCATTATTTCATATCTTTGACCAAACATTTTCAACCTATGGAACATTCACCAATATACGACCAACATAACAAATAAATTCCTGGATGGCCATAAGAGGCCTCAAAAGTATCCATTTTTATCGATGAATTTTATCTAATTTAAAAAAAAATCAACGAACACCAAATAATCATCCCAAGTCCCATAAATGACACTAATAAAAATGAGAATAATATCCTCATGAATATGTATAAATCATTCTATTTGAAAATCCAACTGCAGAAGGTATTCCATAGTCAAAATGATGTGTGATTTGGTGCCTCTTAATAGTCTCTCCAAAATAAATAAGTGAACTGATGATTCCTCTAAATGAATATATCAAAAAGAAAATCCATACAAATGAAAAAATGATTTTCACATAGATATTTCCAAACTCTTAAACATTGTTTTTATCATGAAGGGGTATAAGGTATGATTATTTTTTCACCCTTTTGATCACTACCCATGTCATATTGTTCATTTTATGGGTATATAGCATGCCGACTACACTACCCATAGAAATCTTATCTAACATCCAAGGTTTTATTGTACGTGGCTGATGTAACCCAGATGGATTCTGGTGCTTGATCATCATCATCTGGAACATATAGAATTGGGAGACAATCTCATCGATTCCATGTATCATACATAGACACAAAAAATATTACTTCATTCCACATAACATGTTCACGATCCCTCTATGTAGAGCCAGGTGGGAGTTACAGAAGTCTCCCATAACAAATAACCTTATCGCTTACGATATAAGAAATAATTGAGAATGAAAATAATGACTTATTTTGAGTAAATACACTCATGAATAATCTATCTAATATAAATAGAGACATTAGTGAGACATAAATCGCATTCTACCAATTTTACATGAAGAATCATTTTGATAAGATAATATTTCAAATGTACATTTTCTAATGAAACCACAAACTTTGATTCATGGAAACCAATATGCAACCATGCAAAAAAAAATCCATCAAATTAAAATCTTTTAAAAAATATTTCAGGTCCTGAGGTTGAAGTATCCTACTCAAGTAATAAACTATGATATTCCCTTTAATCATGGTATTGTTGATGTCAAAGTTGAATGATTACAAAAATTACACCGAACAACTCTTACAAAGATTAAATTCTATTTTAGAGAATATATAACTCAAGATCATGTGGTCTAAAATAATATAAACCTTTCACCATAAAGATATTTCTTCCAAATAATAAGAACATTTATCATAGTAACATGTTCTAGGTCACGGTTTGGATAATTCTTCTTTGTGTTTGATGCTGATCCGATCCACAAACAATGACATGATCACATTGACTAGAAACAAAGCCCAAACCTAAAAGCAATGAATAAAATAAGACCGCATAGACATAAAATCACATTGTAAAAGTCAAGACCAGAGAAGTAATGGAAAAATGATTCATCTAAATAAATGTATATTTTCATTTATCACTCTATCGATAATTTACTCACATTTATGTTGGTGAAACCATTGGATTTTCCATATTTGAGAAGTATTTAATGATCCATGGGTAATAACCACATATACCCATGCTGTTATGAAGATCATAAACATCATGTGTCTATTCCCATGTCATAAAATCATTTACCATCACAAATTCAACTCAAATACTATATTGTGACACCACATGACCCAATAATTTCAATTTTCAAATCCATAAGTTCCTATTATGATGAATCGTATAAAATATGTGATTTCATAGAAATTCCATATTATTCTCAGATAATACACTTTATCATCATCAAAATTAGAGTAAACGAGGATATCACAATGACCAATAGAAATTATCTAGATACTCATGGAAATTAGTATTTATTAACAGAAAAAAACTATTGTAGAATTGGTTGGACCAATGTGGATAACAAGGAACTCATATTGGTCATACCTAAAATGAAATGTAGTTTTCAAAATGTAATATTATTTTATCCTAAACATATGGTATCCATTGAAAAGATCAATCATCAAGAAAAACTTCGACCCTTTCAATTAGTTAAAGAAGTGATCAGTCTACAGAAATTGGTACTTTTTCTTCACTAATACTCCATTGAATTTTAAATAATAAAAAAACATGTTATTTTAACCATATTCTATCTTAATGAAATGAATAGGTGCCGGAAATTGTGACACACTGAGACATATGAATCTATTATTTAAATGATCAACCTACTGAGACATCATCACTTTCATTTCAGTTGGTTACATCTGTTCAGATGTAATAATGACTGTTTGAGTATTAGGAATTATGTCAACAAGGAACTCAACCTCCCTTATCCGAGTAAAAACAAGAAGTTGTAAAAAACATTATAAAACTCTATGAAAATGGGGGATGACCACAACACAATGATTATAAATCTAGAATAATGGAAAAGACTATTTTTACTTTCCCCATATCCATATATCCAGGTTTGGATCTACTAGACTATGGTCCCCGTTTTCCATTAAAAACATTATACCCATCATTCACTATATGAAAGGAGAACCATTAAAGATAAATAAATAACCAAATATATTGGAAATGACCTATTCTATCTGAAAAATAAAATCAATTAATTTTATTTTGGGAACTAGAAATCTCCCTGAGATCTCAACATCTGATATAAAGAATTTACAAGTGGGACTAGAGAGACGCTTCTATATCTTCATTCCCAGGGTTGTAGTAATATCAATAAAATTAGTCAAAATATTTGTATAATGATTAAGAATATTAACAATACGTGTTAAAATAAATTAAATTGATGAACCAGTATCAAATAGAATAGTTTCTAATGTATAATCTAAATTAATGGTAACTCTTAGAGTTTTTGGACCAATATCTGCTTCCTCTAGAAACTCTTCCATTGTGTGAAGTATCCCCATTCCAGAAATTTGTGGCTTAAACTATTTTACAAATAAATCATGTAATTATCCCATAGTATTAGAAGGAAACAATGATCTTGTTCCTTGAAAATTTGTAGAATAAATAAGGAAAAATATATGTAATTTTATTGAATGTCCGTAGGAGACATGGTTCTTGGGTTCCATTGTGAAAATAATCATTGAATGTCATAGATTAATAAAATTTTTAATAAACAAATGACCTATTCCAAATGTTGTAGAATTTATAGAATAATGTTCCTATCGAAAACATACAAAAGATTTATCATGTGTATATATACCCTTGAAGGATCCCATGCAATCACTGAGAGAAAAAGAAAGTCTTGATAAGACTGGCATGCCAGCCTAATCCATTCCAACCATTATCTCTCTATCCAACACATCTGTATATGAATGAAGGTTCATAAAGATAGCCTAGGAAAAAATATCACGCAAAATTATTGTCTCAAACCATTGATACATCATATTCCTATTAAAAAAAATATTCGGCTCGAAATACATGATCTCACTAAAAAAAATTACACCATCACAAACATGTCTTCTAACTAATATATGTACAAATATGTTGCTTTGGATAACAACATCCAATATGGATATAAGTACATAATGAAAAGTGTTTTGATATCATTCCAATAATATATAAAATGTTATGCCTCCTATAAATTAGTTCCCCAACATATCTTGTATGGTCCATCCTTCATGAAGGTGAACCACATCAATTTGATTTCATTGGGTATTTACATGATCAAAAAAATACTCCATCATGCTCAACAATTCATTATCCTCATAATTATCAGTTAATCCTTTAAAGGGTTCTATATTTTTCAAATGGAAAACCTATGTACATATTTGAAAACATCCATCCAAGGTTCCTTATGTAGAGGTTGAACTAGAACTAGAGGAGGTTGCTTCCCTAGAGCATGGACACTGCACATAATCACATCAACTAGACTCTGGTCCACAAGATGATTCACTAACATTAGTCCAACAATATATTCCCACTATACATGATTTTAATTTCTTCAAAGTGGAATCATGATACAAAACATCAATTGGAAAAAAATAATCCATCATATTTACACTCAAAAATAGAAACATGTCAATTTAATTCGAAACGATAGACGAACATTATTAAGAATTCAACACATTAAAATAAAAATAGGTAATATTCATTAATTAATCCATAATACATATTTCCCTAGCCAGGCATGGTGACTTATGGATAATTATTTATAGAGATGGAAATACCCTCAATCACAACAACATCCAATATCATGATATTTTTTCATAAATTCATACTAAATTCAAGAGAACATATCAAACTCCATTGATACCAAATTGTCATGAACTTTCCTGAGTACTCTGGTAACATAATAACTAATTCTACCCTGACATTGGCTGAAGTGCATTCTCGATCCCCCAGAGTTAGTGACTAACACATGGCATCTAAAAAAAGAATATGGTAATTAATTTTCTACCATCAATGTTAAAAAAATATAATGACTCAGTATAGATACAAAAAAACTAATCTAGGATTAATGTACCCAATGCCGAATTGGTATAGAACCCAAATGTACTAAAAAAATGTCCAATAAAATAGGACACAGTACCCAAGTACCAAATACTACCCAACACATGAAGTCTACAGATCAACTGCTAAAACCACCTCAATGTGGTGGTTTACCCATACTCGAACTGAGAATGAGATAATAAACAAACACCCAATGGAAGAGGTAGAGACTGATATAAAAAACCATATTAGGTTCTCACCATGGATTCTATAACAGATTCTGTTATCTAATTAAAAAAATAATTATTATTTAATTTTTAAATTAATATTTTTTGTATATAAAAATGGCATTTCAAAAAAACCCTTTTAAATTTAATATCATGAAAATAATTTTGAATGAAACCAATACATTTTATTTATTGGAAATACATTCAAAAATGATTATTTAGATAAATTGAATAAATAATTTTTTTTATATAATATTGTTTATATAAACCATAATACAAGTAAAATAATTTACAAAAATTGAATATATTCATTATAAATTCAATCAATTGAGAAACTTGTTCATATGCCTATGAATGTTCCACAGTTACAGGCGATAATGATCCCATAGTGAAGGTCAACTATAGTATATACACAATTAGCCTTAAACCATGTCCATAGTAGACTCATTACCCTTTGCTAAGGAGTGATGGGATGATATTAGGGTTTGAAACATTGTAAATCAAAATGTGTCACCAAATATCTAACTAACATCATATGTCATTCATGTTATTTAGTAAAAAAATATTATGAGTAATTTATTTCAAGATTGGTTAAAATACAATTCATCACATTATCCTTTTCAAGTATTAAAATTTTATATTTAAAACACATACATTGTTTTTAATAAAGAAACATGACTTTTAAACAAGATAAAACCCTATAGTTTCTATCAAAAAAATTTAATCCAATTTTAAAAACTAGGATTTGAAATGAATTCAGCATTCAATTTCAAAATCCAATTTCTTAATTACAATCTACAATTTTATTATTATACT
Source organism: Viscum album (assembly GCA_963277665.1). Taxonomy (NCBI): domain Eukaryota; kingdom Viridiplantae; phylum Streptophyta; class Magnoliopsida; order Santalales; family Viscaceae; genus Viscum; species Viscum album. The sequence goes on from OY728159.1 coordinate 1,007,746,860, forward strand.
AATTTAATCAATTTGAAAACAAATCCTAACTCAATGGAATTGGGGTTTTAAAAATTTCCCACAAAACATTTTCCATAATTAAATTCAAACATTTCATTGAAACCATTTCACAATTTAAATTAATGATTTAAAATTCCCCTAATTTCAATAAATATATTGTAATTCAATCAGAATGAGTTTTTCCAATATCATGCCAAAACCATATTTTTTAAATGTAGAACTCCAATTAAATGTAATTGGTGTTTTTAAATAAACCAATAAATATCCTTTTACTCAAAATCAAGAACTAATATTTAATTCAATCAATTTTAATAAAATAAGTCAATTTAGTGTTAATGAAAATTTAGATCTATAATGGAACCACCTACCTTGGGATTAATGGAACTAGAAGCACACTTTTATTCCAGGAAAACATTCATGGAGAATGATGAAAACAAATATAAATGAATAAAACCTATGTTTAGATCAAAAACCACAGGGACTATATCCACAAATAATCATGTAGATAAATGGAACACTAGGGACGAGAAGATATATTCTGCTATAATTAGTATGAAATAAGGACACTAACAAAGACAAGATCAAAGGTCATTCATTAATCATTGAATCACTTATACGATGTATTTGAGGGGATAAAAAAATTATTGGGGCCTCTAAGGATGGGATAAATTGTTTTGGGGTCATATAGGTCTATCAGGGACCTAATATAGGGGTTCATGTATTTTTAATTAAAACTCAGATCAATTAAAATCTCATCCTCATGGTTCTCTTGAAAATGATACATAGTTCGGATAAACTATGTCAATGCTATGTGAGTTTTGAAAATGGGATGCATGGTATCTCCATGGATGATACATGGTTTCTAAACCATGTGCCATCCTTCAAAACCCCACCTACCATGGGATTCATTATTTTCTCAGAATCAGTTCACGGTGTGGGAAATTCGTGTTACAACCATGTAGTTTCCCATAATTTAAAAAACTCTTTGCAATTCAACCATAAGTAACACCAAATTAATCCCACCCAAATCGTGGTCAAAATGTAGTATTTATGAAAAACTAAAAATAGTAACACTATACTACAACTACCATACATAATAGTAGAAATCATAAAATTTTTCCATCATTATAATTATTTGATAAGATTCACAACTATTATGCATTATCCCTTACATTGTTGTATGAATTGTTTCTTTTTGGATAGATAATTTTTCCATATTAATCATCGATTTCATGATTCAACTAAAAAAATAAAAAAAATTATTATGATAATAACTATAATAAATACATTTTATAAATATAAAATCACAATATTAACACATATTATCCAATAACAAATTATGTTTTAACAATTATTCTTTTATTTTAGTTATTCTATGCTTGGATAATACAATATCATTATTAGTTCTATATAATTTATATTGATGTGTGTTCTCCTACATTTCTTAAACTAATCCCTTGAAATTATTTTGAAACAAATCCTTCATAGTAATTCAAAAAAATTGTTTTATTTACTATATCCCTATCACCCATGACTATTAAACAAGGTTTTCAGTTGATAATAATTTTCATGAAACAAGTGACAATTGAGTTAAGACTGACAACACCCTTTTTGGTTTTATGACATGAAGGTACATCAGTTCCAAATCCTATATCCAATTTCATTATCAATATATGGATCTATTTCAGGGAAAACAACATAATCAATAAAATTTCATCATTTTATCTTGTACATAAGCTTGCACCTTGTAATATTTATGAGGATTGTTACTAATGTTACCTTATCCTAATCCCAATAAAAATTATCTCAACTGACATAAAGGGTTATATATACCTTTGAAATTATCAAAATCTTTAACATTTCATACTTTGAAAAAATTTATATAATCTAATTTTCCATCAAAATATCTGATGTTATTTAAAACATTCTCTGGTACAATATAATGAAACTAGAATTAATATAACTGTAAATTCAATTCACAAATAAAATATTGGAATAAAATACATTCCCAAAACCATTTAGGATTATTTCTTTAGATAATTAGGAATATCAAAATCTAATAAAACTATTTTCATGCCATCTAAGGTGAACTTTTTCACATTATTAGAGAAACGACATAATGAATAATAATTCTTCAACATCATTCAAATAATATCAATATAATAAAATTTAATTGATATTATATTTTTTTTATGTTAATATAATGTGGGGATGAAAAAATCAAGAATAGATGGAAATATATTTTCATTAATTGAATACATAATTAAAAATATAAAAACTCACAAAGTAGCATAATATTAGTATCTGGGTATAATAAATAATCCTTCTAAAATATTATCCAATAATTATTAGTTCATAAATCATGAAATAATTCTTCTTAGGAAATAATAAATGAATAAATGGATTGAATCAATAAAAGATCCATAATATCATAATTCATTCATGAGAATAAGCCTCAAGCACTTAAATATCCTTCAAATGTAGGACATAAAATAGTATATGGATCCACACATTCAAGAGAAACTCCATCAGTTTCGATTCTCATAAGGAAGTAATAAAAACCTGTAAAAACCAATCTCACAAGCTATTAAATATTAACCAATTCATTTTAAGGGTTATATAATACCTCCCACATCATAATCCATACACCTCACTTACCATTGAAAATAATTCACATATAACTTCATAATGACCCCATGGAAGGAAATGAGTTTTATAACATTTTTATATTTAATGAAAAAAATACACATAGATCCATAAATTATCTTGACATGATGAAACCCTAAAATATAATTTTATCTAAAATAAAATCATGTATATTTATTGGTAAATATCATTAATTTAAGAAAATAAATAATTTCGTATTTACACAATATTGATAATGGATATAAGATTGTGACAATAATTTCCCAAATTAATAAATCTATGGAATATTGACGAATACCTATCATTATGTGAAAAAAAAAGATTTATTCTCAAATTGAAGGAATTGGGGAAAATTTTGGGTTTATAATCTACAAAATACATGGGATGAAAAATAATGCGATATATCTTTTCCATTAATGAAATGAAAAATTTATAATCCTTTTTGAGACATAAGGTCGATACTACCATCTGGATAATATTTTTGATTGAAACTGATATGTATCAAATCACTATGACTTAAATAAAATTATTTTTAATTTATTAGGAAAAAACATTTTTGAAAAGAATAAGTCATGATATTTTGAAAAAAAATTAATAGAATTTAATTTTATAACGGTAGGAGAAAAGTATTTCGTTCCTAAAATATTTTGAGATGATTTTTCATTTTGATGAACAATATTAATGGATAATTAAATGTCTATTTTAGAAAATATATTCTACATTATCATCAATAGAATAAGTTACTGATATCTTTTACTGTTATTTTCAAAAACTGTGAATTTTAAAAATCAATGTATATTAATTTTGATAATGAAACATAAATTATTGATCCATGAAATGAAATAAATATAATGAAAGTATAAAATCTTTGGATTATAAAATTGATAATTTCTAAAGAATATAAATCCATATTAAATGGTTTTATGTGCCATTTAATGAAAATTTGAATCATTAAAATAAAAAAAAATTATATGTATTAACGTGGGTAAATAATAATTTTGGAAATAAAAATAATAATAAATTTTATCATTTTATAAAAATAAAGGAGAACAATGTTGTGATGTAAATTAAATCACTGATATATGGTAAACCTCCACAAAATATAAGTGATAATCATTCCAAATAGAAATAAAGGTTAATGAAATAATTGTATCAACATGAAATTATAATTTTTTGTGAAAATGATTAAAATATTAAATTTGAAAATAGATCCTAAAATCATCATAGGTAATTAATGGTTTATTTTGATATATAATATATAAATATGAGTGATTTTTTTCAGAAGTATATATTTGTGTCATAAAAACCACTCAACAGTTATTGAAATTTAAATATAAATATTCATTGGTAGATTTGAATTCACATGGATCATTAAATCATAGGAATTAAATAATGTATTAATTTATTATACTTTCTCAGGATGTATATAAATCCTAATAAAAATAAGTGGTTCTATATCATTAAAACATGTCTCAAAAAAAATATGTTTAAATGAATAAAAATTATACCATTTATTTTCAAATTTTATCAATCTATAATTAATGATAACATAAATATAACTATCATAATATAATATGATGTAATGATAATAAAAAATGTTATACATTTTTAATATTTATTGTAAAAGAAATATCCGGAGTAAATAAGTTTTTATTGAATATTTTGACCTTCAGTTAATAATATGTATAACTAGATTCCTATGTTTTAAAATTATCATGTCATTAAATATAATTTGATATAATAATAATTAATCCGATTATATTTATAATGATATAATGTATAACATATATTAATTAAAATGTTACTATTACTTTCAATATCTGTTTTAGTTATGATATCAGAAAACCGAGTTAATAGTGGCTTGTTTATGTTATTTTGTTGAATACTGATGATTTATTAACAATTACATATACACATATTATATATATTTGAAACAAGAAAGTAATACTTATATTCATCAAAACATGTAATAATAATATTATTTAGTACATTATAGTCATCCATGATCAAATTTTAAAAATTCATTCATGTGTGTGGTCAAACTGGAAAAAACACTAACAAAATTTAAATCGATCAATAGGTATAGATAAATCAGTTTTTATTTTGAGATAATATAATTGTAAGAGAATAATAATGATAATATTTTATTTTCATTATTATAGTTATCTAAAATTAATGATTTTTATGAAAAATAAATAAATATTAGATGGAAAATTAAAAATACTTCATTATGGAGGTTGAATTCCATAGTCAAGAATGATTGACGTACCATTATTTTTCATAGTTCTTGAAAATGAATAAATAATGGTTTTACCACTAATATTATATAGTAGGAACAAGTGTTAATGATATTATAATCTTCAATGGATCTTTTATCAGAAAATTCACTTTGAATATACATTCTAATTCTGATATGTCCCTTGATTTTTTGAATTACAGATTCGTTGAGAAGCATTATAATTGTCAGGTAGGCTACATGGCCTCTTAGGTGTGGCCTAAATTGAATAAGGATATTATGGTATTATTTTATTCTCAAGATGGGTTGTCTTTAAGTAGTCCCCTTGAAATATTGGAAAACACACTTGGTTTTCTTGATTAATCTTCATTGATATGACAGTGTCATTCTCTATAATAAAAGCAGGTTTAGATGACATATAATATTTTTCAGCAAACATGTAATATTAAATATTAGGTCATCATATTATTTTAGTGATACAATATCTTTTTGACTAATATTGTAAATTGAATATAATATGTTAACAATATTTATAGTGGAGTGTTTATCTTTCATTGGATTCCTTGAAGAATGTTAAGGGATGGGATAATTATATGTTAACATTGGTTTATATATCACCAATAAAGTTGTAGTAAGAGTATATTATCATATGTCAATATAGGATTTAGAAGGTTAAATGTATCATTTAAATATTTAAGAGTTGTGTTTTTATAATTGAATGTATGGTAAATTATATGAAACACATTTACATTATTAAGAGTGAAATGTATTTTTCAAGGTAACAAGGATCCAATGTGCAAATATGCATAGTGGGTAATCAATTAATCAATCCAGATATCAAAAATTCAATTTATGAATTCTTTTAAATGCCATATTACTTTTAATCTATGTAAAAATCAATATTCCCATTTTAAATTTATTTAAATAATCAATCATTAATCACAGTAATTGATATTTAAAAAAATTTAATAGAACATATTGCATATTAAAATGTTTTTATTTCAAATTTTAAAAATATATAATCAATTAAATTATATATATATATATAATTTTATTTTGAAAATAAAATAACATGAAAGGCCTACAAATGGTTATTTAAAAAACAAAATTAAAATATTAAATTAATATATGTGATAAATTTATCATTTATAATGATTTTCGAGACATAAATGGGTTGAATATTAATTTTATAAATTGTATGAGTCTTTCATTTGAAGGAAAAAACAAATTTTTCATTGAAAATATGATTTAAACTGAATAACCACAATAATTGTTATATTTACGTAATATATTACTATAATTCGCAAATTTTTTTGGTATTGATTTTATATTTAAAAAAATAGTTACAAATGAATACTTTTTTACTTAAAATTTAATTTGATTAATATTATTATTTTAAAATTTTCTCAGTTAGGCTTACCTATTGATAAAGTCATGGAAATTGTATTTTTTAAAAAAGCCATATTTTTTTACAAAATTTTAAAAAAATTAAAAAATGATTGAAAATAAATAATATTTAAAATTTAAAATTATTAATATTAAAAAATATTTTACGTAATTTAAATTCTAAAATTACACACAATGATTTTAATGGGAAAATAAAAATGATTTTTATCCAATACACACTTTTTCACATTAACTCAAATTAATTATTTTATATCTAAATGTGATATTATTTAATTTATGATCATGTTAGGATAATTAGTTATGTAATTATAAAAATTTGGGAATCATTTTCATCATGATTTATATGAAATTATAGTTATAAAAAATTTAATTATATTTAAGAAATCTTTAATCAAGGGTCATCACATGTAAAACTATTAATGTATCTTTTTCATATTTGAAACCAATACTTAAATTTACCAAATATATATCCCCCCTTAACTCCCCAAAATATAATGAAATTAAATTCCTAACAATAAACTAACAAACTTATAATAATATTTTTTCTTGATATTCACCTATAAATGTATCTCACTTACCCCATTTCTCTACAGGGCATGTAGTTTGAAATTAAAATAAAATGGTTCTTAATTTTTGTAACACCCACGAATGATATTGTGAAAAACGATTAAATAATATTTCTAAATAAAACAATGTTAAACATTATCTTATTGATACATCAAGATTAGAACACCATAGTTATTCATGATTCTCATATATTTTTGATCAGGTTGGGTGACCTCATTTAGAGTTTCTTAGGGTGTGAATAAATGAAGACAAAGCACACAAAAAAGAATATTTGTTGGCTTGTGGTGTATCCATTATTATGAAAATAAGTTAAATCTTGATGGAACTAGGAAAGGGGACATGTGTCTTTGGGGAAACTTTTGGTGCCTAGAAGGCCATGAAAAGATGACCATGTTATGGTGGGGTCTTAGTTATTTCTGTGGGGCCTAGTGGTAACATTGGTTTCAGATGAGGTTATTCAGCAATAAGTGTGGGGTAACTACCTCTACTAGGACATATAATATAAAAACATAATGTCATAATATTAATGGGTGTATATGTAACACCCTGGAATTATTATTCTTTAAATTATTAAATTATATGACTCTTTTCAATAAGGTGCACCTATTTTATTTGGGGATCCATTTCGAATAGAACTCCACATTTATGAGAGCTTCTTCTAGAGTAATGACTCAGATGAGTGACCTACATGGATGAATCCATTAATATTTTTGAGTTATTAAATACTATACTATAATGAACATTCTTTGGCCTTTGGAAATATTCATTAGTCTTCTAACCCCTTCATGAAAGTGGATGGGTCGTAGGTAGGGGACCATGTGTCCATGGGGAAACTGGTGGTTCCTAGAAGGCCATGACATAACTGCTATGTTACAGTGTGTTTTTTTTATTCCATTAGGGACCAATTTATATAATTTTAATATTATAGATCCCATATATTATTTTTGAAATCCCATATCCTTAAAAATGCTCCACAATTTCTGCACTTCAGAAGGATACCTCCAGTTCAGATCGAAATTTTTGACGTAATTATTACTCAGTATTTAAAATCCATTCACTATCCTTCACATCCACCATATTCAAAGAACATTATAAAAAATTTTATATACTAAAATTAATTTAAATAACATATATATATATATATATATTATTTTTTATATTTATTTTACAACAATTATGTCTTCCTCTCTCATTAAATCAAAAATTGAATAAATTGGTCATGCACTTGTATAGTCAACTGCCTCCATGAATAATACATTTCATTTTTCATCGAGAACATTCTTGGATAGTTATATAAATTTTTTAAATTAATTGATATGTTATTTATGTTAGTACTCATAGATTATTAATAATAATTAGAAAATATTTAAATAGTAGTAATAATAAATGATCATTATGAAACTAACAACATACAATGTGGGGAAACAAATTTTTGATATGTGAGAACATATTTTTCATTTACCATAATCATATATCTCATTAAAATTCATATCAATCCCTATAATAGAATCAAAATAAATTCGTTAGTATGTTTTCTATAATTATGTTATATCATTATGATCTATTTCACCTCCATAATCACACATACCTTGTAGAATACTCTTATTTTTTTATAATATCAAACTATATATGAAAAGAAATAAATTTGAATAATTTGTGTAATTGGAATCATAATATAACAAGATAATAGTAAAATAATTATTTATTTGTAATATAAAAATTTAACACATTAATTATTATTACACAAAAAATTTGTTAAAAATCCTTAAAACATTATCATCCCCAATTTCAACTATAAGGATTATAACGAAAAATATATTATAATTAATCATAATGTCTACAATAAAGCATAAAAATTGAATTCTAGAACATTTAATGCTCAAGTACTTCTGAACATTTTTATTTGAATAGGGAAAACACATCGATTATTACATTAGTTCAAAAGAATGTTGATTAATTACACACAATATTGAAATATAGATACCCACTAACTTATATACATGGAGACAATATATGAATATTATATTTACGTAAGGTAATATTCATGAATAAGGTTATAATATTGTGATTATGTTTTTTATGTTTATTATATAAGTTATTAAAATATAATCATCGAATCGGGAATTCATAACTGAATTTAAATTTCATTAGAGTTATTTATTATTTTTGACCAGTACATATATGATATTGGGTGATTACTAAATTATGATTATATTTTACTATATTTATATAATTAATTGTTTTTATGAGTTATATTATTTTTTTCTTTAATTGTCATCAAATATTAAGGATACAATGGTCATATAGTTATTTGTTAACATAAAACCATTTATGAAGATAACTTGATTCATCAAAATCTTATTTAATCCAAGATTGTTTTATTCTAAATAAGTATTAAATTTTATTTTAAATTATATTCATATATACAATAATATTAATTTTAAAATAAAAATATTTTACCATGATGAGTTAATTTCTCAAATATTATATCATCATTAAGAAAAAAATAACATCCCCTTTAATGATGGTTTCTCATCTATTTCCATGTTTTACTATATTTCAATGGTTATCCTCTATGACTAAAATCCAAATTAATTTTTATCTCATGTATAATCTATATTGTTAATCACATAATTTATAAATAAAATTTAATTCTTATTTTATTTTAATTTGGGATTCTAATAATTGTATTTAAAATTACAAAATGGTTTTATATACATTAAAAATAAAATATTTTATCTTCCACTACCAAATTCATTTGAAAACGTGTATTTTATTTCAAGGATCTATCATTGGAGTCCCCTAAAAATAGTTAAGTGTATTTCAATGTTTTAACATCACATTTTTATCACCCTTATGAATATTTTTTATGATTCATTTTAAAAGTAAATTTTTCACAAATTAGTTCACATCACCCTTTTGAAACCATACTTTATTTTATAATGATAAATAATTAATTATTATTTCAAAATATTTATATAGAAATTTAATTTATTTAAATTTCCCAAAAATTACTATTTTTAATGATATTTTTTATGTAAATAAAACATCATCGGATTCAATAATGATAAAATCATTTTCAAAAGAATTATTTAATTATTTCACTACCATTTTATAATTTTTATCTAATGTATATCATTAAATGGATGTAATACTCAATTATAACAATGTAAGGATACATAAAAATTATTTTTTAGGGTGATTCAAATTTGGGTATCATCCATTTACATTATTTAGGTAAATATTGGTTATACCATTTAAGAATGTTGGTATATACATTTTCATTCTATGTGTAATTTATGATTTTATTAATGATTTTTTAATGCAGAACCATATTTATGGATAAATTATGGTCAAGTATTATATATACCTATAATTCATTATAAATATTTTAATCTCTTTTTCCCAAAAGGATTATTCAGAGGATTTATCCCAGGACAAAGGGTATATATTAGTATTTATTCAATGATGATGGGTGAAAGTGAGAATTTATCCCAAAAAATATGTAAAATGAGAGGATTTATAAAAATCAATGGGTTTATAAATGGATTTACACCATGTCATATGTTTTCATGGGAGGATTCACACCAATCCCAAGGATAAATTAGGCGATAATCAAAATACTATGAAGTAATATCAGTGATTAGAAAATTATTTCTACTTGATGCATTCCTTGTTGGGTACCCTTGGAATTTTATTTTTAGGATAATCATAAAGCCACACCCTTATAAAGTAATAATTATCCTTTTATTATTTTCATTGAATCATGTTTAATTTCTCATGATTCCAAATAATTAATCCATTAATTATTATTTTTCATTTGAGATTTCTTGTTCTCACATCATGAATTTTGGACATCACTTATTATTTCTATCTACTTCAATAATAATTTTTTCACATGATAATATTTCCCATTTTTAATATGAATTTACTCTCGAGGACAGGTTGTTATGTTTTATTATACTAAGAATTTGTTCTCACACCTTTCTAATGATTCTATTAAATATATTATGAATTTTAGAATAACATATGAAAATTTTAAAATGGATACTATTTAGGATATATTATTGAGAAATTATAAGAAAATTGTATTATGTATCCTGTCTATAATGACACTAATCTATAAATTATATAGTTATTGATACTATTTTTAAGTGGAAATATTATTCGAATAAAATATTAAATAATTGTATTTATCTAATTGGGGATTCAATAATTGGTATTATATGATATTTTAGTTATATTATAGGACTATTATAGTTAATTTTGGTTATATGATAAGAAACAATTAATAGTAACCCTATGGATTATTCTATATATACAATATACTCCCAAATGTATTATTACCATAGAGATTATGGGCTTATCATATAAATTTCATCTATGTTTCATTATAGGAATGTAGTTGTGGGTGATGTATAGTTTCTATATGAGTAATTACTCTAAAAATAAGCCTATAAATTTGATCATTCATTACTAGGGTGAAAAATGAGTGGGACTAGTACTAATCACCTAGTTAGACACTGTTTGGGGATTTTCAGTGGATAATCCCATTATCACTATAATAAATTTGACTTGTATTTATATTTATTGTATTATATTATAGAATAATATATTACAAAATATAAATAATCCAATATTGAACTGAAATTGATTTAGCAACAAATGAAAGATAATTATAGTACCTAAGAGTAATATACTATAAAATTTATTTTTTCAGGCAATAATCATTCAATAAATAGTTTTTCGTATTAAATTTTCATCACTGAAATTAATTAAATTTATTACTATAAATGGTATGAGCACGGAGGAATCATGTAAATAAGTATAATAATGGATAATACCATAATTTTACTAATGAGAAATCAAATGGGTTTGATGTTATGGTTGATAATATTGTCATAATTCTCAAAAAAAAACCGTAGTTTTGATTAAGAACATTATTCCTTTTTAATGTAACACCATTTGATTTTATGATTTATATTATAATGGAAACTTAATCACTCTAATATCTTCTGATAAAGATAGCCTGATATAAAATCCCAATATACTCACTCAATGATCCTATGCTAAAATCATAAAATTACATTTTATGACATTGATGAAAATTATGGTAAATCATTTATGGAATCCAAAACATTAAAAATAAAAATGAAAAATTTTATCACATACATCCTAAATTACATTTTAAGTGTTTAGTTTTATCAAATTCGTTAAAAAGAATAAATATCAATTCACAGGACTTTAAATGAGCATTTCTACCACATAACATAGATTACCTTTTTCTTATTAATACATCTTCAATATCCATATGAATTATCATATTAATATAAATCATTCAACATCATTTATTATAACATGGGGAAAAGTAAACATTAGAAGGGTGAGCACAAATAATCAGTAATGATCAGTAAGGGTAATCAGAATCATTTGACATTGAATTTCATTATTTTGAATTAAAAATTCATAAGGGTATGACAATATAATCATAGTTTATGATTTAATAATAAAATCACTAAAACCCATAAAAACCATTATCATACAATATCAAAACTTGGAAGAGGAATGATTTAATAAAATAAATAATCATGAACCATTTGAAATCAATATTGATAAACTAGAAAATCATAAACCCAAATAATTAATTGATACAAAATAATAGTATTTCAAAACATCACATCATAATACAATAATATAACCCTTACAATTTAAATATCTATATTGTATACATCGAATATAATTCTCCAAGAAAAATAATTTTTATCTAATTCATTAGAGCACAATTTGGCCACACCCATTATGTAATCTATAATGGGATCACCCAAATCTATTTGGACACACCTATCATAATAAATTTACATGAAGAGAATACTTACTAAAGAAAATATAGAATTTATTTTATAATAAATCATTATAACAACCATTATTGGTTTCATAACAATATTAACCCATAGAAAAGAATATTTCTCCATTAAAATCTATTTAAAATATGATTCACCCATGGGAATGAAAAATATACCATAAAAATTTCATTCAAAAAATAATAATCTATCCTAAGGATTTTTGGTAGAGAATAAGGGAGTAGACGAGAGATGGTGATGCATGGTAGAGATAATGAAATGAGTGCAATTTATGAGACTCACAAAGCATTGCTTATGTGGTTATAGGGAATTAAAAATCTGATACTCACGTTGTCTCTCTGACACTCGATGATTCCTTTCATCCAAAGCAATTTTTCCATAGAGGACATGCATAAATTTTTTTTACGAAGGAACTGGTTCATTTTCACTCTTTTAATGTCAGATTTTTACTTTTTGGTAAATTTCTTATGTGTCGTTCCTCGCCTTTTTTCTTGAGGAAATAATTTTAATCCATTGGATTATTATTATTCTGAATTGGGTCTACTAAACATGGTTAATAGTGATGTGATTCACTTTTTAAGATGATACTATCATCTTTGGTCTAGGGTTTCATGGATATTTTGGGTTTGTGCAATGAAGTTCCTAAAATGGTCCCATGTGTTCAAATTTTACACTGAACCCTGGATTTAAACTGTTTGGTTATGGTTCCCAGGTCATCTGTTGCATTTTTGTAAATAAATTTCCCTCTTCCATATCACGAAACTTATAAAGCATCCCATTAATTTGGACTCCGTTACTAGAAAACATACAAGGTCATTAGTTGCATGATTCTTTATTGTGGATGATACTACAGAGCACCTTCCTTCCATAAGTCTGATTCAAAATGGAGATGTTGTATTTTTTCAGGATATGGATTATGAAAATATAGCAAGGTAGTACTCGAATTTCCTGTAACATGGACATTCCCTTAGTGAATGTGGTTCTGAGAAAGACTATATAGGCACTCATGGTATTCAGAAGCATCCACCATGTAATGGGTTATTGGTATGGATTTAAAAAGAGATAATGCCTCTTGATGAGCACATTAAACCCTAAAATTCCAAGGTCCCACATATGTCTTCGTGTTCCCAAGATTCTTTCATAGCAAATCCCTAGTGCCAAATAGATTATTTCTCTGGGTTTCGGGAAGTAGTCAATAATTTTTAACCTCTTGTAGACAATATAGGAACTATTCAATCAAATCATGAGAGAGTACAAGATACTCACTCTGTTTTTGTGGTTTTAATTATGATCATAATGAGAAACCCCGTCAAAATGGGGATGCTTATTTGTACTCGAGTTCCATGAAATGTATGAAATCATTTACTGAACCTGATGGTTTTATCACTCCACATCCTAAGAAGAATAAAAAACACATTCATTAATCCATATTGGAGAGAAACATTGTCACTGGATCCATAAGGATTCAAATGAATGAAATTAATACCCATCCATATTCAGTGTTAAATGAACATCTATATACTACAACATCTGTAAAAGAAGATGGAACATCCTCATCGGTTGAAGAGGTGTCATATTCATGGATTGAGACACAAGGTGATGGAATTATTCTTATAAATTTAAAATGTTTCATTAAGGAAGGATTGAATGGGGACATCTACCAATGGATAGAGGAAAAATAAATGTTTTTCTTTTGAAATTTATTGTAATAAGGAAATAACTATTGAAGATTATCTCAATATCCATGACTGTATGTTTGACATAGTGGAATTTGATCTTGACTGAATCCACGATTTGTACTATCTTCAGCATCAGTGGGAATTACCTTTTGGTTGGTTTTTCAGGGATCATTTTTGTTGTTTTGTGTTTGTTAAGCCATTGTTATACAGCTCTAATAGGAAATGGTAAACTGTCATCTTGGTTTTATTGTTGCAATTTGAGTCATATTCCATCACCTAAAGTATGATGTTCATAGTTGCTTTTCTTTGTGATCATCAAGCTATCATTTTTTTCAAATTTTTTATTTTATTTGTAGTCATGGGAATTGGGGGAATCCAAAGGACTTACATGGATGGTTTTGAGGATCATTATGATCGGTTATAAGATAATTGGGTATTCTATGTTTACCCATGAAGGGTTAAATTAGTCTTTTGGATTGAACATATTGCGCTGAAAACATTGTATGTTTTCTCGATTGTTTTTCCAACCACCACCCATTGGATTTGGGTGTACATATTTATATGGATCGGTAGATTATTTGAAATTATTTAACTCACATGTTCGACAAAACAATGCTACATCTTGGATACACTATTTTTTAGGATCTCTAAGGCTTGATCCATGGTTCAAATACTTTTTGGCATATAATTTCTGAAGCTGTTGTAGTTGTTTGAAGAATGTATTCTTATGTTGGATCAATGGTTTTTCCTTCCTTTTATTTCCTAGATAGTTTAATTCAATACAGCCTATGTAATCATGGACATTAACATTTTGTTTAATAATGTTATAGAATGATATGGTTTGGGTCACAAATACATTTCATAGATTGTTTATGTAATGATACATCCATAAAAAGAAATAGGATGGTATCAATACCAAATATCCAAAGTGAATTATAATAAAATAATTTTTTTTTACATTAATTAATATAACTAAACATAAAATATCATTACAAAATTTTAAATGATAATAATAATTTCATTTTAGAAAATAATTTTCAAAACACAACACATTTCCAAAATCCTTTTCAAAGAAAGGAACCTAGAAAACATATAAATGTATTTTAAAAATTATTTACAAATTTTATTGAAAACAAATAACACTTTTTATATAAACAAAACATTAAAATAATATAATGGAAACATATTCATAATACAAGGTTTTAGAATAAATCGTATTATTGATTAATGAAAAACATATAACATTTAGAGTAACAATGAGTAGAGAAATTATAATATTACATAATGAAATCATAAATAACCATAGTAAAATTAAATAAATTATTTTATTTAGTTATATATCATAATATTTCATCATTGGATTCATAATCATAGACAATCACAATAATAGGTTAGATTATAACATAAGCCTCTTACTACATTGGTGACTTGAAATCACAATCCACATTAAATTTGATCATTAAATGAAACATATAGTTTAATTAATTTATTTATATTGATGATATAACATATCAATGTGTATTTCTATACACATCATCAAATTATATTGGATCCCAACATGACATAACTTTCGAATAGGAAATTTATGAGCAAAATCCATTACTAATTTGTAACATTGAAAAAATAATAATAATCTAAGAAAGGCCCACAAATGGATTTATAACTCACTATAAAATTAAATATTGAATCATATTATTCATTAAATGGAAGTATATACAAGAAACATAAAAAATGGTTATTGTTTAATATTTCTCAGAGCAATAAAAGTGAGGAAAGAGAATACATTAACATGAGTCTAATTCCTCACACTTGTTTTTTATATTTGTGAATAATAAAATAATTTCACTTGTTTAACTACATCATAAAATTTTGAAGTATTATTATTAATTTTTTTCACATATAAAAAATTTAATATATAATTAGTTTATAAATTTGGTTTAAGTCAGATGTTTACACCATTTTCACCTTATGTGTAAACAATAGGTGTGTTAGTTTGAATATTGTTAAAAGGGTAACATTTAAGCAAATATACTATAATAATCCGGAAATATTAATACAAATTTAAAAAAATTATACATATAAAGCAAATAATTAATTATTTTTTGGGAAATGAATTAACATTTTGATCATAGAAATGATAGATGTATGTACCCATAATAAACATTTCCATTTTTAATGATCATTATACAAAGATAGTAATTAATATTTTTTCATTAAAAAATGATAATTATTCCCTTATTAATCTGATAATTAATAATATATTATTTTATATATCAATATTCTGATGAAAATTGATCCCATCTCTTTTAGGAGGCGTTAGTACATATATCCATGAACAAATTTAACACGATTTCAATCTTTGACATGGTATGAAGAAAATGTTATATTATTTTTATATAAACATTATTATGTCATTAATGACATAATTATTTCATTTATATCATATATATTAATTATTGTTACCCTTATTACCTTATCTTTAAAATATTAGTGAAAAACACTTGTCGTCGTGTTGAGAGGTAGTAATCTATCGTAATCATGATTGACATCACCATATCCCCTAGGGTATGGAATGAAAAAACTATCTATATGATATTATGAGTACATAGGTATAATTATGGAAATGATATCATATATATTATACATTAATAGTTTGTACATCAGTATTCCCAATCATAAGAGGTGGTGATTGAAAAATAAATAACATTGTTTTGTGAGGTGGTGGTTTTCTAGACACATGAACGGTTATTTCATTACCCATTTGACAGATATGTGTGACGGCGTAGGTCATTAAAATAATATAAATCCAACTAAAATTTTTTATAATATTTTTTTATTGTAATAATTGTATAAACATAACAGAAAGTTGTAGATTAAAAAAACCTCTTTGATGAACATCACACCTTCTTAAAGGATCTCCTTTTTTGTATTCATCAAATTCCCTCATTAGTATGCTTTTTGTAAAAATCAAATCTTGTTTGAGGATATGAATGATTTTTATATTTTACATTAAAAGGTCGTGGATGAACCAATTTGTTTTTAATGGTGGCAGTAGAGGTGGGATGGGGGTGGTATTTTATAAGTGGCGGAGATGACACATGTAGTATTTTCCAAAAAAAATCATGTTAATTGATCCAATGTTAATTCCTACCAAACGACACATGTAATGGAACAAAAATTAGAATTGATTGGATAAGGTCAACATATTTTGATATTATAGTGTTTTCCTATATTTCATAATCATTTTCACCATATGATTAATGTTTAACCACAAAGTAAATTACATTTTCATTTAATTATCATAATAAAATTTAACTGGATTCACTAATCACTGAAGTAAAAATATAATTTTTACTTATTAAAAATTATAAATTATTCTAATAAAAAATAATGATTTTATTTTACAAAATTTAATTCACAAAACTGGAAATGTTAAATTTATTATTAATCCCTTAAAAAAGAGATACAACGACTTTTTAAAGAAGTTTATTTTTTAAAAAAATGATTCCATATTAAATAAATGAATAAAAATTATAATTATATGAATATAAATAAATATAAAATTGTATATTTTTTATACATTTTATTTTTAAAAATACCCATTAAGTACAATATTAATATTTTTAAAAGGATGTAGATCGTGCAATTTAAAATAGTTTAAAAAACTATCATTTGACTCAAAAACCAATTTATATTAAAAACTAATATAAATTTATAAGAAATTAATTTAAATGATTAAATATAATATAGTTTACATGAAATCATATTAGTAATATATTGGATATTTTAATTTATATAGTTTATTTATAATAAATTACATTTTAAAAAACATAATGGCATATGAAATTATTCACTGAAAAATCAATATTTTCTGAAATATTAAAATTATTAACCCAATGTAAATTATCATGTTATTAATTCAAAAATAATGTTAATTCTAATTTTTTTTTGAAAACTATTAAAGCACAGTTTTAATGTAATTACACCATTAAAAACATGAGAAAACTTTCTTTTGTGAAAAAATATATAGTTTTAAGAGATGGATTGTATATCATTCCTAGAAAACACATAAGATCAATGTTAAACATTATATTGAATATATTATATTTAAATTACCATAATATAATCCAAGGTATGTTCTTTTTTAAAATTATTTTTATAAAACATTCATGTGTGCACTAAATTATATTTTTAGAAAAATTGTCCTTTTTTTATTTTGTAGATGGTTTAATTTTTATTTCTAATTAAATTTTCACAAAAAGATTAATTATATTGATATCTATAATAAATATTCATAAAATTCAGTTATTTAATTGAATATCTTGTGTTCCATTATTTATGTTACAGTTTTCATATATATCGTCGGTCATTTCAGTTCGGTGTTGCATATTAAATACACCATTAAACATAAAATCTGAGGTATGCATATACTGAAATTTAATATATGTGTTTCTTTTTCTTTACAATATCAATTATATTTTTCATTATTTAAAATCATAGGGTCTTACACTTTTAGTCCAAATTAACAATATTATATTATATATTTATAAAATAGCTATAAAACTGTTGGTATAAATAAGAATAATTTTATTTAATATATTTATAAAATATTTTATACAAAAGATACTTTTCTTTAAAAAACATGATAGTACTAAAAATTTCATTTTTCATCAGGAAAAATATTTATTTCCTTTCCAAAAAATAATATAATTAAATTATCAAAAATTTATAATAGTTCATATAAAATAATTGTATTATTTTTTAAATAATAATTTTCTAATTATCTGTTATTGTAATTTTGATTATTTTTTCTCAAATAATGAATTTTCAATTTTTACTTTAAAAAAATATTGAAAACTATAATATTGTTTCAATCGTACTGAAAGATTAAATTATTTAAAAATAATAGTATTAAAATTAGTTAATTTTTATTTTTCATAATAAAATTAAGATAGGTGTAATTCATTTTATGTCGAATTTTTGTATAAAATTTTTTAATACATGAAAAACAATTTTATTGAAAATTGAATTTCTTGTATTTTTGGGATTAATATTAATTAGAAATATTCAACTTCTATTAATTGAACAAAATAAATTAGTTTAAAATTTAGGAATCATAATTATAAAAAATTTCATTATGAGGGATCCTCCATTTTTTATGATTATTAATAGTGAAAACAATAAACAACACCAAGGTTAATGTTAAAACATGTTTATTGGGGGTTAAACAAAGGGATAAGGCTAAATTTCCCAATTAAACATGTATATATATTATTTTCCAGTCATATAATAAAATTATATTATACCAAATTATATTTTCTAGACACTTTGGAATATTTTTCAGGAGAATGACAGTATTATATTTTAATATTTTAAATCATTCCATGTTTTCCCTTTCCACCATATATAAAAGTACACCCATCCATTATCTTATTTACACCACATTGATCCATGAATATCAACCAAATCCTTCAAAAAATCTTCTTCATATATATAAACATGTTTTTTTTGTGATTTTATTCTTAAAAGTTATTTTTATCGATCCTTAATAAAAGATCTAAAGGAGTCCCACCAAAGCAGATCAA
Source organism: Viscum album (assembly GCA_963277665.1). Taxonomy (NCBI): domain Eukaryota; kingdom Viridiplantae; phylum Streptophyta; class Magnoliopsida; order Santalales; family Viscaceae; genus Viscum; species Viscum album. Next base: position 1,007,766,841 of record OY728159.1, read on the forward strand.
ACCACCATAATCAACCAAGAAAAATTTATTTCTAATTTTACATCGTACAAATTTAATTTAATTATCAACAAAATATATAAATTACATAAAATAAGTATACTTAAATTTTATTATTATTATTTGTCCACTAATATCCCCCCTATATTCTATCAAATGGTCATTGAATATATCCCCCGTGTGTAAGTGTTAACCACCACCACCACGATGCTTTATTATTTTAACCCTATAAAATGGGATGAAAAATGTTTATTTATAATTAATATAAAATATATATAAAATTAAAAAATTATAATGGAAAGGTGAATTGTATTTTATCCAACATTCATTCTATATATGGAAAATAACAAATTGTATTTCAACCGAACTATGGTCTACCATCTCCCTAGAGAGTGTAAATAATTTTCATTTATATACCATTTATTGATTTATATTATAATTTATATAATAATTATATATGATATTTATATGAGAATTAAAATTATTGAAATTATTAAACCATTATGAATGAAAAGGAACCCAAACTACTAAACCAAAATTATCATGAGAAATGAAAAAATTAACAATCATAAACATTGATTTTAATAAAAAATTAAAATTATTTTTTATGTGTTATAAGATGATCAAATTCAATATTACAATTGTTTAAATTTTTGGAATATATAGGAATAATATATTTTAATTTCTAAAATTAGAAGATAGATTACATTCTAAGAATGTCAATCTTGGGGTAATTGGTTTTAACATCACATTTATTATTGTGATACTCATGGAATATTATCCAATTATTTATTTTAAGGTTGTATGTACTGACTATGGATGTGGTTATTGATATGTATCAGGAAAATAATTTTGAAATACATATAAATAAAATGTTAACTCTTTCATGAGTTTTTTATTCAATGATTATCAATGTTTAAGAGATTTATGATAAAATTTATTGTTTATCATGATTGTAAATGATTATCCTTTTAATAATGAAATTTTATTTCCTATATCTCAAAAATAAATTGTATTTTTATTGATTTATTTTTCTAGAGATTACAAGATTCAATTTTATTCTCCCTTCGTCAATATCTATTGAGAGAGAAATAACATTTTAAGTAAAACTAACATTATTTCAATATTACGTTTAAAATGTTTTTTATCCATATCCTATTTTTAAAAAATGTTTTCAAATTTATTTTCACTAATATGACATGATTATTTCATGTTCATTTTACGTATTTTTTTTTAATTTTTAATAAATTGGTTAAATATAAATGTTTTTCAGTTTCCAAACGATGTAGTTTTGAATTTTTTGTTGAAGTTCGAATGATTAATTATTTTAACATAGAAAATATAAATGATATATACCACTATAATGACCTATAGATCCCTAGAATACTCATTTATATCAATCATAGGTTATTTTCAAAGTCTCCTTTTTAGTGGATATTTAGAATAAAATTTATTTTAATGATGATATATTATGATGAAAATGTTACTTTTCCTAATTAAATATTATATATATATTTTTATTATATTTTCATATATTATTACATAATTTGATTCTACATATATATAAATTGGGATTTGATCCAATTATACCAACCACATGAATTCTTTTAATATTTTATTATCATTATTTATGGTCGATCCTATAATATTCTTTTATCCCATTAGTTAATTATTTTATGATGAAATGTTTATGTAACCTTTATTTATTCCATTGGATATTATATGATATAATGATAAAATGTATGTAAATATTTTTCTATTCAATGAATTATGATTTATTGAATTTTTTATGATCTTTTGGCACACATATGTTAGATTTTTATAAACTAATTGGTCCTCTTGGAATTATATAGACCAATAATTTATTGTGAATTGATGGATATCTCATGAGATAATAAAAACAAAAATTGGGTGTTATCTAATTTTTTATGTGATTGTGAAAACTTTGTTAGTCTTTGAAGTAAAGATTGATAAAGAATATGATTTTTGGGGGAGTAAGTAAAATATTGGTTTTTTTGGTAGTCATCCTTGACGATATGGATATAATTTTCATTACGTTGGGGTATTCCAAAAAAAATTTATATAAAAATATTATGCTCCCAACGATCATTTTCGATGATAACATTTATTTTATAGTCTTTATAAATTTCAATAATTATTCTATGAATCGTGATTATGATATAAGATATATGATGTATGGTATTCAAATATATTTTAATGTTATCATACATTAATTTTGATGTTATTATTATGTGATCATTGAAATTTGTATTATTTACCAATAGTTTACATCATTGCACTCCTATTATTATGTTTCCATTTCATAATATATGAATAGTTGGATTAAATAGGATATTTCTACAAATGATTATTGTAATTCATATCATAGTAGGATATGATATAGATATCTTATGAACAAGTTGTTTTTGAATCCATGTTTGCAAACACACATGAACTATGTGACACTTCTAAGGATTTTAATGTTATGTATTGACTATTCATCAAATAAATTGTGGTATTGGTGTATATCATATATCAGTCACTATAAATGTTTCACTCTATGATCGTTGGTTATAATGAATGGATAAACCTTGAAGGATCCATGTTAATGATAAATTTAATGGAAAATTTAATGATTTTCCACCCAAGAAACCAAAATATATTTCAGTTGGAATGGATAATCATATTGTTTTAATTATGATAAATTATTATTATATTAACAACACTATGAATAAAAATTATAAATGTATGTAAGAAAAATTATTTTAATTTCCTTGTGAGTCAATAGTCTCAAAATTTTTGTTGTTCTGTTGATCGAGTATTTGATGATCGATGGGTAATTTCTAATTAAAAGAGTTTGTTATATTCCCTTTTCTGGAACATGAAATGGTTATTTTAGTATCTTAATATTTTTATGTCCTACCATATCAATTATGTATTATAATTATGAAACAATGGTAATAGAAATAAATTGAATCCATTGAGTGGAATTAGTTTATGAGATTATTTTTCAATATGTACATTTCTATATATCCTCATACCAAAAATAATACATAAATCATTAAACCAAAGAATATCGAAGATAAATCCATTAAAATGTATGAAGAATATTTTAATATAATTTTGAGGCAGGGTTATGGTATTATCAATCAACATGAATGTAATATTGATCAATTTTTTAATTTACACAAAATCATATAATGATGTTATCCATAAGATTCATTTGCACCTATGAATTAATAACTTAGAGCTATCTTAAGGATTAAAAAAATAACTACCTAAAATCTCATGTTTTTAATAAAAAAATAAAAATGGAATTCATGTGAAAATATATAAATCTATGATAGAAGACTAAAAGTTATCCATTAATATTAAATGTAGAAGGAAATATAGAAACATTGTTCATAGGGGACAATTTAATGTTTTCTGTGCATAAATGATATTCATAAAGAAATTAATTGTTTTAGTTATGTGAAAAATATGTTAGATCATTATGTAAAAAGATGACTAAAAAATTGAACTACCAACACTCTAGTTTTTAATATAAATGTGGTTTGGGCATTTCTCTAACCAGTGATAAGAACTCTGAGATAATGATGATGATTATTATCAAAAAATAACATCATAGAAGTAAAAATGAGAAATATCATGATATCTATATTACATATTATATGTCTATAATGTCACGGGGAAAGGAAAACATTCCAACTACTCTATATCTACAAATTTCATATTTTATTGTTGGGCTAATAACAATTTTTATGTCATATACAATAGAAAAGGTATCATAAGTGAAACTCAATGATTAAATATTGATTTTTTTGTAAAAAAATGTAATGGATAGATGATCAAGTCATATTTATATTATTCTTATCTAATTGAATTTTCTGGGAATTTTTATCTTGAAAATAGTTTAACTTCCTTTGGGATGAATTATTTATGTTCTTTAGAAGAGATATTCATTCATCACTTAATCCACATAATGATTTTTTAGGGGTGGGGTGTCATTTGTTATTCTAATTCAACCATTGTTCATATTTATGTGAAAATATAAATATGATCTTCCATGAAAAATTATTTTCATTATATGGGTCTTGACTCTTATTAGAAAGGGTTGGTTATCACAAACGGTTTTTAAGACAGTCAACATCATTGATATGAATTTATTTTTGTTGTTTTAAATATACTTTTTAGAAGATTATCCAAGTCTTCCACAATATTTTGTTGTCTCATTTTAAATAGAATTAAAATATCCAGATATAATTTTTTAAAGGACACTATATAGATTTCTCATATTTAGATAAAATAATTGAATAATGGACACATGTAAAATCATTATAGGGGATTAATTCATCCATGTGCATCAATATGGTTCTAACCTTTTCATATTATTAAGAAGATGGATATATAAATCAGACTCTTTCATGATTATCCAGAATATACTAATATCATAATCAATAATATGTATATTATTTCACATATTTTTGACTTCTTTTATCAACTATATAGAGATCAATACATTTCAAATATTGAACAATATTCTAGAAATTATTTATTAATGAAAAAATGAGGATATACCAATAGTATTATTCATTAAAATGTATATTAATTATAAATTTAATTGGATGAAATTTTTTCATACAAAACCCCCTATATCATCAAGTATTTAATTAATGTATACAGTAAATATTTTGTATATCAGTAAGTGTAAGTATTTATAGATGATATTTTTAAATATTAATTTTGATAGGATGTGAATTTTGACCTCATGAGGATTATTCTTAATAACCTATGGATGTAGAAGTTATAAGAATATTTTTTAAATTTTCAATTCTGGATTTAAAATATATCATTTTTAGTTCAGATAATTTCATGTGAGTGTATATCAATAGATCCATCAATGAAATAAATTATTAAATGTTTTCCTAGAAAAAATATATTAATAATATCCGTAGTTTACATGGATTAGATGGGTATTAACATTTTATTGTAGAGAATATGTAATCATAATATAATCCAATCAGGATGTTATCATTCATGGGCGACTTTTTCCTTTGGACTGATACATGTGAATAAAATTTTATGTAACAAAATATAAGGAAATCTAGTAAAAGAATTACTATATTACCCAATAATAGAGAAGAGTTTTTTAGATATATTGATCCACCGCTGATGGGACAAGGAAAAATCTTCATGATGAATTATTTATTTATTGATTATGCCTCATGAAAATTTTGGTTCATGAGAAAAATTACCCCACTCCTGATTTGGAGTTAACTATGGTAATATATCCATTATAAATATGAAGTATTTTGAAATAAATATAATGGTGTACTATATATTAACATAATTAATTATTTAACTATTTATTCATTCATAAAGATATTAACAGGTTATATAAAATATTGTTAGATTTGATTGAATATTATGACAGATCAATATATTACAACATAGAGAAAGAGAACTTGGTTGTAGATTCATTGAGTCAAAATGATTTTTATAGATTTTATATGATGAGTATAGAATAACAATTAAAATTTGTGGATCTACAATAGATAGATCTATAAATTTCAGAGGTATCTTTTGAATCTTATATTACTCAAATGAATGTTTCAATATCAATAATGGTAATCATTAAAGAGTTAAAAATTAATATATAAGGTTGAAATATAAGGTTAAAAATATCCCTATGTTTGACCATGATTCAAATGTATTGATAGGTTTTGGGAACCCTGTTTGTATCCATTAAATTTAAAACATGAAGTGGTGTTTATTATCTTTTTCTCAGATTTCATCATTCATTATTTATCCAACAAGTATGAAGATGGTTGGATATCTAAAAGAGTATTTTCTAAGCGGTATGATTATGAAAGATATTACAGAATATTTGTTTCGATGGATTCTGTGTAATAAATTTGGGATATATAAATACAATTCTTAGTTATTATAAAACAAATACCAATACCAACATAAAAACGGTATAAAAAACCTTATATATTGTCATCAAACTCCCCAAAATATATAAGTTCTATAATGTTATTTTTTGTTATAGTTAATTTCTTTATAAATTTGTCACAGTTCAATTATATTTTAGAATATTTATAACTTTACCATATTTCGAGGATATACATTTTATAGGTGGATATGTTTCATCGATTACCAAATATTGTTAAATCATATTGGTATATGAGGTTTACTTCGAGTTTTCAGTTATCTGTTTAGTAGGATCTGGATTCATATTTTAGGTTCATTAATTAATATCATCTTAAGAATTATATCCATTTTAAGATAACCATGAAATCCTGTGATGGTAGGATATTATTGTGTTTAGTGGCTTTCAATGGTTTATGAGATTAAAACCTTTATTTGGTTGACTTTTCTTTTAACAATAGCTTTTAAAAAAAAATGACGTCTCCTTATAAATCCCTATATAAGACGATGATGAGAATTGTAACCTATATAGATGATCTTAGGGAAGTATTGTTATTGGAACCTTATGTAGTTGAGAAAATGGAAGATATAGTTAGATCCATTCAGTAGCATATTATGATAACTTAGCGTAAACATAAATTTTATGCTGACAATCATCAGAAAATATAATAATTGATGATTGTGAGAAGATATTATTTTTAATTTCACTATAGATGATTTTTTTATATACATTATTAATGTAATTTTGATCCCAAGTTAATTTTAACCTCTCATAATTCACAATAAACTATGGATGGTTAATTATCAGTTGGTACATCAATATTACCTCTCTAAAGTTAACAACATCATCCATGAATCTCCCAGAAGGAAGTGAAAATATGATCCTTTACATGTACCAATCATTGATTTCATACTAGTGTATAATCATAATTAAAATTAATAACAACCAATAAAAATATTCAATTAAAAAATAATACTCATGGTTAAATTTATCTGGAGTAATCATAAATCAAAAAAATCAACATGGGAACCAAATGATGAAAAGACCTTGACCATTTTATCATAGAGTCGATTACATATATTAAATCATTGGTATATATTTAAGACATATATCTCATGGTATTTATTTTTTTAGTGATTTTTGGAACTATATTACATACATTAAAATTATATTACTACCTGAATGGAAATCCAACATAGAAACAACATTATAAAAAAACCAAAACATAATGATTAACCATTAACGTCATTAATAATATTTATCATCACATCCTAGGTAAAAACAGTAAATAATAAATGGATGCTCTCAGATGATTAGTTAGTTTATGTAAAATAGTGGTGGAAAATATAATCTCTAAGGCATGGTGAGTGACTAAATTACATTCCATTAGAACATAACAGTTAGAATAATATTAAAGCAGAAACGATTAATAAATAATTCCATATAAATAATCACATGACAGTGAAGCATAAAAATGGATAATGATATTTTAAAATATTAACATGGATAATAAATTAATAATATTATAACGAGGTAATTCATAATTAGGGATTTAATATACATACCATTAAGGCTATGATATAGTAATCTATTTTTGTAAATTCTTTATTAAATGAATCGAATAAGTGTGTACTGACTAGGAAAAAACCATATCTAGTTTTTTCCAGGAGTCCTAAAAATGCATAGAAGGGATATAGTGGGACCCAATTATAACATACCATGTTCAATGTACTCTTCATATGAATGGGGTTAAACAAAAATATAATATAAATATGAAATGTAAATAACATTCCCTAATCTATATCATTATAACACATCTATTGTCAAAATGATAATAAACCATTTAATAAAATATGGTATTTCATAATCATAATATATCAATAAAAATTTAATATTATACTGAATAGTGTTTTTAAAAAATATAAAAACACTCATATAAAATCATTTTTAAATTCATGAAAAAATTCCATTTTTTACATTGCAAATGTGTGTTCTTTTTATTTTTTAAACTTTTCTTGATTGTTTATATAAAATTAGAAATAAAAATTTAGTCATAAAATTAAAATTTAACAATTTTACAAAAATAATTGTGTATTAAAATAGATTACATATGGTTCTAAAACATTGGTATGAAATCCAGTTGTTTTCTTTTATCAGGCTTGTATATCAGGAAGAACTGAGATGGGAACCTTGTAAGACATTTATTTCTTAAAAAAAATTAAATAATATAAAAAAGGATTTTTGAAATTATACAATTATTTTAGAATATTTATATAAAATAATTATTAATTAAATTGGTGTATAGTGGGAGAAAGCATAACTAGATTGAAAATTGCGGTTCGGGAAGAAACACTGAATTTATACATCAATGTGTTCCTTACATGACCATAATGTCCTTGAATAGAAAAATAAATCCATTAATTAATGAAATCAAAAACATTATACATTAATTTTATTATTTATAGTTTTATTCTCTACATTTATGACCTTTTTGAAGAATTATTTTTTTTAAATTCATCCTTCGAGAGAGTTCATTTTCTCTATTCTCATTATCAATTCGCATGTTTATAAGTACTAAAGTTCATATAAAATAGATGTAATTATAAAAAATTCTAATAATATGTTATTAATGAGCATACATATGTTTAATCGTTATGTTATATTTTTTCCCTTATATAATGCTGAATTATTCAAGTACATGTTAATGATAATCATTAAGATTAATTATAGTGGGTTTAGATCACAACAAACTCATATTGCATTATTATTTAGTAATATGACAATTTGTTACATAAACACATTAAAAGTGTTGTAATATACATATTGAATAACAATTCAACCATTATATTTTTATATATTTCCATGAAAATGGTGATGGAATTTATAACATTCCATCTTTTAACGGGATGAGACAACTACTCACAAATGGCGATTCAATTTTTAGAAGAAATGCTAGGGAAGTAGGGGAATGATGATTTGTTATCACATTTGTATAATAAATTAATTTATATTTATTATTATGGTGTTATCATACAATTTGAATGATGGATACTGGGGAAACAATAATAAAAGTTAAACAACTTGAAAATAAATTAAATGAAAAAGAACGAGGGTTTACCTCTTTATATTATCCTCCGTGAGAACCTCATTAGGGAAATCATTTCAGTCAATGGATTAGAGAAATATATCCTGAAAATAGGGGAGGTTCATAGTAGAGTATTGGCCAAAATATTTTAAAGGCACAATACAAGGAAGGAGTGGGGATATTTGGTGGTGAGGGGTGGTATTTATAGTAGAAGAGGGGTATGTTTTGTGAATATTTTATTAATTTATATATTATTTTGACTCGAGAATATGAATCTATTGGAAATTATCCCAAATTATATTTAAAAAATGATTTATTTTTCTTTATTATGGGCATACATCATCCATAAATCACATAGACTCCGTAATTCATGTATTTAGCATGTATCATATATTATCTTATTTTATAATTAAATAATAATATATGTCTATTAGAAGAATTCAAAAAATACAACCTACTCATTTTTGTAATGTTTATAATTTAAAAGTTAAATAAAAATTATCAAAACAAATTATCATATATTAAAATTTTATTTTTTAATTAAAATAATCATTTTCCTGAAAAACAATGTTTTTAAATATATTAATGATTTTATAACACATTGAAAATTTATATATGTTCACATAAAATTTAAATAACATCATAAGAAAAAAATATTAAATTAAAAATACATTTTATTAAAATAAATATTCTATTTTATTTTTAATAAATTATAAAGCTGCAATATAAAATTTATGACATACAAAAATACAAAATACATTATTGAGAAATTTTCAAATATTAATTTAGTTATACTATGATATAATTATTTCATATATTCATTTAAAATATTCCTATTTTTAATTTATACATTCATGTATGATTTTACTAATCATTTGGTCGATTTACTATTAATTTGGGTCATATAACTATTCCTAAGGGAAAGATACTATTGCATTGATATATGTTCACTAACATCAAGAAATTCCTCTTATACCATTTATTCCTAATTTAAAATGTTGTTATTATGTTGTCAATGTGATTTTATGTGATGTATACTATATGAATTAATTATAAGAAGAAAATTTCAATGATAGAATTCTGGTTCGTTATATTTTCCCCTCTTTCAAATAATGGCATCCTTGTAATTTGAATTTTTTCTTAATAATTATGGGGTTGTACTTGAAAATTAAATTTTTGGAAATCCCACATAATAAATAATGTTTTTTAAATATAATCTTAATAAATTCCAAAAATAAATGTAGAGTTAAATAAAAAACTAACATTTTTTGTAAGAAATATATATTGGAAATTTATTACATGGACATGGAAAAGAAATATAATTATCAATTTCTACTAAAGACTTAAATAGCACATGGTCATTAGAAATATTTCCATCGTAAAACTATAAATAAGGTCTTCAGTTTAAATACCATTGATTTCTCATAAAGATAATAAAACAACATTTTTTTCATAAAATAATTTTCCTACAGTTGAGGGATTATTTTTACTGTTAAGATTATTAATTTATAAATTAAAAAAACATTATTCTTTTCCATTTCATAATATCATCCCTTTTTTTCTTAGATCTATTTTCACATCATCCCTTACACCTGGAAAATAATGTTGATGATGAAATTATTCATTCTTGAAAAAATTTTAATGGATCATATGGTCCGTAATTAATTCATAAAACCATTAAATTCATAGTTAAATTAAAAAGGTTAGTATGTGTTATCAAGGAACAATAATTTCAAAATTTTAACTCTGTCCATTCCATAGGTAGTTATTCTGAATACTAGTCTGAAGCATGTCATTCGACACTCAATGAACAAAAAATTTGAAGGATTATCCCTAAATTGTTAATATTAACGTATCAAAATATTCCCCAAAATATATAGCTCTTATTGTATCATACCAAAAATATAAAAACCATAATTCCCTTAAATTCTTATTGATAACATTCATGATCCAAAATTCAATTCAAATATGTTTTGTGTTGGAGTAATTATATATCTCTTGATACTTATAACCATAATATTATTACAAAATCCATGAATATATAAACAAAAATACACTACTTATTCTACATCTAATATTTTAAATGAATAAGTTTGACCTTGCCCCATTCGATTCTTCTGAGAACTATACCGATTATGTAATGGAAATTGGTTAGAGTACTTATCCATATAATTATAGTTGATTCATTCATCATTATAAAAATTTTGGTTTTTATACAATCCTCAAAATTGTGTCTTTTTTCTCCACACATAAAGGAAACTCATTTTCCAATTATGAATCTTTTGGGTGTCACCATTCACATTTATCACATGTAGAAAAATAATTCATTACATTCTTTCCATTATCCATAAATTTATCTCCCATCCTATACAACTATTTATTGCTTTTAAATTAAAATGATTTGTAGAATTAAATTTTTAATATGGTATGACATGGTATGATATGTTTATATGATGAGAAATTTTGAAGGACCAATTCCTTTTAAGGGATTGGTTTAACCCATAAATGAATCTATAAATATTTCTCCTTGCACTGAGTAAGAAATAATAATATTTCATTTCTAAACTTTTAATGTTTTTTTCTACGTAGAAACATTATTATATTATTTTTTACTCAGATTATTGAATTTTCTCACAATATCCACTATTTTTACTTGAAGGAAATATTTTTCTATGAAATTTATTTATAATCATTTCTTTACATATTTTTATTTCATCTTTCACATTCATGTTTTAAATGAATTACCACCATTGATAATCATATCTTGATAGGTTATGAACAACCATGATAAAATTCCTTATTTCATTAAATATAAATCTATAAAATAAATTTTCTAGGGATCTTTTCCACTAATCATCTTAAAATGGGTTTTTAGTCCCAATTAGGGATAAAGGTTGTGGTATAATGAAGTAGTATAACATTGTTTTTACTTGTTGTAGATCAAGATGCTCTATAAGGGTATGGTTTTTGTTTATAACCTAAGAAAAATATACCAATATAGTTACATGTTTCTCAACTCCATTTGCATCACTTGATACAATTTCAATATCTTGCATACTTGGGAAATCTCTACATGGGATACACATGTTGATAATTTTTACATTCTATCCAAGATTCACTATTTTTAAATAATTGGATACACTAAATTATATTATGAATCATAATTAATAACATTGAATTACAAAATATCTTAACATAAAATTAAATTCTTATTCCTGGATAATCTCATAATCATAAAAAATATTTCATTAGGGTGATTTTAAATATAATATAATTCATGATGGCCTGTAAATAAAATTTCAATTATTCTTTGAATGTAAATTTTTAATGAAAAAAAGTGTGTAGTAAGTATTTTTTTTCTGTAATAGGTTACCTCGATTAAGGCTAATGATACAATATTAGAATTTTTATCAAAAGTTACATCTATCCCAAAAACTACACATAGAGTTTTCAGAATGGGATATATTTTTATGAATACCCACACAGTATCTACCTTACCAAAATTATTGGATGTTATTATATATTTATACTCAATGTCTATCATAGTACTTTTTTCCCCAATCTATGTTTTATAAATTATTGTTATATGTTTCCAATATAAATTCTATTTTACAAAGATTAAGGACCCCAACCCCAATATCATGAAGCTTATTTTGTATATGGATTCATTTGAATATATACTAGACATGAATCCCACGGTATAAATTAGTTAAGAATTTTTTTAATACAAATTATGTACATGAAATTTATATTACAAATTTAATTGAATGAGAAAATTAAACCGCCATTGGTAACACCAAAGACTACTAGATTAACCCTATAAGTTAATAATATTAATCTTCACATCCTAGAGAAAAGCATAAGTACCATGTGATCTCAGATTCCTAGTTAAGGTTATTTAATATAGTGGAATCTAATGTGAACCATGAGTGATGGTTAATTTCAAAAGTAAGATTCCATTAAAATATATTTATTTTTCTAATATGAATAGAATAAAATTAATATAAATAATTCCATATAAAAAATCACATGATAATTATCTTAACCATGGATATTATACCAGTCACATATTCACATGGTTAATAATTTTAAAATCATATAATGAGGCAATGCATAATGAAGGAAAAAATAAACATAAAATTAGTGCCTCAAGCCAAGAATCTATTATTATCAAGGATTCGTTCCAATAATATAATAAATGGGTAAGTCCTCAACCAAAACCGTATATAGTTTTTCTTATAAACTGTACTAATTCATCGAGGTGCTATAACAGGCCCCGCTGATGACATACTAGGTCCAGTGCACTACTCGTAAGAATGCGGTGAAAAAATAACCAATATATATATTTATATATATTGTAAATAACATTCCCAATTTGTAAATGTAATCAATAAATAATATGAGTTGTTTAGTGAATTGTATTTGGATTGCACATCCATTGTCAAACTGATCATAAACCATTTAATAAAATATGGTAGATGATAATCATAACAGTTCAATATCAATATAGAATATGATTCAATCGTGATGTTGAATATGATGGAAATACTATAATATATTCATTGACGGATTGTTGAGTGAAATACCCTATTTAATTTTCAAATTATAGTTAATTTTGGAAATTCATTATTATTTTTCATTTTTTATTGATTAAAAAAATTAAATATATATTGTTTCAGGAAAAAATTAGTGATTTAATAAAAATAATGTTGTCTTAAAAAATATTAAAGTTTACACTTGAATGTGGGTAATAATTTGAGATGTGTTCTGTAATTATGATTGTGTGTGAGGACGAATTGAGAATGAGAATTTATAAAAGAATTATATCTTATAAATGAAAGAAGAAATGATCTGGGAACATTAGTTTGGATTGTATAAATATAAATTAGAATTATTAGAATAAATTAATGAATAATTTAATTGTCTTAAAATGGAATAAAGAATAACATGAATTAAAATATAAGTTCGGTAATAAAATTATACCTTTTGACTAAATGTGGTTTTCACAAGATCATAATTTATGGGATATTTAATTGAACCACATTAAATAATAAATTTAATACCATTAATACATTAATTTTTTCATTATAGGTTTATTATATTCATTTATGTCCATATTGATAAATTATAGAGTTTAATTTCATTGTTTATGATAATTAGTTTTCTTGGTTTTCCTGATTTGTTTGTTTGTTTATAAATAATGAATTTATTGTAAAATGTATATAATTATTCATAATTGGAAATAAATTTTATTATTGAATATATAAGAGTTTAATTGTCCTTATATACTATTTTTTCAAGATTAAAGGATGAATCATTATAAAACTTGTTAATGATAATCATTCAGATTGGTTTTAGTGGTTATATATCTCAAAAAAAAACATTTTCCTTTATCATTAAGTGTTATATAAATATTTTAAATATAAAAAATAAAAAGAGTTATAATAAAAAATTTAAAATATATTTCATCCATTAAAATTGTTTCATGAACAACCATAATGATCTGGATAGAAAATGAAAACTTGTCATCCTTGAAGGCTATAAAACAAAACATCTAAGAAGGCATATACATTTTTAGAATAAAAGGGAGAGGGGAAGGAGATTGATTATAAATTATTCCTATATAAAAATAATATTATATTATATTAATTTTATTATAGTTATTATAATATTTTTTTGAGGGTAGGTGAGGAGATAATAAAAAATTTAAATAACTAGAAATAAAATTTAAAAGAAAAATAAATTTGTTTTTACCTCTTGATTTTATCATATTTTAGAACCTCTATAGGGAAATGGTTTTTGGAATTTTAATGAGACAATTGGATCCTAGATATATGGAGGGATTTGGAATAGTATTGGGTATACATTTAATAATCCTCAAAGCTTAGAAGCTACAAGGAGAAATGGTGGTGGGGTTTGTATTTATTGTGGATAAGAGGGGGTTTTTAATATTTTACTTATTTGTTCATTATTTTGACCCAATAATATGAATAAATTTTTATTTATCAATAAAAATAATGAAATAATGAATGATATTTTGATACTATTGGATTACATCATCCATACGTCACTTATTATTCAATTATTCATGTATTTAGCATTCATCATAAATTATTGTATTTTACTATTAACCAAAAATTTATTTATTTTCTAAAAATCACAAAATAATAACCCTAACAATTTTAGAAATTTAGAATACTAAAATGACTTCTATTTTATGAAAATTATTCATCAAATATTAGAAATTTAATTTTTAATTAAAATTATCATTCACTGGGAAAATATAGATTTTAAATTTATAACTGGTTTTATGACACATTAAATAATTAAATAATTTCTCAAAGAACATTATTGAAATAATAAGATAAAATTTATTACCTTATCAAAAAAAAATTTAAAATCAATTTTCTTTTAAACCATTTTATTATTTATAAAATAACAATTAAATGTTGTTTACATGGAAAAATACCAACACTTTGTTAATAATTTCTAGAATATTAATTTACTTATACTACTATATAATTATATCATAGATTCGTTTGTAGGTTGCCTAAATTTTCTTTAAACATTAATTGGTGAGGTTTTTTTTAAGTTGGCTAGTTTACTATTCATATGGTCAGATCACTAATCCTAATAGAATGTTACAATTTCATTGGTACAAGTTAGTTTACTTCTACAAATCCATCTTATTTCATTCATTTTTCATTATTAATATCATTATTGATATATCTAATTGGTTTTTTGTGATATATACTATATAAAATATCTATATGTATATAAATTTCATTGATATAATTCCGGGACTTAAAAAAGGTATGTGTTGATAAAAAGATATCCTAATTTTTATATCATAGTTGTTTAAATTTGGGGTAGAAACTCATTTAGTTGTGGGGGAACAAATTATAACTCTAAGATATTATAATATATTTTTTAATAAATTTATTTTCTAAGATAGATTTTGAGACATGAAAACCATAATTTTAAATAAAAAATTGTATACTACTATAACATCGTCATTTAATTTATATTATGAATATGAAATTTATCATTTTAAAATTATATACAAAAAAATATAGATTAAGAAATTATATTATTGTATAAAAATTATATTATTAAAAAATATTTAAAAATTTGATAAATTTTAAGAGAAAATAATATAATTATTTTTTTTACTCAATTGAAAATTTTATTTGAAAAATAAGTATAATATTTGAGATAATAATTTCAATATTATAAAAGATTAATAATTATTAATTTTTTATAAATATTTACATATTAATTATTAGTTAATAATATATATTTTTATTCAAAAATAGAATATCATTTCGACAATTTATAATGTTATTTCTTCAATGAAATTGTCCTAAATTTAAAATTTTTTAATTTATATTTTAGATAAAATAATTTTAAAAACTGCAAATAATTATATATTAGATTTTGGTATTATAAAAATTTTATATATATGGAAAAAAAATTAATCGAAATATGAATTTCATCACGATTATGTGTTTAAATATTGAATCCTTCTTTTAAAAATCAATTATTTTAAATTAACAAAATTCATTTCATATTTGAAAAAAATCTAACAATTTAATGAGGCCACCTTCATTTTTTATCATAATGATTAGTAAATGATGAAAATAAATAACCACATTAAATGTTAATATGAGTACATGATGGTTTTAACCAAGAGATAATGGTAAATTTTCATATTAAATCTTACTAAATAACATTTTATATACTTTTTTACCAATATAATACCTTGAATTAAAATATATCTCCATTTGAATCTTTTCATATATTATGTATTTATTATATTTTATTCAATTAATAAATTCCAATTGTTTCCTCTCTCCAACTTTAAAAAAATGAACATGTCATATATTTTATTTTTATGAAATGAATTACTATATCTCATTTAATAACATCTTAATGATCATATAAAATTCTTATGAAAAATATATTGTTTCAAGTTATCATAAATAACTTTCCAATGGTCCATAAAAATTATCTAATAGAGGCTAACTAGTCGATATGCCATCATCTTATGCAACATATTTCAATTTCATTCTACTTTTACATTCTCTAAATTTTATGTATTGTTAATAAAATTATATATGTAATATCCTAAACGTAAATAAATTTTATTTTTATTATAATACAAACAATATGAACCATCAATTTTTTTATATGTGATGTAAAAGATTCATTCTTGCATACTTGTGGACTACCTCATCAATGAAGGGGTGTGATACATTTTTTTACTCCTCTTAACTTGGGTGGCTATAATGGAATTTGCGATAAATATATAATATAGATAATATATGATAATGTTTTTAAAAATTTAATTATTTCTTTCCATTCTATAATTTCATCTTCTATAAAATTAAAAACAACATTCACCCATGTGTATGGCCTACCATCTCAATGAATGGAACAATTCCAATTTCCTTATCAACTTATTTGGGATGAATTTAAATATTTATAGTAAATATATTTTATTTTTTATAACTATAAAAAATATTGAAATTATTTAACCATAATAAATATTAATTTATGGGTGATAAAAATATGAAATTCTCATGAAATATGAGATAATAATCATGTTAAAATGATGAATTTAATAAGATATTTTTAATAAATGGATACTAAAATGTCATAAGTTGATCATATAATATATTATAATAATGAAAATATTTATATTATATATTATATGATTTTTTTATTAATCATTCATGATTCTATATTGTATTCAAATAATGTCAACCATGAGGTATGGTACTTTCGTTTAACTAGTATATATGTGTGACACATACCATTATCACCACATATATCTATTATGTGTGTCATATACAACCAAAAAATTTAAATTATTATTATTCTCATAAAAATTATTTCGATATACATATACTTATATTTTAATCCCTTCCAGAAGGTTTCTATTTCAATGTTACCATGTGGTATGACATTTATGTAACAATCTCATTGTTTTTTCTTATTTTTATGATCATGTTTTAGATGATGAAATTTAATGAAATATACCTAATAAATACCATAAAAATTATTTTACACTTGATATTGCATGGGATAAATTTTTTTCCATCCATATTCATATCTTTAAGAACTTATTAGAAAAAAATAATTTTTGAAAGAAAATTGAGTTTATTTCACTCTTCTAGAAAAACTATTTTTTTCTTCCACAACCGTGTTTTATAAATTGTTTTCAATATTTTACTACTAATATAAGATGATTTTTATGTAATTTTTACACATCATTCACTTTGAAAAATGGTTTTAACATATTCACATTTTTATTTTATGAATGTGATAATTTTTACATTATACAAATAAATTTAAAAACAATCATTGTTGAAACATAAACGTCATGAATTTATTTTTAAAAAATTAATAGTGCATAGCTATTTTATGATTCCATTATAAGTTTCATGTTTTATATTATTTAAATATAATATTATTAAAATTAGTGATTTTTTTTATTATAATTATGTAACATACAAATTAATAGGGTTTTTTCGTTATGAAATTGTCACAACCCACTCCCTCTAATGATACCAACCCTGGGTTGGTAATGATGAAAGGGAGATAATGACCCCCCGAGTCCTGCCTCTAATAGGCCTGGGTGTGGCGAAATGCAGTAAGGGTACAAAGACAAATAAAATTGGAAGGAATTACACCTTTTTTATAATGAAACAAGATTGAGAGATAGGCTGTATCATCCTGAACACCACTAGGAAATATTATCAAAATATATCTAAACTGTCTCTCAATTCTTTTATAAATAGAAAACGATACAAATAATAGATTAGAAATGAAAAAAAATTCGAAATTTAAGGTATAGACATAGTAAAAACTCCAATGATCCAAACTAGAAATTCCCCCAGGGTCCACAAATTCCTCCTAGAATCCTGAAAAATATTTTACATATTTTTGGTGAGAATATGTGTATACACAGTTGGTAAACCAAGGTCCCTATAGCATAAGCCAAAGAAGTATACTAATGCCCCTTTGAGTAGACAACAGAACCCCAAATCACTTAACACTGTATACTGTCCATCCAAACCTCACCATGGAACAATCAATAAGTAACATAATTCAAGAAATGTAATATAATAATAACATTGATATTTGGGTACCCCGCAACACTTCACACTGGTTAACTGGTCATCTCCAATGAAAAATGTCTTGGAGATACCACTCTTCAACAAGTCCCACAACCACAACCTACCTTCACACAACTAGTCCACAAACCAGAAAACATCCCACCTGTAGACACCTAGGAAATAGCCAAAACCCATACTAACCATAGACACATGGGACACAACGATAACCTTATTCTACCAAAAAAACATGGCCCTCATCCTAAGGGAACCTACGATTACAAAAACTTTTCAACCTACACAAATAGTTATGGACTACTATATAATTGGTAATAAACCTCAATCCATTATGACCTTACACGATACACTCCAGTGGTAACAAAACTCAAACCATTGCAACTTTGAAGAGGGAGATGAGAACATCATATAACCAACATTTCATCAACCCACTAAGATGTTGGGAAAGATATCCTCCCCCATTTCAATGTGGATGTTTGGAACATGGTACTCAACAAAGGTGGGGTGAGAATACAAAATCATAAAGAACAACATGTTTATATATATATTTATTTAACCATTCATCCCAAAATAGTGTATTACTAACAATATCCATCCCACAAAAAACATCCCTTGTTACAACCCCTAAATGCAGAAGACAGGGCATTCACAAAATCCATTTCTCATTCAATTCCAGCTTGTTTATGCATCATCACTAACAGGTGAATGAATACAACCCATATCAATGTATGTATCTGATAAATCCATTTGTATTCATTAAGACAAAATATAAATTTTATTAATACATGGGTAGATATAATTGAATTAACTTGATAGAATACTCACATCACAATACAAGAAAAAATCCCCCAAGCCTCATTGCACTGTCAATCAACATGTATATTCATAACAAATTTTACATGTGTGGAATATTTACATATTAAAAACACATTAGTTAATCAAATTTTATCATGTTTTCATTCATTCATTATATATTCACATTCCATATTACATTTCTAAAAAATATATTTTCATGATTATTCTTCAGAAAAGGCTATCCAATTTTACTTCCAATCATTCTGTGATAATATATTTAATTTATAGAATTTAATAACCTGAACATACAATGAATTATCACACACAAACCCATTATTTACCTTCCAATAATTCCACATCACCCGAAAATCACAACCATATCCCCTTTTTACAGCCTTTCATCACATCTATTCCATAAAAATAAATATCACCACTATATTATCTTATGAACCATCACAATAATTGCAACACAACCACATAAAACATTCAATCCCATTACCCCACACATCATAACACCATTATGATCCCTTCATATAATCTCCAGAGCCAAAACACAACCCAAAATCATGACCAAAAGCAAGTTACAACAAATAACAGAGCAAGAAATGATTCTAGATTTTACAAGGAATCCTTTATTAAATTTCACATCATTAATTAAGGATGTAATCAAACAATCCACATGATCATGGGGAATCCAGGTTATTTAACACAATATATGTGGTTAATAGATTTCATATATATAGTCATTCAATAAGTGAAAAGATAAGAAATCACAACCATACTGGGTGTCCATAAAAATACCCCCAACGACCATGATTTTTTATAGTCATATAGCCCATATAATCACAATATCAATATATATCAAAGAATATCATATATAACTTTCCCCCGCTGTGTATATTGATCAATAAATTGATTGAAATTTTTTTATTAGTATTTTATTCTACTATAATCACAAAAGAGACATATAACCCCATTCATACATGATATAGTAATATGAGAGAGGGAAGAAAACATATATTTTAGAAGAAGTGATGAGCATAATCCTATTTCACCAAAACTGAGGGGGTGTATATGTGAGTAAATTCCCCAGAAAAACATCATCCAAGGATTCTAGTTTGACCGCATGATTCCTCTAGGAGGAATAACTCTAGTCATTCCTAACAAAGTAAATCAATATGGAAGGTTGAGGGAGGTGGTATCTCATATTTTTAAAACTCTAAATAGTGTAGCGGTTTAAATACAATTAATATTATCTATTAAAGTATTATATATTCAATATTACATGGTTTTACTGAGTAACATTACCTAGACCCTTAGGAAATTTTTTATAGGAGAAATGGGATTTCAATCCTCAATAAGTCAGATATATCAAGGATTTGAATTTGTTTTACTTCTATGAAAAATTCATAGGGAAAAAAGATGGAAACAGTTTTCACATTTATCTCTCCAATGATACTGTTAAAATATGAATCATTGTTCGAATAGTTCACACTTGTCTCATCGATGGTATTGTTCATGTGTGTCTCACTACCACGAGTAACCGATGTGACTCACCGACAAAACTCAATAATATATGACCCATCAATACATGAATCACTGACAGATATATTATTGATAGATGAATCACTGATAGATGAATCACCAACATATGGCTCATAGATAGATGTCTCACTAATAGATGACTCACCAATAAATAACACATGGGGAGATGACTCATTGACATACGAATCACAGAAATATGACTCACTAATAGATGACTCACCCATATACAACTCGCCAAGAGATTACTCACTAATAGATGACTCATTGAATGATGAAAAACTGAAAAATGACCCACAGATAGATGACGCATCAAAAAAACTGTTCGCAAAACTGGAAATAATATTCAATGAACTGATGATTTGGAATTTTTTTTAGAAAAAAGTCAACATGAAATTCTTAAACACCCCCAAACAACATATTTTCACAAAGGAATAAACCATAGGGGTCAGACCCATTGCATGATATACCATTGAAAACATGATGGCCCACAAGAATTCAAAATCAAAACCAGACGGTAAAAAGTGTTCTGAACAAGGACCCTATACGATACCTCCCAAATATCATTGTATATTTTGAACACAATAGCCACCCAAAAACAATCCATTGGGGAGGATTCCACTTATATAAGGACACATTCCCATAAATAGGTATAACAATTTCTATTACACAACACATAATAATAAATAAATCATAACAACACTGTGGAAGGGAGAAAATTAAAAACAGTTTCTTCATGCTATTTCAAATAAAAGTGATTTGTAATGACCATAGAAAACATTTACATACCTTTTTATATCATCAAATTCACATAAACAAGAAATTGAATAATAATATAAACATGAATATATAAAAATAAATTAATCTATATAATATAAATTCAAAATATTCAAAACATATCAATCATGACATATCAGGGGAAAAATTTCACGAGCTTGAGTAAAAATTGATTAAAAAAATGGGCAAGATATCAACAACCTATTATAGTGAAATATTGAAGGATTTTAAAAGATAATAATGATTTTTGAAATGATTTATTAAATTATAATCATGTACCTCCAAATTTTATTTTGAATTGTTTTATGTTTGAAAACAATCCTATTGAATCATTTCCATAAAAATCTAAAAAAAATTCAATAGGATAAGAAAACCGCTTCAAATCCTAAGAACTCTTTAAATCCCATTATGTAGCATGTCTTTTATAAAAATATTTTTTTTAGAAATAACATTCATCAAATCGTGTGAAACCACGTTTTATTTAAAATTTATCTAAAGAACAGTTACATAAATTATAAGGGTTCATGATTTCACTCAAATTTACCATGTTTTAAAAATTTAACTCTATTATACCCATTACCAAGTAAAATTTAATTCAATGTTTTGAAAACCAGAGTTATCAAATGTCATGCATCAAAATTAGGACATGAATTTAAAACCTATTTGCATATCCAAGTTTAATTGTTTTCTATTTTTCTCATCAAAACATTAACTACCAGGAACATAATTATGAGGAAATAAAAAGGGGATCATCTTTTCAAATACAAAATCATATAATATTGTCATTATTTAAATGAGTTTCCAATATAAATCATTTGCATGAAATAAAAATAATATTAATATAATCATAGCTAGTAAATTCATACAAATCATTGGAACTCATCCACCACACCATGATATTTTCTGCTTTGGGTGGTAGTGACTCGCTACATTGTCTTATAACGTGTCGTAATATAATGCATCATGTTGTGAGAAATAATTTACATCTCTTCATATGTATGATATAATAACCCATTTAATTATCATTAATCAAATCTTAAGAGTCTAAACCAACATGATAGTCATCTGCAATTTCTATCAATTCCATTATAAATGATTTATGAAAGGGAATAAAACTCATCTATTTTTGTTTTATGATTTCCAAAGAATCTATTTTTTATTACCAACATTAATTGATTAATTATTTTCATGAGTGTATAGGGATTATATAAACATTATCACAACACATCACAACACAAAAAAAAGTCACCATACCACAATCTCCAAATACCCATTCCAACCCACATCACACTCTAGGTTCAACAAAACCATTAAAAAATCATACCATTCAATGAAAAAGTTCACAATACATTTCACACAA
Source organism: Viscum album (assembly GCA_963277665.1). Classification (NCBI taxonomy): domain Eukaryota; kingdom Viridiplantae; phylum Streptophyta; class Magnoliopsida; order Santalales; family Viscaceae; genus Viscum; species Viscum album. The sequence goes on from OY728159.1 coordinate 1,007,790,465, forward strand.
CCACAACACATCTCCAATTTACCATCCAAACAAAAAATCCATTTTTACATAACTACCTCCTCCATATCACCCTACATGTTTTTGCAACCAATAATAAACATTATCACACACAAATCCACAACTACACTAATTAAGGAACTACCTCCCCCACATTGTGATATTATCTTCTCTAGGTGGCACTGACTAACCCTCACAGTTTTGATAACATCAAGGTATAATGTGTCTTAGTTAGGGATCTTGTATCCACATTTATACACTTGATAGGTTTTAACCCACATTTAACATAAAGAAATTACATCTTTAATAATCACACATAGTATCCACACATAGAATCTTCCATGATTTTCCATAATTTTTTTACTTCATATCATTATTTTCCATAGTTTCTTTAAAAAAACTAAATTTCCCATTTGGTGTCATTTCATTAGCCATATATACGTGATTATCCATTTAATACATGGTGAGTTTAAACAAAAATTTATAAGTGGGGTTTCATTACCAACATCAATTACAACACCTCAATCTTTCTAACAACTACACATTTCATCAGGGAATATCGACATATGAAAGTAATTAAAATAATGTAACCACAAATAACAATCATCATGTATAGGTTAGTTCTAGTGAAAAATTGTGCCTTGAATTCAAATTTCCAAAATATCAGTCAATGTTATTGGAAAAAATTGAACATATGTTATACCACACACCATCTTTAATGTGGTTTACAAAAAGAAATTATGGGATTATATTATTTTGAAGAAAATACATTTCCATTATCATTTTATAAATTCCATAATTCTATATTATTGTGTTTAATTCAAACACAACCATTTGTAAACAAAATTATATCACAGTCATTAATGAAATCAATTCTTTCAACAAAAAAAATTAAAAACTACATATTTGTTTTTTTATATATTTCGGGATTTATCATGCTTGAGGAGAGTAATCATTAATCACTTCCTTGATCATGGAAACATGCTAAAAAAATTAATATTGAACACTTTATATTAATAAATATCATGCTTTACCAAGCTCGGTATAAACAATATTTAATCATTTTATTGTTCAATAAAACATGATTATGTACTGAAATTAGGACCACAAGATTCTACATACATATTTAGATGTCACATATTAATCATGATACATGATTAAATCCATAATACTAGGATTTTCCAAGATACCAAAAAAATGGTTCCATCTCTGTATATGATTCTAAATAAAAAATACTCATGAATTAACATTTGAGTGAAGTTAGTTTCAGTACTATAATTTTATTAGTAGTAATAAAATAATAATATAAATCCCTTAAATATTTCTACATCTAAACAATTTACAACAATTCATTATTATCATTGTCCAAATATTTAAATAAATGTAAAAATAATTACCACCATAGAAAATTTATATGAAAAAGTTATAAATCAGTACTATAGAACTGTAATCTTGCCAATAAAAGATAAAGTTATTCTTACCAAAGCATCCCAATTAAAATAATTATCAAAAACTAATATAGATATTTATAGTAATTTCTGAATTTATATGTCTAAATCGACATTTTACAATAAGTCAACAACACATGATTCTATTATTAAAATGCATTGAAAATGCATGGTATATCTACCTAAGAACATTAACACATCTACACATGAATTAAAAAAACATTATTCTATCATTCCAAGGCAGAGTCTACTTTAACATAAGTTTCTTCATAAGATTTTGAAAGAATTGACCAGCTGATCATAATAAATGAATAAACTAAACATTCTTCCTAATGATTTTAGCCATTGGGGAAACACTATGACATGTAATGCATTTCCATAAAAGGAAAAAAAAAATAGATTTATCAAGAAAAATTATTTAACAGGAGAGGAAACACCACATACAAACCTCATGATGTTTTCAAACTAAAAATTCAAGCTATTTAAACATTTTACAAATTTGTCCTATTAGTTGTAATATTGATTCACTGAACAATAAATGAATTTTATTATTAATACATCACGGGAAAAGTCATAGAAATAGACATAAAATTTCATGATTTATTTAATACATTTTATCATCAAACTAAAATAAAAACACATGTCATTATAATGTATGTACCTATCATGGATATCTACCCTTTAACAATTGTATCCTCAATTGGTCATTTTGTAAGTTATTAGACTATGAATCTAATCACAGGGGGCATAAAGTCCCATGTCATAACTCCCACTAACCGAATCTGGTCCCCATAATACCAGCACCAAATACAGCCCAAGAAATGGCCCAATGGGAGTTCCCAATCCCCGTAGGATGGCACCAGTGCTCGGGTATCAATAAATTTTGTTTGGTAATGATTTACCTGAATATGAAATCATACAAATTTTCAAACAATCAATTATAAAAATTTGAAATTTCAATGCCAGACAAGACATAAGAAAATAACAAAACTGAATACATGGTTTTAAATGATGTAAAAGTGGTTAAAAAATAAATTAAAAAACCAAAAAATTCCCATAAGGGCACCACACGACAAGGGGTCATCGCCCCCAAGTCGTCTCTACAGCACTGCACCAAAGGGGGGGACTAACAACATGAACCGCCTACACCCAAGGAATTTCCATTACCTGAGTCAATCATATCCTGCTCTACCAATAACCAAGGGGTGTATGTAGGGTGCAATAATAATCCAAATAGGATAAAACCCATATATTCTAATGATAATGAAATGCATGTTGAAAAATCAATCAATTGTATTATGTAAAGAAAAGTGGTGATAAACACCAATAAATGAATTAATCAATTGAAAAATGTAACGCCCCGACCCCATTTACCCGGAGTCGGTGCATTATTTTAATATATTGGAATGATTACAAAGAATCAAGTCTTGAAGGAATGATCGGTTTAGCAGTATTGGAAAATAGATTACATATATTAACATTACATTACATTTTCAAACATAAAACATAGCATAAATAGTTATTTGAGAACGCCATTATTACCTTCAGCTTAACCCTTCATATCAATCATAATACTCTTCTTGTAATCCTGTAAAAAATAAAAAATTTAAAGGGGTGAGCTCAGATGCTCAATAAGGATAACAATATAGCGGAAACATTAGTAAATAATCATAAACATTTAAGGCAATGTATAACTAAAACAAAAGCCTTTTAAACATGAACTTCAACATAATATAGAAAAAATAAAATAATTCCATTTACTTATTCACATGGATATTCTATTAGTCGAATAATCACATGCAATATCACTAACCACTTTAATAATGATGGAATGCATAATTCCAGACTATCATAGCCTTGTAGCCAAGGCCTCGTGCCAAGACTAAAAATAAGATTTTATCAAGGCCTCGTGCCAAGGCACTAGTTTGTCTCATGAGACCTATCGATGCATCTAGGAGCTATAGCAGGCTCCACCCATCACTTATTAAGTCCAATGCATTCCTCATATTAACAGGTTTAATCATAACATAAACATTCGTATTAAAACTAACATATGAAATGTCAAAACATTCTCCATAAAAAAATGAATGATATAAATATAACACATGCACAGTCAAACATATCCCAAAACCATTAGCACAATATGGAATATTTGTATCATGATAAATTAACTTCAAAACAAGTTTAAAATCTATAAAATAATTTTGAAATAGAAGAAAATTATTTGTAAAACTCATTGATAGAAATACCCCTTTTTTAGGAAAACATTTAAATGTCACACAATATATAAAAGAAGTCATTTAATGATATTTTTTAATCAAAGTGTCCTATACCACTTTATAATTTTTTAATGGAATTATCATTTTAAAAACATTCATGTTCATATAAATAAATCCTTAAAAACCATTTTGAAGACAATAACATTAAAGAGAAAGATTTAGAAGAATAAATATTAAAAACATTTTAAATGATGTTTTAGTAAAAATTACTTAAAAATAATTCCTTTGAAAACACTTTCATAAAACATGTACATGGATAATAAATTTGTCTGAGTAGATACTTATGTAAAAACAACACCATATAATAAAGAGATTGTAAAATTAACCCTTACCAATTTGGTAACATATGAAACATACACCCCATGAAAGAGGTATCATACATTGAATATGTAAATACACATAAATTAAAGTGTATTACACAAATAATGGAATTATAGAGAGTAAATACAACACACAAAAGTTAATAGTGGCAATATTGCGTGAATCTCACAGGAATAAGGACTGAGATGAAAACTCCTTACCTTGTATTATTTTGTTTGTCCAGTGTAGGGTAATATCATGTACAATTTTTAAATGATTGTTATTAAATTATAAAAAAATAATATACATTAATATGATATCATATAGGATCTTTTAATACTGATTTGTTAATAATATCTTAGTATTATCATCGTTTCGGGTGTTAACTTACTCGTTTTATTGTATATGTTTTGTTACCTGAGCCATGTTTTTTATGGATAGGTTGTATCGTATACATATCCAGAATGATATAAAGTGCTTAAACATTATTTTTTATCATAAAATGAGAATTATACTTGAATGGATATGATGGGGAATGAATCTCATCATGTTCGTGGAGACGGTAGTCCGTACGTACATACAAATTCTACTTCCATTTCATTTTTCATTTTAAAAAAAAATCAAAACCAAATAATAAATTGGTATATTATTATTCCAGTATAATATAATATCTTATATGTGTTACTTATGTACATTAATACCATCTTCTATATGTTCCATGTATGGTATAAACGACTCATATCACTTTGAGGGGGCGGTAGTCCGCACTTCCTCAAATGAAATTATCATATATATGTACAACATGAAATGAATAATGGTATTATATAAAATTTATTTAAATAATAATATATATAAAATAAATATAATATCATATTTAATTATAGTTCCATCATAACAGCCACCATGAGAGGTTGTAGGAGATAATTGATTAATCATCGTTTCTTGAGGTATTTGGTTGCCATCCACAGAAACATTATGTTATTCAAAAATTAGATGGAGGTGTGTGTATGTTTAGTTCTAATACTTCTAATAACAATATCCTAGTATATTTAGGATACTGGTTTTTAACAAAATAAAATAATAAGAATAGTTTAGGGGTAGGAGAAGTAAAATAAAACAAAAGAAGCTTATATAAATTGTTACCTTTAATTTGTGTAACTCCCGTTGGTTTGAACCAAAAATGAATCTTTAAGTGCCTTATTCCTATGTTAAGACTTCTAAGAGGAGGATAGGGATGTAGGGGGCTTAATTGGGCTGAGTTTAGATGAGGAAAAGGCTTGAGAGGTGTGAGGAATTGTTATGAATTGGTGTCCTTTTATAAGGGGAGGAGGGGCTCTTTGGGAAAGACTTAAAGTATTATTCTATAATAAATTCATATTCGGTTTCTAATGGCTCCAAAGTGGATTATTAAATGCCTAAGGTGGGGATGGGTGTAATTCCTTTAAACCAATAGATTTTAGATAGGTTGGGTCATTATATTAACATTATATTTTAGTTTTAACTCTTGGTTAATTAGCTTGACACTTACCATGTCACTTTTTATTTTTATAATATATAGTTAATAAACTTACTATATACCTCCAAGAGACCCCCATGTGGTCCTTTAATGATACATATATCATGATAAAAGTAATTTTTCCAATAAATAGATTTTTAAGAATTTAATATCAATTAATAATATAATATTTGTTTTAAAAAATCTTTTAGGTCAATTATGACACTATTTGGTATTTGATTTTGGTGAAAATCATAACAACATTATTACTTAGAAAAAAATTATTTAAATCAATCCCAAATTGTCATATTAGCCTCTAAAATTCATTTAATTCATTAAAAGACTCAAATTATATTTATTTGGGTATTTATAATATCCATTAATTTAATATTTCAGTAATAAGGTAATTACTGCATTATCATTGTGTCAGAAATAAATAAAATTATTCTATGTCTAAAAATTATAAATAAAATACCATTATGTAGGAAATCGTTTTATATTTCTAATTAATATTTATATTAGAAAATATAAGATATATAACCCTATGTAAATATTGTTTTTCTAAAAGATATAGGCTTATGTCATTTTTTTATTTACTTTAACTTAATAAATATTTGTCATTGTCAATTACAAGTTGATCCATGGGGTCCCAAAATCTAACAAAAGATTCCCATGGTTGGACATGTATCAACCAATAGGGTTAAAACACATTTTAGGGTAATTTATTATTATTACAGTATTATTTTTTTACACTTATTAACGGAAATTACCCATTAACCATGGAAAATAAAATATTTACCAAAGTAATTATTCAAAACGTCTAAAAATAAAAAGGTACCTATTTACACAATTTGAAAATCCTGATTCCAAATATGGAGTCCATTATTCCAAATTCAAAACACATATGTGGAAGAAATTAATTTAAAATTAATTCCCACTGTCAAAACAAAAATCATGTTTTTAAAAGATAATAACTATCAAAAGATTGATACTCGTTTATGTCCGATTTAAATGTGAAATTAGGTCAAATGAACAACATTGTATTAAATGGTAAAAATATATTCTAAATATAATTTAAAACCACTCAAATTCATAATTTGTCACTATTAATTATTTTGATTAAAAAATTTGTTTGTAATAAAAATTTAGTAATTTTCACTATTCATCAAAATATAAAAGTTATCCGAAAAACCTTATTGGTTACATTCATGATCCCTTATTCCTTAAAGAATAATGGATATAATCATTCAATCCAAAAATGTTGTAAACTCCAACAATGATGGAATATACAAATCATTATTCAGTTTTAAGTTAGTCAAGAATATCCAATATAATTTATCAAAGTCAATCATATATTATTCCAAAATCATTACCTTGGTATCAGAACCATATTATAGTTTATCTTTCTCTCAACCATATATTTTCCAAAAATTTAACCTTCTATTGAGTCACTTTCCATGGTTCCACAAAATCTCAAGTCCTTAATGAAATAGTATTGTAGTACAATCCTTATATACTCTATAATTATTATAACCAGTACATCATTGATACAATACACAATTGACATAATTATTTAATAACATCATAAGAACTCTAATCATTCATCCTCATCTGTAGTAGTATCATAACTTGATTTTTATCTAATAGCATCATTTGGGGCCTTCTATAATGATTTGGACATTGGTTTTCATAGTTTCCCAACTCCTTGCAGAAGAAGCATTGTATATATGTAACTTTTTTCTTACCCTTGTAGTCACGTACAAGATGTAATTTTTCTTCACACTTATAACAAAATCCCATTCCCTTTAGGTAAGTTCTAGGGTGTTTCTTCCCACAGTTATCACATATTGGAAAATTCTACTTTTCCTTCTTTCCTTTATCCATCTTCCTCTCTTCCATCCTTTTATTCCCTTGCTTCCCTTCTAATCCATAGGACTCAAGGAACTCATTACTTATCTTATCAACACATGATACTATTTATTCCTATGATGATAATACGTGGGAGACTATTTCCCTTCTAAATTATGGCATAATACCATGAAATATAAGATCGTTCTTACTCTTTGGATCATGCATATTGATGGAGTTATCATTCCTTTTATTGGGCACCATTTCTAAATAATGGCATACACTAAATTAGTTTGTGAATAGAAGTACCCGATCCCAAACTTTTAAAACACTTAACATAAATTAAACATTTTATGGATGTAATCCATAATCATGAAAATGTCTTCTTTGAGGAAGTATATATTCATAAACCCTTCATAATGGTTTGTAAAGAAAATGAAAATTTTCCTAAGAATATCCCCCATGAGTGTCGTAACCAAGAGTGCAGCAAGGCCCGTTGTCTTGAACTATTTCCCATTCGAGTATAGCTCAAAGCGGTGTTTTCAGATTTTACCTCTAGGTACATATGTGCCAGAGCCGCCTCTACCTGCTCGTATCCATATAGGGATGTATTGCTTGAAAAACTCACAAAATCTATACAATATCATAATTCTAAGAAGTTCTTCTCTCCTAATCCACAATTTTTATCTTAGGGATATCTGATATAATCTGAGTTTATATAAATCTTTCTTCCATGGTTATTGTTAAACTTCATCTGATACCAACTGTAATTCCCTGAACCAATTTACCTAGAGTCGGCACATTATTTTAATACATTAGCACGATTACAAGGAATCAAGTCCCAAAGGACCGATCGATTTAGCAGTCTTGGAATATAGATTAAATACATTAACATTAAATTATAATTTCAAACATAAAACAGAGCATGAATAGTTCTTTGGGAACTCTATTATTCCTTTTATCTTAACCCTTCATATCAATCATAATACACTTTTTGGAATCCTGGGAAAAACAAAACATTTAAAGGGGTGAGCTTAGATGCTCATTGAGGATAACAATATAGCATACACTTTAATAAATAATCATAAACATTTAAGGCAATGTATAACTAAAACAAAAGCCTTTTAAACTTGAACATAAACATAATATGTCAAAAATAAAATAATTCCATTTAATTATTCACATGGATATTCTACTAGTCGAATAATCGCATGCAATATCACTAACCACTTTTATAATCATGGAATGCATAATGCCAAACTATCATAACCACGTATCCAAGGCCTCATGCCAAGAATAAAAATAAGATTTTTTCAAGGCCTCGTGCCAAGACAATAGTTTGTCTCATGAGATCTACCGATGGATCGGGGAGCTATAGTAGGCTCCACCCATAACTTATTAAGTCCAATGCATTCCTCATATGAACAGGTTTAAACATAACATAAAAATTCATATTAAAACTAACATATGTAATGTCAATTATTTCTCCATAAACTATTAATGGTATAAAAATAACACATCCACAGTCAAAAATATCACAAAACATTCAACACAATATGGTATATTTGTATCATGATAAATCAACTTCAAAATAAGTTTAAAATCCATTAAAGAATGTTCACATTGATGAAAATGATTTTTAAAACTCTTTGAGAGAAATTACCCTTTTTCATGAAAACATTTAAAAGTAACATAATTTAGAAAAGAAGTCATTTAAAGAAATTTTTGAATTAATGTGTCCCATACCACTTTGAAACATTTCAAAGGAATTAACATTTTAAAAACATTCGTGTCAATATAAATAAGTCCTTAAAAACCATTTTTAAGACATGGACATTAAAGAGAATGATTTAGAAGAATAAATATTTAAAACATTTGAAATTATGTTTTTGTAAAAATTCCCTATAAATATTTCCTTTGAAAACTCTTTCATAAAACATGGACATGGATAATAAATATGACCGAGTAGATTCTTACATAATAACAACCTCAGATAATAAAGATATTGTGAAATTAACCCTTGCCAATTTGGTAACATACGAAACATACACCCCTTGAAAGAGGTATCATACAATGAATATGTAAATACACTTAAATTAAAGTGTATTACGCAAATAATAGAATTATAGGTAGTACATACACTACACAATATGTAAGGGATGCAATATGGAATTAATCACACGGGAATAAGGAGTGAGATGGAAACCCCTTACCTTGTAATGTTTCTTTGTCGAAGGTATGGTAATCTATTGCATAATGGTAAAACGTTTGTTATTAAATTATAAAAGAATATTATACATTAATATGATATCATATATGATCTTTTAACTTTACTTTGTTAATAATATCTTAGTATTATCGTCATTTCGGGTTTTAACTTACTCGTTTTATTTTATATGTTTTGTTACATGAGCCATGTTTGTTATGGATAGGTAGTATATTATACATATACAGAATTATATCAAGTGCTTAAACATTATTTTGAATAATAAAATGATAATTACACTTGAATGGATATGATGGGGAATGAATCTCATCGCGTTCATGGAGACGGTAGTCCGTACGTACGCACGTTTTCTACTTCCATTTCATTTTTCATTTTAAAAGGAATCAAAACCAAATAATACATAGGTATATTTTTATTAAAGTATTTTATAATATCTTATATGTGTTACTTAAGTTCATTAATACCATCCTTTATATCTTACATGTATGGTATAAATGAGTCATATCACTTTAAGGGGGCGGTAGTCCGCACTTCCTCAAATGAAATTGTTGTATATATATTCAACATGAAACGAATAATGGTATGATATAAAATGGAATTATATAATCTTATATATAATATAAATATAATATAATATTTAATTATATTACCATCATAATGGCTACCATGAGAGGCAGTAGGAGATAATTGACCAATCATCGTTTCGTGAGGCGTTTGGTTTCCATCCACAGAAACATTATCTTCTTCACACATTAGTTGGAGTTGTGTGTAAGTGTAGTTTTAATAATTATAATAACAATATGATATTATATTTAGGATTATGGTTTTGTTACAAAAGAAAATAATAAGAATAGTTTAGGGGTTGGAGAAGTAAAATAAAAGAAAAAAAGCTAAGAGAAATCGTTACCTTTAATTTCGGTAACTCCCAATGGATTGAACAAATAAGGACCCTTAAGGTGCCTTATAACTGAGGTAAGGCTTCTAAGAAGAGGAGAGTTATGTTGGGTGATTAATTGGGCAGAGTTTGGATGATCCATAAGGCTTGAGAGGTTGAGGAATTGGTAAGAATTGGTGTACTTTTATAAGGGGAAGGAGGGGCTCTTTGGGAAAAACTTAACGTATTATTTAATTATAAACTCATATTCGGTTTATAATGGCTTAAAAGTGGATTATTCAATTCCTATGGTGTTTATGGTTCTAAATACTTTCAACCAATATATTTTAGACTGGTTTGGGTCATTATATTAACATTATCTTTTAGTTTTAACTCTTGGTTAATTAGTTTGACACTTACCATGTCACATTGTATTTTTTATATTATATAGATAATAAACATACTATATAACTCCAAGAGACCCCAAATTGTTCCATTAATTATACACCTATAATTATAAAATTCCATTTGGCCAATCCTTAGATTTTTAAGAATTTAATATCAATTAATAATATAATATTTGTTTTAAAAACTCTTTTATGTCAATTTTAACACTATTTGGTATTTGATTTTTGTGAAAATTATAACAGCATGATTAATTTGAAAAAAGTTAATTAAATCAATAATGACTTGTCATATTAACCTATAAAATTATTTTAATTCATTAAAAGTCTAAAATAATATTTATTTGGGTATTTATAATATCACTTATTTTAATATTTCACTAATAAGGTTATTACTGCATCATCATTGTGTCATAAATAAATTAAACTATATTGTGTCTAAAAATTATAAATAAAATACCATTATTTAGAAAATAGTTTTAGCTTTATAATGAATTATTATATTGCAAAATATATAATATATAACCCTATGTAGAAAATTATTTGATAAAAGATATTGGTTTATGTCATTTTTGTATTTACTTTAACTTAATTGATATAAAGTATCATTATCAATTACAAATGGATCCATGGGGTCCCAAAAACAACCTAATAATTCCCATGGTCGGAAATGTATCATCAAATATGGTTAAAACATGTTTTAGGATAATTTATTATTGTTATAATATTATTTTGTTACCCTTATTTACAGAATTTACCCTTTAACCATGGTAAATAAAATACTTACCGAAGTAATTAATCAAAATGTCTAAAAATAAAAGGTACCTATTTACACAATTTGGACATCCTGATTCCAAATATGGAGTCTATTTTTCAAAATTCAATACATAGAAGTGGCAGAAATTAATTTAAAATTAATACCCACTGTCAAAACAAAAAGCGCGTTTTTAAGAGATAATAACTATCAAAAGATTGACACTTGTTTATGTCCGGTTTAAATGTGAAATTATGCCCAATGACCAAAATTGTATTAAATGGTAAAAATATATATTCTATATATAATTTAAATCCACTCAAATTCATAATTTCTTACAATTAATTATTTCGATTAAAATGTTTTATTTTTTAAACATTTAGTAATTTTCATTATTCATCAAAATATAAAAGTTATCCGAAATGTACCAAAATTTCATCCATGGATAATTTTGAAATTTCTAATCCAAAAATAAATTCCATTTTGAGAGATAAAATATATAAATTTTCAAAAATTATATATTACTAATCATAATGGCTAGTTTGATTGGTTGTGGTGTGAGTTAGAACTCGAAGTTGCGTACAACACACGCTACAGTATTATTCATAGAGAAGCGTATCAAGGAATTTTGGGGTGTTACATTGTAAATTTTTTATTTCCCCATTATAAAGAATAAATTTATTTAGTCACATTTAATATATATGAGTTTTAAAATATTGGATTTAAAAAGAGTACACCATTAAAAGTCAGTAAAAGTGCTTTATTGAAAAATACTTCTTTTATCTGAAAAAAATGAACTTATTCATAAATTATGTATAAGAAACTCATTATATGGATTATAAAATTATATGTATTATATAAAGTTCAAAATTCAGTTAATAATATTCATAACCTATTTTGAACGACTAGTTTGGTAAGTCATGGTGTGCTTGAACTCGATGTTGCGTGTAGTGCAAGCTATTGAATTGTTTTGAAGAAATAATGCACTATGAAATATTGGGGTGTTACAAAAAAAGTTTTCAAAATAAAACATTCAAAATTTTAATATATATTAATATTAAATGTTAGCTACTATAATTTCTATCCAAACACAACTCTATAGAATGGGTAAAAACCATAAATCCAATAAGCACCAAATCTGGGAACACCCTTAGGCAACTAGATAGTCTCGGCCCCAATGAACTTCATACCTCAGTGTAATGTAACCATGTCACAAATCATTTACCAAGCATGAGAAACTAGTATGGAATATACCCATAACATAGTCTTCCCCAAAAATCATCTATATAGATTAGTGAGAGTTGCAATTATCCATTTGATCAGTGAAACATGGAGAACACTCATCCGGATCAATAGTCGTTCTAGTAAATATCTGCCAACCTAGGTACTCAGGCTCCCCCCTTTGTTCACAAAAAATATAATAATACTAAATACATCTCTTATAATTTAAAAACACTACCAATGATCACAAGAAAAAATAATGTAGGAACACAAACATAATCCCACGTAAAACACATGACAAAACATTTTGATTTTCAATAAAACAACTTCTCTAAATCTCACATCATTTTGCACAAAAAATTGAAATATACACAATGCACACTATGTGATCACTTTCAATACATAAAAACAAAATTGGGAGAACAATACCCCTCACTTAATCCTACAAATCTATTATGGGACAGCCCCATAAGAACCAAGAAGTAAAATCCTTTTTAAAAGCCCCATTTACACAAAAACATAGAACTTTAAGTCCATATACTTTACAAAAGCCATTATATTAAATTCCTAGAAACAAAAAAGGGTATAAACATTCAAAATAGTGTTTTCATCCCTATTAAAATTCAATAAAATCAACTAAATAGTTATGGAAAATACCTAAATGAATCTATAAAAGATGTCATTGAAAAATACCAAATTTCACATAAAAATGTCACTAAAAATTCATTTTCTCTACAAACATATCTAAAACCAATTTTTTCACAAATAATAATATAAAATAGACATTAAAATACCATTAAAATGACAACAGAACTACGATGTAATGAACACATATTGTAATCACATACCAAATTTATTAAAACCTTGTACCCTTTGTGCCAAAACACAATTTCACCACCGCCGCACCACAAGGAGGGTAGTTCAAGCCTAAAAATAGAATATTGGATGAATAAATCCCATGGGTAAACCCTTGGATCGAATTTATTATTGTGGGTCCTTTAGGATTTCACGAAAAATGGATGAAACATAATGGAAAAGAAAGAAACTAAGAGGGAGAGACACTCACATGGGGTTGTGTGATGTTCCTCCACTATACCCCCTTAAAAATGTAGTTCAAATGATGGATTGATGTGCTTGGAGGATTCCATGGATGAAATGGATGAATGGGGGAAGAAAGGGATATGTTTTGATAAATAAATGGAGGGAAAAGGTGTTATTTAACATTTTTATGACCTGAACATAGGCGCAAGATTTATGTGCACATTTTGGAAAACCATGAACAAATAACGGGCACCCACATCCCCCCCTCAAAATCTATTCAAAAGATACAAATAATTGTGGTGGATTACGGGAAATTAAGGGGGAATGGTAGGATAAAATCATAAGTAATAAGAATACATTTAATGATGAACTTGGTTGTGAAAATTCCCCCACTATGAAAGCTTTCCATCCCATAAAGTTGACTAAAGGCTTTATCAGAAAACAAGATAAGGTACTCATTCTCAACCCCGAATTCATCTCCTAGGTCTCATGTGTATCACTATAATTCTACCAATGATCTAAGACCAACTAAATAGACTACCCTCGAAGCACCTTCTCTTGAGAGTTCACCATTTTCATTGTTGTGCAAAAACTGACAAATCATGCTATATCTATAGTTTTTCCCAAATCCGCACATGGTATGGATCTGAGTTTTATTTCTTCAACTACAAGAAATGGAAGACATCATGGATATATTTCAACTGTGAAGGTGAATCCCACATGTTTTCCACCTTTCCAATACATTTGCTGATCTCAAAAGGTCTGACATACCACAACGTCAGCTTCCCTTGATTCCCCAATCAGTGATGGCCCCGATGAGGGTCCACATTCAATAATACCATGTTAGCCAAATAAAACACTAATAATTAACCCCTCTAGTCAGTATATGATTTATAGAGTCTATGATCATTCAATAAATGTTTCCTGATCAACTTGAACATCTCAGAAATCTCCAACACAAGACTTAGAACCACTAGTGAAGTCTCACCTACCTCAACCAAACACATGGGGAATGAGAAGGAAAACCATAGACTGCCCCAATAGGATCTATTAGAATCATGTTTTAGTAACTATTATAATAAAAATACTCAAACAATCCAAAATGTATATTCAATGATCATCCAAATGTAGGATCGAAATAGTGATGTAGATGCTCAATTTACAAGAGGGGGGGGGGGGGTGAATTGAACACTTTAAAAATTCCTTTGGAACCTTTAAAGTTAGTTAAGAATAACTATGTTTTCCTTAAGAAAAGGAAAGGGCTATGTTTAACAAAGATAAACTTAAGCAAATTCAAAACACCTCTAACACCAAACAAAACATGGAAAGACATTCCAAAAGTATGTTCCAGAAATATGGTTCCTGAAATAGAAACTTAACAAAAAATTACAATATGAGATTCTATATTAAAGGGTATAGAATCTGAATGAAACAGAGTACAAATAAGGAAGTATAAGAAAGTTATACTTTCCATACAATACAATATGCAGCGAAATATAGACAAGTAATAGAACAACAAGTAACAATATATAAGTCTTTTAACCCAAAGAGAAGGGTATCCAACAACCTTGGATAAAGGTACCTTGATTTATACTTTCAAGAAAGTCTTTCTTACCCACACTAGGGTAAGCCCTCGATACGAAGATCGGAGTCTCTATCTTGCTATCCCCGCAAGCCCTCAACTTCAAGGTAGTTGGAAACCTCTGTCTTCCTCAGCAAGGAAGCCCTAGAACCTTAAGGTAGTCGGCACCTCTGTCTTCCTATCCCCAGAAGCCCTAAAATGTAATCACCAACATTCAGAGTCACACGATGTTTTGAGAGTTAATAAGAGCCTCTCTCTATAGAAATCACTTCAAGCATGTAATCACATGAGTCGAAGCCTTTTTTCATTGTATAATTTTAGCTCTTTCAAATGATCTCCTATTTATAGGTAAGGTCGGCCTTCGTTCCAATGGTCATATCTTCCTTAAAAGTCGGAGGGACCTGTACACGTGTAACATAACCAACGGTTAGTTTATAACAGATTAGAAGTCATCGTTTTATAAAAAAACAACTGTAACAAAATGTACGACACCGTTTAAAAATCTAACTCAAAATTTCGGAATTAAAACTTCGGAGTGAAGGTTCAGAGTGTAAGGAGAATAATAAAGAGTAGTCAAAATATAAGGACATAATCAAAATGAAACTTCAGAGTCTAACCAAAAAATAATTTTCGGAGTCTGAATAAATTCAGAGTATATAAAACAAAGATAATTAGATTCTATTTAATAAGAGAATTTGGAATGATAATTGGGAATGAGAATTCATCATCATAATTTGTAATGAGAATTCATCATCGAACTTCATAAGAATTCGTTATCCTAAATCTAGAGTAGAACTTAATCAGAGTTCATATCCTGACTTCCGAAGGAAACTTTGTTGCAGTTCTCATCTGGAATTTGGAGTGAAACTTCCTTACAGTTCTTATCCAGAATTCGGATCCTAAAACAGAATGCTTCATATCAAAGTTTCAACGATTCCGAGAAACTAGAAATGAATCCGAATTTCATAATTAAAAAATGGATGAAAATATGATAAGGATAAGATTTCTTATAAAAGGGATTTTCCTTAAGAAAGCCTTTTTCCTTATAAAAGAAATTTTCCTTAATAAAGCATTTTTCCTTATAAAAGAAATTTTCTTAAAGATAAGGTTTTTGAGATTTTCAAAACAAGCAGGAATGGAAAAGCCATAAGTAAAACCTTATTGACTCAACAATGTCCCCCTTTTTGGAAATCACAAACATCCTTACGAAAAAGAAATTCTAAGAAGAAAGAAAAAAATTAAGGCTTATCTCCCTTTTCTTTAATGGATATTGGTGAATACGACTAACTCCCCCTTAGGCTTTGAAACTCTAAGGATCGTATTCAGATTTTCGGAGTGACGTTTTATTACGAATAAGAAAGTCTTCTTTAATAAAAAACTCCCCCTTAGATAGACTCTTATTAGAGTTCTTTTTCCTTAAGGATCTTTTCCTTCTCCTTCTTAGATAAACTCTTATTAGAGTTCTTCTTTTTCTGAAGGATCTTTTCCTTCTCCCCCTTTGCTATTTTCAAAAAGAAATCTAGGGAATGGAAAAAATAACAAAGTACCTGAAAAATTAGTAATAACAACAAAAGAAACAAGAAGCACAATTTTCATTAGATTTGGAATGTCAACAACAAAGAAAACTAGATACAACAAAAAGATCGGATTTAACTATTTAAGATCTTTTTCCAACGACATGAGCCCCTTTAGAATAGTCTTGATCTCCTTCAGGTCTTTATCATATTCTTCAGCTTGCTTCTCTAAGACAAATATTCTTGCAGATTGAGCTTCAATCTTTTCTTACTGGGATTTCATCTTTTTTTCCTGAGCTTTGATCTTTTCTTCCTAAGCCTTCATCTTCTGTTCAAACTCAATCCGACGATCCCTTTCTAATTCCCAGTTTTGAGAAACAGAATTCAGCTTCCCATTCAGATCTCTGACTTCTTGAATCCGGAAGTTCTTTTCATCTGTCAGCTTCTCATGAAAGGATGAAGTTAACTCATTTATATTTCTATCCTCGGGCTCAAAAGAATCTTTAACATTCTCTTGAAATTCATCGAATAACCTCATCTCCTCCACAGTCTTCCTCGACCATCTCGTCATTCTTTTGCAAGATCTTTTTTTCTTCATAGCCAATAAGAAAAGATTTGAACTCAGCTTCAAACTTGACACACTTATCCATAACCAAGGATACATAATCTGATTTCTGGTTCAGAGCATGTTGGAGCATTTGTAATCTTGAGTCTATAGTCGAGATGGTCGGAATGGATCCAACTAACTTCTTCAAAGATTGAACAACAAAGCCATGTCCCAACGAGGATGACTCCAAATCTGAATCTTTTGTTGGGGAATTTTCTTCCTCAATAAGCCCTAACTTCCTTTTATACGAATCACCAAATTCTCTTTTATTTCTTGCCACTGACTTCGGAGTCTCAACAAGGAGTTGCTTTCCCTTGTCTTTTTTTGGAATAGATTCTTGATCAGGAGTTTTATGTTCGCTAGTAGATACTTGAATAACATCATCAACAACTTTTTGGACAACATCTTCCTCAATATTTTCCTTCTGTGGAGTTACTAACTTTGAGGATTTAGCCTCTGATGTTCGGAGTGACAGATGTTCCGAAGGAGACCCCTTATAATAATCTACTTCTTTTAATAAATCTCCTGTTTCAACACTTCCTTCAGCAACTACTACTTCTTCTTCGACTTGTTGAATCTGGTCAAGTTGCTCAACATGCTCAGCTATAGTCTCTTCTGTAAAATCAAGGTTCTTCCTGGAGTCTCAGGTAGAGATTCCAAGGAGAATGATCTCGGAAATGGAATGCTTCCGGATACCATCTCATTAAATTTTAACAATGCTTGGACTGCCTCAGCTTCTGTCATCTTCTTCTTGAGCTTCTTTTCCTTTACTTGTTTTTCAAGCTCATCAGTAGTTCTCTCCTTCAAGGCCCTAGCCTCCGTAGGGTCCAATCCAAACTGCGGATCGCCTTCTTTCCTTTTCTCTTTATCTGCTCTCCACTTCGCAACAACTTCATCTGGATAGGCTTTCTTCTTCATTGGTTTGGGAGGTGCGGTTTGAGCTTAATTATATTTAGGATCCTCAACTTCAACTGCAACTTCTTTCAACTTTATTTTCTTTACTGGCTTAGATGATTCCGGTTCAGCAGCCTTCAGAGCCGCTTCTTCTTGATTAGGCAGATCGAAGAACTCACCAGTCTCCTTGTTGAAAGCCACAACCATCCTCTTAATGGTATCATCACTGACCAACAAAATTTTGCAAACCATTGGCTTAGATCTGCAAGCTTCCTTGAAATATTCAAGGCACCGAACTATTAATTTTGACAAAATTGCTGGGTACATTACGATCTCGGATCTGAGATTTCCTTTCTTAAGATTCTCAATGGTTATTATAATGTTCCTTATGAAGTTAAACTTCCTTAGATTTATCAGAAGATCTAAGATATAGATCTCACTCTTCTTCAAAATGTATTTATCACCTTTCTTTGGTACGATAAGACCTTGTACCCACAACTCTAGAATCCAGAAATTTGTAGGTAAACTAGAAATCTTCATAGCTTTGTCATCTGAGAGTCAGAGAGTTTTCAAGGCTTTTTCCTTGTCATAGCTACCCTTAGAATCCGGCAACACATGAGATATAAACTTGGCTTCTCCTTCATAGGACAGCCATACCAAGCTTGCTGCTTTGGTATAAGAAAGCTTATAAGTCTTGCCATAAGACTTAAAAGAAAATTTCTCCCTATTATCTTCCTTAAATAAGGAAACTGATTCATAAAACTCAACAAGTAACTCTGAAAAGACATCGTATGGATTTCCCGGTTTGGACACAAAAATATCTTCCCAGCCATTCAACTTAATTTTCTTTGAAATAAGAGAATCATAGTTATTGAAGAAATCCGGATGGACTAGCCTTTCTCTGTAAACTAACCATTGTGAAATAGGATTGGAGGATGACATTTCTTGAGAAGCTAACTCCACAGACATTCGGATCTGAAGTCCTCTAAGATGTTCGGAACGGAGAAAATTGAAGTTCGGAACGGCCTTAAAACATAGAGGCAGAGATTTGGGATTCGAGAGCTTGAAAACCAATGTGGGACAAGTATTTGGGTCCCCTTTATATAGGAAATGAAACAACGGTTCAACTTCCTCGATTGATTGAACGGTTGTGATAAGCTGAGATCAGATCTGACGGTTGAAAATGAATTCTCAAAAAATATTGAATCCGATCATTTTGAGGTTTTTATTAAAACAAAGAATTAAGAAAAACTATAATCCGAAAACATAATACGAGAAAATTCCAGCAAGAAAAAAAAATGACTACGAAAACTTGAGTAAAGAAATCATACCTTTAGGATTGGCTGAACAGGATTATTCGTAATTGGTAATATAAAAAGGACTATGAAAAAATCTTTATTATGAAAAGATAAAGTTCAAAAAAACTTTACTAATCATAACAAACTCAGTATGAAATACACACTAAAAAAAACTCAGTACGAAAAACACATTAAAAAAAACTCATTATGAAAGATTTAGTACGAAAGTTCCGTTATGAAAATACCAGTACAAAATTTTCCATTTCTAGATGTTTTCAATACGAACACTTCCATTCCAGAAGTATTTTGTACGAAAATGTCCATTCTGGAAAATTGTAGTTCTGGAAATTCCATTCCAGAAATTTTCGTTCTGAAAATTTTGAAAACAAATTTTTGAAAAACTTTGTTATTCTAACAAAAAAATGTACTCCCCCTATGAAAAGGAGTTTATTACTGTAAGGAGACTTTTTTAACAAAAAGTTAATTAAGGAGGATTACCTTATGGTTATCATTACTAACTTCTATTTAATATATTCAAATCTATCACAAGGCAATGATTTTGTGAAAATATCATCAAGTTGATCTTGCGTTCCAATAAACAGAAGAATAATATCTCCTTTAAGTGTGTGATCCCTAAGAAAGTGATGCCTAATATCTACGTGTTTTTCACGGGAGCGATGTGCAGGGTTCTTACTTAGGGCAATGGCACTTGTGTTATCACACAAAATTTGAGTTTTAGAAAAACTCAAGCCATAGTCTGTGAGTGTGTGTTGCATCCACAACACTTGAGCACAACAACTTCCAGCTGATGCATATTCGGCTTCAGCAGGGGAAAGTGCTACAGAATGTTGCTTCTTGCAGGACCATGAAACTAACTAATCTCCTAAGAAATGACAACTTTCAGATGTACTTTTTCTATCCATTCTACATCCACCAAAGTTAGCATCAGAAAAGATTTTTAGAACAAAATCATTTCCAGAAGTATAAAATAATCCTAGATCCATGGTTCCCTTAAGGTAGTGAAAAATTCTTCTTACCGCCTATAAGTGAGATTCCTTAGGATTGGATTGATATCTTTCACAAAAGCATACTGAAAACATCAAGTCTGGTCGACTAGCTGTTAAGTAAAGAAAACTACCTATCATACCTCTAAAAGATGTTTGATCTACTGGTTTCCCAGCTTCATAAAGATCTAAAGAGTTTGAGGTACCAATGGGAGTACTTATACTCTTAGTGTTGTCATAACCAAAATTTTTAAGAAGATCTTTAATATACTTATGTTGAGATATGTAGGTTCCTTCTGGTTTTTGAGAAATTTGAAAACCAAATAAAAATGTTAACTCACCCATTATACTCATTTCAAACTCAAATTTCTTTAGACTAGCAAATGAGTCAGTCAAAGATTACTGAGTTGAACCAAATATAATGTTATCAACATAAATTTGAACAATCATAACATTTTTCTTATCTTTCTTCATAAAAAGGGTTGGATCTGTATTTCCCTTAACATAGTTATTTTGAAGCAAAAATTCAGTGAGTCTATCATACAATGCATATGGGGCTTGTTTAAGACCATACAAAGCTTTGGTAAGTCTGAAAACATGATCAGGATGTTTTGTATCTTCAAAGCCAGGAGGTTGTTCAACAAAAACTTCCTCTTGAACATAACCATTAAGAAAAGCACATTTCACATCCATTTGAAAAAGTTTGAAATTAAAGAATGCTGCAAAGGCAAGTAGAATACAGATATTCAAGACTAGCTACTGGAGCATAGGTTTCTTCATAGTCTATTCCCTCTTGCTGATTATAGCCTTTAGCAACAAGTCTAGCATTATTTCTAATAATGACCCCATTTTCATCACATTTATTTCTAAAGACCCATTTTACTCCAATAACAGAAGTTTCCTTAGGTCTTTCAACCAAGGTCCATACTTTATTCCTTTCGAATTAATTTAGTTCATCTTGCATGGCTTTGATCCAATCATCATCACCTAAAGCTTCATCAGTGCTTTTTGGTTCTAATTGGGAAAGATATGCTAGATGTTCTACTTCATTTCTTAAGGAACTTATAGTCCTTACTGGTTGATTTACATCACCAATGATACTATCACTGGGATGATTCTTAAGAAACACTTGATTTGGGTTTTGTAAAACCTGTTCATCAACATAGGGTAGAAAGTCTTCTGGGGTAAATGTTTCAGAAGTATCTTCTAGAACATTATCCTTATCAGAAGGTTCTTCTATAAAAGGTTGATAATTAGTTTTTGAAAACACATTAGAAGATGTAGGCTGGGATGGTTTGAAAACAAAAGGATCCGACTCATCAAATTTTGCATGTACTGTTTCCTCCACAGTGCAAGTATTTTTATTAAAAACTCTATAAGCCTTATAGGTTGTGGAATAGCCTAAGAAAATCCCTTCATCAGATTTTGGTGCGAATTTGTGTAGGTTATCTTTAGTATTCAAAATAAATACCTTGCAACCAAAAACCTTTAAGTAATATATTCTTGGTTTTATGCCATTCCATAACTCATAAGGAGTTTTATTAAGAAAAGGTCTAATTAAAACTCGATTTATTACTCCATTCTGTTGAGGAGTTCTAGGTGCTGAAAAATTTTGAGTAATATCTTTCTTACTAAAAAAAGTTTCAAAATCAGAATTTTGAAATTCTCCTCCATGATCACTATGAATAGTTTTCAATGGAAGGTTTTTTTCATTTTTAACATTAGCTCTAAAACTTTTGAAATAGGAAAGTGCTTCAGATTTTTTTGCTAGAAAATAGACCCAAGTAAATCTAGTGTAATCGTCAACTAGAACAAACACATAGTATTTTCCTCCAAAACTTCCTGTTTGTGTTGGACCAAAAAGATCCATGTGCACTAACTGTAATGCATCGGTTGTTGAGACTTCACCGATTGATTTAAAACTAGATTTATGTTTCTTGCCATATTGACAAGGATCACAAACTTTTGAAAAATCTAATCTAAGCTTCGGTATATCCTTAACTAGTTTCTTCTTAGAGAGTTTACATAGGTTTCTAAGATTATAGTGTCCTAGTATTCTATGCCATAACCCGGAATGATCTTCCATTTCACTTAGGCAAGGTAAATCTAGACTCTTCAGGTCTTCTAGGTTCAAAGTGTAGACATTCTCATGCCTATTGGCTGAGAGAATAAATTCTTCCTTGGAATTGTGAACTAAACATTTATCATTCCTAAAATTCACAAGGTAACCTTCATCACATAACTGACTTATGCTAATGAGGTTATGCTTAAGACCCTTAACTAAAAGAACATTTGAAATCAAGGTTTTACCAAGAAGAACAATATTACCAATACCAAGAATCTCTCCCGTATCATTATATCTGAAAGTTACTTTTCCTCCTTTCATTTTGATAATCTTTTCAAAATAGATTTTGTTACCAGTCATGTGCCGGGAACATCCACTATCCATGTACCTTGTGTTGTTTCTGGTACTCTCTTTATTTTCCTGAAATTAAAAAGAAAATTAAACTTTCAGAATCCATACTTGCTTGGATCCTAGATTTCCAGACAATAAAATTTTAGGAACCAACATCATCTTAGAAAAGTAAGCTTTGTGAAATCCTAAAGATTGGGTTTTTTTGAGGAACAATTCTTTGCCGGTGACCACCACGTTGACATTTATTACAAAATGGGGCACTATGAGGAACAAAATAATTGTTACTGAGAATTGGTTTTGCATGGGTATAACCAAATCCGGATTTATTTCATAAAGGTCGTATTTGGGAATACATTTTATCAAAATTTTCTTTACCATGGGTAAAGTTTGATAAACACTTAATTAAGGAAAATATTTCGGACTTGAGTTTTATAACCAAGTTTTTATCCTCAAAATCATTAGTTTTTGAACTAGAGTTAGGCTCGAAAACATTTTTCTTAGAAATTACTTTTTCTAATTATTTAGAAAGTTTGTTCTTCTCAGAACTTACTTCCTCAATATTTTTTGAAATACTTTCAAAATCAATATTTTTCATATCAAGATCTTTAGAAATATCTAATATCTCTTTTGTTAGAATAGAATTTATAGAGTTTTCTTTATCATGTTTTTTTATTGAGTTTGGAATTCTCAATTTCAAGAATTTCAGCAAACCTAGAGGCTTCCTCATAAGTAGGTAATGTATTTTCATCATCAGAAGAAGATTATTCATTAGAAGAGTTATAATACTTACTATCATTAGAATTTAAAGAAACATTGGTCAATGATTCAGCATTTCGTACCTTAGCCATAAAACAATGATTATAAATAGGTAATCTGGAAATAAGACCAATAATCTTCTGTCCTAAAGATTCATAATCAAGAGATTCATCTGAAGAGTCACCACCACTGGCACTCTAGGTGTCATTAGCTTTCAGAACTTTCTTAGCTTTGGCTTTATAATAATTCTTTCTGTTCCTGTCTGAATGCCTTTCTTTCCTTTCTTTCTTTTTGAGAAAAGGACAATCTGGTCTAATTTGTCTAGCTCTCTTGCATTCATAACAACTAACTTCTCCATCTTTCTTATCTTTCCTTTCATTTTTATTATAATTAGATTGAAAATTTCTCTGGCCAGCTATCTTGTTCATCCTTTGAGAAATATTTTCTAGTTCATTTTCAGAGACTTCACTCTCACTAGATTCGTATTGGAAAATAACTTTCTTAGTCTTGGATCTAGTTACTCTCTCAGGAGTCTTAGCTTTCATCTGATTTGAAGTTGTTGTAAAAGAAACAGTTCCATTTCCATTATTCTTTTTGATGTTGTCAGCATCTCTCTTCATTCTGGTCTCATGTTGTAGAAGAGTTCCAAATAACTCATCAAGAGTAATTTCAGTGACCTTCCTGTTCTCATCTATAGCTGTTCTCTTGGATTCCCACTCATATGGCATAATATCAATTATTTTATCCACAAGAGAATCATCATCTAAACCCTTCTCTCCCATAGACTGTAGACTGTTGACTATAGTCATAAATCTCCGTTGAACTATACATATAGGTTCTCCATAAGGAAAATTGAAGCCATGATATTCAGCTCTAAGCATTGCTCTTCTAGTCTCAATCACCTTAGAAGTCCCAAAGTGTGTAACATCTAACTTCTTCTAGATACAGTTAGCTGCTTCACAAGAAGAAATTTGGCTATATATATTTCTAGTCATTGAAAAAAGTAAAGTATTGTGTACCTTATAATTGAGTTGATATTCTTGCTTTTCCTGATTATTAAAAGTTCTAACATCCTTGTCGGGAATTTTATAATCACCAGTAAGCATAAAAAAGTTGTCTACCCCAGTATTGATAACAAAAGTCTTCATATGATCTCTCCAGTAGTCATAATCATTACATTCAAAGATAGGTGGTCTTGTTGGATTCAGATTATCAATTGAACCAACATTGACTCCTTCCATACTTAAAATAACTTTGCACAAAAACTTGTTAGTAGAAAAAGTTCTGAATCACAATGTTCGGATTGGGAATTTTCGGAATGGGAAAGTTCGGAATGGAAAAGTGATAAGAAAAAACTATTCATAAGTATAAGTATTTCAGAGACCTCCTTTTATACCAATTGTAGGATCGAAATAGTGATGTAGATGCTAAATTTACAAGAGGGGGGGGGGGAATTATACACTTTAAAAATTCCTTTGGAACATTTAAAGTTAGTTAAGAATAACTATGTTTTCCTTAAGAAAAGGAAAGGGATAAGTTTAACAAAGTTAAACTTAAGAAAATTCACAACACCTATAACACCAAACAAATATTGGAAAGAGATTCCAAAAGTAAGTTCCAGAAATAGAAACATAACAAAAAATTACAGTATGAGATTCTACCTTAAAGCGTATAGAATCTGAATGAAACAGAGTACAAATAAGGAAGTATAATAAAGTTTACTTTCCTTACAATACAATATGCAGTGGAATATAAACAAGTAGTATAACTACAAGTAACAATATATAAGTCTTTTAACTCAACAGAAGGGTATCCAATAACCTTGGATAAAGGTCCCTTGATTTATACTTTCAAGCAAGTCTGTCTTACCCACACCAAGGTAAGCCCTCGATACGAAGATTGGAGTCTCTGTCTTGCTATCCCCACAAGCCCTCAACTTCAAGGTAGTTGGAATCCTCTGTCTTCCTCAGCAAGGAAGCCCTCGAACTTTACGGTAGTCGTCACCTCTGTCTTCCTATCCCCAGAAGCCCTCGAATGTAATCACCAACATTTGGAGTCGCACGAAGTTTTGAGAGTTAATAAGAGCCTCTCTCTCTAGAAATCACTTCAAGAATGTAATCACATGATTCCAAGCCTTTTTGCTTTTTAGAATTTTATCTCTTTCAAATGAGCTCATATTTATAGGTAAGGTCGACCTTCTTTACAACGGTCAAATCTTCTTTAAAAGTCGGAGGGACCTGTACACGTGTAACTTAACCAAGAGTTAGTTTATAACAGATTAGACGACATCGTTTTATAACAAAAAAAGTGTAACAGAATGTACGACACTGTTTAAAAATCTAACTCAAAAGTTCAGAATTAAAACTTCGGAGTGAAGGTTCGGAGTGTAAGGAGAATAATAAAGAGTAGTCAAAATATAAATACATAAGCAAAATGAATGTTCTGAGTCTAACCAAAAAATAATTTTTAGAGTCTGAATAAATTCAGAGTGTATAAAACAAAGATAATTAGATTCTGTTTAATAAGAGAATTTGGAATGAGAATTCGGAATGAGAATTCATTATCATAATTCGTAATGAGAATTCATCATCGAACTTCATAAGAATTCGTTATCCTGAATCTAGAGTAGAACTTAATATGAGTTCGTATCCTGAATTCGGAATGAAACATTATTGCAGTTCTCATTTGGAATTCGGAGTGAAACTTCCTTACAGTTCTTATCCAGAATTCAGATCCTAAAACAGAATGTGTCATATCAATGTTTCAACGATTCCGAGAAACTAGAAATGAATCCGAATTTCATACTTAAAATAAATGGATGAAAATATGATAAGGATAATTTTTCTTATAAAAGCGATTATCCTTAAGAAATCCTTTTTCCATATAAAAGCAATTTTCCTTAAGAAATCATTTTTCCTTATAAAAGCAATTTTCTTAATGATAAGTTGTTTGTGATTTTCAAAACAAGAAGGAATGGAAAAGTCATAAGGAAAACATTATTGACTCAACACCAAATTCCCAGACACATGCATGAAGCATGTCCTCTAAAAAATGATTCGACCGCTCAGTCTTATCCTCCATCTAAGGGTGGTATGTTGCGCTCATCATAATTTAAAAACTCACAGAATCTTGATGGCCTACCCAAATTGAGTAGTGAAACATGGGTCTCTATTTGAAACAAAATCCAACGGAACACCATGGATCCTTACCACCTCCTAATGATTCAAACTACCCTACTCATCTACATTGGTAGTATCTCTGATTGTAGTGAAGTGGGCTGATTTGGTCAAACTATTAATCACCACACAAATAGAATTATTACCCCGAGGTGTGCGAGGAAATCCAGTAATTAATTCCATGGATACCTCATCCCACTTCCATGTAGGAATGCGTAAAGGATGGAAAAAATAGGAGGACCATTGAGGCTCTTCATTTACTTTCTTGCATGGGTAGCATCTCGACATGAAGTCTCTGATGTGCTGTCTCTCAACAGGCCACCAGAATTTTCGTCTCACGTCATAATACATCTTGGTGGAACTCGGATGGATAGAAAACATAGACTAGTGGTTTTCATGCATCCCCACCTATCACAATGATTGCAACACCCCTTAACTACCCATGAAGCACAAGTTTCCCTCGAATGATGAAGACCAATAAGAGGAAATCTCTCAACCACAAAGAAACTACCTCGATCACTAAAAATCTCATCTATATGCAATTCCTTATAATTAACTCTATCAAATGTTTCAACTGAGTTCTCTCCAAGAACACACCCCAATTTTCTCCCTCGTCTCCACATACATCTGAGAAAAAGACACCTCAAAGTCCACTATTCACTGGACTTCCTCAATGCTTTCACTAGAACTCTTCTACTCAGGGCATCATCCACCACGTTAACCATTACTAGGGTATAAAAAGTGTTAATTTCGAACTCCTTCAAGTACTCGATCCAAAAAAGTTTCCTCATCTTGAGGACCTTCTGTGAGAAGATAAAAGCCAAGATTTTGTGATCAGAATAGAGACAAATGTTTCCACAAAGAGGTAGTGACGAGAAGTCGTAAAATCATGCATCACCGCTGCCATATCAAAGTCTTGGGGTGCACTATTAGAATATTTCCCTATACCCACGGTTCAAAACTATGGTTATAGACCACAAAACCGTGGGTATAGGTTATACCCACGGTTTGGGAACCATGGGCTGGAAATGCATCGGGATAAGGGGTCCGCATATACCCATAGTTTGAAGAAACCATGGGTATAGTATTGCCACAGGGTGGCAGGCCCGTGAACACTCTGGAACAGTGTTAACCCCACATCTTTTCACACTATGGGGATTTAATGTTCAAAATAAGAGGCTGCTGGGACTTGACCACGGGACGCGCCATGCAACGTTCAACCTTCTAAACCAACCAAGCCAACTGAATATTTAGTATATATATATATATATATATATATATATATATATCTTTCTAAATATATTAATAACATTGTATATCTATAAAGAGTCGCACCAAAAAATAGATGATGATGGGTCTCGAACCGGCAACCTACCAAACGGGGAAGTCACGCCGAACCTACCATGCTATGGAACATTTTGTGAAAAATATATATATTAGTCTACTTATATTAATATTAGTTATTTATTAGAAAATAATTGCAGCAATATTTGATCCCAGGACTGCTACATATGATAAAAACCCACCTAATCAACTAATATGCAAGGATTTTATTATTTAGTATTTGTATCTTCTTAATTATATGTTTCCAGATCGTCTTCCCTCCTTTTTTTTCATTTTCCGGAGTAATTTTTTCCCCGCCTTATGGTTGAAAAGCTATACCCACAATTCTCTATAACCATGGGTATAGGTCTTCCAAAATTATACCCCAATACCCATGGTATTGAAGAACCATGGGTATAGGTATTCTGAAAAAACTCTATACCCACAGTTTGGCCAAAACTGTTGGTATACGTCTTGAAAAACACCTATACCCATAGTTTTGCAAAAATATGGGTATTTCTAATTAAAAATAATATATAACCATGGTTTTGTCCACAACCATGGTTATAGGTGACCTATACCCACAGTTTTCTGAAACCGTGGGCATAGTTACCCATATTATCCCTATACCCACAGTTTTCGAAAACCATGCAAATGGGACCATTTTCCAGTAGCGGTGGGTAATTCCTTTCATGTGGTTGGTGTTGGAGATATCCATATACCACAATGTGATCATCCTATATAACAACACACCCATGAACCATACTAGAAGCATCAAAAATGACATCACACCCAATCTCATCCTCAGGAAAAAACAGATCGAGGGTCATATTCAACCGCCGCTTCCGCTCCACTAAGGAATTATATCAGTATAGGGAACATAAAAACATCACTCCTTTTTGGTTGAGAGCATTTGTTGGTTAATAAGGTAGAGATAAATCCAAAACAAATCAACTGTACTTACTAACCAGTCCACGGAAACCCATAATCTCAAACACATTCATCGGCTGCTCCAATTACATAACAATACTAATAATCTCTGGGTCCACTGAAACCCCCAACCCTAAGATCACATTCCGTATAAATTTCACTTCCATGATCCATAATGTTCACTTTATCATCTTTTTATAGAGGCGTTGATCTCACATAGTGGCCAGAACAATCCTCACGTTATGTTTGTGATCCTCTTCAGTGGGAGAGTATACATGAATTTCATCCACAAACACAAAAATGATTGAATCAATATATACTAGGAACACCCTATTTATTATTTCTATAAAGACCACTATATGATTGGTCTATAAAAATTGCATGAACAAGTACTCAAAGTGGTGGAACCTAATCCAGAAGGTTCTCTTCTGGCTATATGCCTCTCTAACCCTTAGTGTATGGTATCCCAAACACAAATATATTTTTGAGAACCACTTTTCCCCATTCAACTGATCAAAAAAATCATCTATTATAAGAAAAGGGTATTTTTTTTTCTTAATTTTAACCATAGTCAGCTTCTTGTAGTTAATGCACTACTGGAGTGATCTATTAGCCTTCTTCACAAACAACACAGGAGAGTCCCATGTATAGATTCTCAAGAAAATAAATCCGTTGGATTTTAAGTCATCGACCTTTATCATTAATTCCCTCATCATAGTGGGGGACATACGATATGCTTGAAGAGATATAGGTTATGTTCAAGATTACAGATCAATCAAAAACTCCCCATCATACTCCGGGGTAAAACCAGAAAAATCATTCGGGCATACCTACAGAAACAAATTCACTACATAAGGTAGTGATCCTTCAGGATCCATACTATCATCCTCTAGCATGAGAGACAGTAACTTGAAGATATGACTTCCCAACTATAGGAGTGGAGGTCATGCACTACCTGACCAAGGATCACATTTTCCATGTAAAATTTGATGACTCGCATCAGGTTCCAAAAAACTCAGTAGCTACTGTAGAAATCGATGTGTTCCTAGAAGTGTACTAGCACATCAATACCAATTATTACATAAAAATATGCATATATAATAAGAAGACACCCCACTCTATCTCATCCCTTAAAATGGAAACTGCACACGACGGGCAATTAGGACGCTTCTCCGTCTTCATTCCCAGCGGCATAACCAACTAAATCGAAAAAGACCACATTTGGTTAGAAAATTCACCAGGTCCACAAAAAAGGAAAAATGAAGGAAATAGAGGTACTAGTATAAAAAATGATGCAGATATATAAGATGTAAAAAAAATGATACCTCAAACTACCGATAGTCCACCCTATGATCATTATGGTGCCTGATCCAACGCATGAAGATGTTTGATCTCTTCCTAAGGATGATCTCTAGCTTGGGAGTAACATCCCAAGATTTCATAGTATGTTATTTCTTCAATGTAATTCAATAACTAGAACTACATGCAACACTGAGTTCAAGAACACCATGACTTAGCAAACTAGTCGTTCAAAAGCGGTGATGAGTAATATTAAGTGAATTTTAAACTTTATATAATCCTCATAATTTTAATATTCATATTATGAGTTTATTAGAAATAATTTAAGAACAAATTCATTTTTTTAGATAGAAGAATTATTTTTCAAAAAATTCAATTTTAACACCTTTTAATGGAGATCCTTTTTTAAATCCATTATTTGAAATTTTTATGTATTCGATATGAAAAAATATACCTATTCTTTAGAATCGGGACATTATAATTTTGTTTCAATAAATTTTTGGTGTTTTTATGATAACATTCATATTTGGGTGAATAGTGAAAATACAATATTTTAACTAAAAACCACCTTTTTAATCAAAATAATTAAGAGTGTTGAATTATAAATTTTAATGGATTGGATGTATAATTAGATTATATTTTTACCATTTAATCCAATGATGTTCATTGTATGTAATTTCACTATCAAATTGTACATAAACAAGTGCCAGTCCTTTTATAGTTATTATTTCTTAAACATAAGATTTTTTGTTTTGACAATCGGAAAAAAATTAAAATTAATTAATGAAATATCTATTTTTTGAAATTTTTTAAATATAATTCATATTTGAATTAAAAATATCAAAATTATCTTATGGTGATTTTTTGGTATTTTTCAAAAAACATTCTATTTTTTGATGAATAGTGAAAAATACTATGTTATAGTTTAAAACCAAATTTTTATTTAAATAATTATTTTATTTTATTTTATTATATTTTATGTAAATATATATATATAATACCTATTTATGTTAAATGTATTTCATTGGAGTCATTTTATAATAATTTTAGATGTATAAAAATTTTATTGAACATTTTACTGTCTTTACCCACCTCCTAGGTGCATTTGCAAATTTACAAAAAAAAAATATAATTTTACTGCATCAGTGATTTGAATTTCAGAAATCTGTGAGAGACGGTTGATATTAGAAAGTAAACTATGGTTCAATAAGAAAAAAATTATTTTTGGTGAATAGTAACGTTTTACTTTTATTTACCACGGTTAAAATTAAATAGGGTAATTAAGGGTAAAAATGATATTATTATTACCCAAAATAAGTCCTAATTCTATTGGATAAGTGTTATTCGACCAAATACAACCATATGAATAAAATCTGATCCTTTAGGTCAACTTCGATTGGTTTAAGGCATTTAATATTATTTAATTCAAAGAAGAGTTAAAAGAGTTAACTTCAATGTATAATAACTAATACATTTTTAATATAGGGATACACATACGATAAATTCGAATATAAATATTAATTATAAAGATAATAATATTTTATAAATAATAATATTTTATTTTTATTTTCTATAAATTAAATAATCTAATTTATTTTTGACACAATGTTAGTGCATTATTTACTTTATTAGTGAAATATTAAAATAATTGATATTATAAATATCCTAATAAATACAATTTGAGTTTTTTTATGAATTAAACTAATTTTATTGGTTAATATTACATGTTAGGGTTGGTTATATTATTTGTTTGAAGTAATAATGCTGTTATGAATTTAGTAAAAACAAAATACCAAATAGTATCAAAATTGACATAAAAGATTTTTTAAAACAAAGATTATTTTATTAATTGATATTATATTCCTAAAAATATAAGGATTCAAAAAAAGAAATATATAATGATAGGTGTATTATTAATGAAACCCTTTAGGTTCTCATGGATGTATATAGTATGTTTATAAACCATATAATATAAAAATAAAAAGAGACATGGTAAATGTCAAATTAATTAACTAAGAGTTAAATATAAAAGATAAAGTTAATATACAGACAAAAAACTATCTAAAACCTACTGGGTGAGAGGTTTTCCACCCATCCCTACATTATCCTTTAAATTATTCATTTTTGACCCATCAAGAACCATAAATGATTTTATTATAAAATAATATTTCTAGCTTTTCCTTAGGTGCCCCTCACCCCTCTTATAAAAGGGGACCCCCCTTCTCTCTAATTCAATACTTCAATGCCATTTGGATCGGCCATCCCATCCTCAAATACTCTTTAAAATGTACTCCCTTCATCTTATAGGCCTTAATTTAGTTAGAAAAACAACCTATCGAGCCCTTTTGGTCTAATCAAAAGAAATAACCTGAAGTAGATGTAAATATATTATAACCTCTTTCATGATCATTTCTTCTTCCACTTCCTATTTCATTATTGTTTCCATTATAACATAATAACTACATTATATTCAATACACCTTTATGTTTATATATATATATATATAGTAAAACCATATTACTTATTCTATCCATCCTTTTAATGACATGTCACCATACGTGTGTATGTACAACTTACCGTCTCAACATCGTGGTGTAATTGTTATTAAATACATTATTATTTTAATGGGTATAATAATGATGTGTAATTGATTTAAATAATAAATATATCATGACAATGATTCTGTATATATGATATACCATCATATTATATATTATTTTGATATCAAATTAATGATATTGTAGCTCGTGCGTACATATAGGTTACCGTCTCCGAGAATGCGATGAGATTCATTCCCCAACGTATCCATTATAGACTAATTTTCATTATATGATAAAAATTAATGTTTTAAGACTTAATATCATTATGAATATGAATAATATACATCCTATCCATAACAAACAATACTTACGTAACGATTCATATAATGGAAAACGAATCAGTTAACACTTGAAATAATGATAATAGTAAGATATTATTAAAAAAGAAATGATAAAAGAACATATATGAAATAATATTAATGTATATGATTCTTGTATAATGTAATATCAATTATTCAACCATTATACATGATGTTAACAAACCATCGACCATGGAAAAGTAAAAGGTAATATTTAATTATCTAATCTATTTATTATCTGTGGTTGTTTATATGTAATTATCTACTCGGATCTCTTTATCATCTAGATCCATGTTTCATAAAAATGTTTTTGAAAACATATTTACTATTTACTAGAAAATGGGGTAAATTCAATTATACCATTATTTGACCGTATTTGTTTTGAAATGAATCTTTCCTTCATTTTACAAACATGGTACTTTTTGATATTTTCGACAAATTTAAGGTACGAATTTTTTTAACTTATACGGTGGGTGCACGAATTTTACATCATTATAACAGAATCGAAGTTTCCATTAAAATATTATAAGAATATTTTAAAAATAAATGTTATCTTAAATGATTTCAAACTAGAGAAAGTTATTTTTCTAAAAAAGGTTTTACTTTCATCTATGTCAGCATCCTTTGATGGATTATAAGCATATTTGAAGTTGATTTATTATACAAAACATCCATATCGTATTGATGGTTTTGTGATATGTTTGACTATGGATGTGTTATTTTTACACCATTTATGGTTTATGGATAAATTATTTTCATTTCTTATGCTATTTTTAATAATAATGATTGTTTTAGGTTTAAACCTTTTTATATGAGGAATGAATTGGACTTAGTATGTGATGGGTGGATCCCGATATAGCTCCTCGTTCAATTTGTAGGTCTCATGAGACAAAGTAGTGTCTTGGAATAGGTCCTTGACTATGTGGTTATAAAAGTCTAGAAGTATGTGTCCCATCATTATGAAAGTGTCTATTGATATTACATGTGATTATTCTAATAGTAAAATATCCATGTGAGTAATTAAATGACATTATTTTGATTTTATCATTTCCATATTATACTGATGTTCAAGTTTAAAAGTCATTTGTTTTAGTTGTTTACATTTCCTTAAATTATTTTTATTATTTATGAATGTTTCCACTCTATTTTTATCCTTACTAATCATCTGAGCTCACCCCTTTATATGTTTTATTTTTTCCAGGATGTGTAGAAGTATATTATGACTGGCCTTCAGGGATATTCTATGGGATCTTAGTGTTGTATATGAAAAAATTGTTGTTGTAGTTTTCCATTATATAATGTAATGTAATCCTTATGAATGTATCTAGTACTTCCAATTCCACTAATATAATTGGCCTTTTGATACATGATCTTTTGTGATAATGCCAATAATACGTAATAATCCACCGACACTAGCCTTATAGGATCAGGTCGATATAGTTGGTATCCAAGAAATATTTAGTAAAAACCATTGAAACTAGATTCAGATATATTCTGATTAGAGCACATAGCCCTAAAATAGACATTGATAATTACTGTAGAATAGCTTTCTAGAATTTTTCTATTGTAGAAATGTTTTGAGTTTTCCAAGCGATAAATCCCTTACTGGAATGGGACAGGTAGAAGTGCCACTAGCACAAATGTACCTTGGGGTAAAACCCAAAAACACTACTTTGAGATAGAATCGAACGGGTACTGTTGCATGATAATGGGCCCTGCTTCACTCTTGGATATGACACTCCAAGGAGATATTTTTAGGATAAATTCTCATTTTCATTACAAATCATTATGAAGGATTTATGAGTATATATCTCCTCAAAGAAAATATTTTTATGACTATGGATTATATCCAAAAACTGTTCAATTTACGTTAGGTATTTTATAATTTTGTAATTATTCATTGCAATTCATATACAAACATAGTGTATGACATTGTATAGAAACAGTGCCCAGTAAAAGGAATGTGAACTCTATCAATACATATGATCCAAAGAGTAAGAAGGATCATATCTTTCACGATATTAATCCATCATTTACAAAGGGAAATAGTTACCCAAGTATTCGCAACATATGAAGAAAATAATATCATGTGTCAATATGATAAGTAAATAATTACTTGAGTCCTATGAAATTGAATGGAGGAAAATGAAAAAGGGATGGAATGGAGAAATATAGATAAAGGTAAGCGGGAAATGAATAATTTTACCATATGTGATAACGGTGGAAAGAATATCCTTGGTAAATTCCTGAAGGGAGTCAGAGTTTGTTATAAGTGTGGAATAAAGGACACCAAGTACATGATTTCAAGGTTATGAAAAACTTTTCAAATGTACAATGCTTAATCTACAAGGAGTTGGGACACTATGCGAATCAATGTCCAAATCATTAGAGTAAACTCAAAATGCTGGTATTGGATAATAATAAAGATACGATACTACCGAAGATGAAGAAGAATGATTATGTTTCATACATTGTTATAAAAGTATTGTTTCATTTGAGTATTTTATTAATGATGTTCATGTTATAATAATTATAGAGTATATATGGATTGTACTATAGTACTATTTCATTAAAGACAGAAGATTGTGTGGAACCACGATAAGTGACTCATTAGCAGGAAATTTTTTTGGAAAATATATGATTAAGATATAGATAAACCACAATATGGTTCTGATACTGATGTAGTGATTTTGGAATAATACATGAATTATTTTGTTAAATTAGATTGGATATTTTTGACTACCATGAAACTGATTAATTATTTTTATATTCTATCATTGTTGGAGTTTACAAAATTTTTGGATAGAAGGAGTATATCCAGTATTCTATAAGGAATAAGGGAGTTTGAATATAATCAATAAGGTTTTAAGGTAATTCAGTATGTTATAGTGTTTTTAAAAAATACATGATGAAGGTGTTAACAAGTTATTACAAGGGAAAAAGGATCTTAATTGTGATTACATTCATTATAAATTTTGTAATATGAGTTTGAAAGATTTATTGTGGATATTTATGGTTTTAGATTAATTTTGAATTGCTATAAAAAGGAAAACTCGGATGTTGAGTGGCAACCCATTGCGTCTAGAAAGGCCGCGAGACTTGAACATGAAACCGAAGGGTGACAAGGGTTTATCACCTCCCACTGGCCCATATGATATACTGGATTGAATAATTTAGTTTTTTTAAAACGTATGGTAAAAGAATTTTAAATTCATTTTTTTGAACCCTATGTGAATTTGACAAATAGAATATTTTTCGTACATTTTATTATCATTTAGAGTGAAAGATGTGTTTGTGGTAGAAATTAGTTAAAGGATCGAACTCTACTTTTGTGGTATATAATTTTTTACTTCTGTTATTCTATGAAAAAATTAATTCTTAAACATGAGGTATCTGATCGTAAAAATAAAAATGTGTTATCCTAATACCTTATGTTTTGTTGAACAGATAATATTTTAAATCATCATAGATTGATGAATTTGAGGCCCTCAATTCAATAATTGTTTTTGACTGATGACCTCAATCACACTGTGTAATTATTTATGTTTATCCTCCAATTATGTGTCTCTAATTTCCACCAATGTTCTTGTAATCGAGATCTTAATTCGGTGGTGACTTTTTCATTCTCCTTTTCCTCATATTAAGAAAAAAATTTATTAACCAAAATTCTGATGTGGGTTTTCCCACTAAGGTATTTTTTATTTGAAACATTTTATTTTAGATGAACAATATCAAATTTTAAGGATGAAATTTATTGAACTAAGGAAGAATGTAACACCCATAGATTTCATAGTATATTATTTCTTAAATGTAATGAAATAACTTGGACTACACACAACACTGAGTACAAGCGCACCACAACATACCAAACTAGCCATTTAAAAGCGGTTATGAATAGTATTAATTGAATTTGTAAGATTATATAATCTTTATAATTTTAGAATCCATATTATGATTTTCTTTGACCAAATGTGAGAACAAATTCATTTTTTTTAGATCAAAGAATTATTTTTCAAAAAATGAAATTTTACGGCCATATAATGATGAACCATTTTTAAATCCAATATTTGTAACTTTTATATATTCAATTTGACAAAATAAAATTCTTCTTTACAATCGGGACATATGAAATTAGTTTTAATAAATTTTTGGTGTTTTTCTGATAACTTTAATATTTGGGTGAATAGTGAAAATACTATATTTTAATTGAAAACATCCTATTTAATCAAAATAATTTATAGTGTTGAGTAATACATTTTAATGTTTTGGATGAATAATTAGATTATATTCTTACCATTTAATCCAATGATGGTCATTTTATGTAATCCCATTTTGAAATTGGACATAAATAATTGTCAATCTTTTGATAGTTATTATTTCGTAAAAATACGCTTTTTGGTATTGAAAATAGGAATTAAATATAAATTAATTAATGAAAATTCTTATGTTTTTCATTTTTTAAAATATATTTCATTTTTGAATTCAGAATATCAAAAATAGCTTTGGGTGAATTTTTTGTATTTTTCTGAAAACATTCAATTTTTGATTAATAGTGAAAAACAATGTGTAATAGCTGAAAACTGAATTTTTATTTATATAATTATTTATTTTATTTAAATATATTTCATATAATAATAGTTACATAATTCCTATATAAGTTCAATTTAATTAATTGGATTGTGTTTATAATAATTTTAGATATATAAAAATTTTATTGAACTTTTACTCTTGTTTTACCCACCTCCTAGGAGCATTTGAAAATATACATAAAACATAATTTTACCGCTTCTTTGAGTTAAATTTTAAACCTACAAGAGACATGGTTGATATCAGTTAGTAAAATTTGGTTCAATAAGATGAATATTGTTTTTGCTGAATATTAACGTTTTACTTTTATTTACCATGGTTAAAAGAAAATAGGGTAATTAAGGGTACAAATTATATTATTATTACCCCAACACATGCCCTCATTATATTAGATAATATTTATTCGACCAAAAAAACCTTCGAATAAATTATGATCCTTTAGATTCACTTGTATTACATTAGGACCTTTATTATTATTTAATTCAAAGAAGAGTTAAAAGTGCTCAATTCAATGTTTAATTAGCGATGAATTTTTAATATAGGGTTACACATAAGAAAAATTCATCTATAGATATTAATTATAAAGCTAAAATGATTTCCTAAGAAATTTTATTTTATTTATATTTTTTAGACATTAAATAAGTTACATTATTTATTACACAATAATGATGCAGTAATTACTTAATTAGTTTAATATTAAAATAATTGATATTATAAATATCCAAATAAATTTAATTTGAGACTTTTTATGAATTAAAATACTTTTATAGGTTAATATGACATGTTAGGGTCAGTTAAATGAATTTTTTTCGATGTAATAATGTTTTTATGAATTTAGAAAAATCAAAATACCAAATTGTGTCAAAATTGACATAAAAGAGTTATTAAAAAAATATTATATTATTAATTGATATTACATTCCTACAAATTTGTTGCTCCGCCAAAAGACGTATATAATGATAGTTTTATCATTAAATAACCACTTTGGGTTTGCGTGGAAGTATATAGTATGTCTATTAACCATATAATAGGAAAATACAAAGAGACATGGTAAATGTCAAATTATATAACTAAGAGTTAAATCTAAAAGATAATGTTAATATAGTGACACAAACCTATCTAAAACCTAGTGGTTGAGTTTTGTTCAACCCATCCCCACCTTATACTTTAAATAATTCATTTTGTATCCATTTGAAACCAAAAATGGTTTTTTTATAAAATAATATTTCTAGCTTTCTATAAGGTGCCCCTCACCCCTCTTATAAAAGGGCACTCCCCTTCTCTCCAATTCACACATTCAAAAACATTTTTCTAAGCCATCCCCTACCCAAATACCCTCTAAATTATATTTTTTTTAATCATATAGGCCTTCCTTTAGTTATAAAGACATCCTAAGGAACCCTTTTGATCAAATCAAAAGAAAGAACCTGAAGAAGACGTAAATATTTGATCACCTCTTTCAAGTTCCTTTCTTCTTCGACTACCTATTTCATTGTTTTTTCCATTCTAAAAAAATAACACCATTATATTATATATAATGATATTTTATTATAAATATTGTACATCCATATTCATTATTATATCCATCCTTCGAATGACATGTCACCATACGTGCGTGCATAAGGGTTGCCGCCTCTATGTCGTGGTGTAATTGTTATTCAATACATTATTATTTGGATAGTTATAATAATGATGTGTAATTGATATAGATAATAAATATAACATGTTAATTACTCTAAATAAATGATATACCATCAAATTATATATTATTTTAATATCAAAAGAAGGATATTGTCCCTCGTGCGTACGTACGGATTACCATCTCCACAAACGCGATGAGATTCATTACCCATCGTATCCACTCAAGGCTAATTTTTATTAGATGAATAAAAATAATTTTTATGGACTTAATATCATTATTAATACTAGTAGAATATATCCACTCCATAAAAAACAGTACTTACGTAACAATGCATATAATGGAAGACGAATTAGTTAACCCCTGAAACAACAATAATACTAAGATATTATTAATAAAGGAATGTTGAAAGATCATATTTGATAACCTATTAATGTATATTATTCTTTTATAATTTAATAATAATAATATAAAAATTATACAAGAGATTAACCTACTCTCGAACAAGGAATAGTACAATGTAAGGGTAAATTTCACAATCTCTTTATTATCCGTGGTTGTTTATACGTAATTATCTACTAGGACCCCTTTATCATCCTGATCCATGTTTCTTAAAAATGTATTTCAATACATTTTTACTATTTAATAGAAAATGGGTTAAAGTTATCTATACCCTTATTTTACCATATACGTTTTGAAAGGAATCATTCCATAGTTTTCCAAACAAGGTACTGTTGGACATTTTTAAAAAATTTAAGGTATGAATGTTTTTTTAAACTTATACGACAGGTGCATCTATTTTTTTCCATTATAACATCATAAAAGCATCCCTTACAAGCATATAATAATAATCTCAAAATAAATTTTTTCATAAATGATTTCAAAATATAAAGAGGTATATCTCTAAAAAAGGTTTTTGATTTTATCTTTGTCAACATCCTTTGATGGATTTTAAGCTTATTTGAAGTTGATTTATTATACATAACTTCCATATTGTATGTAATTTTTGTGATATGTTTGACTATGAATGTGTTATTTTTAAACCATTAATGTTTTATGGATTATGAATTGACATTTCATATTCTAATTTTAATACAAATGTTTATGTTATGTTTAAACCTTTTCGTATGAGAAATGCATTGGACTTAGTATGTGATTTGTGGAGCCCACCATAGATCCTCGTTGCATCGATAGGTCTCATGAGACAATCAAGTGTATATTACTAAGGCCTTGAAAAAATATTATTTGATGTTTTTGCACAAGGCCTTCACTATGTGGTTATGAAAGACTATAATTATGCATTCCATCATTATGAAAGTGGCTATTGATATTGCATGTGATTATTCGTCTAGTAGAACATCAATGTGAGTAATTAAATTGCCAAATTTTGTGTTTATCATTTCCATATTATACTAAAGTTCATGTTCAAAAGGCTTTTCTTTAGTCTTATACATTTCCTGAAATGATTATTCTTATTTATGAATGTTTCCACTATATCGTTATCCTTACAGAGAATTTATGCTCACCCCATTTTATGATATATTTTTTCCAGGATGCGAAGATGTATATTATGACTGACCTGTTGGGATAGTCTATGGAATCTCAGTGTTGTCTATGGAAACAATTTTGTTGTAGTTTTCCATTTTATGATGTAATGTAATCCTTATGAATGTATCTAGTACTTCCAAGGCTTCTAAACTAATCGTTCTTTCAAGACTTTATCTTTTGTGATCATACCAATGATATGTAATAATTCACCGACTCTAGGATTTTCGGGTAAGGGAATTAAATTGGCGATGTTCTATGAACTATCTATGCCCAGGACATGACCCAACCCTACCAACATGACCACTAAAACAATATCCCATTGTCATCGATGGCATGAACTATACTGGAACTACTCTTGGAGCCACTGACCATGCCCCACTCAGATGTGGACATGCCACACAGTAGAATCACTACAACTTCAACATACCACCACACCGATAACAAGGCCTCAGAGGATGTGGTAAAGCTAAAAAAATGTGCCCTGACATCCCAAAATAGGGGAACACAACAGATCTCACATCAAAAACCACCGATGAAAACATACGAGAGGAGTGGTCTGAACATCAACCTCCATTCTCCACTTCTTCCTCCCTATTTCATTTCGTTTTTGATGATCTTTCACTACCTACTACTGATACTGACCTAAAAATGAAGCCCTACCTTTACAGTTAATCTCCACCATGCATGCCTTGTCAATGACCTTAGCAAAGGTCCTCATGATTATAAAAAAACTGGGAGTGTATCTCTAGTTGCAAGCCTTTCTCAAAACACTAGGCCTTTACTTGATCATTTGATACAATTTTAGGATCATATCAAACCAACTCATCAAAACAGTTTGTGTACCCTATCACATATAGATTACACAAAACAAGATCCCTGAACTCTTGGGAAATGGCATATTCAATTACATTGGGGCAGTACAGCTCATTGATGACAATCTTGAAGAATGCCCAGTGTATCTGCTCACTCTTCCCAGATTGAAGTATCGATTCACACCACATGTGGCTGGGACCCTCCAATAGAAAGGATTCACATTTCACCCTAACCTCCTTGTATTTATCTACGAACTCAATCATTCACTCTATTTTCTCGATCCATTCCTCGACCACTTATGTTTTTATGTGGCCACAGAAGGTAGTAGGAATATTTTTGAAGAAATCCTGAGAGTTATCCTTTCTAGGACCAGTCTCATCCACTCTACCATGAGCTTGAGCTGGATCTAGTCCTAATCCAACAACATACATAACCTAGCACATCACCTCGACTTGCCTCAGATAAATTGTTGTGAGAGAACACT
This sequence comes from Viscum album, assembly GCA_963277665.1. Taxonomy (NCBI): domain Eukaryota; kingdom Viridiplantae; phylum Streptophyta; class Magnoliopsida; order Santalales; family Viscaceae; genus Viscum; species Viscum album. Next base: position 1,007,833,122 of record OY728159.1, read on the forward strand.
CTCTTAATTCATTCCATGTGTGCATGTGAGCTTTCCGATGATTCATTATTCTACAAAATGAAAAACTCGAAAAAACAATAGTCAATAACAGAATTCTATTAATTATAATCAAATACATCAAATATGAATAATCTAAACACATTAATATAATAAAAAATAGTTTTCCACCTCTCTCAATGTCTGCAAGTGGTCTGCAGTCGACAGGTTTCACTTAGAATGGAAGTCAATCAAACAATTCCAACGTCACATGGTGACTGAAGCTCTTCCACCAAAGGTGCATGGCATGAACTATAGTCATGACCAAAACCATGATCCCTAAAATTAGTATCTCCTGTCTATCCTAACTAATCCCAAAATAGTAATATAATCCAAAAACATTGGCATGTTCTGATACCATTGTCTACAAACTGAATCTGGTCACCACTAATACTGGCACCGAATCCATCCATTGACAAGGCCCAAAGATCATTCTCTGTCCCCACGGACTGGAATAGGTTCTCGGGTATCAATAAAATTTGTTTGAGACAAATTTACTAGAATATGAAAGCATAAAACATTAAAACCCTTCAATAATAAGAATTTGAAATTTAAATGCCAAAAAAGACATAAGAAAAAAACCAAACTAAATATAGAGTTTTAAATAAAGTACAAGAGCTCCAAACATTAATGGAAATAATATAAAAATATCATCAGATACTCTACATGACTAGGGTTCATCACCCCTGAGCCATATCCACAACACTGCACCATAGGAGGTGACCAACAGCCCAAACCGCCTTCACTCAAGGCTTTTCCTTTACCTAAGTAAAACATAAAAAAGTATACATACACCCAATGGGTGTATGTTGTATTTGAGAAAAATCCAAATAGGATACCACCCAAATATTCCAATAGGTGTTCAATACAAGGTGAAAGAGAAAGTAGTTGTAATACGTAAAGTGAAGTGTTGATAAACTCCAAGAAATTCAACTTTCAATTTAAAATTGTTTTCCAACTAAATCATTCATAATTTGAAAACATTTAAATAATAAATTTTATCTACTAAAAATTCAAAAAAAAAATCACCAATAAAAAGGTAAAATGCCACAAATCTAATGAGCACAAAAACCGAGGAAATCCCCTGGAAACTATATATTATCAAGGCCTATATACCTCTTACCTCTGTGTAATGTAACCATGTCATAAATCTTTTATCGTGCATGAGAAACCACTAGGGAACATAACCATAACATAGTGTTCCCCAAACATCATCCATATATTATATTTAGTTTTGTCAATATATGTTTCCTTAGTGAATAATGGACAACACACATCCGAACCACAAGCAGTACTATTACATATTCTCCCACCGAGGTACTTGGGATTCCACCATTGTGATCAAGAAATTTCAATATACTAAATATATTTTATTGTAGAAAAAACACCACTAAGGGTTCAAAAAAACACTAATGTAGATAAAAACAGTTTATCCCTCTTAAAAGATGCAACAAAACATTTTGATATTCAATAAAACAACTTCTCAAAATCTCACATAATTTTGCACCAAAACTCTTCGAAATATCCACATTGCAAACAATGTGCACAATATTAAGTCATAAAAACAAAAATGGATGTTCAATTCCCCTCAATGACACTAATAAATTATTTATGGTACAACCCCATATGAACCAATAATTTATATCATTTTTAAAAACCCCATTTTCACTCAAACATGGCACTTTATGTTCATATACTTCACAAACACCATTAAATCAAACATTCATCGAAAAAACCAAGGAGAATAAAAATTTAAAACTCTATTTTTAGACCTAATACACATAAAAAAAGAAACTAAGAAATTATATGGTATCCCCAAATAAATCAACATTATATTTCTTTAAAAACGCCTAATTTCACATAAAAAATTAACAAAAAATTCGTTTTCATCAAAGAAACTCTCTAAAACCAATTTTTGCACAAATAATAAAATGAAATATACATGAAAATACTATAAACAAAGAAATATAACTAACAAGTATTGAATAAATATTGGAATCACCTAAAAAATTTGTAAAAAACCTGAATACATTGCTTTAAAACTCATTACCAGCACCTTAGTATCTCAAGAAGGGTAGATCATTCCTAAAAATAGAATACTGGACCAAGAAAACCTAACTATAAACCCAAGGTTAGAAACCCCAACCTATGGTCATTTAGTACTTCAAGAAAAATTGAAGAAACATAATTTAAAGGGAAGGATCTTTGAGGGAGAGACACTCACTTGAAGTTATCTGAAGTCCCCCACCAATCCACCCTTCAAAATGGAGTTCAAATGAAGGATTAAAGTTCTTGCTAGGCTTCCATGGCTGAAATTGTTGAATGGGTGAAGAAAGGGTCGAGTTTGGATAAATCAAAAGATAGAAATATATTCGTTTAATATATTTTTATTACATGAACATAGGCACACAGATTGTGTGCATGGTTTGGAAAACCATGCACCAAAACCCTCCACCCTCATTTTCCCCTCAAAACCACATCAAAATCCACCAAAATTCACGGTGGATTAAGTGGGGGTAAATTCGAGGAATTTTCTGATAAAAATAAAATGATTATAAATACCTTTGATGCAGAACATTGGGGTGACACTAACCGATCATCCTGGACTTATTTCTCACACCATGGTAACCTTACATAATTTATCTACCAGCCCTTTCAATTATAATTGTGCCTACCCAAATCTCCAACCTATCTCTCAACTATCTCCTTTGATACTATTATATCACAACACCCTCCCTCCAAAGATACCCCTCTATGACTTTCAATAATTAAATGTAGATAGTGACCCTTGAGCCCCACCCCTAGTAGGCCCTAGAGAGCTGAAGAGCATCAAGGGTACAATGAACTAAAAATATTGGAAGAATTACCCATTTTTTTAATTAACAAAATTGGGAGAGAGGGTGTATCATCTGGGACAATTCCAATACATATTATAAAAATAAATCCAAACCATCCCACACTGTATGTATAAATGAAAAATGATATATATAAAAGTCTACAAAATAAAAACAAGAGTAAAAGCTAATGTAGCAACACAAAAACATCTCTACCAGTCCAAACTAGAAATATCTAGAATGATCTATATAGTCCTCCTTGAAACCAGAAAACTGATTTAAATAATTATGTTGAGAATACATGTATACTATTTTGGGAAACAAAATTCTATCATGCACAAGTGGAAAATCATACTATTGTTCCTATGAGAATATAATAGAACTTAAAAGAACTTAACGTGTCATACGAACCATCCCTACATCACCAAGGCACACAAAAAATGTAACTCCAATAATTTAATGTTATAGAATATGAACATCAATATTTGGGTAACCCAAACCACTTCTCACTGGTCAACTACTAATACCTAAAGGAAATGGTCCTAGCTCTAACACTATTTATCTCATCCTACTACCACAACCTGCCCACGCACACATGTGCCACAAAGCACAACACATCCTACCCACAGACACCTTGGAAACAATCGTAACACATCCCGCCCAGGAATAGCTGGGTCAAAACAACATCCCCATCCTGCCTGAAAGCAACTCGTCCTAATCATGAATAAACCTTGGAAAAAGAACACCTCTCAACCTTCCTAGTCTGACTTGGGTACCATATATATGGTGACAAAACTCAATCCATTATAACCGGCCCAGATACACATGAGCATTAATAAACATCATGATATTATATCCTAGAAGAGAGAGCATAGAAGATACTATAACCATCCATCCATCCTCCCACCGAGATGTTGGGAAAGACACCGTTACCAATTATAATAGAGGAGTTTCACACATTGTGCTCAAAATGGGTGTGGGTTTTATAGACAATAAGAAGGAACTATGAGTTTTTATATAGTTATGAGAACGCTCATACCAACCTATGTATTTCTAAAAAAACAACCATCCCATGAAAAATTTCTCTTGATAAAACCCCCTATGTGCACAACACACAACATGAAAAAAACACCTTTAGAATTCCATTCATGTTTGATTATGCATAATCATTAACAAGTGAGAAAAATAAACCCATCATCAATTTCCTTATATAATACCCCAATTTTGAGTTACTGACAAATAGTATTAATTAAATTGATTGTTTTTTAGAAATAATGGACCTAAAAACATCGCATAAGAACAAAACCAAAGAAGAAACAACTTCAACAAGTCACATTACACAATCAAACCAAATTTAGATGCTTAACATAATTCACATGTATGGAAAAATAATATATTAAATGAAAATTAATACATTGAATTAAAGTATGTTATCATTAATTCATTATGTTTTAACATTTCACATTCCATTTAAAAATAAATAGTTTTTTCAGATTCTTCTTAGGAAAAAGGTATCCCATTTAACATCTACAAATAACAAGATACTAGATTAAATTCACACAATTCAATGAACAACACACGGAAAGCATCACCACAAAAAACCCATTACATTCCTTATAATAATCCCATATTACCACTGAATCACTACCACATCCCCTTTCTGCATCCTTACCACAAATCCATGACGTAACCATCATACAGACCTGATGTATAACCATGTGTACCATCATAGTAATCACAACTCCGTAACATAAAACATCTCATCCAATAACTGAACATATCACCACACCATCAAATTCCCTTCATCACTTATCCTGATTCAATCCATATCTCACAATCATGTACATAATCATGTTATACCCCAAAATTTAGCAAGACAAGATTCTAGATTTTTCAGGGCATCCTTGAGTCAATTTAACTTTATTTATTTAAGGTGTAATCACACAATCCAAATGATCCTGGTGCATCCATTTTATTTAACTGAACCCATGTTGTTAATTAGTTTCAAATATACATTCATTTAATTGGATAAAAAAAAATCACTACAATAATGGGTGCTCATAAAAATGCCACTAACATCCATGATTTTCTATAGCCATATAGCCCATACAATCATAATATCAATATATATCAATGAAGAACATATATTACTTTTTGCAGCCCCATATATTGATCTTTAAACTAATTAAATTATCATTATTAATTGTGAATTATACTATATTATTACAAGATACATCCATACACCAACACCACTTGATACAAAAATAAGAGAGATGAATTAAAACCTACATGGATGAATAAGCGACCAGCACTTTCTGGTTTCACCAAAACTGGGGGTGCATACATAAAGAAACTATATAGTGAAATATGATCCAAGGATTTTTTTTGATTGCACAAATCCTATGAGAGGAATAACTCTAGTCATTCTATAAAAAGTAAAAAAAGAAGGATGAACAGGGGATGAAGGTATCTTAGCCATTGAAAATCATAAATTAGTAAAGATTTAGATACAATTTAGGTTTTACATTAATGGAAGATTTGATAATTATTACGTAGTTTAATGGAGTAATAAAACCCAAAACGCTAAGAATGCTTAGTTAGGATTTATGGGTTTTGAATCTTTCATAAACATCATAAAACAAGTATTTCAGTGTTTTTTACATTGAAGAAAACATAAATGAGTGATTCTAGGTTGTAAATAATGTTCACATCTGTCTCCCTAATGACACTATTCACATATGATTCACTGGTGGTACTGTTCACATCTCTCTCACTGATGACATTGTTCCTATTTATCTCACAGTTGTGAGTCACCGATGCCACTCAAAAACATGAATCACCAATAGTCAACTCAACGACAGATGACTAAGTGATAGAAGAATCACCGACAAAAGACTCACCGACAGAAAGCTTACTGACAAATAAATTATTTACAGATGTCACCCCGATAGATGACTCAACAAGAGATGAACTGCTGAGATATGATTCACCAACAGATGATTTCATGATATATGACTCACTGAAAAATGAATCACTGACAGATGACTCATTGATAGATGAGTCACTAAATTATGACTCATTGATAGATGAAACACTGACAACACTATTCAGAAAACTGGAAACACTACTCACAGATCTAAAAATTTAGCAATGTGTTAGAAATAATTCACCTTGACATCACAGAACACCATAAAAACTTTATTTTCACAATGTAATGGACTAAATTTGCCTTTGAAATTACAAAAATATTCTAGATATATTTTAATGGTATTTTTATTTAATATGACATTCTTTGATGCTATGTTTTCATTACTATTTATATAATCCAATTATACCATAGACACCATCATTTTCAGGGATTATGATGAAGATATAACAATGATCCTATGAAACCTATTTCTTTCCCATCATTTAATAATTTTATGATAAAATGTAAATAAATCATATTTAATTTACACAGGTTATGGGGTGCTGAAATCATGATTTTTTTCAGAACATTTTTCATTTATATTTATTATTAAATGAATGGTGTTTAATGATATTATGGAAACCATATATTTGATTTATGATATTTATGGGTGGTCCCTGAAATTTTTTTACCTCCAACACATTGGGTGATTATAGATATATCATTATAAAATAATATTTGGAATTATGAGTAATCCTAATTCAGTATGGGACATTTTCTACTTTGATTGTATGGGGTGTAAACCATGACTATGGATACAATAGATTAGGTAGTTTACTGATTAATATATGATTTTCATGTTACATAACCTTTACTACTAATTTATATATTTTAGAATCATATATGTATACCACCAACATATGTATTTTTCCAATGTTATATTGTCATGATTCATAATATGAAATTCATTTTTGATTCGTGTCACATGATCATCCACAATTTATAAAATGACTCATTATTATGATCAATGATAATAAGGGTATTTTTTTAAATATTATTTTCATATTATCATACCCTTATCATCATGTAATGCTTATGTGATCCAGAATATCACACTTTTATACCCTTAATAGGAATCAAGTCTCACCCTTTATAATGTTTCCTTTGCCCAACTTATTAAAAAAATGTATAAGAATGATATGTCTCATAAGAGTTGTAGTTATGAAAAACATAGTGCAAGTTGATTTAGATCAAATATAAGAATGGTTTTTGGTATCCTTGATAACAATGAAACTATATCAATATGATTCATTTATGTATCATAATGTTATTTATTGAAAATTCACTAAATAAGATGTGTTATTTATTTATGAAATGATTTAGTGGATATAAAAAAATTAAAACAAACAAATGAAGATAAGGATCCTTGTTATATAAATTAATAGAAAATGAAGAGGAAGAATAAAAAAAATATTATGCTTCCATCATGAAAATATTTTTTTACAAGCACTGGAGGGAATGTATTAACTGAATAAAATATTCTCAATTGTTAAAGAATTTTCTATCAAACTGGTGATTTTCAAATATTTGTAATGGAGTTATTAAATAAAACGTATTTTATTTCATAACTCACTAATACAACATTCACACATCAAAAATATAATAATAAGAATTTTGGAAATTAGGAAAATATATACCCCATTGCATTGTCTGACAAGGATTTTTATAGTAAAAAACATCCTAAACATTGAGAAAAAATATCACATAAAAACAATTGCATTAAAAAGTGAAAATTCAGGAACACTTCTCAACCACTCTATATATGGACATATATAATTGGAATCTAGTGTTTGGTTACTAGGATGTATTATATTTCATTTACATCACCACCATGATGATTATGTTTTTATGAATTAATATTTTATTATTTATCTAATGTTTTTTTTGGTTACAAGCCTTTTGATTATCCTATAATCCTTTAAACTATTTTAATTGTATTTTTAAATTGAATTAATCAATGTTAGATAAATTGAATGTAATTTGGAATAAGGAAATAACATCTCATATCAACTAATAAAATATTATAAATTCAATAATGAGAATATAATCCATTTATAATAAGATTATATAATTAGACTCTTAACTTTGAAAAATGATAGACTATTGCATCAAATGGCTGGATAAAATCATAATAATAGGGAAAACCCTCTTATAGAGGAAAAATTATTGTTTCCATATGATTTTGATGTTGATATGAATCTAAAAATTATATCATTAATCACATATATATTTTAAATACCATAAAATATTTTCATTGGTCGATGATTATTGAAATTGTAAGGGTGTACTTTATTTGTCTGTGGAGAATATAACACTATTACTTTTTTGGAAAATATCACTCTAAATAAATAGTATTTTTATATATATTTATCCACTTTAAACAATGTTCTAACATGACTTGCAACATATTATATGGGTATTATTAATAAAAATTATAAAAAATAAATCATATAGTATATAAAAATAATGTAATAATTTATATATTCACACAAAATAAGATTATGAAGTGATAAAATTTTATATTTTATTAGTTAATATAATAATTCCCTATTTTTATATTTTATATTCTTAAATATGTTAAATATAATAAAATAAGATTTTAAATTTTTCGTAAGAATTTAATTTTCTAATTTAGTATTTCGAAATAATATTATGTTCTATTTTGGAGGTTTTTTTAAAATAAAATATTTTTATAAGAATATTTAAAATTAAAGTTTTTATAATAAACTATATATTTTATGTATACAAGGAATTTCAAGCATGACCATGAATTTTATAATATATTTTAATTGATAAAAAATATATATGATCCAAAATATTTTTGTGAAAACATACTTTTGAAAATAAGAATCCCACATTCAACATCATAAAACAAATGATTTATAATAATCTAATATAAAGATTATTTTTATTATTTTCATTGAGATGAAATAAAAGAACATTTATTTAGTTGTGGATTTTATTTAAATACATTTAAATATTACATTAATAAAACGTTATTTCCTGAAAATTAGTGAAAATGACAAATTTATACAACAAAGATTTTATGGTCATTTAAAACATTTTTTTTCTAAAAATGGGGTTTATGTGTAATGTATGATAATATTAAAATTATGTTCTCTAACCATTATAAATATTATTTTATAATTTCTTTAATATTTTCTTATTATCCACTAGCTACATTTTCATTTTGTTGAATAAAATTATGTTATCTCAGAAAATATCAGTTACCCAAGTAAAATTCATAATTTTCAAGGAATTATTGTTTTAAACATATTTTATTTTTTTAAACAATGTAAATTTATTTTAAATTTATTGTTTATTGTTGTATTCAGAAATATATTTTAATAATTCAGCAGTCATATAATTTATAATCCATGTAAAATATTAAAAAGAAATCATAATTACTAAAATAATTTTTCTAAAATATAATTTTTATCTTCTTTTATATTTATTTTTCTATTTTTTATATATAATATAGGATTAAATTGGGTCTATATTTTCTTTCATCACATTTATGTTTCTATTTATGGTTCATCTTATATGTTTAAATTTAAAATAATAACAATGATTAAAATTTAATAAATGTTAATCTCACTTAATGTATGATATATAATGAGGAATGAATTTTACTAAATAAATTAGACTTCTAGATATTATGAAATATAATTTTTTTTATTTTAAATACAATCCTACATTTCTTGGTGAAAATATCATTCTTAAATTACCTAACCCTCATTCGATTGAATTCTTACCCAAAACCAAACATTCATTTCCAAATTTTATTACCAATTTTCCACCCTTAAAATAAGATTACTTACACCCTCTTCAATGGACACACCAGGTTAAAAATTCATAGAAAAAATTATAATAAAATTATCATATATCCCCAATAAATATTAATTATCATATATTCTTAATAATGTTTATTTATTTATTCAATTCTGATAGATACTTTAAGAGACGATCAAAAATCGTAACAAAATTATTACTTACCGATTTACTTCCTTTCGTTATACATATCATCGACCCTATCCTAAACACATTTTAAGAATATATAAATTGAAATATGTATAAATAATATAATAAATAGTTATTATATTGATCCTATAACCATTATATATTCCACTATAATTAAACTTAAAAAATTAAAAAGTTTATCATGCGTGTGTGTGAACTACTATCTCCATGATTGAGAGGTTTTTATTTTCATCTCCACCACATAGTGATACATATATAAATATGTTTATTGAATATATATTTTATTTATTCAATAATTCATATTTTTTTCTGGATAAATTTTTAATTTATAGTTTGTATTCATAATTAGAAATCATTTTAAAACTAAATGTGTAAAAAAAACTTGTTTGAAAATGATATATTTCTTAAGTAAACATTTATTTTCCATTTACAGTTCAACATATAAATACTTAAAATTTTGTTTCATAACCATATAATCATTTAAATAAAATTTTTACCCATTTTTTAATGGTACTATATAAAATGGTCTCTTCTATTGTCATACTCACTTATATATTCCAACAAACTATTCAGGGGTTGGATTAATGAAATCCATTGTAAATGATGTTACTTTCTATAAATTGAGTATTTATAAAATTAATATTCTATATTAATTTGAAAAAAATATATTATTTTAACATTATTTGGAAAAATATATAATTTTAAATGATTTATTATTCATCCTACATTAATAATTTATTATAAATAATAAAACATTCTTATTGCTAAAATTTTCTACCATAATCATGACTAAAAATTTAATAAAATGAAATTATATGTTCATAAATTATCATTAATAATAAATTTAACAAAATGTTTTATCTCGGAATGATGAACCATGGGAAAATAATAAGTAACATCAAGGTTATTGTGAAACTAGTTGAATATAATCAAGATTACTGACACTCGGTATTGAAAAATAGATACGAATTATCACATGTACAAGTAGTGAATAAGTAATTCTTATGATCTAAATGATCTATTCAAAGATATATATCCATAATGCCTCATTCCTGCTACTATATTTCAGATATTATATCAAATTGATTACAAGGGTTTGTACACTGCTAGTGGGGTGTGAATACCCTTCATATCATATCCGTTCACGAATAATTTAAATAAAAGTATCCACTCAAGATAATAAAGGGGGGCGTTAATACATTATAAAATATTATCAAATGAATGGATTTCAAACATAAATATAATGATAAATAATCCAGGATCCAAATAAGGTAATCAAATCCTAATTAAATGTTTAATATGATAAGTAAATAAGACCATGTGATAATCCTCCATGGTTCATCCTAGTTCCACGACAGTCTCTATTATCAAATACTGAATTCACATCCATGGTCCCATTTTCCTTGTAAAGATCTATATAATCATTATATTTTCATGAATTGAGATCCCTATATATTGTGTTAGTATAAAATCGATATCAAACCAACAATGTGACATAAAAATTAGTGAACAAGTATAATAGGTCTATTTTAGGATAATTATATATTTATAGAAATATTTAATATTAAAATAATAATTTGTTGTATGAAAACCAATCCACCCAAAACCCTTGTTATTACATAATTGGATTCAATAAAAAAAAGAATTTAAAAAGAATAATATCACCTAAGATCAATCATATGGTCAATATAAGTATTTCATTATAATTACAGGTGTATAATTACCAGGTCACAACAGACAAGGTCTTAATACCCCATATCATTCAATACAGATACAAGACATAGGACATTATGATAAACCACACTATATCATCCTAATATACTGTTATATATCAATTTAGCTCACAACATTCCATCATTTCTTAATGTTTCTTCAAGGATCTGATCACATATGACCACCATGACCATTTTTAGGTCATACAGGGTCATTATATCACATATTTTATCTCATTATAGTCATCATGTAACATGTAGTGTTTGTGTATTCCCCTATATACTGATTGTAAAACATTATGGGTCCTCACGTCACATTGGATCCATGTTTAAAAAAATTAGAAATAATGGACATTCAAAATATTTTAAAAGGAAATTTGAACATCATGAACTATTGGAAAATGGACCAATACCCATGGTTTTAGGGGAACCATGGGTTTATGTTGTTTATCAAGACCTATACACATATTTTAGGCAATACTGTGGGTATAGGGTTCTTTTTCAAAACCTATTCCCATAGTTTTTGTAAAAACATGAGTATAGGGTTGGTTATAGAGGAAAAATACCCACAGTTCCCTAATTGGTGGGTATAGATTTCTCACATTACAGAGGGAAAATGAATTTCATGGTACAAAAATATTTTATTCGTGGGAACACATATTCCCATGGGGTTCCCTTCTATACCAATATTTTAGTATAATATATATATATATATATATATATTTATATTTATTTACACATTAGTTATGTATCTGGAGTGGAGAAGTGCTAGGTGTTAAAGGAGGCGGTCGTGTTATAGAAATATGTGGTGATTTTTTTTGAAAACCTATACACAAAATTTGGAAATGAGGTTAGAGTGATATGCCACATGAGAAAAAAAGTATCCCCATGGATTGGAAAACCAACATTTTATGATATTGTGCTATACCATTGCCTCATTTTCCCACATTTCTCCCAACCGTGGGTAAATCCTAAGCTAGCAGTTTTGGGCGTATACCCATGGTTTTGAACCATTGGAATAGGCTATTTTTCCAGTATTGATGTTAGCCATAAATATCTATAGTGATATTCCAAAAAACAAGGTTGTAACACATATGAATACCATAAAATATAATGGGTCTATATACAATTATTTCACAAACCCAAGTGATAATCAAATATATATGAGTCTCACAGGATAAACACAATCACAAAAATGCTATCAAACTAAAGAATGATAAAGAAAAACGAAATCCAATAAACATATGAATTGTATTCTTGTACTTTTTTGGTGTGAAACATCCTACCTCGTGGTTATTGATATCAATATCAATTTTATTAAAAATAATTGTTACCCGAATAGTGTTCTCACACATACCAGAATAATATAAAATTCCATGGATTCTTAGGACATATTACTAAAAATATTATAATGTTTCTTGATTATGTATTTTATGATAAAAAATAAAATTTTAAAATAAACACTTACGCAACATGACATTTCAAGCAACATTAATCTTCAAGTGTGTTTAAAGGATGAATAACTTCATCAATAATGGATATTTAAAATCTATGTGGATTAAGGATCCTATGAGTATGAACCAATATGAATCACCATATCCCTGGATCAATTAATAATAATAATAAATACTATGACCATTCCCATAAACATAATTGAATGTGAAAAATTAATTACCCACAATAGATTCTCTAGTAGTAGTGGATAAATCATTGGAATTAATCACCCATAGGAAATGTAGTACCAATAAAAATCGATAAAATCAATTATTATATCGAGATAACAAAATAATCATACATTTTAATTCGTTGTTTCTATAAAAATGATAGAAATCAGTGGAATCACCTGGGGAGTGGGGGGAAATAAAAAAATATAGGAAAAAATTCATTTCATTTAAAATAAAACTCTTTAATTAATGATTTAAATATTAAATATTTTTGGGATGATTTTAAAGTAGAAGTGAACTAATGGGATCAGCCATTTAAAACAAGAAACGATGGCCACTAAAACCTCCACCATGGTTTGGCTATGGTTGGTGTGTTCTAGAACACATATCCCATCATAATAAGTCGCATGACTTGACCACATAGTGTAACCACCATTCCCATCCACACAAACACCACCATGGTGATAGACATGTATCCTTGGTCATGGTCTATAAAGGGACCAGTATCACTCCACAAACATGGACACAAATTTTTCAATCCATTTTTACATTCTTTTTTGACCCTAGATCACATAAAGGGACACCATAGTCAATGGGTATCCTATTTTGGATTAAAGACTTGATTTTTTTTTGTTAAATTTCCAAACCAATTATAAATATATCTAAAACCAATATATACCATCATGATGTTAAAAAACATAACTAAACATGTTTTGGATTATCCTAACATTACTAATTAAAATGAGGGTTTTACAAATTACCCCCTCACCATTAATGGCTTAAAATCACAAATAAGATCTACTAGGTATCCTCCTTGAACAAATCAAGACTCTAAGCATGAATAATTTCCCCCTTATCCCATATCCCTTTCTTTGATTCATAAATGTGTGCATTGTATTTGAAATAATAGTATTGTATTCCCTCATAGAACATTCTCAATATATTTTATATTCTATAATGGGTACTCCACATATGATGCATTAGGTTCTACCTTAAATTCATAATATTTGATGAAATTTATAATATTATAAATGAAAGTATATTAATGGGACAAAAGAAACACATCAGGGAAACCTATATGAATTTAATTCTGACATAAATTTCATGATACAATCTGAACGTACTATATCATATTGAAGGGTCCAACACAGATATAAACTAGACATCCTTCTACCTCACAATTCTATGTCCTATAAATGGTATCAGTCTTGGAAAAGCATTTTTATATATATAAAAATACAATGGTATTTTTCTATTTTCTTTATATTACACATGTCTAATTTGATCTCTAATATTATCAATCTAAATCATATTCATATTCTCAAAGGAATCATGTATCATACGGGTCACCAAATTTTTATATAATAAAACATCATTCTAAAAAATTAGTGATCAATATGTTGTATTATAGAGAACCTATTATGTTTATATCTTAATTGGGGAATTGAAACTATTATTGTAATAATACTCTACCATGGATAGGTGATCATTGTAAGATCCAAAAAAATCAAAAAAAATAATGGAATCTATTATCAGAATATTATGAAATGAAAATTTATTTATTTGGGGATGGTATGATATACTCAATATAAGTTGATTACCTACGGCCTTTTTCTTGTTTTTACAAAAAAAATGTGTTGTAAAATATGTCTCTTTATCTGATATTATCCAAATCTATCCTCATTGTATGTATATAATATCCAATAAATACTAATAATTTATCTCATTAACTGATTGAGTCTCACATATTTATATGTATTTATATTCACCCACTATCCAATAATTAATAACAAAAATAGAAACCTTGATCCATGATATCCTAGGTATTCCCATCATAATGTCCAATGTCACATCCTCCCAATTTTACAAGGTTAGAAGATGTGGTGGAGGAAGAACACCATGTTATTGGTGGTTTCACATTATCCTTTTGTAAGATAGGCTTTGATAAATTAATCCAATAATGTCCCATGTAATCTAGTCCCTTTAGAACTACCACCTAATGTAATGGTACATTATTTTTTCTCAAGGATTCATAGACCACATTAATTTAAGGACTTATTTCATCAAAAAAATCCTTGTTTGATGTTGGGACTAATATTAACCCATGTACAAGGTTCAAATCACCGTTATCCAACAAACAGCTATGTATTGAGTAAAAAATTACTATCTTTTATCACATGATTGCACAGTCTGGGGTAGGACTCCTGAATATCCTTCCACTGGTATACCAACCACGTTGTGATCACTAGTAGAAAAGAATTATTTGATCACTAATCCACATAATCATATATCCTCAAGCCATCCAAAAATATTATAAGGAACCAAAAGTCATCTGAATCACTTCACCATGATCCAAATATACCACTATCATATGGCTAAATATATTACAATGACATTACCTATACATACTATATATGATATGTAAAAGTTAAATATTTGTAAATAAAATTCTATGCTCTTATGGATCAAATTATTATCATGTATGGTGAACATATAATGTATAACATAGTTTTCATGAACAATAAAATATTATATCTATAATGATAGTGACATCGATACATCAAATTATAAACCAAGACTTCTTGATCCAATTAACAGGTATGATTGTCCCACTTCTAGGGCTATAGATGATGAGAACCCTAACATACTACATTCTCTATATAAATTAGCGCTATTAAAAACCCAATGCATGACGAATCACATTATATTTTATAACCGATACTTGTCCTTAGATATATATAAATCAGAGCCACATAAAACATTCTATTTCATTAATGAAAATAAACCTCATAAAATTTCATTAATACTTGATTAACCCCTTTTTTATCAATACTGTCTTAGGAACTAATAAGTGGGATAAATTATGGATGAAATTCCTATAGTATTCCACAAAACCTATAACTATAATATTAATGATCATTCTTTTGGGATGTGTCAAGAAATTCAAAACATAAACATTATTGGAGACCAATGATATAACTATATCTAACTCCACAATCCTAAATAATTTTACCAGAAGATTAATAAAGTAATAATTCAACAACCTCATGATAATATTATGACCTCAATGTGTAAACAAAAATAAACCATGATTTTATGAAATGATTCCCATTTTTTATTGATGAAAATGGTATTTCATCCATGTTCACCATAACAAATTTTTCATGATTTTGGTGGAAGATCTTATTCATGAGGGCTATGAATAGTACTGGTGTATTTTCCAATCCAAACGGAAATACCATGTACT
This sequence comes from Viscum album, assembly GCA_963277665.1. Classification (NCBI taxonomy): domain Eukaryota; kingdom Viridiplantae; phylum Streptophyta; class Magnoliopsida; order Santalales; family Viscaceae; genus Viscum; species Viscum album. Next base: position 1,007,849,564 of record OY728159.1, read on the forward strand.
AGTATGATAAATTCATAATATATAAAATTGTATTCATGGTTTTCACCCTAAAATCGACATCTAGTTATGAATTTCCAGACAATAAAACATAGAAAACCACCTACCTCGCCAAAATTTAAGAACATGATTATTGATCATGGATAATTGATATCTATTGTTTTCTACAACCTCATTCAATCTTTAGTAATCTTTAATATTTTAATAATAAAATCCAAATTCATGGAGATAAAAATATGTTCCCAAAAAATTCTCATTTAGGAATAATAAATCCCATCCCTCGATGTCCTCATATAATACATTAATTTTTATCATCATATATTGTTCAATATTATACGAGGGTTTGAAATAGTTTTTTCACCTTGTATGAGTTCTATGACAATGTAAAATCATATATATTGGGGAATTTATATGAATTAATCAATAAATATATAAATGAAGGAATCTAAAATTTTAGGAAGGGATATGAAATTACAACTAATATTACTAAATGAGAAAATTTCAAAATCTAAGCCATAATCATCCCAAGATTTATCATGTCTCAAACTAATCTATATTTTCTCATTTATCACTCATTGGTCATCATGAACACTACTCCCATGGGTGTTCCAAATTATCATGTCTCTAGTATAAATAAAATTGTTATAGAATGCTGGCCATCCCATCTATGTTTAAAATCAAATTGAATCTCGTTATCTATGGAGTCATATAGTTCAATAGATGTTAATTATATGAAATTTCATTATGAAATATTAGGAATCAATTAAAAAGATATGATTTAATACCCTATGGTGTATATTCTGAAATTAACTCAGATAACAAATTCTTTGTTAAATCAATTCCAACCATAAATGGCGATGGTATAAATGAATCCAAAGAACCAATATAAAAAATTTAGTATTCAATTTACAAGTAGTTAATACCATACCTTGTACAATAATCTGTAACAAACCACCAAACACTAGAGTATTATCCACTATATAAACATAGTCCCCATTTGATTCGTGGATCTATCCTTGATATGTGCAACTCCCTTTATTTATCTTCGTTTGATGGGTTAGAACCTATAGTTGAGGACCCCAATCTGTCCCTTGGATAAATGAAATCATATAACTGAAACCACCCTTATACCACATCAACAATTCATTCCAATAAAAATTAAACAAATACCCGCTATTTTAATATTAATTATGAATTATATATGGTTTTTTGTATAAATTATGATAATGACATATTTTTACATAATTTAATGAATGTGAACCTCCTTCCAAATATTTGGTTTTGAGGATTCTATTCTAAACCAATGGTTGTATTCTGCCATTATAATGTGAATCTCCTTCATTCCAATTCATTATAATAGAAGAATAACTAATATTTCCACCGAAGGCTAAAAGGATGGTTGAAACTCTATCGTTCTTTAGAACCTTCTTGATCATTATAGTCTTTAGAAGTACATGAGTATTTGTATTTACGACACAATCTATGTCATTTCACCTCACCATAATTAGATTTTTAATCCTGGTCTATTAGAATTTATACGATTCATACCTCTCTCAGAGATCATTAAATAACTAACTCAATAAAATGATATTTTTAAGTAGACACATTCTTTGTCAGTTAAAAAATCATAATAAACTCTTGTTCTTTATCTATGTTCACCATACAAGTAAAGAACACATTGATAAGAGGTCTAGGAATGTTTCCCATATAATACCCTAACGTATTCTAAAATGATTATTAATATCCCACCATTATATAGTAGTACCATGAGTCATTATGTTCATAATCATGATATTTTTGTCCAATGGGGTCTCTTCCCCGTTGAAAATCCTCTCATTGATTAGTATAAATCATTTTAATGTTAAGGTCATCAAGTTACATTAAATTATTTTGGTTTGTGGAGATAAATGTGTTGACAATTATCAACTATTTATCTATAATCCTCACTTACATTGATTAAAACTAAGGGGATCACTCCTAGGTGAAGTGTTCAATATGAATAAACTACTAGATCCTATGTAGGATATTTCTCTGACATCAATAGTTTTAGAATTTTAATTTCATCCCTCGTGGGAAAATTCTAGATGGCTATAAATTTTTTTCATAGTTATAGAATCTAATATATTTGTTTACGATAAATCCTAAAATTTGCATGGGGTCAGAAAAAGACACACATTGGATTATAAACATATCCAAAGTTATATACCTCCTAGAACCAACAAAGGTCTCTATCAATTTACAATAGTCATTGTCAAAATTATATAAAATACATAATTACATTCCTATTATTAGATAATTAATTCTAGTATATATCTATCACAATACAATAAAAAACAAATATTTCATTCAATCATAGTTACTAATTTATTCTGAACAAAGAGTAAATTTGATGAATTTTATTTATGATCAAGTATAAAGTAATAAAATGGTTAATATATAAATATATATAATATGATGTTTCATTCCTATTTATTATGCATGGCCATGTAGTAATCCCATCAAATAGTAACGAAATTTATTTCAATGGTAACTCAAAAGTCTATTACATAGAATCAATCTTGTGATATTAAATCTATCATACCCAAGTATCATATAGCATATATCATTTCTAAAATGAAAAAGGTTTTAAAAATAATAGTGGGAAGCATCCTTTGATACAATTTTGTAACACCTCATCCAAATACACTAGATCCAAGTCACCGATCAATAATAAATCATTCACACCACCAAATATGAAAAAGTTTCTTTTACTTGTAGTGAGGGTATGATCAATATCTAATAAAACATTATACCATCAATATCATACCCTTTAACCAATTATGAAAATATAAATAACATCGTATGGTCATAAATGATATACATAAGGATTTATAATTTAATATCAGATGAAATAACGGGACATGAAATTAAATAATTATAAATTAACCAGGATACCAAAATATAAATTCAATCCTAATAAAATTTTAAAGAAGTAAAACAAAAAAAAGCCTTAGATTATCACCATATATTTAATCATAATACAACTATATGTTTCAATCCTAAATTCTAAACTATATACCATAGGTCCAATCCATTTTACTATATCCAGATCAATAATGACTCCAAAGGCACTATGATTCATGTGTAGAGTTTCAGTGTTAGGAACATCCTGATATAGATATTTGTATTCAAGTGTATTAATTTATTGTAAAAAATTATTAAGATGAAAATCAATTTATGAATAAAAGAAAAAACATCACATTAATTTATAATAATCGCACTCACCATCATTTTAAAAAAAATCCGACTCGTATTGGTCGAGAATGTCTATTGTATTCTGAACATTATTTCTAGATGAAAATGACCATCATACTCACCACAGTTCTAGTCTTGAAATAGAGTTCATAATGGTAGAAAATTATATTTTTCATGACTACAATTTAAATATAATGGTTCTTTTCATATTTGATTTTCATAAAAATCATATATTGTGAAACTTTTGATGCATTAATGATGAATGAATGGAGAGAATAGGTGTTTCTAACCATATTCATATTTATCGTATCAGGTTGGAAACATAGAAAAGGATCTACAAACCATATTCTATATAATAGTAATCTTTTCAATCATATATTGTTGGAATGTGGGAAGAGGTTCTGGAAATCCTCTTACGTATTAATGTAGTTTATTCAATCGTATTCAGGCTAAGAAGTACATAATGATATGAATTTCGATGTCATAATACCTTCCATTGTAACTGTGATGATGTTGAAGAAGATATTCAACAAAATAATAGTGCGGAAAGAATTCATTAAAGAATATGAATATTCGTAAATAATAAAAATGGTGAATCTGATGTTTTCTTGTCCCAATGTTAACACAATGGGTTTCCATGATCGTGAATTTTTTAAAGGATGGTCGTAATGAAGAGGATATATAAATTTCTAATTTTAGATCTACTGACACCAGAACATCATATTCAGTATGTCCTCATATTCCAAAATCAAATAATAATTATCAATGGGATTCATTAGGACTACTTGTAAATAATAATAGATTTAGTTATTGAGGTCAATATGAAAATAATGACATAGTTCATCATCAATGTAGTCAATCATTCATCTGGTGGATTTTTTTGATTCCAAATGGGTCAGGAGCCATCATCTTTATGTTGATTCTGTTTGTTTGAATGAATGTGAGACAGATAAAAAATAGTAATAGGAAATTTTTTAATTATTCATATTACGAATTATCTACATGGAGGAATAAAAATGAATAGTCTTGTTTAATGACATCTTGAATGTGATAAAAATAGATCAAGTAACATGTAAATTCTTAAGTGGAATATTTTTTTTATGTATATAAATATATATTTATATCTTTAGATCTGATGTGATGATGGGGCATGAATATATGAGTGACCAAATTATCCCATCATAATGAAGTCACAATATTGAAAAATCGGAATTTAGAATCAAGATAAAAATGATGTTTGTGATGAAATTATGTAGTAGAGATGAGATTGTGAGAATATTTCAGAAGGATTGAGATGAAATTAGAAGATATTATTATATGTTATGATGTCAAGATCCACCCTAAATTCACAATGTAATTATTCTATAGTTAAATATTGATAAGTTGGATACTTTTCTAGAATCTTATCAAAACCAAATTTGGTGTGACTATAAAATGTTAAATGTACATTATACATTCATGACGGATGTACTATCCATGAGAATTAGAGAGATGGTGGATCTCATTAGAATTTATATAGAGAAAATGTTATTTGTGGACATTTTCTCTTGAAGAACCCATAATATATATAATTCACGGGATAAGATAACAGATTGCAACATATTAATATTATCATCGTATTTATATGATTATCATATTAAATGAGTTATCATGTTGAGAAGAATTATCATATTGTCTTTTTTGACCAAATTAATATGTTTTCAAAATTTTCTCAGTCATATTTTAATATAGTTACATTTTCTTTATAGAGAAACTGGGCAACGAAAATCAGATTGGGAAATCAGATAGAATTTTATTACAATCCTAAGGATGTTACTATCAACATCAGTGTATTAAATTAAATGTTTATTTTTAATGTTTATATTTTATAATGTAGATAATAATTATCTGTAACATGAATGTTATAAAAACTTTTTATTCCATTAATTTTTTAGAATGATAACTGACACAACTGAATTGTTTACACAGTGTTACATGAGTGAAAGGGAATATCCAATTCTTTATCTTCAACAAGAATGTATTTTTTTCATGTGGATAGTGTGTTATTGGATCATTTTAATACCATAGTAATAACATAGTTATTCTAATTGAATTATGAACCTTGTAAATAATTATGTTCACATGGATGCATATTAGAAATGTTTTCATCATGAAAGGTTATCGTTTACATGAAGAGAATGTTGTTTCTTTACAAAAGAAATGTAAAATAAAAAGATATAAATAATTCATCCCCTCAACCTAGAATTGTTATAATTAATATGATGGTGAAATTACAATTTGTAAATTAGTGATTGTTCCCATAATTTTTAATTGCGGACCTTTTGAAGTGATGATAATGGTGAATATATATTTTGTAAATTGTAATGGTATCTTCATTTTATATGGAATGAACTATCATAAATGGATATTTATAATTATTTTGAATCATATGTTTTTTGGATAAGATGTTCATGAATCATCATGAGTTGGTTTTCCACCTATAGATAATTATGTTCCTCTAACATCTATTGATAAGAAGAATATTGAGTATAATGGAAGGTCATGAACATCATTACTATAATCACATTCAGAAATATAAGTTTTAAGGGTGAATTTTCTAACTAGTCAATGGTACATGAGATATGTTTCAAAACATATATAATGGAAATAAAAAATTAAATAAAAAATTTTTTGATCCAAAGGATGATGTAAGAAAATTTGACAATTGGTGTGTATGAATCAGTTCAGGACATATTTATGAGGGTGAATGATATTTTCAGAACTATCATATCACTTATTGATGCATTTGAGTATTGTATAATTGTTGAAAAATCATAATTATTCTTCCAGACAAGTAGGATGTCAATGTCTCTTCATTGGAAGATTGAGTTCATGAAACACTATATCTAAATTATTTTCACAGGACTCTCATCACTTATGAAATGAGAAGGGCTTAATCATTAAAATAAAAAAATTACATAGAAATGTCTTACAAGTATTATTATATGGGAATGTCAAATAATATTTTTATTGAAGATGAAACTTGGGATTCTGATTCTAAAAATTAGGTATGTAAAAATATAAATGATAATTTATCCTTGTTTATTAAAAATGTCAAAAGGGGTGTAGTTAAATTCAATGGGAAACTCCCATGAAATTCACTGAATGTGAATTCATTGTGATATTTTTTTCTAATTATCATGTAATATAGAATTAAGAAGATAGGGATAATGAAAAAAATGAAGCGATGAAGATCGTGGAATAAATAGTTTGACAAAGAAAAATATTTTTCTAAAGGAAAAGCTAAATTGTTTTTCAAATACAAATTAATATGTGTGTTATATAAAAATTAAATAGAAGAATAAAATGATGGTGAATATAAAAAATCTAATAAGTATATTAGTGGGAATATTTTTTTTGTAATAGTTACTGATGAATGATTCATAAATATTAGTTCTGAGGAAATAGAATCTCATCTTGAATTTCAATTAGAATAAGAGTATTCATAATTCCAATGAACATTTTGAAGGCCTAAATTGAAAAACAATAAATTTTAAGAGGAATTATTCACAAATATAATTCAAGAATGTTTCTGAAGATAATAAAACTTTTTTTTGTGGAAATTAAAGATTTTAAGATATCTATTGAGAAATAAAATATTCATAATGGACATTTGGAAGTGATCTTCAAGGCGAAAGAATAAGAGTTTGATCATGTTCAACAAAAACCATCTAATAATGATAAAAAAGGTAAATGTTTCAAAAAAAATGAAGATTATGAATGTTATTATATAGGGAATCCTAAGAAGAACCAACAATAATTACCTACATATTTTGAGAAGAATGATTGATTTTTTTTGTAACACCCCAAGATTTCATAGTGTGTTATTTCTTCAAAATAATTCAATAACTTTCACTACAAGCAACAACGAGTTCAATCACACCATGACTAAAAAAAAAGCCATTCAAAAGAGGTTATGAATAGTATTATCTAAATTTTAATCTTTATATAATCCTTATAATTTTAGAATCCATATTATGAGTTTCTTAGATATAATGCAAGAACAGATTCATTTTCAGTATTGCACTTTTATCAACTTTTGATAGTGAAACCTTTTTTAAATACAATATTTTAAACTTTTTGACTAAATGGAGACATCAAAAAAATTTAAAATGAAACATCCCAAGATTCCACGGTACGCTTTCCTTTGAATAAAACAGTAGCGTGTGTTGTACGCAACGTCGAGTTTTAACACACACCACAACCGATCAAACTAGCCGTTATGAATTGTAATACCTAAATTTTGAAATTATATATATTTTATATTTTGAAATGGACTTCATTTTTGGATTCGGAATATCGAATTTAGCCTAAGGTTAAATTTTGGTACTTTTCGGATAACTTTCATATTTTGATGAATAGTGAAAATTACTAAATTTTAATTAAAAACAACTTTTTTAATCAAAATAATTAATAGTGATAAATTATGAATTTGAGTGGTTTTAAAGTATATTTAGAATATATTTTTACTATTTAATATAATTTTGGTCATTGGACATAATTTTACAATTAAACCGAACATAAACAAGTGTCAATCTTTTGATAGTTATGATCTCTTAAAAACACGCTTTTTGTTTTGACAGCGGAAATTAATTTTAAATTAATTTCTGACACTTCTGTGTTTTGAATTTAGGAAAATGGATTCCATATTTGGAATCAGGATGTTCAAATTGTGTAAATAGGTAACTTTTATTTTTAGACATTTTGAATAATTACTGCGGTAAATATTTTATTTACCATGGTTAAGGGTTAATCCGGTAAATAAGGGTTAAAAAATAATATTATAATAATACTAAATTACCCTAAAACGTGTCTTAACCATATTGGTTGATACATGGTCGACCATGGGCATCTTTGTGTCAATTTTGGGACCCCATGGATCCACTGGTAAGTGATAATGACACTTTATTTTAATTAAGTTAAAATGAATACAAAAATGACACAAGCATATATCTTTTAGAAAAACAATTGTTACATAGGGTTATACATGTTGGATTTTCGATTATAAATATTCATTAGAAAGCTAAAAAGATTTCCTACATGATGATATTTTATTTATAATTTTTAGACATCAAATAAGTTACATTATTAATGACACAATAATGATGCAATGTTTACCTCATTAATAAATCATTTAAATAAATAAGATTATAATGATTAAAATATTATCTAAAACCTGTCCAATTCTTATTGGTTGATTTTATTTAGAATCTTAGTCATCTTATCTTCTACCTCAATGATTTTTGGACCATTATAAACCGAATATAATTATATTATAAAATAATACTTTCACTCTTTCCTAAAGAGACCCTCCTCTCCCTTATAAAAGGAGACCAATTCTACTCATTCCTCACACCTCTCAAGCCACTTGGCTCGTCCAAACTCTTCCCAACTAAGCTACCCACATCCCTCTCCTCCTCCTTGAAGTTTCCCCTTAGACAGAAAGCATTTCAACAAGTCCTTTGGTTCCAACCAAAGTGAGTTACCTAAATTAAAGGTAACGATTTCTCTTAAATTATTTTCATTTATTTTGCTTCTTCAACCCCCAAAATCTTTTTATTTCCTTTCTTTTGTAACAACACCAGTATCCTCAATATACTAGGATGTTGTTATAAGAAGGATTCAAACTACACATACACACAACTCCATCTAATGGATGATGAACATAACGTTTCTGTGGATGGCAAACTAACGCCTCACGAAATGATGATTGTTCAAATACATCTTACCGCCTCTCATGGTGGCCATTATGATGGCACTATAATTAAATATGATATTAATTATATATATTTTATATATAAGCTTCTGTAATTCCATTTTATTTCATACCATTATTCGTTTCATGTTGTATATACATACGATAATTTCATTTGAGGAAGTGCGGACTACCGCCCCCTTAAAATGATATGACTCGTTCATACCACACATGGAACGTATAAAGGATGGTGTTAATGAACTTAAGTAACATATATAAAATATTATATTATACTGGAATAGTAATATACCTGTGTATCATTTGGATTCGATTCTTTTAAAATAAAAATTAAATGGAAATAGCGTTCGTGCGTACGTACGGACTACCGTCTCCACGAACGCGATGAGATTCATTCTCCATCGTATCCATTCAAGTATAATTATCATTTAATGATTTAAAAATGATGTTTAAGGACTTGATATCATTCTAGATATGAATAAGACACAACAAACATGACTTATGTAACAAAACATATAAAGAAAATGAGTAAGTTAACACCCGAAACGACGATAATACTAAGATATTATTATCAAATCAATATTAAAAGATCATATATGATATCATATTAATGTATATGATTCTTGTATAATTTAGTAACAATTATTTCACTATTATACAGGAGGTTAACCTACCCCAACCAAGGAAAAGTACAAGGTAAGGGTTTACTTTACAACCTCTTCATTATCCAAGGTTGTTTATACGTAATAATCTACGGGGATCTCTTTATCATCCACATCCATGTTTCTTAAAAATGCATTTCAAAACATTTTTACTATTTACTAGAATATGAGTTAAAGTCATTTATACCCTTTTTGACTTTTATAAGTGGTTTATAAAGGAATCTTTCGGTCGTTTTCAAAACAAGGTCCTTTTTAACCTTTTCGACAGAATTGAGGTAAGAATGTTTTTTTAACTTATACGGCGGGTGCGGTTATTTTCCGCCGTTATAAAATCGTCGAAGCTTTCCTTACAAGATTAGAAGAATATTTTCAAAGTAAATGTTTTATTTTATATGGATCTTTAATGATTTCAAAATAAAAGGAGATACTTCTTTAAAAAGAATTTTGATTTCATCTATGTCAACATCCTTTGATGGATTTTAAGATTATTTGGAGTTGATTTATTATGATACAAAACATCTATATTGAATTGAAGGTTTTGTGATATTTTTGACTAAGGTTGTGCTATATTTATACCATTCATAGTTTATGGTGAAATTATTGACATTTCGTCTGCTAGTTTTAATACGAATGTTTATGTTATGTTTAAACCTTTTCATATGGGAATGCATTGGACTTAATAAGTGACGGGTGGAGCCCGCTATAGCTCCTCGATGCATCGGTAGGTCTCATGAGACAAACTAGTGTCTTGGCACAAGGACTTGACAAAATCTTATTTGTAGTCTTGGCACGAGGCCTTGGCTATGTGGTTATGATAGTCTGGCATTATGCATTCCAACATTATGAAAGTGGTTATTGATATTGCATGTGATTATTCGATTAGTGGAATATCCATGTGAATAAGTAAATGGCATTATTTCATTTTACTTTTGCCATACTATGTTGAAGTTCAATTTTAAAAAGCTTTTGTTTTAGTAATTCATTGCCTTAAATGTTTATGATTATTTTGAATGTTCCGCTATATTGTTATCCTTACTGGGAATTTGAGCTCACCCCTTTTCTATGTTTTATTTTTCCCAGGTAGTGAAGAAGTAAATTATGAATGACTTGCAGGGATATTATGAGGGGTTAATAGTGTGGATATGAAGACTTTGTTGTTGTAGTAGTTTTTCACTTTGAAATGTAATGTAAAACTTTATGATTATATCTAGTGTTTCCAAGGCTACTAAACCAATCGGTCTTTCGGGATTTGATCTTTCCTGTGATCATGCCAATGTTATGTAATAATGCACCGACTTTGGGTAGCTGGGGTCGGGGCGTTATAGTTGGTATCAGAGGAAGTTTAGTACAAACCTTGGAAGCTAGATTTAGATAAACTCTGATTAGAGCACGTAGACCTAAGATGAACTTTGAGGATTAGTATAGAAGAACTTCCTAGAATTTTGGTGTTGTAGAGATTTTGTGAGTTTTCCGAGCAATACATCCCTGTCTGGATACGAGCAGGTAGAGGCGGCTCTGGCACAGATGTACCTAGGGGTAAAACCCGAAAACACCGCTTTGAGCTAGACTCGAACGGGAACTGGTGCACGACAACGGGCCTTGCTGCACTCTTGGTTACGACACTCCCGGGGGATATGCTTAGGATAATTCTCATTTTCTTTACAAACCATTATGAAGGGTTTATGGGTATATACATCCTCAAAGGATACATTTTTATGATTATGGATTATATCCATAAATAGTTCAATTTATGTTAAGTTTATTATAAGTATGAGATTATGTATTTTGATTCATAAACTGATCTAGTGTATTCCATTGTTTAGAAATGGCGCCCAGTAGAAGGAATGAGAACTCCAGAAATGCACATGATCCAAAGAGAAGGAAGGATCATACCGTTCATGGTCTAAAGCTATAATTTATAAGAGAAATAGTCTCCCATGTATTATCATCATATGAAGAAATAATATCATGTATTGATAAGATAAGTAAAGAGTTTACTGAGTCCAATGGCTTTGAAGGGAAGCAAGAGAAGAAAAGGATGGAAGAGAGAAATATGGATAAAGGGAAGAGGGAAAAGAAGAATTTTCCCATATGTGGTAACTGTGGAAAGAGACACCCTGGAACTTGCCTGAAAGGAATGAGAGTTTGTTATAAGTGTGGAGGAAAAGGGCACAAAGTACGTGACTGCAAGGGTAAGAAAATGGTTTCAAATGTACAATGCTTCATTTGCAAGGAGTTTGGACACTACGCGAACCTATGTCCCAGTCATCAGTCTATGAAGCAAATGATGCTATTGGATAATAATCAAGTTATGATACTACCACAGATGAAGAGGAATGATTAGAGTTCTTATGTTGATTATGTCAATTGAGTGTTGTATCAACAATGTACTTGTTATAATAATTATGGAGTATATAAGGATTGTACTGCAGTACTATTTCATTAAGGACTTGAGATTGTGGTGAAAAAAGAAAAGTGACTCAATAGCAGGTTAAATTTTTGGAAAATATATGGTTGAGAGAAAGATAAACCATAATATGGTTCAGATACCGAGGTGGTGATTTTAGAATAATACATGATTGATTTGGGTAGAAAGGATCTATATTATGTTTACCTTCCTTATAAATGTTGGACTGTGAGTTTGGATAGAATTATTTTGGATAGTTCTTATTTGGATTATTTTGGATTGCCATAAAAGGACAACCCGGAGGTCGGGCAGCAACCTGTTGCGTCCGGAAAGGCTGCGAGACTTGAACCCGCAACCGAAGGGCGACAAGGGTGTATCACCTACCACTGCCCAAGAGATGTCCTGGAATAAATAATGTAGTTTTTTTAAAAGATCTGGAAGATGAATTATAAATTCGTTTATTTTGGAACCCTTTACGAATAGTATAAATATAATTTTTTTTACGAGTGAAAGATGAGTTTATGGTAGAAATTTATTAATGGACAAAACTCTAATTATAAAGTAAGTATATCTCCTTGTGATCTTAGCCAATCTCATAAATAAATTCCTCAATATTAAGAAAAGAAACTTAGAACAAAAATGTTGTCCTAGATGGTACCTTAAATCATCACTAATTTATGGCTTTGGGATTGTTGGCCTTTTCATAGCCATGTTCTCTACCACTCTCCATCAGATAATTGATGGTTAGATTTTTCTCTTTCATATCCATATTTTCCTACATGGAACCCTAGTATGTGTTATTTTCGGTAATCTTCATACTTTCCACTCTTTATTTTAAATAGAGGCCTCATTAATTCATTTTTCGATGTGGGATTTCAACTAAGATATTTTGAAACGTCAAAAATGCGTTATCCTAATACCCTATGTTTTGTTGAACCGATGGTATTTCAAATCATCATAGATTGATGAATTTAAGGACCTCAATTATACACTTGTTTGTGATTGATGACCTCAATCACTACCTATAAATATTTACGTTTTTCCTCCGATTATATGTCTCTAATTGCCACCAATGTTCTCCTAATCAAGATCATAATTTGATGGTGACCGTTTCATTTCTCTTTTCCTCATATTAAGACTAAATTTTAGTAACCCAATTTCCGATGTGGGTTTTCCCACAAATATATTTTCTACTTTCAACCTTTTATTTTTGAAGAACAATTTCAAATTGCGAGGACGCAATTTATTGAAGGAGGGGAGAATGTAACACCCCAAGATTTCATAGTGTGTTATTACTTCAAAATAATTCAATAACTTGCACTACAAGCAACACCGAGTTCAATCACACCATGACTTACAAAAAAACCCATTCAAAAGAGGTTATGAATAGTATTATCTAAATTTTAAACTTTATATAATCCTTATAATTTTAGAATCCATATTATGAGTTTCTTAGATATAATGCAAGAACAGATTCATTTTCAGTATTGCACTTTTATCAACTTTTGATAGTGAAACCTTTTTTAAATACAATATTTTAAACTTTTTGACTAAATGGAGACATCAAAAAAATTTAAAATGAAACATCCCAAGCTTCCACGGTACGCTTTCCTTTGAATAAAACAGTAGCGTGTGTTGTACGCAACGTCGAGTTTTAACAGACACCACAACCGATCAAACTAGCCGTTATGAATAGTAATACCTAAATTTTGAAATTATATATATTTTATATTTTGAAATGGACTTCATTTTTGGATTCGGAATATCAAATTTAGCCTAAGGTGAAATTTTGGTACTTTTCGGATAACTTTCATATTTTGATGAATAGTGAAAATTACTAAATTTTAATTAAAAACAACTTTTTTAATCAAAATAATTAATAGTGATAAATTATGAATTTGAGTGGTTTTAAAGTATATTTAGAATATATTTTTACTATTTAATATAATGTTGGTCATTGGACATAATTTTACAATTAAACCGAACATAAACAAGTGTCAATCTTTTGATAGTTATTATCTCTTAAAAACACGCTTTTTGTTTTGACAGCGGGAATTAATTTTAAATTAATTTCTGCCACTTCTGTGTTTTGAATTTAGGAAAATGGATTCTATATTTGGAATCAGGATGTTCAAATTGTGTAAATAGGTAACTTTTATTTTTAGACATTTTGAATAATTACTGCGGTAAATATTTTATTTACCATGGTTAAGGGTAAATCCGGTAAATAAGGGTTAAAAAATAATATTATAATAATACTAAATTACCCTAAAACGTGTCTTAACCCTATTTTTTGATACATGGTCTACCATGGGCATCTTTGTGTCAATTTTGGGACCCCATGGATCCACTTGTAAGTGATAATGACACTTTATTTTAATTAAGTTAAAATGAATACAAAAATGACACAAGCATATATCGTTTAAAAAAACAATTGTTACATAGGGTTATACATGTTGGATTTTCGATTATAAATATTCATTAGAAAGCTAAAAAGATTTCCTACATGATGATATTTTATTTATAATTTTTAGACATCAAATAAGTTAAATTATTAATGACACAATAATGATGGAATGTTTACCTCATTAATAAATCATTTAAATAAATAAGATTATAATGATTAAAATATTATCTAAAACCTGTCCAATTCTTATTGGTTTATTTTATTTAGAATATTAGTCATCTTATCTTCGACCTAAATGATTTTTGGACCATTATAAACCGAATATAATTATAATATAAAATAATACTTTCACTCTTTCCTAAAGAGACCCTCCTCTCCCTTATAAAAGGAGACCACTTCTACTCATTCCTCACACCTCTCTAGCCACTTGGCTCCTCCAAACTCTTCCCAACTAAGCTCCCCACATCCCTCTAATCCTCCTTGATGTTTCCCCTTAGACAGAAAGCATTTCAACAAGTCCTTTGGTTCCAACCAAAGTGAGTTACCTAAATTAAAGGTAATGATTTCTCTTAAATTATTTTCATTTATTTTGCTTCTTCAACCCCCAAAATCATTTTATTTCCTTTATTTTGTAACAAAACCAGTATCCTCAATATACTAGGATGTTGTTATAAGAAGGATTAAAACTACACATACACACAACTCCATCTAATGGATGATGAACATAATGTTTCTGTGGATGGCAAACTAACGCCTCACGAAACGATGATTGTTCAAATACATCTTACCGCCTCTCATGGTGGCCATTATGATGGCACTGTAATTAAATATGATATTAATGATATATATTTTATATATAAGCTTCTGTAATTCCATTTTATTTCATACCATTATTCGTTTCATGTTGTATATACATACGATAATTTCATTTGAGGAAGTGCGGACTACCGCCCCCTTAAAATGATATGACTCGTTCATACCACACATGGAACATATAAAGGATGGTGTTAATGAACTTAAGTAACATATATAAAATATTATATTTTACTGGAATAGTAATATACCTGTGTATCATTTGGATTCGATTCTTTTAAAATAAAAATTAAATGGAAATAGCGTTCGTGCGTACGTACGGACTACCGTCTCCACGAACGCGATGAGATTCATTCTCCATCGTATCCATTCAAGTATAATTATCATTTAATGATTTAAAAATGATTTTTAAGGACTTGATATCATTCTGTATATGAATAAGATACAACAAACATGACTTATGTAACAAAACATATAAAGAAAATGAGTATGTTAACACCCGAAACGACGATAATACTAAGATATTATTATCAAATCAATATTAAAAGATCATATATGATATCATATTAATGTATATGATTCTTGTATAATTTAGTAACAATTATTTCACTATTATATAGGAGGTTAACCTACCCCAACCAAGGAAAAGTACAAGGTAAGGGTTTACTTTACAACCTCTTCATTATCCAAGGTTGTTTATACGTAATAATCTACTGGGATCTCTTTATCATCCACATCCATGTTTCTTAAAAATGCATTTCAAAACATTTTTACTATTTACTAGAATATGAGTTAAAGTCATTTATACCCTTTTTGACTTTTATAAGTGGTTTATAAAGGAATCTTTCGGTCGTTTTCAAAACAAGGTCCTTTTTAACCTTTTCGACAGAATTGAGGTAAGAATGTTTTTTTAACTTATACGGCGGGTGCGGTTATTTTACGCCGTTATAAAATCTTCAAAGCTTTCCTTACAAGCTTATAAGAATATTTTCAAAGTAAATGTTTTATTTTATATGGATCTTAAATGATTTCAAAATAAAAGGAGATACTTCTTTAAAAAGAATTTTGATTTCATCTATGTCAACATCCTTTGATGGATTTTAAGATTATTTGGAGTTGATTTATTATGATACAAAACTTCTATATTGAATTGAAGGTTTTGTGATATTTTTGACTAAGGTTGTGCTATATTTATACCATTCATAGTTTATGGTGAAATTATTGACATTTCATCTGCTAGTTTTAATACGAATGTTTATGTTATGTTTAAACCTTTTCATATGGGAATGCATTGGACTTAATAAGTGACGGGTGGAGCCCGCTATAGCTCCTCGATGCATCGTTAGGTCTCATGAGACAAACTAGTGTCTTGGCACAAGGCCTTGACAAAATATTATTTGTAGTCTTGGCACGAGGCCTTGGCTATGTGGTTATGATAGTCTGGAATTATGCATTCCAACATTATGAAAGTGGTTATTGATATTGCATGTGATTATTCGATTAGTAGAATATCCATGTGAATAAGTAAATGGCATTATTTCATTTTACTTTTTCCATACTATGTTGAAGTTAAATTTTAAAAGGCTTTTGTTTTAGTAATTCATTGCCTTAAATGTTTATGATTATTTTGAATGTTCCGCTATATTGTTATCCTTACTGGGCATTTGAGCTAACCCCTTTTCTATGTTTTATTTTTCCCAGGTAGTGAAGAAGTAAATTATGAATGACTTGCAGGGATATTATGAGGGGTTAATAGTGTGGATATGAAGACTTTGTTGTTGTAGTAGTTTTTCACTTTGAAATGTAATGTAAAACTTTATGATTATATCTAGTGTTTTCAAGGCTACTAAACCAATCGGTCTTTCGGGATTTGATCTTTCCTGTGATCATGCCAATGTTATGTAATAATGCACCGACTCTGGGTAGCTGGGGTCGGGGCGTTACATTTTTATGAAAAAAATGATATCTAAAAAATATATGTATGTGGACCCGATTAACAAGGTAGAGATTTCAGAAGTTACCACAAACCCTGAGTTAAAAAATGTCTCTAAAAATTATGAATAATAAAATTTTTCTAAAAAATATTGTTTTAATATAGTTTAATATAAAACATATTATTAAAAATAAGATTCAGGTTAATAATATTTTTTGGTGGTTCAGATAAGTAAGGCAATAAAGTTGCTAAGAAACATGTTCACAATCCTTGTAAATATTGATGTATTAGAAGAAAAAAATCTATCAAGGGATAATACATGTATTGTGGTGAAATCAAACATATGGAGAATATGACACAGTATAACTAATAAAAGTACCATTATTCCATTGATTTTGTATGGAAATGATTGATAGTGAGTCAACCCTTAAAGAAAAAAAGGACTAAAAATCATGTTTGAAAGAAACCTGATAAGATGGATGAAAAATTTGAAAATATTCATTAACCATTGGAAACTATCTGTACAAAAATTTGGACAACCATGTACACCTTGAAAAATGATTTCTTCATTTATTACTATCACAATAAATGTTTCTTTTCAATTATCAAAATAAAAACAATGAGGAAATAAAGGAAATCATAAACAAATATTTTTGATGATGTCGCTCTAAAAATTGTAATATGATAATGAAAATAGATTCATTATAGTTTGTATACTCTGATTTGAAATGATATATAATTTTAATTATTAATTCCAATGAATTAAATGATGAAACGATAACTTTTGGCAATGATGAATCATTTTGAATCAACGATGTTCGTTCAAACGTTATTGGGAAAAAAATACGGAATCTACAAAGTCTCTATATATTGATGGGTTGAAAATATCAAAATAAGTGTTTAAAAAATTTAACTTGTTTAAAAAATTAATTTTTTTGAAATATGGGTGTGTAGTGAATAGTTTGGAAGATGGAAATATAGTTAAAAGAGGCCAATATACATAAGGAAAATCATTTCAATTTAGTGAAATAAAAAACTCTTATTACTAGAATATGGTGGAAGAGAATCAATTTTCATAGAAAAGGATGGGATACATGCGTCAGAGAAACATGATAAATTTTTCAAAGGTAGATAGTGTTCGATTTATTCATAATTTTCCAGGATAATATATTTATGTTAAAAAAATTAGATGAAAAAAATTATAAACTCAGTGCATAATAAAGTTTTTATTTGATAAAAATCAATTAAATATATTCATTATAATATTTTTAGTCCAATGATAAAACAATAAACAAATATAGATAATTTATCCATTAATTTCATCAATTATTTTGCATACATTACTTGTTTTTTGTTTTTGAAACATAATTCATATTATGTAAAATTTATTAAATGGTTTATGAGGAATAATGAGAAGGAATGCGAGTATTCAGTGATTAATTTGAGAACAAATAATGGAGGTGAGTATGATAATGAATAAATATAATTTTATATTTATAATAATGAAGTTATTCATGAGTATAGTTCCATATACACTCATCAATATAATGGTGTTGCTAAATGAAATAATAGAAGTTTGATGGAGATGGGGAGAGATATTTTACTTGATCATGGTATTTATATTTACCATAGTTGGAAATCCATGGGAAATTTTGTGTATATATATAAATGATGTTTCTATAGGCCACATTATGATATGACTTCATTAGAATAATTTTGTGGAAAAACTTTAATTTTGAAAAAGATAATTGTTTTTAGAGTCTATGTATTATAGTGAAGAAAGGTTTAAACATGTAAAATTTTGACCAGAATGGTTTAGATGATATTATTCTCAGATTTTATATGTATGTAAGTGGATTCCTATGATTTACCAATGAAATATGAAGAAATGTTTATTCTTATTTTGAGAAAGATAATGAAAATGTAATGTAAGATAAATAGTCCCATGTAGATAATGATGTAGATCCAAATAGGGAAACAATTATTATCAATTATGATAAATCTATGGGAAATTTTCATCTAACTTATAAAAAATAAACATACTCTGGTATTTCTAGTGATATTGAAGATACTGTAAAATCTAATTTATGATAATGAAGAAAGTGTATAGTCAAAAATTTATTAGAGGTCATCAGAAAATATTTTAATCCTGAATAACATAAATAAAATTAATTTTTTTTTATTGAATTCAAAATTTGGTATGAATGATTTGATAAAATCTTTTTATAATCCATAATTGGTTTATGAAATGAATTAATAGCGATAACCAATAGAAAATAATTATATATGGGAACTCGTACCAAAACAAGATAGTAAAAATAATTTGTTATAAAGATATTTTTTTAAACAATCTGAATGAAAATTGTTATGTGATAAGAATCAAAGCAATATTCATGTGAAAAGGTGACTAAGAAATATTGGTGCTGATTTTAATGAATAACATTTTCCATTAAAAAAGATAAAATAATTATAAATTTTTATTATATTGTTGCACAATGAAACTATAAAAACATTAAAATGGATTTAAAGTCTTTATTTTAAAATGGGGATCGATGAAGAATTTTACATTGAACCACCTTATGGGATATTTTTGATAAAATTTATAGCAATGTGTTTTGATTGAAGAAATCATATTATGTACTGAAGTATTTACTGAAGTAATGGTATTCCAAAAATGTTTAATTTTATGTAATGAAGAGTATACAACAATCTATACCTGAATGAATTTCATATTTTCCCTCATCGAATTTTTTTATGTTTATGACATTATATTTTTTGGGAATGATGATTGATGCTTAAAAATATTTAATGAAGATATAAGAAAATTTATTGATATGAAAATGTTGTGGGAAATAAAATAATTTCTTTGGTACTACATTTAATAAAATAAAAAACATGTTTTTATTTAAAAAGGTATTTATTCTAAAGAACCTTTCAATAAATTTGGAATGTAATCTACGAAACTTGTTTCCTCATGTATCCCAATGGGATCAAAGTTGAATAACGATGAAGATTGTAAATAAGTTTATTAAAAAGTATTTTTGGAAATGCATTGTAATTTTTTTATATTTTTCTACCTCAAGACCATAAAATGTTTATGATGTTACCTTGCGTGCAACATTCAGAGTTATCCAAATGAGTCACATTTATTTTTGAGAAAAATAATTCATATGAAAATAAATAGAACAATATTTTTTAGACTCATGTATGATAACACAGAAGGTAATATTTTAAGGTAATTTAGATGATTATTGGTTATGAAATGTTGATGATAGAAGATCCACAACTTGTTTTGAATTCATTTTAGGGAACAGTG
Organism: Viscum album; assembly: GCA_963277665.1. Taxonomy (NCBI): domain Eukaryota; kingdom Viridiplantae; phylum Streptophyta; class Magnoliopsida; order Santalales; family Viscaceae; genus Viscum; species Viscum album. The sequence goes on from OY728159.1 coordinate 1,007,870,085, forward strand.
GTGTCAGTTCTCATACAACAAAACTGAATTTTATAACTCTGTGTTCATTTGAAGCTATGTATGTTGGTTCTACTCATTATAATACTTAACATATTTATGTCAAGTCTCAATTAGAATAATTAATGTTTGAGGTGAATTTAACATTTCCCTTGCATTGTGATAATCATAGTACAATCAACATCACCAAGAATATTTTACAACATTCTCATTCGAAACATATTGAAATCAAATATAATTTCATCAATGATTATTTTGAAAAGATTAAATTTAACATTGAATATCTCCCAACATCAGAACACATTGCATACATTTTCAACAAAACCTTATCGAAGGATCCATTTTATAAATTGAGGATGAACATGGCTTTATAACTTGTTTCTAATAAAGGATGTGGTAGGTGTTTTCCTTGTCTCTCATCATACATTTTGATAGTTTTGTCATGGAAGTTGAATTGTTTCATGAGTCTATTCTTTTTAAATCATGTAAAAATATGAGTGGTAGTTATGATATGAATCATACATTATAATTTCGTAATAAATTAGAAAATTTTGTTGGAGTGGTTATTTGAAACAAAATTTTATTTATATTTCATGGATGCTGAAGAAAATAATAGGAAGAAATGTTGAGGATGTTTTCATGATGAATACTTTTGTAAAGAATGGATTTGTTGTCAATAATTATAATTTCTTACAAAGAGTTAATTAATGTAGACTTTGAATTACTGAAAATTAATATATATATTGAAGTTACAAAGTACATTGATTTTTGAATCCTATTTTAAGAAAATCCAAATGCAGATATTAGTTGGAAAATTGGGATATGGATGATCATATTCAGGTGTTGTCATTCACTGTCAACAACTTTTAAGAGAAAATAAATATCATATAATTTATTTTGGTGAAAATAGGACTGACCATCATATTCAATAAAAGGGGACTTACAATGATTGGTAAATAATATCATATTAATATGTTTACATCTTGATAAAAAATTATCATCATAACCACATCAAGTCGGTAATGGAAGAAGATATCTTAATGGGGAAGAATTTGAATCTGCCTGACTATGATATAAATCGAACAATTCTTTTCAGTATGTATTTCTCAATAATCATATGTAGGTTATGAAACATGTAATAAAAGTGAGATTAATGAATTGGGGAAAAGTGTCATTTTTAATCATATTTAAATGATTTATATATGGTCGGAATGATAGGAAATGTGTTATAAATCATATTCAGTCTGGTAATAATCGGGTCAATTTTATCATGTTGTAATGAGGAAAAAGGATACATAAATAATATTCAGAATGATTGTAATAATGCCAATAATATATATGCTAAAATGAAATAAAATATTTGGATAATGATGTCAAAATAAATTCTATTGTAATCACGATGGTGTTGATATTGATCTACAACGTAATAATAAATATGGAGGAATTCATTATACAAGCTGGAGTTTCTGTAAGAATAAAATTGTTGAAGATGATGATTTCCAGTCTTATGATTTCTTTAATGAGTTTCCCAGATGAAATTTTATTTACATGATAATCCTAATTTGGAATATATTGAATTTTATAAAGTTGAAGTTGTGGACACTAGTTCATCGTATTCATTATTTCATCATGTTCATAAGAGGAAGAATCATTTTCATTGTGCGCTTTTTGGAAAATTCATAAATAAGAATATATGTAGTTGTTTGGATAAATATGAAAATAAATCCATTTTTCATCAATAATGTAGTCAACAATTGATCATATTGAATTGTTTTTTCCCAAATTTTTCAAGATCCATCGAGTTGATGTTGATTCTAATTTTCTAAATAAGGGTGTGACTGATAATAAAATGTAACCAACAACCAATGAATTAATCAGATTTAAAATCATCGACCTATGGGAAATATGAATAATAGTATTGGTTAATAAACTTTGATAGTTTATATAAATAGGATGATGAATGATGATGATTTTTAAGAAGAAAATGGTTTTTGGTGTAGAACAATATAGAATGATTTCTTTAATTCTGTTCGGTTTAAGTGTCAATAATATAAGTGTGGAAAAATTCAACCATAAAAAAATATATCATATTGAAAAATTGGAAATTGTTATCAGAATTGGAATAATGGTTGTGAAGAATGTATGAAGTAGAGTTTGATGTTGTATAAAGATTTTACCAGGTTTGAGATGATATGAGAAGAGCCGAGATGCATTGAATTAGTCATGATGCAACTAAAACAAAATGAAATTTTTTTATTCATGTAAAATTGTTTTAGTGGGAAATGTTTCAAGAATCCATCCCAACAAAAATTTCGGACATGTACAAAAGAAAAAAAGTACATTGTACTTTCTTTACTGATATATTTTTTATAATATTTTGATTGAAGGAGGAGCACATAAGCTATTCTAGATAGAATAAGTGGATTAAAAGTTGTCTTTATTAAAATACTAGGACCGAAATAAGTGGAAGGTGAATAGAAAAGATATAAGAATATTCATATGATCATCATATTCAAATAATTATTGTATTCAACCGATTATCAAACTAATTAAAATTATCATATAGGGGTTTCCAGACTTATAAAGGAAGTGGTCAGAATTGTATCGGCCATATTCTAATTAGGTTACATTTTTCATATTCAGAAATTAGACTGGGGAATTTGATAATGTTGTATTACAAATTCTAGGATGTACATCTCTTCCTTCTGAAAAAAAAGTGAATAATTGTTTGGACTTTTTTTATTAGTGAATGTTGTTATAGATGAACTGTTTCATATTTGATAATAAATAATGGAATTAAATAATTTGTGCTAGAATGAGGACACCCACTATGGAATTATTTAAACAATTCAACATGGGTGAAAGGAATTATTCAAATTATTGTATTCCAAACACAAGGATTATTTTCTATTGTATTATTTGGTGTTGGATTACTTTCATACCATACCAACGATATACCTGATTTTTATTGAATATTGAACCTTGAAAAAAATTTGTTCCACTGGATGTGTGATTGAATTTATTTTAGTCGGGAATTTTTTATTTTATATGAGTAAAAAATGTTCTTCATCTTCATGGAAATATAAAATTAGAAGATATCAATGATTCATCCCCTTTCTCTCACAGAGAAACAATTTTCCCAAAAGGAAAATTATACTCAGTATAAACCTAGAAGGATACCACCAATACTTCCTCAAAATGAGTTTATAAATATATGTGGTGTATACCATGATGTTAATAAATGTGAAATAAATCATAAATAATAAATTTCACATCATCCATGTTTTATCTAATCTAGCCACCACAAGACCATGATTATACCGAAATTTTCAATATTCGAAAAAATAAACATTAATAATTCCATCATCTAGGATTGAAAATGAGGTAACCACATGCATTTCATTATACCTTAAAGGATTCATGTTTCAATTAATTCATCATAGAGCCACAATGAACCGTCTCTATCAATAAAAGTACATTCTTTAGGCCTCCAAGTCAGAAGATATTATGCCATCATCCCATTATCTTATTTCTCCAGTTAGATCGCATAGGACCATTATAAAAATATTTTGAATAATGGTTATTATCACATATAAATGAAATGACCCATTGATAGGCCACATATGGTCATCATGTCATAAAATATATCATAGTCTTTTTAGCATTTGATAAGAAGTGTAATTGAATGCTCCCCCTATTGGCCTACCAAGGCATGATGGGTCTACCTCTCACATAGGATCGATTTATAAAATAAAAAAACATAGAATATAAAAAATTTATCACATATAAATATTGGATTAATACATGATATATATATATATATAGTTTTTTATCTCAATGAAAAATTCATACACATAGTAATACCACATAACACATGGGGTGTCTATACTATTTCTGTAAACATACTCATTTGAATAATAATTATATATGATCTTAATGGTATGTGAATTCACACAGAACAAAAGTTGATCAAACACATGGATGATCAATATATAATTAGGCAATTTAATATCATTGTAATGATCATATTCATGTCCTCTACAATGACAAAATCATTCTACCACATGTTTTTCAAGGTTAACATAAAATTTATTTACGAGAATCATCACATGAATGAAATTATCCCTCTTAAAAGTACAAGAATAGATAAAATTAAATAATAGAAATGGTTATAAAAAATTATGAAACGTGTTATTGAATATTCTATATAAAAAGTATATTTTGAGGAAAGAATTAGCACTTTCTCAATGAACATTTATATTCAACTATAATCCAAAAGACCAATTGAATGATCGAAATAATAACCACTAATAGAAAATGTTTAGATAATAGGTTCGAATATCTTATTGGTATGAATTAAAGAGAACAACATAATTCGATGAATATTCAAAAAGGAATTCAAGAGATTGAACCATAAAATGGTAGAAAAAAATCCCACTGAAATTACACAGAGAAAAACCTAGATAATGAAGATGAATCAAGGATTTAGATATGTCCATTGTCATGATGGCCCTATCAAAAAATGGAGAACACTATTCAATTGGAAAAATATCCTTCTGAATGTGATGTAGAACTTTTGGTAAAAACAATCTAGGAGGATAAATTGAAGAAAATATGATTTATGGGAAAATTCCTATTATCCATAGTGGTATTTTAATTAGAAAAAATATTATTGAACATCAAATAATAGAATTTGGTATCATTTTGGGTTTAGATTAACTTCCAGATTATCATACTAAAATACATTTTAAGGACAATAATTTTTAATTAAATTATTTTATACAATTTGATAACATAACAATAATCATAGAGACTATTTAAATATGAACGATAATGTTAACTGGATCATGTTTTTATAATTAAAGAAACATTTTTTATTATAGGAATTCTAGTAGTGAATAAATTTACAAATGTTTTCCCTATAGAATTTCCTAGTATTTTTCATGTTTAGGAGGTTGAATATTATATTGATTTAGTTCTTGATTCTATGCCAAATTATAAACCCCTGTATGAAATATATCAAGTATAATTGGTGAATTAAATAATAAATATCTTGAATTTCATGACACAGGATTCATTCGACTGTCTAATTCACCATGGTGTCCCCTTGTTTTTATTAAAAAGGAAATATGGTTCAATGAGACAATTTAATGAATACAGAGCCTTGAATAACATAACTATTAATAACAAGTATTTATTTCCTCATATAAGTATTTCTTCAATCAGATTAAGGAATAATTTATTGTTCAATTATTGATTTGATATCCAGGTCACGTCAGTGGATGGTGAAGGAGGATGACATACCAAAGAATGTATTATGAATATTATATGGGAATTTCTCATTTTTAGTTATGAATTATTAGTTTTCAAATTCCCAATTTGTATTTATGAATCTAACCAATAGATTGTTTAATTACTTTTTGAATACGTTTTTGGTTGTTTTATTAGTTGATAATTTAGCATATTCAAAAAGTCAATATGAATATCAAATTCACACAATGATTTTTTAGAAAACCCTAAATGAAAATAAAGTATATCGAATTTATACTATGAATATATTTTGGTTGTAAAGAATTTCATTTTATGTCCATATTGTTTCTAAATATGTCATTACTTTTGACCATTATAAAATAATGTTCTTGATGTGTGGACCAGACCGCCAATATCATAATGATTTTTAGTTTTCCTGGATTGGATGGTTATTAAGAATAGATTTTTGAACACATTTCTAACTTATTATACCCACCATCAATGTTGACATGTAAGGGAGTAAAGTTCATAGGGAAAAAATAATGTGATGATTGTTTTAAAGGCCTGTAAAGATGATTGGTAAATGTTATATTTTTGGAATTTCCTTCCAATAATGGTAAATATGTTGACCACATTGATGCTTCATTGAAATGACATGTATGTGTCATAATGTACAATATTCCGGTAATTTCCTATACTTCACATCTGTTGAAACCAGATAAGTTAAATTACCGTACACATAATTTGGAAATAACTGTTGTTCTTTTTCCTAAAACTATTTGGTGAATCATTTTTATAAAATAAATTTTAAAATATATATTGATCATAGAAGAATGAATTTCATATTCACTCAAAATGAATAAACCATGAGATAGATATTATGGATGGAACTAATCAAGGATTATGAGTTCACAATTAATTATTATTTAGGAAAATTAATATATGTGGCTGATTCATTTTGTTATATTAGTAATGATACATTAACCATGTTTCATTTGGAACATGGTCCTTTGGTTTATGATTTGAAGAGATTTTGCATGAAAGTTGTTGGGTTAGGAAATTCATCTTTTTTATCAGAGTTAGTGAAATCATCTCAATCAAAAAGAATTATGTAAGCACAAAATGAAGACCGTGAGTTACATTAAAAGGAAAAATTGATTAAATAGAGTAAGTAGCATGTATTTAACATTAATAAATATTTTTTTGAGGATTTCTTTGAGATTACGTGTAAACTGTAATTACATTTGATGATATATTTTTTATGTGAAGCTCATAGTTCTCAGTTTTTACATCATCTGGGAGTCACTAATATGAACAAAAACCATCTGGAATATTAATTATAGGATGGAGTGAGAAGAGATATATCTATCTATACCATGAGATGTTTTATTTCTCCACATTTTAAACCACATCAGTATATAATGAAAGGGATTCTTCTGACATTTATAATGACCGAGTGGAAATGGAAAAATATGTCCCCAGATTCCATAGTGGGATTAATAAAAACTTCTCTAGGTAACAATAGGATTTAGTTTGTTATTGGTTGATTGAACAAGTCTACTCATTTCTTTCTACTTGATATAATCTGCCTCTAAATCAACTTTATCACTTAAATATTAAAGAGATAGTTAGGTTACATGAAGTCCCCCTCTCAATTGTATTTTACTGTGATCCAAGGTTCACTTATAAAATATCTAATGGACTCCAAAAATAATTAGTTACTGAATTGAATTTCAATATAGCTTAATATCGTCAAACAAATTTGTATTCATGACGAATAATTCCTTCTTTTAGTGATATACTATGTGAAACATAAATGGATTACCAGGGATGTTGGGAACAAAATATTTTGTTTGTTTAGTTTTAATATTATTAAATTTTAATTCAAGTATATAAATGGAACCATAAACAATATTTTTGTAAGGTATTGTCAAACTATAGATTTTGTGGATGATGTAGGTGAAGGATATTTATGGGAACAAAATTGATGGAGCAGATGTAAGATAATGTTTAGTTGATTTCATAACACATGTGGGTATATTAGAGCATGCAAAAAAGTTATATGGATAACTTGAGGAAGGATATTTCATTTCGGATAGATTATAGTGTCTTTCTCAATGTTTCTACGTTGAAATGTATGATGAGTTTGGGTAAGAAGGGTAAATTGATTACATGATTCATTACACCGTATGAATTCATAGAGAAATATGGTTCAGTTTCTTATAGAATATATTTACCTCTGAGTATATCTCGGGTGTTGATTTTTTATATTTCAATGATTAAAAACTATATGTCGGATCCATATCATGTTTTGAGTCAATAATTAGTTTAGTTGGAATGAAATAATTCATGCAAGGAATAGCCAGCCATGAATCATGACTATTTAGACGAGGTGTTTTGTAATAATTTTATTCATTAGGATATGGTTTTTTGGAAAACCAATATGGTTGAAGAGGTCGCCTGTGAATCTGAAAATGTGATGAATGAAAAATACATCCACTTAATTGATAAATGAATAAATTCGTGATGGAACAATTTTCAAAAACGGGGGAGGATGTAACGTCCTCGGTAATTATAGAATAAAAAATTTTCATATCTATTAATATTTATAAATTAGATATAAATTTATGATAAAAGTGGAATGTAGGTTTGATAGTGTATCTGACACGTGACAATGTGTTTCTTTGAAATATGACATAGCACACAAGACATAGTAATACCAAAAGATAATATATTATTAATATTAATAATTTAAATAGTAGATATCACATAGACATTATATTGGTTATATCGATATTTTCTAACTATATTGTCTTTAGACTTAGTTATCCAATATTTTTACTTTAATACAATTAATTTTGGAGGATTAATATAATAATAAATATAACATTTTATATAAAATAGTCACAAAAATTTAAAAGGTAGTATTTCCACAATTTGACGGAGAACCGTTTTTAAATAATTTTTCTGACACTTTTTTATGTATTATTTATCAAAAAAATATTCTTTGGATGTGGAGAATCCAAATTTACTTTGGTTAAATTTTTTAAATTTTCATGATAAAACTCATATTTTAATGAATATTGAAAAATACAAAATTTTAATTTTATATTTTCTTTTAATCTCATTTATAAATGTTTCTATATGATCTTATGACTTTTTCTAATGTTTAATTATATTAATAATTTATATTTTAATCCAATTTTTGTAATTTGAAATAATTTTACATTGAAATTAATAAAAAATGTATGCTAATCTTTTGATGGTTTTTACTTTTAAAAAATTATTTTCACATTTTAAAATAAGGAATAAATTTTAATTTAATAACTAAAACTTATATGTTCCAAATATAGTAAAATTGATTCCATATATGGAATCAGTGGGTCCAAATTATTTTTATAGGTTTCTATTGTTTTTTTAGGATTTTTTAAATAATAACTTTCATAATTGTTTAACTATAGTTAAAGGTAAATCATGTAAATTAAGGTAATAGATAATATTAAAATTATAATAAAATTATCCTTAAACATTCAAAAATCTAATTGGATGAATAAAAGTCTTCCTATTACACCTAAGGATCAGAATGGACTCATTTAATGGGTTTTTTCAGAGAAAATGATATAAATATTATTAAAACAAAATAATGTGACAACATGTCACCCTCTTATTACTTATAAGTATAATAATTTAATATATGGATAAACATAATATCAGATAAATAATAAAAAAATTTAAATAAAAATAATGAAATTATATAAATAATGAAAACTTAATTTTAATTTTGATAGATTATATTGTTACCATAAATACTCAATCGATAGTCATATAGTAATAATTTAATTAGTAGAAATATAAACAATTATATGTAAATTTATTAAATAAAAATAATTCTAATTAGTTAGTGAAACCCATGAATTGAATAGGCAAATATGAAAAATTATATGTTTATTCAATTGTTTTTTTGAATTTATATATCTCATTTGATTTTATTCAAATTCAATGAAATAAATAGTGTCAAAATTGAGAGTATTTACTTATTAAAAAAGTAATATTTTATTAAATTATTTAATAATCATAAAAATATTTAAAAATTAGTAATTGGAAATTTAATGTTCTATAATTTAACATAGAAATCCATTTATATGTATTTGACCACATATATGTAAAATTTAGAGCCTGTTACTATTAATTTTTTTACAACAATTGAAATAAAAATAGATTAATTAGGTCTTACTAAAAATATATGTTTTAAAATAATATCAATACTTTTGTAAAAAAATTTAATAATAAGAATTATAACCACCCATATCTATTTTTCTATATAATTTTTGTTGGATTAATTTTTATATATAAATTAACATATATTAATTAAATATTTTAAGAGTTTCCAATGGTACCCCTCCACTCTCCTATAAAAATTTACCCACTCATATATTCTAAAATACATCAAAAAATATTTTCATTGGACAAGATATTCCCTATAAATTCCTTAAAATATATCCCAATATTAATGAGACCATATTTTATGCATAACACCCTATTTAGATGTGTTAATCATAACATCAATGGTGACTAACGAAAGAAGATGTGTTATTTTCTTTAAGTGTTTCTATTTTATTTATTTTTTTCACTTTATTAAAATATTATTATTACAAGATGAAATAATAAATCCATTATATTAAATATTCTGAGATGTTATTATATTAAAATAATAACGTAAATCTATCTCCAACTTTATTAAAAGGGAAAGTAATTAATCAGTTTTCTTAAGTGTGAACTATCTCCTCCATGAACCGATCTAATTTTTTTTCCCTAACTACAACTCATAACATGTTATAATGTCGAAATTAATATTAAAATAATATAGAAATGACATATTTATCAATTTCATATAATAACATAACAATTATTTTACTACATTCCATGCCCATAAAAATGATAACGTCATTCGTGCGTATGCATGAATTATCACCTCCCCAAAGTGATTGAATTCATTTTTATTCACTGCGTCAATTGTATGATAGATATAAGTATATTCAGATGTTTAATATGTTATTAATTATGTTATTATAATTTTTAAATGATACAACATTTCTTACAATATTTATATAACAATCAGTCAGAAACAAAAAATGTAAATCCTTGGTACATACGCCTTATTGTATCTATGATTATAACATTGTATAGTTTTCATAAACAATTTTAATGGCTTGATTTAAAAGAATAATTGATTTATAAAAATCATAATAATGTAATTAATATTTTTCTATATTTTATTTACTTAATAACGCATGGACTATGTTCATCATACCATGTTCATTTCTGACTCATGTACCGAATATCGAAAAAAAATATTATATAAATATAATTAATTTTGTAATTTTTATATAACATGATAAGAATATATATTAATAGAATAATAATATTTAAAAATATTCTAAATCAATTATAAATAAACTTATTTTCATAATACAATAATATAAATATTGTATGAGAAAATTCGGATTCAATGTAAGGGACGTCATCTCAGTATTCTTTCATTAAGGAATATTTTTATGTTATTTGATATTTGTATTCCACTATAATCCTTAATGTTTTTAAAAAGAAAATATATATATTATTAAAATTATTAGTGTTTAGGTATTGAATATTGTTTTGAAATTATATTAACTATTTCAATACAATAAAATTATTTCTCATGATTTCATGTGAATTTTTTTGAGTGAAATATTGATAAGTGAAATCATTAATGTGTTATGATTATATAATTGTAATTATAAATTTGAAGGGCCGTTACATGAAAATACAATGACATTTGGTTATGGTATAATCAAAATATGGGTTTTACTATGATAAAACAAGGTTGGCTGGTTACATTATAAATTCCATTGCATTGAGTATGGATGTATTCCATATAGCTATTTGATTTGTAATTGTAAAATAAGTGGAAGATGACTATATGGTTATTCTATTTATGTATGATTATGCCCCAATTTTACATTATATGTTATTTTTAATTTTTATGGTTTTATGTTTATATTTTTATTACAATATTATCATGAAATGCGATTATAGTTAGTGAATATTATTTACTATATCACAAAGCTGAAAAGTATTATTTAATGATAAAGTATTCATGGTTGACATGTTTTCACATGGATAACCAGTTTTCCTTCATTGTGTATACCTTACTAAGATTTTTGTTCTCATACCATGTTTTTATATTGTTTTTAAAGAATTTTAAGGTGAATAGATTCATGTATGAGATCAAAGAAAATTTATGAAGCTTAAACATAAATCGAAAGAATGTTTATTTTTTAAATATTTTATTATGAAAAAATAGACAACGAGTAGAAGTGTATACATTTTAATATTTTAGTTTATATATATGATTTATGGAAATATTATATAGTGATATAATCCTAAAAATATAAATGATGTGAATGAATGTAAAATTACTGACTTAACTCTAGATTGAGTAGTGCTTAATTCTGGGGACTTATAAAAAATATAAAAAACCTGATGAATTAGGGAATGGTTATGTTTTTGGTACAATATCTCCAAGATCTGTTGAAGGTAAGAAAAATTATGTAAAGTTAATTGATATTAATAATAGAAAAACATGTTTAATGGTGATTAACTAATACTATAAAATGTTCAATTTTAATTTTCTGGATATTTAATGTTGGAATATTTTATACAGTAGCATGTATAACAAGAACCACCTAGAACAAAGGGGAATATAATATCCCAAAAATGTATAATATATTAAATATATTAAATAAATTCAATATATTTTATTGATTTTCGTGAATGAAACGTTGATTTAGAATACGCCGCACAAAAAAATGAGTATCTTCAAAGGCTTATGTTAGACATAAGACTATATTTTACCGAATAATAATATATTATTAAAATATTGTTATTTAATATGAAATGATATAAACTAGCTATTAAATTAGCGAATTTTGGTAATATTAAGTAATATATAAATATATAAGTTTTACAAAAATATAAAACTAATTCATTTGTAACTAATTAATTATAAATGAATAAAATAAAAAATTTCAGATAAAGGTAATGTTTTTATAAAAAAAATATTTTTCTGCTCATAAATTTGTTTTATTCTAAAAACTTATATTAATTACAATTAGTGAGTGATATTAAAAAATATATATTTTAAATATTAAATCATATATTTTATATATTTATCAAATATATATTATATACATGTGAAAAGAATAAACCTAATTTTACAAATAAAACATATATATTTAAATAACCCCATTTCCATCCTTTTAATGTATAAGATAATCTAAATCCAATTTATATAAATTTTATAAATATAATATGTGAAATTAAACTTTATATTTTTAATAGGAATATAAAAAATATGTTATGATGAATTTTTTGTATTTTTCATTGAAGATTGTTATTTATTAAAGATTACTACATACTAATTGTTAAATCAAAACTACCTTTTCATCTAATTTATTTATAATGATGAATAATATAATATTTTTTTTTAAAATATTAATTAGAAAAAAAAATTATTTATCAAACTTAGGTAATTGCAATCAATATCACTTTGACATCAGATATTAAATCATAACAATGTTTTGGACGATATTACTCTAAAACAATTAATTATTTTCTAGTTTGTAGGGTAAATTTTAAATTAATTTCATCTGCCTCTGCTATTTTAATTTTAAAAATGTCGTTTAAATATTATTAATTAAAATAAATTATAAATTCAAATATCTTAAACATATTTTTTCACTAAAAATAATCATGAGTGTGATTAAAATTAGTTTCATAATTAATAGAAAAAAAATCACAAGGAACTAAATCTTAATCATAAAAAACATAATAACATATAAACATGTCCCAAATAATTTTTATGATCATATTTATACCGTATTATTACATGACGCCAATTTTTTCATTATATGAGCCACTTTTAATTGTAAAAACATTGATGTAATTCTATTTTCCAAAATTTATAATAGTGACAGTCCTACTCCACTATAAAATGAAAATCAACCAGCGAATTCCTCGCACCTCTCAAGGAACATTGGATCAACCAATATAAGAAAAATAACTCCTAAAGATCCCTCCCATAGAACTAGAAGCCTTCCATTTTTAATAAATACATTTGACGAATCCCTTTGATGAAAACCGAAAGGGTTACCAAAATAAGATGAAACAACCTTCCTCCATCTCTTATTTTTACATCCTTCTCCACTCATTGAAATCTAATTATTCTATTATTATATAACAAAACTAGTATACTAAATATAGATATTTTTTTTTACATTAAGGGTCTAACATAACATTACGAAAACTTCCATCAATTGGGTAATTATCTTACTATTTATGTATACCTAAAACAACCCCCTCATGGAATGATGGTTATTCGTTGTTCCTTTACCGCCTATAATTGTTTGTAATTATGATGTACACTCTATCTATATATGATATATATCATATATTTTTTTATTCCAATTTATTTTTTATATAATAAATACCCTTATGATATTTACACTATTTATATGTACGATAACATTATTTTAGGATGTGTAGACTATCTCCTCCTCAAAGCAATGTGATTCGTTCACACTATACATGGAACATATAAAAGAGGGTTTTAGTTGACCTATGTAATATATAATGAATATATATGAGAATTTATATATATATATATATATATATATATTCATTTTCAATATTTTAGTAAATAAAATAACGAAAAGTTTCATCCATGTGAGTGTATATCCTACCATCTCCATGAACAGTGCATTTCATTTCTTATCTCCAGGTATTATGGGTTATTTTAAAAAAATATTTACTAAATATGTTTGATAATAAAATTATTAATTAAATAAAATAAATTATTTAATATTTGTCTATATAATAGGAACAACATGTATCTTCTGAAAACATCATCGACAAACTAGACAATTAATGGCTGAAATAATGAAGATAATGAAGAATTTTTAAGAATCACGTAATAAGTTATTACAAAATGTTAATATATGATATTATAAATTTTATGATGGTTTTATTAATAATAGTTAACATTTTTAAAACTATTAAAAATTAATTTAATTTAAGTTCACTATATCAGAAACAAAAGTTATGATATTTTAAACTGTTATTTTAAATCAATTAGATAATGGTGATAATCACAACTTTCCTATTTTGTGTGGGGTATCTAATTCCCATTATGTTAAATTTTATCATTTTTATTTTATCATATTTGTTTTTAAATATATTATTTAATTTTATTAATTAATTATGATAATGATTCAAAATGATTCATAGTGTTATTGGACTCGTTGAAATGTGTGATGAATTTTTTAAAATTTATTGTATCTGAAGCCTCTTTATTATTGAAACAATGGAAATGTCTGATTTATTTTGTATAGTAAACCTATTACATGACCATTATAAAAAGTGGGAGTTAGATCATAATAATTTTCATTGATGACCAATCCTTTTACCCCTATGACCCTCATGTTAATAGTTGTACTACAGTATCAATTCTTAGATGGTGTTGTCGTTACATCAATGACCACCTCTAGTACAGTGTCTTATGTGAGACTGTTTCGAAAAAGTATTTTTTAAAAAATTACATTCAAAGGGTATTCGATTTTTATGCTGTAAATAAAAAAAATTGTTACCCACCATTATTTATTTGAATCATCAATTGAATTTTGAAAAGGAATTATTTTAATGAAAATTTTTTCATATGAAATTTTCAAAGAAAATGTTTTTTTAAAAAAAAATAATATTATCATAAGATACGTTTTTAATATTATTCAATTGTATTTCAATTCAATAGTAACAATCCCCTTTATTAACTCCACATTGGATATGTTTTATTGATATCATCTTTATTCTTATATTGGATGGTTTATGGGGGATTTATTCAAGGATATTATTCAAATTTGCATGCTTTATTATTTTTAGTCCCATTGATATATTAAATTCCCTATAAAATATTTTGATATTTTATTTCCCTAAATGTAAATATCATTTTATGTGGATATGTTAATTTTTTAAACCATATACCATTATTCATATGCTTTTTAAATTAACTGTTATTTTGTTATTTAGTGAAACAATGATAATTATTTCTTCATTGTTAAATGTGGATCTTTGATCCAATTTGTTATTTATCCTTTATAAAGAATGATTGGGGTTTGAAAGGCATGAGTTGGGGAACATTTACGGCAATCCCAACTGGTTAAGGACTGATTAATGATATCCCCTAGAAACATTGGTAGTCTGATGAGATGAAATTATTTGAAAAAAACACATCGAGTTTGCTTCCAAGAAGAATATATGGGTATATACCCATAGTTTTAAACTTCATCAAAGTTAGATCTCAACATTATTGGTTTTCATATTCCTTATACATGACATTAATTAATTAAAAATTTCAATTATTTGGATTTAGTAATTACATATCTAATATATTTTTTGTCAACATATATATAGATTCATGTCATTATTATTTTGATAATTCAATGGAATTTCATTATGTTTTTGACCATTCCATATTGATTTTTCCTTATTTAGTTATTTTAATTAAATTAGTTTCCAGTTATTACCTTCTCATATAATTTTTTCACTTCTGTCTTAGTTTTTCGATTACATGGTATGCATATTCAGTTATTTACCATTCCATAATTATTATTCTCATTGCTTAATTATTTCATCCACTATACATTACTCTTGATGAGAATTTGAAATCACCCTTATTATTTTTCTTCACATATGAATCCAAAGAGTTTACTAATAATGATGGGAAAGGATATTCTATATGTATTAAACTTATTATCCTAAAATATAAAATGTTATGTTGTAATAAGTGTCTTCATTGGTTATAGAAAACCGTTATTTTTATCTAGCTTACTAATACGACAAAAAAATTGATACTCTAAGATTTGAGATCTTGTAATCATGACAATATAATGGTAGTAGAAAATCTCTACAGGATCACTAGGGTTAGGACACTACAATTGGTATCATTTCATGATTTTTATAACCCTTAGGAAGTTGATTTAGGAAGATATATATTATAGAACATAATCATAATCATCAATTGATTATTTGTATAGAAGAACATATTATACTATTGTTGAGGTGGATATTATGTGTGTATTCCAATAAATACATCCACATATAGAAACTATAAGTGGATGTGGTTCAGTAATAGATGCACCTATGATTAAAAAATATTACAAGGATTGTCAGACAAGACATGGCAAAACCTGGTATATAGAAATGGGTTTTATTGGGCACCTAAATTGATAGAGCTGAGAGATATGATTAGGATAATTCGCATTTTTTATAACCCATTGTGATGGATTAGATTTGATAATGACAATGAATGGACTCAAATAATCCTAATGTGTTTTATATTATGTAAAACATGTCTTGAATTAGAATTCCTATAAATGATATTATTGATAATCACTGGACCAAGGGAGGACCTATGTTAAAACAAATTGATGAAGTGTTCATGTATTTGGGTTGTATTAAAACCCTTTGTTAACAGGATATTTGGTCACCAAATGTATTTCAGTGATTCCCATCATATATATTTTATAAATTATATTAATATGATTTTAGAAAAGGAAAACCTATATGTCAGATGACAGACAATCAAATATTGAAATGCCACTTGATAAGAACACATGAAAGAAGGATGATAAGGGATTAATTCAAACCAATAATCTAATCAATGTTTTAGTTAATATGACACAATTTTTAGTTGAAAATATTTTTGAACATATTTTAATGAAACAACAATAGAATAAATTTTAGGTTTTATATATTAATATATTAATCATGTTGGATTTGGAGAATTGATAGAGATAGAATTTAATGAATTTTCACTCTTTTATTATCCATTTGATCCATAAAATATTTATTTTTGTGATTATATGGTTAAAGACATTTTTTGTATACCTATATTTTGATGTAAGTAATGTTTTAGAAATTGATCAAAGAACAACCATAAAATTGAATCTTTCAAAAAAGAAAAAAAAACATATCAGGTTTGTGAAAATACATATACATTTAGTTGGTAAATTAATTTCATAACATGAGGAAAATGTACTAAAAATGTGGTCCTATTACATTAATATTTATTGAAAAGTATTTCTTCTAAATCAAAGATGATTTATAGCATTGAGGTTCCAACCTTTCCATTGAACATTAACCTATTTTTGATTCATGAGCTTAATAAAAGCTTATAAATATTCATGATTTCAACCTGGTATGTATCTCTACGCAGATGGTTTGGCATTAGTGGAGGAGGTCCATATAATATTATCTAAGGCGATACACAGAGCGCATAGGAAGATGGTTTACAGAAGGCTTCAGGTTTACAGTGTCAAGAGTATCGATAAGTGGTGGGTTGAAGATTCATTATATCTTGATTTTTCAGATTTTGCAGATATCCCTACTTATATAAGAATTTCTAATCACTATGATTATAGTGGGGATTAAACTACATTATATAAAATATATTGCTATGGGATCTCAGAAATGTTCGAAGGAACTTCATGAAGGCTAAAGAGGTTCTACATGGATGAATTGGTTTGCGATGGACGAAGTGTTTCACGGTGAATGTAATGGTTCACATAGAAGTGATTTTACTGAAGGTGTCAACATGGTTTCATAAAGAAAAAAATAATTCAGGTATGAGGAAGAGGATGTATGGTATGTGGAAGTAATTGTCTCTTTACGAGGAGGAGAAATATATGGTACGTGAGAGGGAGAGTACAAAAAGTATTACACATAAGGGGATATCCAGTACACAGAAGTGAAGGTAGTCCGCTAAGAACAAATAGTTTTTGGACAGATAGTGATTCATAGTGGAGTTTAACAAAATCGGAATGTGGTAGAGGTACACAATATAGAAGGTGGGACAGTCCACAGATATGGGACATTCGCGGATGAAGCAGTCAGTTGATGAAGGGAAGTTCACAACAGCGATGTAGGTACACAATAAATGTATTCTACATTCCAAACATGGTACTCGTTTTTCTGAAGAGACAAAGCGATTCGTGGTATGCTCAAAGAATCTTGAAGACGATTAAAATTAGTTTCGGAAGGTATTTTATGGTACCTAACTGTAACTGAGAAGTTAGACATCATCTATGTTTGAAAAGAAAACATAAAAAGAGCATCCATTTATAGTTGAGGATGCATGAACTCATGAAAATGAAGGGACCTAAATCTACATAAATAGTGTATGACCTACATGTCAATAAACTATTAGTCAGTTCCATTCCAATAGCAGCGAGCGAAGGAAGATGAAGATAGTGACAGATTCCACTAGAAGTGAGCCAGAGAAAGAGGTATAAGGGGTGACACTTGGGAATGTTGTGAGCAGACCCTATACCTTGTAAAGGCAATGAACATTGGCATGAAAGATCTATCCTGAACATTGTACTCATTATTGGCAGTGAGCCTTAGTGAATTTGGTACAATGGTACATTGCAGTTGTATTCTCCTTAGACGTAGCCTTATGATGGTGAACCATGTAAAAATCGACATGTCTTGTGCATTATTTCTTATCTATTCACATATTGAAATGAGGTGAAGAGAGAATTGAGTTTTGACAAACAATGAAAAAAGAAGCAAATGAAAGAGAGTTTTAATATACCATACCCTGATTCAACCCCACCCACTCTCTGGGTATTTGACCTAATTGACCTAACATCCAAAATATCATGTTTAAATGTTGTGTAAGTAATTTAATTTTTGTGGGCAGAATATAATTCCCTAAACATATAAATAGAAACATTGTATTCTATAGCGTGTAAGAACCACAAACCCAGTAAGGGAATGTCATATCATAATAATTTATACTAAATTTGACATTTAAAAAATATTCATTAGATTTTATAGCTTGAAATTCATGTGACACTGAGTTAGCACATGTCGTACACAATAATAATTTTCTCCAATGGGATGCATTACATGAAATACTGATTTTTACCAAAAAATAATATATCATTAATATATAATTATTTAATATAATATGATCTAAAATATCTGCTAAATTAGCTGTTGCGAATTTTATTATTTATGTTTTGAAAATATTTGGTTTCAAGACATATAAAAGCATTTCATTGTTATATAATTAATTTTCAATGAACTTAAGAACACATTTAATATAAAGTGAATATTTTTATAGAAATACAATTTTACACTCACAAAGAAATTTTATGTTAATTAATATAATTAATTAAAATTATTTAGTGATTTCATTTAAATATATATTATATATATTCAATCAAAAAAAATTCTATTCATATAATTTTTTTATTGTCATGAGATAAGAACGAGCACAATTTTACACTTAAAACCCTAAATATTTTTATAATGGAAAATTTAAATGCTTTTAATGGAGAACATATTATAATTTCAATTTTTTAAATTTTTTAAATATTTTATGTCCCCATAAAAAAATATTCTAAATTAGAACATAATAATTAGGTTAGGGTGAATTTTGTGTAATTATATTTGAAGTATGATTTTTAAAAAATAAAATATATTAATACTAAATTTTCAATCAAATCAATTATTTTCATAATTTATTCATAAGGATAAATAATATAATAAATTGATATTATAGTAGAATAATATAAATTTATTATTATTTCAACTAATTATGGTAATTTTAATCAATTTCACTTTGAAATTAGATTTAAAAACATATCAAACTTGTGGTAGTTATTAAATTAAGAACTACACTTTCCTACCATCTGTGAGATTAATTATAACTTATTTTCTACCAATTATATGATTGGATTTTTGATAAACCAATTAAATATTTGTAATAATAATAATTTATAATATATAGTATGTTTTTATATTATTTTAAAAAATATATTAGTGAATGTTACTAAATTAATTACAATAATTATGATAATAATTTTATACATACATTATTAAACAATAATATTAAATGAAAAAAAACTATATAAATTACCCAAACACTATTGAACTATCCAATTTAGACCATATCATCTATTTTATATATTTTGTTCAATTATTTTATAAACATTTAATGGGATAAACGTGGGTCTAATTCCCTTTTTCAAAAATTTACAAAACTTCCACTCCTCCACAATTAAAAAGAACTCAAATTTCTCACTTACTCACACATCTTAAGAAAAATTGGATCAAAACAGATATACTGATATAGATCCATATCATTCATTTAATAATACTAAATGAATTCTTGGTCATAAATAAATCAATGTAATATACTTAATGGAAACTGAAATGAGCTACCCAAATAAAAGGAAACATCCTTCTTCAAGAACCTTATTTTATGATTATATAAAAAAAATATCATAAATATAAATATTAGTTATTATGTAAAGGGTATAACTATTCATAAACAAACGTACATTTAATGGGTAAAAAACATAATGTATTTGTGTAAGGTACAATATCTACGAATGAAATAGTGATTGTTTGTTTTTTATTTACTGCATTTCATGGTTGGGAATTAGGATGGTAAATTTATTTATATACAACATTAACGATATTTATTATGCATATATTATTATTTAATTTTAATGTAACACATACAAATATAATTTCAATTTTTTAAAAATGGGAAAATATAGATTTTGGATGTGTGGACTACTGCCCCATAAAAACCGTATGATTCATTCACAATATACATATAACATGTAAAGGATGATTTTTATAAAAAATGTAATATTAATGTAATATATATTACTGTTTAATTATAATATAAATATGTATAATTTAATATTCAGTCATTTAAAATGAGTAAAAATGAATGCAGCGTTCATTTGTGTATACTTCCCACCGTCCCCATGAATGCTGCATTTTATTTCATCTATCCAAATATAATATATCATTTTAAATAAATATATACTTCATATATGTGATAATTAAATCATGGTTTACTTTCATTATATGATAAAATCATAATCTATGTAATGTAAAAACCGTATTACTTCAATACATACTCGATCAATTATACAATTGACACAAGAAAAAGTAATGATAATTAATTTTTTCTCAAACAGGTAATAATATATTATATAATGATTATATGTTATATTTAAAAATTATTATTGTCCATTTATATTTTATTGACCTGTTAAAATCAATTGTATAGGTTTTCATATGTTTTTCTCCATAAAAGAAGCCCAATGTGTGTGAGTTTTATCCCACTTTTTGCATTCATGAGTTAAATGTTATATTCAACACTAAAATATTTTATGTAGTATATCTAATACCAAGAATTAAATATTTTATCATTATTTATTTTAACTTAATGGTATTTTAAATTTTCATTTATTCATAGTCCATCACGAAGATTATGAATTAAAATATTATAATGTGGTTTGGGACACATTGGAATGTAAAATGATTATTTTCCTCAAAAATAATATCAATGTTCTTTCAATGGTATTTCCATTTGAGTAAGTTATATGACTATTATCCCATAATCACTTTAATTTTCCACTCATTTGGTTATTCATGACATTTCTCAAGTATTATTACTATTTCTCCACTCTTTGGTGATTATAATATTTTAGAAAGTGTTTATATGAAAACATAACTTCATTTATAACTTCACTCAAATAACATGTTTTCTTCTAAAAAAACTCTTTTCAATAATTTTTAAAATATTCTAACCTTTATATGAAGAATTTTAATGACCTTTTTTCCTTTTATATCATATACCAATTTTTAAACGTATTCACCTTATTGATTTCTAAAAAATAAAATTTTCTAACATTTCTACCATGAAAAATGAATGTTATTTTTACCCTATATAACATATACATAACAAAACACTGTTATTTTATTGATGAATAATTTTCATGTACAGATAGTTAATATTAAAAAAAATTAAATACGTGTTTTTAAAAGAAATAGATATTCAAAAAGAAAGGATATTTCACAAAATAATGTTTTAAAAGATATTTTTATAGTATTTATTTTCATTAATGACAGAAATACTTCATGTTCAAATGACTTAGGATATTTTGTATTGATAAAATCCTTATATTTCCTCTATATTTTTTATGTTAGATTTGGACAGGGACAGTATTCACATTCACATTGATTATTCCTTTTAGTGTACTTTTAATTTAAAAAAGTTATGATGGAACTTGACACTATGTTTTCCTTAAATATCCATATCATTTTTCATGGATATTATTATTTTATAAAACATATACCATTTTTCATATGATTCTTACATAAAATTTAATTTGATTATTTGTAGAATAATTTGTAAATCCATATCCTTTCAATAATTTAGATATTGATAAGGTATATTGATTATTCGATATGAGGAATAATTAGGATATGAAAGACACGAGTTGGGACCATTAAAGGAAATCACTACGATATCAGGATCTGTTAATGAAAGGATATTAATGCATCTATAGTCTCATGAGATGAAATTATTTGGTGGAAGACCCTTCGATATTGTTTCCAAAAATAATAGATGGGTTTCTAACCAATGTTTAAAATTTTCTTGAGGATTGATGATAAAATTATAGGATTTCATGTTCTATAGTTGTAAATTCAATTAATTTGGAAATTATTTAATTTTTATTTAGTTATTATTAATCCATGTAATTTTTCATGAGCATAAATGGAGATTAATTTATTTAATTTTTCATTGTTTTAATGGTATCATTTTTAATTTATTACCTTTCCATATTTATTTATCCTTATCTAGTTATTTTAATGGAATAAGTTTTCATTTATTACTTGTTAATATTTTTTATTCACATTCGTCCCTTGTTTTTTTATACGGTATATGTTTTTAGTTATTCACATTGTCATAATTATTTTTCACATTTATTTATTAATGATTTCACATTAACATACCCTTATAGAGAATTTGGTCTCTCCCAAATTTTGTTTCCATCCATATAAATACTTTATTTTTATGAAGAAATAAATTCACGGATACGGGTGATGGAATAAATTAATTTCCATAAAGTAAAATAAATTAAGTTTTAATTATTGAATTGACATTATGTAGAATATTTATGTTTGTATCTAGTATACCAAGACTAATATACTCTCATTCCCTTTTTTATTTTATTCAATTTATTCGTTTTAATATAATTGTATTTGATATGGGCTTTAGGATCTATGGGTTCAGGATGTTACATCATGTATATTACTTTTTATTATAGATTTTGTTTGAAAATATTCATAGGAAACATATTTTGACATTCATGTGCGACAATGGTATATTTATTACTAATAAAAAAGTAGATTATTATCTTAGTAATGATATGATTAGGATTCATGTTGCATCAAGATTGAAAATTTAACAAATAAATATATTTAATATGAGAAATGTGATTATTACCATTATTGCACAAATAATGCATGTAGGGAAGTATCTACTAAAAATGAACATAATTTCAAAAATTTAGCATCATTTTACATAACCAATAAAAATTTCTCATATATAGGTGATAATGTGACAACATACGTGATTAAATATGGTATTAAGTCAATGAGAAAATATTTTTCAGTTATTAGATGAAAATATTTTATTCCAAATATTATTAAATGAAATTGTATGATTCTATATAAAATAATAGAGAATTTTTTATTCATTACTAAACTATGGATAACGTGTATAAATTATATTAAAAATTTATAGTAAAATAGATAAATGTTAAGATTCCATTGTTCTAGTAAATTCTTATAGTTTCCCACCTATTGACCATATTTTGTAGGAATCAGTTACAAAATATATATTTTAAGGGGATAAAAGATAGGTAAAAATGATATTCAATATGAATGTTATGATTTGGTTGATTAAACAACATCAATATCTTTATATAAGTCATTATCCTAGGATATGTTCAATTTTGAAAATATTAAGCGGAAATAGAGAGTTCTGTTATAAAAAAGAAGAATAAATTCTCTATAAAAATATATTCCAATTGATGAGAAGAGGTAAAAGACTTTTTATTTCTACTAAATATTGTTATTTGACAAAGTCTATTTATTAATATCAAGAAAAAATTGAGAATAGTCACAAATGAAAAATTACTCAATGCTTATAAGATAATGAATTTATCAAAATCGTCTAGGACATTAAAATAAATAAGTGAATATAGAAAGGTAGATTAAAAGACTTAATCAAAAAATGGGAAACTGTAATTTACAATTATAGGGGATTGATATATAGGTTAAATTTTCTCATTTTTCAAGACTATATACATATAATCATTTATTTCCACTGTAGTGAAAAGTGATTATTATTATTCAAAATAGATGTTAAATAATAATATATCAATGAAATACCTAAAGAATAAATATATAATAAATAACTACATCATTATCTTGTTGAAGATGATAAAACCGTCATTTTTCATACTAAGGAAATAATTTTATCGAATAAATCAATAACCAAGAACATGTTATTTCAAACCAGATCAATATTTGAAAAATAATCATTTTTTCTGAGGATTAGTCGATCATAATCTTAAAATCTAAATGATGAACGATTAAAGTAAGATAGTTCTCATTTACAATGATGTAATAATTTTTGTTGATGTGAATTAGGAAAAAGGGTGGTAATTTTTAATATTCCTATTTGGTAAGTTTTAAATGCCAATTGTTTGTGATTAAAATTTTACATTTTTTTATAGATAACAAAAATAATCGATGGGAATTTGTTAAATAATCTAAATATATTAAAGAGGTACATAATTTTTTTGGTAAAGTTAATTTGACATCAATTATAATATGTATACATTTTTAGATAATGTATTTTGTGATGGCTAAGAGGTAAATTTAACTATGTGTTGGAAAATATTTGGGATCCAATTATATATAATAATAATATAACCAGCAATTACAGGTAAAACATTATAATCCATAAGGTTCTAATTTAACCTAATTAATTACACATAAATTATATGATATTAATAATATATTATATCAAAGTTATAGAATATTTTGGATTATTTTACTATACATTTTTATAACTGAAATTAAAGATATTTGGGGATATTAATTGGATTGTTCAATAGATAATAATATATGTAGATTAGGTGATTAATTTTAACATACTCGATTGTGTATTTCTTGGTTAGACAATTATAAAGATTAAATTTAATTAATAACTATGGATGATAATTTTATACTGAAAACAAAATAAGGTCCTCATTTAATCTAGATGATAAAATAGCAGGATAATTATGGAATTAATGTTAATTTATTAAAATAAAATAAATGTGATTGCATATGTGATATTAATCAAAGGAAAAAAATTATACATTAATCGAGGGAAAAAATCATGAAAATGATTCTTTTTATAACGGATAATGTTGACAAAAGACTAGTGATTTTGAAAATATGTTTTGGTGAATAGTCACTATTAACTTTTATTTACCACGGT
Organism: Viscum album; assembly: GCA_963277665.1. Classification (NCBI taxonomy): domain Eukaryota; kingdom Viridiplantae; phylum Streptophyta; class Magnoliopsida; order Santalales; family Viscaceae; genus Viscum; species Viscum album. The sequence goes on from OY728159.1 coordinate 1,007,895,793, forward strand.
TAAAAGTAAATATGGTAATTAAATGTAAATGTGATACTATTATTTCCCTAAATAATGTACTAATTCTATTCGATAGATTAATTTTGAACAAAAACACCTTTTGTAATAAAATATGAATCTTATAGTTCACTTGTATTAGATTAGGACATTTATTATCATTTTATTTAAAAAAGAGTTAAAAGTGTTAAATTCAATGTTTAATAACTAAACTATTTTTAAAATAGGGTTATACATAAGATAAATTCTACTATAAATATTCATTAGAAATATAAACAGATATCCTATATAATAGCATTTTATTTATAAATTTTAGACATTAAATAATTAAATTTATTATTGACACCATGATGATGCAGCAATTACCTTATTGATGAAATATTAAAATAATTAATATTATAAATATCAAAATAAAAGTAATATCAGAATTATGATTAATTACACTATCTTTATAAGATAATATGACATGTTATGGTTGATTCAATGAATTTTTTTGATGTAAAATTTTTTTTTATGATTATAACAAAAAATATATACCAAATAGTGACAAAATTGAGATAAATGTGTTTTTAAAAAAACTCTATATTATTAAATGATATAATAGTCATAAAAATATTATTTTTGTACCAAGGACTTAAATAATGATTTATGTGACCTTAATGACCCATTTTGATTCTCTTTGAATTTTATTGTAATATTATTTACCATATAATATAATAATACAAGAATACAAGGTAAAAGATAAACAATTTAACTAGGAGTTAAATATGAAATATATGGTTAATATGGTGATCTATATATATTTAAAACCTTTTGGTTGAGTGGTTTTAGACCCATCCCCACCTTATACTCGAAATAAATCATTTTAGAGCAATTATAAACAGAATAATATTGTATAATAATATAATAATTCATGCTTTTCTTAAAATGACCCTCACCTCTCATATAAAAGGGTACATCCCCTTATCACAGAATTACGCATCCATGTCCATTTGGATCAGCCCAACCCTACTAAAATATCATCTCAACTAACCGATCCTTGACATAAAGTCCTTATATTGATCATAAAGACATCTTAAGGAGCCCTTTTGATCAATTCAAAAAAAACACCTAAATAAGAGGTAATAATTTCACCACCCCATTAAATATTCTTTTCTTCATCCACATCCACTTTATTTGATGTTTCCATATAAAAATAATAACACAATTACCTTATACATATTAAAAATTTATTATAAATATGGTAAAACCATATTCATTTTTCTATCAATCCTATTAATGAAAAGTCATCAAACGTGCGTTCGCACGGCTTACCGTCAACACATTGTGTTGTTGTTTGTTACTAAAACACTTCATTATTTGAAAGTGTATAATAATAAGTATAAATGATTTAAATATTAAATATTAAACGTTAATTATTATGTATATATGATATACCTTTTGATTACATATGATTTCACCATCAATAGAATGATATTATCGTGTGTGGGTACATACGAATTGTTGTCTCGACGAACGGGATAAGATTCATACCCTGTTGTAACCATTCAAGAATACTTTTAATTTTATGATTAAAAAATATTTAAAAACATAAAATATTTATGTATTTTATTCAAATAAATCTTATCCCTACCAATTGACTTATTTAACAAAACATATAAATGAAAACAAATTAGTTAACACCGAAAACAATGATACTACTGAAATATTATTATCAAAACTATATTAGAAGATTATATCTTTTATCATATTTATGTATATTATCCTTTGATAATTTAATAAAAATTATTTAACTATTATATAGGAGGTTAACATACCATCTACCAAGGAAAAGTACACTGTAACGGTTAACTCTATAATTTCATCATTATCTGAGGTTGTTTATACGTGGGTATCTACTAGAAACTCAATATCATCCACAATTTTGTTTCTTAAAAATTAATTTCAAAAAAATTTAAGTATTTCTTATAATATGGTTAAAATTAATTTATACCCTTTCTTGAATTTTAATAGGGTTATTATAAAGGAATCTTTCTGCCAATTTCCAAATAATAACCTTTACGATCTTTTTGACAAAATTAAGGAAGGAATTTTTTTATCTTAAACGGTGGGTGCAGCTATTTTCCACCATTATAACTCCTTCGAAGCATCACATACAATCATAAATGAATATTTACAAAATATTTGTTTTCTTTTATAATTATGTGACTTTTAAAAGGATTCAAAATATAAAGATGTATTTATTCCTAATAATTTTCATTTTATATATGTAAACATCCATTGAAGGATTTTAATGTTGTTTGAAGACTGATTTATAATGATACAAATCATCTATATTGTATTGAATATGTTTTTATATGTTTGACTATGGATGTGTTATTTTCATACAATCCATGGTTTATGTGTAATGTATTGACATTTTTATGCTAGATTTAATATGAATATTAATGTTATTTTTAATCCTTTTTTATTTGAGGAATGCATTGGTCTTTGTAAGTGACGGGTGGATCCTGCTATGGCTCATTGATTCATTGGTAAGTCTCATAATACAAACTAGTGTCTTAGCATAAGTTCTTGGAAAAATCATATTTTCAGACTTGGAATGAGGCTTTGACTATGTGGTTTTGATGTTCGACATTATAAATTACATCATTATGAAATTGTCTATTGATGTTTCATTGGATTATTAAAATACTATAATAACCTTGTGAATAAGTAAATGACATTATTTTATTTATTTTTACCATATAATTCTAAATTTTATATTTAAAAGTATTATGTTTTATTCTTCTATAATTCCATAAATGTTTATATTTATTTTTGAATGTTTTTTCTATATTGACATCCTTACTGCACATATGAGCTCACCCATATGTTATGTTTTATTTATCCTAGGATGAAAATAATTATTTTAACATTAAGATATAATATTAGGAAAAGGGATAAAAATGTGTTCCAAGGGGACACAATGATGTTGTTTTTCTTTATATAATGATTTAATGTAAACCACTTATATGTATCTAGTAATTCTATGTCAATTAAAAATTTCGATCTTTTAGTATTTTATAACTTGTGACTATGCCAATGATATTTATTAATGCACAGAACATAGTTTACTAGGTTTGGGGAGTTATGGATTGTATAAGAGGAAGTTTAGTAAAAACTGTGGAAGCTATATTTGAAGAATATCAGATTATAGAAAATTATCCTAAAATAGACCTTGAGGAGTATTTTAGAATAACTTCCTATAATTTTTTTTATGTAGATATTTTGTGCATTTCCTAAGAAATATATCCCAATCTATATATGAGTAGGTAGAGGTGGCTCTGGCATAGATATAAATAGGACTCAAAAACTCTAACAAGGAGTTTTGGTCATGAACTAGGGTATCCCCGTACACGACAACGGGCCTTGCTGCACTCTCGGTTACGACACTCCCAGGGGATATGCATAAAATTATTTAAATTTTATTTAAAAACCATTAGGAAGGATTTACGAGTATAAACCTCCTCAATGAAATCATTTTTATGATTATAGAATATAGCCATACACCGTTTTATTTACGTTAAGTGTTTTAAATGTTTGGAATTATGTATTACAATTAATAAAATAATCTATTGTATGCTATTGTTTAGAAATGTCTCATAGTAGAATAAATGGGAAATGTATCAATACATGTAATCCATGTAGTTATTTCTCTCCAATTCAATATAGTTACAGTGGAGATGGTGATACACGTGGTACTGGTCAGCTTATCACCGTACTAGGACAACTAGATGTGGTTATGAATAATATATTTACCTGTATGGAGCACCCTAATCCACAAAGTGGACGATCAAAGATAGAATGATTCATGATGCAACAACCACCAACTTTTAATGGGACTAAAATTTCATTTGTATCTGAGAAATGGAAAAGTTCCACAGAGAATGATATTTCATTCTCTAAAGAGTAGTGAAAGGGAAAATATTGTCATGGCAGTTTATCGCCTCACGGGAGATGAAGATCAATAGTGGTCTTTAATTCAAAACAAAAAGGAAGACGAAAAATTAGAAAATATGGAATAAAGGGAGTTTAAAAAGTTTCTCTTAGAAAAATAATTTTTTAGTAACCATCAAGCAGATATGGAATGAAAATTTATGAGTCTGAGGCAAAAGGGGGATTAGAATGTCACCAAGTATGTGGCTAACATTACATGGTTAGAATGTCCTGAAACACATTATATACCTTACACAAAGAGTAAGATCGATTGATTATTCTATCAATCAAAACCATTTCTTCCTGAATCATTAGTCTCACAATCCTTATCGTCATATGATGATGTTGACTCAAGTGATATCAAGATATAAAATGAATTCCCTATTTATTACGAATTTAAAGAAAATAATGAGAAGTATAGATCTACTGAACACTCTGGAAATGGAAATAAGTGGAAGATTAGAAAAGTTGAATATCTGTCCTATAGTAAATGTTGGAAGAAACACCCCAATAATTTTCTAAAACCAATGGAATTTTGTTACAAGTGTGGTGAAAAAGGCCATCATGCTCAATATTTTAATGTAAAGAAAGTGGTTATCAATGTTCAATGAAAAAATTGTTGAGAAATAGGGAATTATGCATATGAATGTATTAAGATCCAAGACAACATTCCTCAGAAAAGGCCATGGGAGAACAGCAAAGCTTATTCGATCTGTAACATCCCAGGTAAATAAAGAATAAAGAATTTTCATATTTATTAATATTTATGAATTAAATATTAATTTTAATTAAAAGGGGTTTCTACGTTCGATAGCGTACTCGGTACGCAACGATGAGTTTCTTTGAAAACTTACGTTGCACACAAGTAATAAAATAATATTATTTTAAATGTTAGTTAACGAGTAGTCGTTGTACTGGTGGGAATGGATAGAAATAACTAAAATATGATTATATATGTGTTTAAATGTTTTTATATTTACCCAATAAAGGATAAAGGCTTAAAATACGGAAAGAGTTCAATTTTAGGCATTTATACCCTAATTTTCACGAAAGGTCCACTTATCACCTTTTGACGGAGAACCGTCCTTAAATATAGTTTGATCGATCTTATAAATTCTATTGGACCAAATATAACTATTCATTAGAATCGGGACATCAAAATTTACTTTGTGTAAATTTTTTGTACCTTTCCGATAAAGTTTATTTTTTTAATGAATAGTGTAAAGTGTTGTATTTTAATTCAAAACCTCTTTTTAATATAATTTATTTATATGATTATATTATCTTTTGAATTGGTTTTAAAGTGAAATTAGAAAATATTATTATCATTAAATCCAATAGTGGTCGTTGGAATTAATTTAACTTTGAAATCGGACCTAACTAGTGTCAATCTTTTGATACTTATTGTTTCATAAAAACACGCTATTTGCTCTGACAACGGGAATTAATTATTAAATTAATTAATGTGAATTATATGTTTTTAATTTTGTAAAATAGACTTCATTTTTGAATTCGTAATATCAAATATAGCTTAGGGTGAATTTTTGGTAATTTTCTGAAAAACATCAATTTTTGATGAATAGTGAAACCACTAAGTGGTACTTATAAAGACTGATTTTCCATTTAAATGAAATTTTTCCATCATTGTGTTTTGAATTTAAAAAATCCGACATACATGGTTGTCATTAAGAAGTAAAATGTGGTTCAATGAGATTATAATAATTTTTTGGTGAATAGTAACTTATTAAGTTCTTAATCGCGATTATTGGTAATTAGTGTAGTTTAAGGTAAAAATAATGCTTTAATAAAATAAGATGAGCTTGACACATTTCCTACCCTCATTGGTTGTGTCATGGAAGACCAAGACAAGCCATGGGTCAACTTGGGGACCCCATGGAGCCACTTTGGTTGGGAAATGACATAAATAACTTTTTATTTAATGTAAAAGTAAAAATGACACAAACATGATATGTTTTACTAAAACAATTTTTAAATGGGGTTATACAAGTCAGATGTTTAATTATAAATAGTCATTGGAAATCTAAAAAGAGTTCCTACATTATAGTATTTTTTTTTATAATTTTTAGACATTAAATAAATTAAATTATTTATGACATAATAATGATGCAGCGATGACATCATTATTTGACAATTTAAATAAAATGGAAAGATAATGTAAAATCTATAAACTACACATGTCCAAAACTTATTGGATGGGTGTATTTCGAACCCTTATCACTTTATCCACGAATTATATCAATGTGGGACATTTTAAAACCGAAACACATTTTCAAATAAAGTAATATTTCTTTACTTTCCAAAAGTGCCCCTCCTCTCCTCTTATAAAAGGCACCCACCTCTACCTCATTTCACACACTCCTCAAGCCTTTGGCTCGGCCAACCCCTACCCAATTACTCTCTCCACATCCCTCTCCTCATCCTAGAGGATTCCCTTTGGGCATAATCCTTTCAAAGGAAGCCTTTAGGCTCAAATCAAAAGGAGTTACACTTTTAAAGGTAATTCATTCTCTCTTGTTCATTTGTTTTATTTTGATTCTCCAACCCTCTAAACTCTTTTTATTTACCTCTTTTGTAACAACACCAGTATATTAAATATACTAGGAGGTTTTTATAAGATTTTTTCGAGCTACACTCTCACACAACTACATCAAATGGTTAAAGATCATACGGTTTCCGTGGATGGCGAAATTCTGCCTCCCGAAACGATGATTGTTCAATACTCATTTAACACCTTCAAAGGTGGACATTATGATGTCACTATTTTTATATATGATATATAGTATGTTTATTTTTTTCTTTAAGCTTCTGTATTTTTCATTTTGGGCATACCTTTATGGTTTCCATTATGGGTAAACACGATATCTTCATTTAAGGAAGTGCGGACTACCTCCCCCTCAAAGTGATGTGATTCGTTAATGCCATATGTGGGACGTGTAAAGGATGGATTTAAAATTATTATATATGATGTTATACTGGAATTATAATATACCTCTATATCATTATTATTTCTTTCCATTAACATATGAGATAGAAATGAAAGTAGCATTCATGCGTACGTACGGCTTATAGTCTCCATGAACGGTGCATTTCATTTCTTATCCCCAAATGTAATGTACTATTAGAAGTACATGTATATAATGGATATATATAATTCATGATATATCTAAATGATGAATATAATTCGGGAATTAAAATATACATACCTCTCATTTAGTTTTAATTCCATTAATATGACAAAGAAATGAAAGTAGCGTTCATGCGTATGTACGGCTTACCGTCTCCATGAACAGTGCATTTCATTTCATATCCCCAAATGTAATGTACTATTAAAAGTACATGTATATAATGGATATATATAATTAATGATATATCTATATGATGAATATAATTCTGTAATTAAAATATACATACCTCTCATTTAGTTTTAATTCCATTAATATGACAATGAAATGAAAGTACCGTTCATGCGTACGTACGGCTTACCGTCTCCATGGACGGTGCATTTCATTTCTTACCTCTAAATGATTATGTAATATTATAAATACATGTATATTCTGGATATATATGATACATATTATATCTAAATCGGGAATTTCTTTCTGGATATAAAGAACCATTGACCACACGAACAACATGTAATTGTAAGAAGTCCACTTTCGACTTAAGAACCAAATATTGAGAAAACAAACATTATTAACTGAAATGGTTACATAATGTTTATAAAATGGTAATAAGGGATATAAAAGGAATAATTAACTTTAAAAAGGTTCTTAATCAAGTATAAATTAACTCACGTTTATTATTCAGGACGTTAAAGAACGATCGAGTCAAGTCGGACCCGAGGTAAGGGACTTCGTCTCAATCTCCTTTCATTGAGGCATATTTCATTTTATACACAACTTTATTTTATATGGTGTATAAACCCCTTTGACATTTACTTTTATACAAAAGGAATCTTTTTCTACGAAGCGTTTTACAAAACAACAAAAAGGAATGTTTCTTTTAACGTACGCGGCGACACCGACCTTTTCCGCCGCCGCGAGTATTATTTGGTCTTTGGCTTCTCAACAAGCCGTAATGTTTTTAGAATAAAATAAATACCAGATAATCTTTATGTATTTTCGTATTGAAAATGGTTTTGAAAAAGGATTCTATTATGTCAATATATTTATGATATATTGTGATTGAAATGTGGAAATGTTATCATTCCTTTATATTGGTTTTATGTTTTATGATTTTATACTGGTACATGGAAATTTTAACGGGTGGTTACGTTATAAACCATATGACGGGTGGTGCCGTGAATACCAGGATGGGTGGTTACATTATAACCTCCAATGCATTGGGTATGGAAGTCGGCCGTATGGCTATTCCATTAAGTATGTATGGAAATTGGCCATATGGCTATTCCATTAAGTGATATGTGTGGAAGTCGACCGTATGATTATTCCACTTAAGTATGTTTATGTCCCAAGTTAACTTTATATATGTTATGTGTTCTTTTTATGGATTTTATGGTAATACTTTGGTTACAAAAAGTTAAGTAATGATACATTATTCAGTGAAGAGTTTTTACTACTTCATGAAGGTGAAGGTATTACTTTGATAGAGTATATATGGTTTATTTGATGTTTGAAAAACTAACAGTTTTCATTCTTTCTGTATCCCTTACTGAGCTTTTTATGCTGACCCCAAGTTTTTTTTTGAAATGTTTTTACTGGACTTAATGTGGAATAAGGTCAAGGATGGGATCAAGGGAATGTCATCCTATATAAAACATGGAACTAGAAACGTTTCTTTCTAAGAGTTTTTTTATTATGGAAACTTTGTAGAAGTGACTACTTTGTAATCTTTTGAGATGTAATAGTTATGTTCTAATTCTCTAAATCTATAAACCTGAAAAGATCCTCGACGTGAATTATTCATTTAATTCAATATTAAGTAAGGTTTAAGGACGGGGCCTTATAGTTGGTATCAAAGGTCGGTTTAGACAACTTTAGGAGTTAGAAAAGTGTTAAATTATAATATGATTGAAATTATATAGCATTTACGGATTACCATGTTGCTTCGCCTAAGATATTTCTGTGTTCAGAATGGTTTTCTGCAGAGGAAACAAAGCAGCTATGTTGGGATGACATAAGGAGGAAGATAACCTTCCAAATCAGCAACCTGAGATGGTCGGAATCGGAACTGAACAGTTTGTTGCAGTGATGGCATAGTTGACTCAGGCTGTAAATGGTGGTGGTATCCATGCACGAGATCAGCCAGATCAACCACATAGGAACATGTCAGTGGTGGAACATTTCATGAGGAAACATCCCCCATCATTCAGAGGATCAACTGACCCTGTGCAAGCTGAAGGGTGGATTAAAGAACTGGAGAAAATTTTTGATGTCATGGGTTGTTCAGAACATCAAAAGGTTAGTCTTGCTATTTACCATTTTGAAGGTGAAGCTGATCAGTGGTGGTCGATGGTGAAAAATATAAGGGATAGTGATGAGATTGAGGATCTTCACTGGGACGAATTGAAAGGTATGTTTCTTGAGAAATATTTCAATAAGGTGGTTCGTCTTAGGATGGAAAAACTGTTCCTAGAATTGAGGCAGGAGGATGATTCAGTGGCTTCTTATGAAGAAAAGTTCACTCGATTGGCATGGTATGCTCCAAACTTCATACGAGATCTTGATAGTAAAATAAACCATTTTTACTCAGGGTTAAAGCCAAAGTATCGAAGGGCTTTAGCTTCTCGTGAGTTCAAAAGTTATGAAAAACTTGTTCGATGTGCGGAGAAGGTGGAAATGGATTTTGCCGATGATCAGGTGTTCTATGACAAACAACAGAATAAGAGGTCTAGTTGGCAGGAAAAGGGGAAGAATTCATCAAAGAAGCAAGGAGGTAAGAAAACCAAATATCCATCCTGGGAGAAGTGTGGTAAAATGCATCCTGGAGAATGTTTATCCAAGTCTGGTAAGTGCTTTCGGTGTGGTAAGTCTGGTCATATTGCTCGTAACTGTAAGGAAGATGATCAAGCATGAAATGAAAAGCCAACGGTAAGATGTTTTAAGGGTAATGAAATGGGTCATTATACAAACGAGTGACCAACGAAGAACTCAACTGGGGGAATGCAGCCAGACTACAAGCAGAAAGGGGTGGTTAAATCCTTTGCAACAACTTCAGTAGATGTTGGGCCATCGAATGAAGTGGTATCAGCTCCATGGAGCTTAGTATTTTTCAAAGATTGACTTGTGGTTGGGGTACCATCAGTTGAAAGTAAAAGAAGCAGACGTTCCGAAGATTGCGTTCCGTACTACATATGGCCATTAAGAATTTGTAGTTATGACTTTAGGGTTAACCAATGCACCTATTGTATTCATGGACCTTATGAATAAAATTTTCCATGAGTTCTTGGATAAGTTTGTGTTTGTGTTTTGAGGTTTGGGAAGAGGTTATGTGTGCCTTGTGATTCATAGTTGAAGAATGAGTTGTTATGTGAGGCTCATAGTTCCCCGTTTTCAGTTCATCCTTGCAGTACTAAGATGTACAGAGATCTGCAAGAGTATTACTGGTGGGATGGAATAAAAAGAGACATTGCTGATTTTACTATGAAGTTTTTGACATGTCAACAGTTTAAAGCAGAGCGACAGTTACCGAAAGGGATGCTTCAGCCTTTACCAGTGCCAGAGTGGAAATGGGAAAACATATCCATGGACTTTGTTGTGGGATTACCGAGGACATCTCGAGGTAATAATGCAATCTGTGTTATTGTTGATCACTTGACCAAATCTGCTCATTTCCTTTCTATACGAGATAATTTCTCTCTAGATCAACTTTCCCGTTTGTATCTTAAAGAGATATTCAGGTTACATGGAGTTCCTCTCTCCATTGTATCGGATCATGATCCCAGTTTTACTTCTAACTTTTGGAAAGGCCTTCAGAAGTCGTTGGGTACTGAATTAAATTTTAGTACAACTTTTCATCCTCAATCAGATGGGCAGTCAAAAGGAAAAATTCAGACCTTGGAGGATATGCTACGAGCTTGTTCGATGGATTACCAGGGAAGTTGGGACCAACATATTTCTTTGGTTGAGTTTTCTTACAATAACAGTTTTCATTCCAGTATACAGATGGCACCATTTGAGGCATTATATGGGAAGCGGTGTCGAACTCCAGAATTTTGGGATGAAGTGGGTGAAAGGAAGCTGATGGGACCAAATTTGGTAGAAGAGATGGCAGAAAAAGTTCAGTTGATTCAGAAGCACATGAGAACAGCTCAGAGCAGGCAGAAGAGTTATGCGGATAACCGGAGGAAGGATCTATCTTTCGAGGTAGGTGATCATGTTTTTCTCAAGGTTTCTCCTTGGAAATGTTTGATGAGATTTGGCAAGAAAGGAAAGTTGAGTCCAAGGTTTATTGGACCATATGAAATTCTGGAGAGAGTTGGATCAGTTGCATACCGGGTGGCTTTACCTCCGAGTTTATCTCAGGTACACAATGTTTTTCATGTTTCAATGTTGAGAAAGTATATGCCAGATCCATCTCATGTTTTGGGTCCAGAGGTAGTTCAGCTGGAAGAGAACCTATCTTATGAGGAACAACCGGTCTAGATTCTTGACCACAGGGAGTAGGTGTTACGGAATAAGGTGATTCATCAGGTAAAGGTTTTTTGGAAAAACCATGTGATTGAAGAGGCAACGTGGGAATCTGAAAATGCTATGAGGGATAAATACCCCCACTTATTTTGATAAGTGAATAAAATTGCGAGGACACAATTCCCAAAAGGGGGGAAGGATGTAACATCCCAGGTAAATAAAGAATAAATAATTTTCATATTTATTAATATTTACGAATTAAATATTAATTTTAATTAAAAGGGGTTTCTACGTTCGATAGCGTACTCGGTACGCAATGATGAGTTTCTTTGAAAACTTACGTTGCACACAAGTAATAAAATAATATTATTTTAAATGTTAGTTAACGAGTAGCCGTTGTACTGGCGGGAATGGATAGAAATAACTAAAATATGATTATATATGTTTTTTAATGTTTTTACATTTACCCAATAAAAGATAAAGGCTTAAAATACGGAAAGAGTTCAATTTTGAGCATTTATACCCTAATTTTCACGAAAGGTCCACTTATCATCTTTTGACGGAGAACCGTCATTAAATATAGTTTTGATAGATCTTATAAATTCTATTGGACCAAATATGACTCTTCTTTAGAATCGGGACATCAAAATTTACTTTTTGTAAATTTTTTGTACCTTTCCGATAAAGTTCATTTTTTTAATGAATAGTGTAAAGTGTTGTATTTTAATTCAAAACCACTTTTTAATCTAATTTATTTATATGATTATATTATCTTTTAATTGGTTTTAAAGTGAAATTATAAAATATTTTTATCATTAAATCCAATAGTGGTCGTTGGAATTAATGTCACTTTGAAATCAGACTTAAACTAGTGTCAATCTTTTGATACTTATTGTTTCTTAAAAACACGCTATTTGCTCTGACAGCGGGAATTAATTATTAAATTAATTAATGTGAATTATATGTTTTGAATTTTTTAAAATAGACTTCATTTTTGAATTCATAATATCAAATATAGCTTAGGGTGAGTTTTTGGTAATTTGCTGAAAAACGTCAATTTTTGATGAATAGTGAAACCACTAAGTGGTACCTATAAAGACTGATTTTCCGTTTAAATGAAATTTTGCCATCATTGTGTTTTGAATTTCAAAAATCTGACTTACATGGTTGTCATCAAGAAGTAAAATGTGGTTCAATGAGATTATAAGAATTTTTTGGTGAATAGTAACTTATTAAGTTCTTAATCGCGATTAGTGGTAATTAGTGTAGTTTAAGGTAAAAATAATGCTTTAATAAAATAAGATGAGCTTGACACATGTCCTAACCTCATTGGTTGTGTCATGGCCGACCAAGACAGGCCATGGCTCAACTTGGGGACCCCATGGAGCAACTTTGGTTGGGAAATGACATAAATAACCTTTTATTTAATGTAAAAGTAAAAATGACACAAACATGATATATTTTACTAACACAATTTTTAAATGGGTTAATACAAGTAAGATTTTTGATTATAAATAGTAATTGGAAAGCTAAAACGATTTCATACATCATAGTATTTTTTTTATAATTTTTAGACATTAAATAAATTAAATTATTTATGACATAATAATGATGCAGCGATGACATCATTATTTGATGATTCAAATAAAATGGAAAGATAATGTAAAATCTATAAACTACACATGTCCAAAACTTATTGTATGGGTGTATTTTGAACCCTTATCACCTTATCCATGAATTATATCAATGTGGGACCTTTTAAAACCGAAACACATTTTCAAATAAAGTAATATTTCTTTACATTCCAAAAGTGCCCCTCCTCTCCTCTTATAAAAGGCCCCCACCTCTACCTCATTTCACACACTCCTCAAGCCTTTGGGTCGGCCAACCCCTGCCCAATTACTCTCTCCACATCCCTATCCTCATAATATCGGATTCCCTTTGGGCATAATCCTTTCAAAGGAAGCCTTTAGGCTCAAATAAAAAGGAGTTACACTTTTAAAGGTAATTCATTCTCTCTTGTTCATTTGTTTTATTTTGCTTCTCCAACCCTCTAACCTCTTATTATTTACTTCTTTTGTAACAACACCAGTATCTTAAATATACTAGGATGTTGTTATAAGATTTTTTCGAGCTACACTCTCACACAACTACATCAAATGGTTATAGAACATACGATTTCCGTGGATGGCAAAATTCTGCCTCCTGAAACGATGATTGTTCAATACTCATTTAACACCTTCAAAGGTGGCCATTATGATGTCACTATTTTTTATATATGATATATAATATGTTTATTTTTTTCTTTAAGCTTCTGTATTTTTCATTTTGGGCATACCTTTATGTTTTCCATTATGGGTAAACACGATATCTTCATTTAAGGAAGTACGGACTACCGCCCCCTCAAAGTGATGTGATTCGTTAATGCCATATGTGGGGCGTGTAAAGGATGGATTTAAAATTATTATATATGATACAATACTGGAATTATAATATACCTCTATATCATTATTATTTCTTTCCATTAAATTATGAGATAGAAATGAAAGTAGCGTTCTTGCGTACGTACGGCTTACCGTCTCCATGAACGATGCATTTCATTTCTTATCCCCAAATGTAATGTACTATTAAAAGTACATGTATATATAATGGATATATATAATTAATGATATATCTAAATGATGAATATAATTCTGGAATTAAAATATACATACCTCTCATTTAGTTTTAATTCCATTAATATGACAAAGAAATGAAAGTAGCGTTCATGCGTACGTACGGCTTACCGTCTCCATGAACGGTGCATTTCATTTCTTATCCCCAAATGTAATGTACTATTAAAAGTACATGTATATAATGGATATATATAATTAATGATATATCTAGATGATGAATATAATTCTGGAATTAAAATATACATACCTCTCATTTAGTTTTAATTCCATTAATATGACAAAGAAATGAAAGTAGCGTTCATGCGTACCTACGGCTTACCGTCTCCATGGATGGTGCATTTCATTTATTACCCATAAATGATTATATAATATTATAAATACATGTATATGCTTGATATATATGATACATATTATATCCAGATCTGGATTTTCATTCTGGATATAAAGAACCTTTGACCACACGAACAACATGTAATTGTAAGAAGTCCACTTTCGACTTAAGAACCGAATATTGAGAAAACAAACATTATTAACATAAATGGTTACATAATGTTTATAACATGGCAATAAGTGATATAAAATGAATAATTAACTTTAAAAAGGTTCTTAATCAAGTATAAATTAACTCAATATTATTATTCAGGACGTTAAAGAACGATCGAGTCAAGTCAGACCCGAGGTAAGGGACTTCGTCTCAATCTCCTTTCATTGAGGCATATTTAGTTTTATACACAAATTTCTTTTATACGGTGTATAAACCCCTTTGACTTTGACTTTTATACAAAAGGAATCTTTTTCTACGAAGTGTTTTACAAAATGACAAAAAGGAATGTTTCTTTTAACGTACACAGCGACAACGACCTTTTCCGCCGCCACGAGTATTATTTGGTCTTTGGCATTCTCAACAAGCCGTAATGTTTTTAGAATAAAATAAATTCCATATACTCTTTATGTATTTTTGTATTGAAAATGGTTTTGAAAAAGGATTCTTTTATGTCAATATATTTATGATATATTGTGATTGAAATGTGGAAATGTTATCATTCATTTATATTGGTTTTATGTTTTATGATTTTATACTGGTACTTGGACATTTTAATGGGTGGTTACGTTATAAACCATATGACGGGTGGTGCCGTGAATACCAGGACGGGTGGTTACGTTATAACCTCCAATGCATTTGGTATGGAAGTCGGCCGTATGGCTATTCCATTAAGTATGTATGGAAATTGGCCGTATGGCTATTCCATTAAGTGATATGTGTGGAAGTCGACCGTATGGTTAATCCACTTAAGTAGGTTTATGTCCCAAGTTACCTTTATATATGTTATGTGTTCTTTTTATGGATTTTATGGTAATCCTTTGGTTACAAAAAGGTAAGTAATGATACTTTATTCAGTGAAGAGTTTTTACTACTTCATGAAGGTGAAGGTATTACTTTGATAGAGTATATATGGTTTATTTGATGTTTGAAAAACTAAAAGTTTTCATTCTTTCTGTATCCCTTACTGAGCTTTTTATGCTCACCCCAAGTTTTTTTTGAAATGTTTTCACATGACTTAATGTGGAATAAGGTCATGGATGGGATCAGGGGAATGTCATCCTATATAAAACATGGAACTAGACACGTATCTTTTTAAGAGTTTTTTTTATTATGGAAACTTAGTAGAAGTGACTACTTTGTAATCTTTTGAGATGTAATAGTTATGTTCTAATTCTCTAAAACTCTAAACATGAAAAGATGCTCGACGTGAATTATTCATTTAATTCAATATTAAGTAAGGTTTAAGGCTGTGGCCTTATATGATCACTATTGATGAAGTTGAAGCTCTAAAAGGCATGGTATTACGTGATTTAATTGATTCCTCATGTCTATACAATGATTTAATTGATTCTCCTCCATCAAAATGTTTTATATCTTCCCAGTTTACTATGAAAAATAGATATTTACAATTGTATTTTTCAAGGGAGTTGTAAGTCAAAACTCCTAAAAGAAGTATCATTACAACAATGTTTTGTGAATAAATCCCTATAAGTGAATATTAAGGTTCAGTATCAATTAATATCCTCATCATAACCATGATTTAATTTGATATAATCCTTGTTCTGTATTGTCTTTTGAACCATGATACAGAAATTTATTGTACGAAGGAGGATAGAATTTTTGATAATGATAAAGAGCAGCTTATCTTTAGGAAAAAACCATCACCATCTAATTCTTAACTATATCCACCCCCAATAGCTCTAATAAAATCAATTATTTAGGAGTAAGATAACGAAATATCTATGGGTGAGGAAAATAATTTTCAAATAGAGGACGTACCTATTGTTCATGAATATGTTGATTTGTTTCTAGAAGATTTACCTGGACATCCTTCAAAATGAGAAATTGAGTTTTCCATTGAATTAATTCCTAGATCAAGGCTAATATCTATGACCCCTTATAGAATAGCCATTCTGGAATTAGTGGAAAAAAATAAAAAACTATAAGAATTATATAATAAGTGATTTATTTTCCCTAGTGATTCTCCAAGGGGAGCCCATGTTCTTTTTGTTAAGAACAAACATGGATCTATGAGGATGTTCATTGACTACAAAAAGATTAATTATATAACAAAAAAGTACCATTATCCTCTACCTCGTGTTGATGATTTATCCGGACAACTTGAAAAATATCAATATTTTTCCATGACTGACCTTTGATATAGAAATCATCAATTTTGTGTGAAGAAGGAAGACATTCCGAAGACAACCTTTTGAACTAGGTATGGGCATTACGTGTTTATAGTAATTCCTTTTGGACTGACTAATGAACCCTCTATTTTCATTGATATAATGAATAGAGTTATCAATGAGTACATTGATGAATTTGTAGTGTCATTATTTGATGATATCATTGTTTACTATAAAGGTTACTAAGATCATGAAAATCACTTGCACACTATTCTGAAAACCATCTAATGAAATTAATAATATGGGAAGATTAGTCAATAAGAAATTTGGATTCAAGAGATTTTTTATGGCCATATTTTCTCTAAAGAAGGAATCCCTTTTGATCCTTCTAGGCCAAGAGTAATAACAAAATATCCAGCACCGATGAGTATTACTAGGGTACATAGTTATATTGGTTTGTAAGGTTATTATAGGTTCTTAATCCCTAATTTTTCCTAATTGGCTAACCCATTAACCAATATTCCACCTAATGAGGATAATTTTTTTTGAAGAAAAAGCGTGAATAATATTTTGACGAGTAATAGAGAATATTAGTCAATGATACTATATTTACACTACCACCTGGGAATGATGGGAGGGTTATTTATAGTGATTCTTCAATAAAAGGAGTTTGTTGTATAAATATGAATAATGATAGAGTAGTTGCCTATGCATCACAACAGTTATAAATTCATGAACAAAACTATCCCACTCATGATCTTTAGTTAGAAGCTGTAATATTTTCTTAGAATATATAGGGACACTAACTCTATTGTAAAAATTGTCAGATATAAACCAATCACAAGAGTATGAAGTATATTTTTTCACAGAAAGAAATACACGTCAGGCAGAGATGATGGATTTATCTACTCATGGATTATGATTACACTATACACTACAACGTAGGGAAGGTCACTATGGAGGTAGATGCTTTGAGCAGAAAGGATCATGGAGTTTTGTTCAAGATGTGAATTGAAAAGGATCTTATTTTCATAGACATATTGAAGATGGATAAGGGAATAACCATGGAAGGTGAAACATCAAGACCTTTTCAAATGGTTTCTAAACCATCATTACTAAAAAGTATAAAGACTTCTCAAACTAACGATGAGGAGTTTCAAATGTATATTAATGTTGTGAATGATGGGAGATTGAGTGACACAGTATATAAAGATTGAATTTTGAAATTTTAGAAGATACCTCGTGTTACTGATATACCTGATCTAAAATGGGAATTGATGGATGATTCTTATTGCTCCAATTACTCTATACACCCAGGTAGTACTAATACGTATAGAGTCTTGAAGGAAAATTTTTGGTGGCACAACATAAAGAGATAAATTATAATTATGCGTCAGGATATATGGTTTTTCAATAAGTTAAAGATGGAAGAAAACATCATAGAGGAGTCATGCAACCTCTTCCAATACCTGAGTAGAAATGGGATGATATTACAAGGGACTTTCTCATGGGGCTATCAAAGTCTCCTGGAAAGAATAATTCAATCTTGGTCATTGATGATTGTCTTACCTTGTTAGCACATTTTTTTCTATAAGATAAGTTTTACAAATGGAAATTCTATAAAGACTAATATTAATGAATTTGTAAGACTTCAAGGCATAACCCTATCGATTGTTTCGGATCGTGATCCCTGTTTTACATCATTATTCTGGAAAAGTATTCAGAAGGACTCGGATTCTAAACATTTTTTGAGCACTGCCTACCACCCTCAAACTGATGCACAATCTGAACATACTATTCAATAAAAAGAAGACACGATGAGATCTTGTTCAGTTGACTTTCATTCTATGTGTGATCAATACTTACCTCTGGTATAATTTTGCTATAGAAATAGCTTTCATTCATGTATTCTGATGGCACCATATGAATATTTATATGGAATGAGATGACCCTCAACAACTTGTTATGATGTTTTTGGTGGAAGAAATCTTTTCGGCCATGAAACTGTTGAGAAATCATTGTAAAATGTGATAATTGTCCAAAACCACAAACAATCAGTTAAAAGTATGAAAAAGAGATTTGCTGATAACTGAAGAACGGATTTTTAATTTCAAGTATGAGATCATGTTTTCTTGAAGGTATCTCCAAGGAAGGGTGTTGTAAGTTTTGGATAGAAGGGTAAATTAAGTGCCTTGTACATTGTACCTTTTGAAATTATTTAATGAATTTGAGTTACAAAATATTGTTTGGAAATGTCTGCAATTCCTTCCAATGTTCATGATGTGATCCACATATCACTATTGATAATATAGATTCTTGACCCCATGCATTTACTCACCTATGAAGAAATTGAACTGGAACTTGATCGACCTTATTGAGAAGAGGCCATCAAGATACTTGATAAAAGAGACCAAGTGTTGAAAAATATGATGACTTTTCCTGTATAAGTTCTATGGAGAAATCATAAATTGGAAGTGGCGATGTAGGATCCCAAGGAAAATATGATGAATATAAATGTAATTCTTTTTATGAAGTAATATTCTAGAAATTTGGAGGATGAAATTATTTGAAGGAGGGGAGAATATAACACCCAAAGCATCTACGATATGTTTCGCTTGCAATAATATAATACCCTACGTTTCACACAACATGGAGTTTTAACAGATCACGACCAAGCGAACTTGCCATTAAGAATAGCAATACCCACTTTATGAAATTTTATTAAAATTTAATTTTAGTAATGGACTTCAATTTTTTATTCAGAATATAAAAATTACCTTTGGGGAAATTTTCGGTATTTTTCTAAATACATTTAAATTTTTATTAATAGTGAAAAACAATATGTTATTGTTTAAAACCAAATTTTTATTTAAATAATTACATATTTTTCTAAATTTATTTTAGTTCAAAATAGATACATAATACCTATATTTTTTTTAATGTAATTCATTGAATTAATTTTATATTTATATTAGATATTTATAATTTTATTGAACTTCTTGTCATCTTTTACCCACCTTCAATGAGGATTTGCAAATTTTCATAAAACTATATTTTACCAATTTTGTGAGTTGAATTTCACAAATCTAAGAGACACAGTTGACATTAGTTTGTAAAATATATTTCAATATGTTGAAAATAATTTTTGGTGTATAGTGACTTAGGACTTTTTTTAACATGGTTAAAAGTAAATAAGAAAATTAAAGGTAAAAATGATATTATTATTACCCTAACACATGTCCTAGTTCTATTGTATAAGTTTATTTCAACAAAAAAAACCTTATGAACAAAATATGATCTTTTTGGACCACATAGCTTATATTATGATATTTATTATTATTTTATTTAAAAAAGAGTTAAAAATATTAAATTTATTGATTAATAACTAAACCAATATTAATATATGGTTATATAAAAGATAAATTCAACTATAAATATTAATTAGAAATATAAAATGATTTCCCACATAATGGAATTTTATTTATAATTTTTAGACACTAAATAATTAAATTTATTTCTGACACAATGATGATGCATTAATTTCCATATTAATGAAATATAAAAATAATTGATATTATAAATATCTAAAAAAATATAAATTGAGACTTTTGATGAATTGAACTGATATTATAGTCTAATATTACATTATAGGGTAGATTCATTATTGTTTTCGATGTAATCATGCTGTTATAACATCAACAACAACAAAATACAAAATAGTGTCTAAATTGAAAAATATGAGTTTTTAAAAAAAATACTATATTATTAAATGATATAATAGTCCTCAAAATCAAATAATTATCCAAATGACTAATATAATAATATATATGTCATTAATTACCCACTTGGGGCTCTCTTGGCATTTTATTGTATGATTATTAACAATATAATATAACAATACAAGAATACATGGAAAAAGTTAAACTATTTATCTATGAGTTAAATATATATGATAAGGTTAATATGGCATCCTAAACCTATCAAAAACCTATTGGTTGAGATGTTTTCGACCCATCCCCACCTTAGCCTCTATATAAATTATTTTTGAGCCATTATAAATCGAATATGATAATATACTAATTGTTTTCCTAAAGTGATTTTCAAGTATCTTATAAAAGGTTATTTCCCCTTCTCTATATATCACAACTCCAAAGAATTGTTTCTCCACCAAAACCTTCTCTAATATCCTCCCAACTACATTCCCTTCGATCAAGATTCCTTACTTTGATCAGAAAGCCAACCTATAGAGCCCTTTTGATCAACTCAATTGAAAACTCCTCAAGAAGAGGAAATAATTTCACCACCTCTTTCAATATTTTTTTCATATTCCACTTCCACTTCATTTGTTGTTTCCATATAAAAAAAATAACACTAGTACATTAAACATATTGTGATGTTATTATACATATGTTAAAACTATATTCATTATTCTATCAATCCTATGAATGAAAAGTATCCATATGTTAATACGTACGGCTTACTGTCTCAATGTTGTGGTGTAGTTTGTTACTCAAACACTTAATTATTTTGTTGGGTATAATAATGAGTATAAATTGTATAAATAATAAATATAATATTTTATCTATTTTGTATATTTTATATAAAATCCAATTACATATGATTTCACATCAATAGAATGATATTTCCGCTCATGCATACATACAGATTACCATCCCCATGAACATGATAATATTAATACCCCATCACAACCATAAAAGAATAAATCTCATTTTAAGATTAAAAAATAATTTTTATGAACATAATATCATTATGTATAGGTATAAAATACATCTTATCCATAACAAACATGTCTTATTTGACAAAACATATAAATGAAAAAGAATCAATTATCACCTGAAACATAGATAATACTGAAATATTATTAACAAATCAATATTAGAAGATCATATATGATATCATATTTATGTATGTTGTTATTTTATAATTTAAAAACTATTATTTAACTATTATACAAGATATTAACATACCCTCAAACAAGGAAAATTACAAGGTAAGGGTATATTCTACAATCTCTTCATTATCTGAGGTTGTTTATGCATGAGTATCTACTGGAACCTCTTTATCGTCCACATCAATGTTTCTTAAAAAAGTAATTCATAAAAATTTACTATTTTTTTATAATCTGGCATAATGTAATTTATAACCTTTTACAACTTTTTATAGGATGATATATAAAGTAATATTTCTTTAATTTTCCAAAAAAGGTCCTTTACATCCTTTTCTACAGAATTATGGAAAGAATGTTTATTTAACTTAAACATCGAGTGCGATTATTTTCAACCATTACAACACCTTAAAAACATCCCAAAAACTCTTATAATAATATATCAAAAATAAATGACTTCTATTATAATTATTTTACTTTTAACTGGTTTAAAAATAGAAAAATTTATTTCTTTCAAATATTTTTAATTTCATCTATGTCAATATTCTTTGCTGGATTCTAAACTTGTTTGAAGAATGATTTATTATAATACAAATCTTCCATAATGTATTGAATTTTCTGTGGTATGTTTGACTATGGATGTGTTATTTTTAAACCATCAATGGTTTATGGGTAATGTATTTATATTTTAATGCTAGTTTTAATACGAATGTTTATGTTATGTTTAAACTTTTTTATACAATGAATGCATTGGAAAAATTAAATAATGGGTGGAGATAGATATAGCTTCTTGATGCATCGGTAGGTCTCATAAGACAAACTAGTTTTATAGCAGAATTCCATGACAAAATATTATGTGTGGTCTTGGCCTGAGGCTTTGACAATGTTGTTATGATGTTTGGAATTATGCATTCAATCATTATAAAATTTCTATTGATGTTGCTTGTGATTATTTGGAAAATAGAATATCCATGTGAATATGTAAATGGAATTATATTATTTATTTCTACCATATTATTCTGAATATGAAGTATAAAAGGCTTATATTTTAGTCTTATACATTTCTTTAAATGATTATGTTTATTTATGAATTTTTCTACTATATTGATATCCTTACTGAGCATCTAAACTCACCGCTTTCTTATGTTTTAATTTCCACAATATGTGAAGAAGTTTTTTATGATTAACCTAAATGAACAGTCTAATGGATAATAGTGTGTTCAAGGGGACACAATTATGTTGTTTTTCTTTATACCACGATGTAATGTAAAACATAGGTATTTATCTAGTAATTTCAAGGCTGCAAAACTTATAGATATTTCAAGATTTGATCCCTTGTGATCATTCTAACGTTTTTTTAATAATGCACTTAATACAGGTAACTAGGGTCTGGCCATTACAATTAGTATCAAATAATGCTCAGTACAAACAATAGAAGCTGGATTTAGAAAAACTCTTATTATAGAACATTACCCTAGGATTGACATTGAGGACTAGTATAGAAGAACATCCTAGAATATTGGTAATGTAGTGATTTTGTTATTTTTCCTAGAAATACATCCATGTCTGGATATGAGTAGGTTGAGGCAGCTCTAGCATATATGTACCAAGGATTGAAAACTCTAATAAGGAGTTTTAGGCTTGTCCTGGGGTATCCTGGTACCCGACAATAGGCCTTGCTTTTGCGCTCTTTGTTACAACACTCCTTGGGGATATGATTAAGATAATTTCAATATTCTTACAAACCATTATGAATGATTTATGATTATATACCTCCTCAATGAAAATATTTTTATTATTATTGATTATATTCATAAAATTTTAAATTTATGTTAAATGTTTTACATGTTTGGAATTGCGTATTGTGATTCATAAACCAATTTACTATATAAAATTGTTCTGAATCAACACCTAGTGGAAGAAATGAAAACCGTATCAACTCATGTAATCCATGTTGGTATTGATATCCTAATTTAGATAATTATAATTAAGTTAGTGATGCAACTGGTGGTGATCAACTTATCACCATACTGGGACAACTCACTCATGTTATGAATAATAACATTACCCAAATAAAACACCATGATCCATAATGGGTTGGAACAATGTTATACTGTTTCATGAGGAAAAAACCACAAACATTCAATGTGACTACAAATCAATTTGTATCTGGGCAATGAATTAGTTCCTTAGAAAAAATATTTCCATGCTCTGGGTAGCAGCGAAAGACAAAAAGTTTCCATGGAAGTTTATTGAATCACAAGAGATGCAGATCAATGGTGGTCATCAATTCAAAACACAATAGAAGATGAATAAATATCAAATATGGAAAAGAGGGAGTTTAAAGAGATTTTTATAGAAAAATAAATTCGTCATGACCATAGAGTGGATATGAAAAGGCAATTTATGTGTCTGAGGAAAATAGAGGATAAGAATGTCGTAGAGTAGGATGCAATCATTACAAGGTTTTCAAGGCATGCACCAAATTCTATATGTAACCAAAGGTGTACTATTTATCGATTATTCGACAGTTTGAAACCATTTCTCTATCAAGAATTAGTCTATCAAACCTTATCATTATACGAATATGTTGTCTCATGTGCTTTGTAGAGAGAAAATGAATTCAGTTTGTCTTAGAACTTGAATAAAATTCAAGATAATAAAAGATATGCTAAACACTCAAGAAATGGAAATAAATGGAATCATTGAAAAGTTTAATATCCATCATATTTCAAATATTTGTGGAAACACCCTAGTGCTTGCCTGAAGGGAATATGTGTATTTTACAATTGTGGTCAAAATGGACATTGATCTCTTTATTGCAAGGGAAATAAAGAGATTGTTAATGTTAAATGTTACATTTTTTGAGAAATGGAGAATAATGTAAGTGATTGTCCTAAGAGCCAATGAAATTTACCTTAGAAAAGCCCATGGACGAAAGGCCATGATTATGAATTCACTACTATAGAGGTTGAAGATTCAAAAATCATGGTTGAAGGTAATTTAATTGTTTTCTCATGTTTATCCAATGATTGATTTGATTCTGGATCATCTCATTGATTCATGTCTTCCTATTTTGAATGAAAAATAGATATTTTCAATTTGATATAACAAGGGAGTTATCAGTAAAAACTCCAAAGATAAGTATCTTTGAACCAATTTTTTAATTAATCCCCATTTGGGGATATAAAGATTCTTTATTTGCTGATCTCATCACCATAACCATGATTTAATTTAATATAATCCTCAAAATGGATTAGATTTTAGTCCATGGTGTGAATATTAACTGTAAGAAAAAAATGGTTAATATTTTCGATGATGATATAGAGTACCTTATCATTAGAGAAGAATTGTCACAACCTAATTCTTATCAAGATCCTCTCCTAGAAGATCTACTAAACTAAATTATTGGGGAGGAAGAGAATGAAATAATAACGGGTGAGGAAAAGAATGTTAAAATATAGGATGTACCTATTGTTGAAGAATATGTTGAAGTGTTTCCAAATTCTTTACCTCAACATCCTCCCAAATGAGAAATTGAGATTTCCATTGATTTAATTCCTGGTTGAAGGCCCATATCAAAGACCCCTTATAGAATAGACACTGTGGAAATAGTGAAACTAAATAAATAGCTAGAGGAATTGAAAAATAAAGTATTTATTCACCATAGTGTTTCACCATGGGATGCCCCGATTCATTTTATTATAAAGGAAGATGGACCTATGAAGTTGTGCATTGACTACTGGGAGATCAATGACATAACAATAAAGAACAAGTATCACCTACCATGCATTGATGATTTATTTGACCAACTTCTTGTTGCTCAATATTTTTCAAAGACAAACCATTGATCATCATATCATCAGTTTTGTGTGAAGAAGGATTAAATTATGAAAACAACATTACAAACAAGGTATAGGCATTACGAGTTTACAGTAATGCCTATTAGAATGACTAATGCACCCTCTATTTTCATTGATCTAATGAATAGAGTTACCAATGAATATCATGAATTATTTTTCATTGTATTTATTAATTATATCTTAGTGTACTCAAATAGATATGAAGATCATGAAAATCATATGTACGCTATTCTAAAAACCCTCTGATGAAATGAATTAAATGGGAGTTTTATGAAATGTGAAATCTGGAATCATGAGATTTTTTTACTTGTTCAGATTGTCTTTATGGATGGATTCTATGTCAATCCATCGAAGATAAGAGTAATTAATGAAGGACTAGCACAAACGACTATAATTGAGGTACATTGTTTTATTGGATTAGCAGGTTATTATTAGCGCTACGTCCATAATTTTGGCCAATTGTCTAACCCATTAACCAAGATCAGATGTTAAGGGGTTAAATTTGTTTGAAAAAAAGAGTGTGATGAATGTTTTGAAGAACTAAAGTGTATATTATTCAATGTTCATATATGGACTCTACCATCAGGGAATTATGGGCTTTTTATTTATAGGGATTCTTAAAATAAAGGTCATGGTTGTGTCCTTGTGTAGAATGATAGAGTTATTTCCTATGACTCACATAAGCTAAAAATTCAGGAAAAAAACTATCTCAGTCATGATCTTGAGTTAGCTGTTATAATCATTACTTTGAATATATGGATACACAATCTCTATAATGAAAATTTTGAGATATATACCTATCAAAAGTGTCTAAAATATATATTCTCACAAAAATAACTCAACATTAGGAAAAGACAACGGCTTGAACTACTCAAGGATTACGATTTCACTATATGCAACAACCTGAGGAAGAAAAATAATGTGGCAGGTGCTTTGAGAAGAAAGGATCAGGAAGTTTTGATCAATTTGAGGGTTAAAAGAGATCATGTTTTCATGGATCTAGTAAAGATCTATATGGGAATAACCATGGAAAGTGAAACATCAATACTTTTTCAAATGGTTTTAAAACCATATTAACTAGAAAGGATTACGAGTACATAGACTGATGATGTGGAGTTTTAGTAGAAGAATAATGTGGTGAATGATGGGAGATAGTGTGATATCATATATGAAGATGGAAATTTGATATTTTGTAAGAGACATTGGGTTCTTGATATAAATCATATAACAAGGGAATTGATGGATGATTCTCGTAGCTCCAATTTCACTATACACCCAGGTTGTACTAATATGTATATATATTTTAAAGAACATTTTTTCATGACAACATGAAGAGAGAGATTGATGATTATGTGTCAATATGAATTGTTTTTCAATAAGTTAAAGTTGGAAGGCAACATCCTAGAGGAGTCATGCTACCTTTTCCCATACATGAGTGGAAATGGGATGGTATTATGATGGGCGCTGTCATAGGACTAGCAAATACTCATAAAAGAATGATGCAATTTGAGTCATTGTTGATCATCATACAATGTCTGAACATTGTCTTTCTATAAAAGAAGATTTAAAATATGAACTTATTGAAATACTATATATTGATGATGTTTTAAGACTTCATAAATTACCCCTATCAATTGTTTTTGATCATGATCCACATTTTACATCATGATTCTAGAAAAGTCTTCAGTTGGCCTTGGATACTGAACATCATTTGAGCATTGCCTACCACCCTCAAACTCATCGAAAATGAGTATAGAATATTCAATTTTTAGAACACATGTTTAGATCTTGCTCACATGACATTCAAGGTATGTGGGATCCATAGTTTACAATGGTATAATTTTCCTATAATAATATCTTCCATTATAGTATTCAGATAAAACCATATATAGCTCTGTATGGAAAGAGATGTCGCACACCAACTTGTTTGGATGATGTTGGTGAATGATAAATCATAGGCCTAGAACTTTTTGGGGAAACAATGGAAAAGGGAAAGATTTTCAAACCCATATCAAAGCATCTCAATGTAGGCATTAGATCTTTGCATATAACCAAAATAAAGATTGTGAATTTCAAGAATGAGATCATGTTTTCTTAAAGGTATTTCCATGGAAGGGTGTTGTACATTTCGGTATGAAGGGTAAATAAAGTCACAGGTACTTAAAACCTTTAAAAATTCTTGATCAAATTATAGTTGTAACATATTGTTTGTAAATTCCACCAAGTCTCTCCAATGTTCGTCATGTGTACCATAGATGACTATTGAGAAAATACATGCCTGACCGAATGCATGTACTCACCTATGTGGAAATTGAACTGGAACCCGATCTGTCTTATTGTGAATATCATATCAAGATTCTTGATATAATAGAACAAGTGTTTAGAAACATGACGACTCATTTGGAAAAAGATATATGGAGAAATCATAAAATGGAAGAGGCAAAGCGAGAACCTGAGGAACATGTGATGAAGAACCCTCTCAATCGTTTTATGTAGTAATTTTCTCTAAATTTCGAGGATTAAATTATTTTAAGGAGGGAAGAATGTAACACCCCATGATTCTACGATATGTTTCCCTTTGAATAATACAATAGCTTACGGTGTACGCAACATGGTGTTTTAACCCACCGCGACGAATCAAACTTGTTGTTATGAGTAGTAATAACCACTTTTTTTAAATTTTATAAATTTTATTTTTCAAAATGGACTTCAATTTTAGATTTAGAATATCAAAATTAGCTTATGGTTTATTTTTGTATTTTTATGAAAATATTCAGTTTTTGATGAATAGCGAATTACACTGCGTTATTATTTAAAACAAAATATTTATTTAAATAATTATTTATTTTATATAAATTTTTTAGGTAAAAATAGATATATAATACCAATTAAAGGTTAATTTAATTCATTGGAGTATGTTTATAATAATATTAGATATCTAAAATATTACTGAATTTTGACCATCTTTTTACCCACCTTCTAGAAGCAATTGCAAATTTGCATAAAAATTAATTTTATCACTTCTATGAGTTGTATTATAAAAATCCGAGAGGCACAATTGAAATCAGTATGTAATATGTGGTTCAATAAGATGAAATTGTTTTTTTGTGAATAATAAATTTTGACTTTTATTTACCATGGTTAAAATAAAATAGCGTAATTAAATGTATAAATGATATTATTATTACCCTATCACATGTCTTAATTCTATTAGAAAAGTCTATTTAGACCAGAAAAACCTTAGGAATAAAATATAATCCTTTTGGTCCACATGGATTAGATTAGGACGTTGTTTATTATTTTATTTATAGAAGAGTTACAAGTGGAAAATTCAAAGTTTAATTACAAAATAATTTTTAATATAGGGTAATACATAAGATAAATTCGTATATAAATTATCATTATAAATATAAAAATATTCCCTACATAATATAATTTTATTTATAATTTATTAACAATAAAAAATTATATTTATTTATGTGACAAAGATGATGTCGTAATTACCTTATTAATGAAATATTAAAATAATTGATATTATAAATATCCTAATAAATTTAAATTGAGACTTCTGATGAATTAAACTTTTTTTATAAGTTAATATGACATGTTAGGGTTGATTCAAAGAATAGTTTTCTAAATAATCATGCTATTATGACTTTATCAAAAACAATATACCAAATACTGTCAAAATTGACATAAATGAGTTTTTTAAACAAATACAATGTTTTTAAATGATATAACAGTCCTACAAATATATGTTTCAACAAAAAGATATATATAATAATAGATATGTCATTAATTAACTACCTGGGGTTCTATATGAATTTTATAGTCATATTATTAACCATATAATATAATAATACAACAATACGTTGTAAATGTTAAACCATTTAACAAAGAGTTAAATCTAAAAGATAAGTTTAATATGTTCACATATTCTATGTAAAACCTATTGGTTGAGAGATTTTCGACCCATCCCCCACACTATTCTTGAAATGAATCATTTTGGTTTATTTATAAAGCGATTATCATTCTATAAACAAAATAATATTTCAATATTTTCCAAAAGTGATCCCCACCTCTCTTATAAAAAGTTGCTTTCCCTTCACTCAAAATCACATTTAAAAATACATTTGGATAAGATAAAACCCTGCTCAAATATCCTCCTAAATACCCTCCCTTATACCTATTGGAATTACAATGATCACAAAGACACCCTACAAAGCCCTTTTTATCAACTCAAAAAGAAAACACCCGATGAAGAGATAATAATTTCACCACCTCTTTCCATGTTCTTCTCATATTCCACTTCCACATTATTTTTTTCCATATAAAAATAATAACTTCATTACCATATACATAATTTGATGTTATTATAAATATGGTACAACCATATTCATTATTATATCCATCCTAAGATTGACATGTGACCATACGTGCTTACGTACAACTTAGTGTCTCTACGTGAAGTTGTACTTTGTTACTCAAACACTCAATTATTTGGATTGTTATAATAATGTGTATAACTAATGTAAATAATAAGTATATCATGTTAATAATTATTTATATATGATATACCATCCAATTACCAATGAATTCTCCATCAATTAAATGATATTGTCGCTCGTGCGTATGTACAGATTACCATCTCCACGAACGCGATAAGATTGATACCCCATCGTAACAATTAAAGAAAAAATTATATTTAATTATTAATTTTTTTAAGAACATAATATCATTCTAGATATGAATCAAATACATATTATCATTACCAAACATGACTTATTTTACAAAACATATAATTGAAAACGAACCACTTAACTCTTGAAACGATGATACTATTGAAATATTATTAACAATGCAATATTAGATGATCATATAGATTATAATAATTATGTTTGTGGTACTTTTATATTTTAATAAAAATAATTTAACTGTTATACAAGAAGTTAATGTACCCTCGATCAAGGAAAATTACACAGTAAGGGTTAATTCTACAATCTCTTCATTATTTGAGATTGTTTATACTTGAGTATCCACTAGGACCTCATTATCATCAACATATGTGTTTCTTAAAAATATATTTCAATTTTTTTTACTATTTACTATACTATGGGTTATTGGTATTTATACTCTTATTTGAATTTTTATATGATTTTATAAAGTAAGTTTTCTATTGTTTTCCAAACAAGGTCTTTTAAGACCTTCTCAACAAAATTAAGGAAAGTGTTTTTTAAATTATACAACAGGTGCACATATTTTCTGCCATTATATCACCATCGAAGCTTCCCTATCAAGATTATATGAACATTTCCAAAATAAATGATTTCATTTATAATTATGTGACTTTTAAATGGTTTCAAAATAAGAAGAGTTATTTCTTTCAAATAGTTTTCATTTCTTGTATGTCAACATAATTTGATGGATTTAAATATTTTTTGAAGATTTATTTATTATGATACAATTATTCTATATTTTATTGAAATATTTTTTATATCATGGACTATGGTTGGGTTATTTTTATACCATTCATGGTTTGTGGGTAATGTATATACATTATGTATTCTAATTTTAATATGAATGTTTATGTTATGTCTAATCCTTTTCATATGAGGAATGCATTCAACATAGTATCTGATAGGTATATCCCACTATAGATCCTCAATGCATCGGTAGGTCTAATGAGACAACTACTATCTTGGAACAAGTCTGTAAAAAAAATTTATTTATAGTCTTCGAACGAGGATTTGACTAAGTGATTATGATTTCCAGCATTATACATTCCATCATTATGAAATTGTCTATTGATTTTTTATATGATCATTAGAATAGTAAAATATACATTTTAATAAGTAAATGCAATTATTTGATTTATTTTTTCCATATTATGCTAAATTTTATGTTTAAAAGGATTTTGTTTTAGTCTTATACAATGCCTTAAATGATTATGTTTATTTACAAAAGTTTTCTCTATATTGTTATCTTTAATGAGCATCTTAGCTCACTTTTTTCTTATGTTTTATTTTTCCCTGAATGCCAAAAATTATTTTATGAATAACCTACATGAATAGGCCCAGGGATATGATTGTGATCAAAGGGGACACAATGATGTTATCTTTCTTTATTTCATGACGTAAGGTAAAGCTTATGTGTGTATCTAGTAATTCTAAGGCTACTAAATATATTAGTCTTTCTAGATTTGATACATTGTGATCATTCCAATTTTATGCAATAATGCACCAAATTTAGGTAACTAGGGCTAGAGAATTACGGTTGGTATCATTCGATGTTTAGTACATTTCATGGAAGCCAGATTTGGAAACACTCTGATTATAGAGCATTACCATAATATAGACATTGAGGATTAGTAAAGAAAAACTTACTACAATATTGGTAATGTAGATATTTTGTACATTTTCCATGACATACATCCCTATCTTGATATGAGCAGGTAGAGGCTGCTCTGGTAGAGATTTACGTAGAAGTGGAATCATCGATAACAATTTTCAGCCTTGACCTGGGGTATCTTGGTATATGACAACAGTCGAAGATGCACTACTGTTTATGACACTCTTGGGGGATAAGATTAGGATAATTAATATTTTCATTACAAAAAATTATGAAGGATTTATAACTATATACCTCCTCAAACAAAACACTTTTATGATTATGGATTATATCCATAAACTGTTTAATTTATGTTAATTGTTTACAATGTTTGGAATTATGTATTGAAATTCATAACCTAATGTAGTGTATACCATTGTCTCTAAATGGAGAATAGTGGATGAAATGGAAACCATATCAATGCATGTAATCCATGTAGGTATTTACCTCTTACTCAAGATAATTATAGTGGAGCTGGGGATACAACAAGTGCAGATCACCTTATCACTATACATGGACAACTTACTCGAGTTATGAATAATAACCTTACATGTATAGAGCACACTGATCCACAATGTAGAGTGTCAATGTTAGACCACTTCATGAGGAAACAACTGCCAAATTTAAATGGGACTACAAATCCATATGTATCATAGTAATGGATATGTTTCTTAGAAAAAATATTTCATTCTTGTAGTAGTAGAGAAAGGGAAAATGTTGTCATGCCAGTTTATAACGTCATTGGTGATGCATATAAATGGTGGTTATTAATTCAAAATATAAAGGAAGATAAATAAGTATAAAATATTGAATTAAGGGAGTTTAAAGAATTTTTTTTAGAAAAGTACTTTCCTTGTGACCATCGAGTGGATATGGAATGACAATTTCAGAGACGGAGGAAAAAGGAGGATGAAAATGTCACTATGTTTTGGGATAACATTAAATTGTTACAATGGAATGAAACATATTATATATGTTACCCATGGAATAATATTAATTTACTATTCGATGGGTTAAAAAAATTTCTCTCTCAAGAATTAGTCTCACAATCATTCACATCAAATGAAGATATTCTCTCATGTACTATCAAGACAGAAAATGTAACGCCACAAACCCAGCTACCCAGAGTCAATGCATTATTACATACCCTTGGCATGATTACAAGAAATCATGTCCAGAAGGACCAATCAGTTTAGCTATATTGTAAAATAGATTACATACATGAATGTTACATTACACTTTATAACATACAACACAATATATATAATCCTTTATGAATGCCATTATTCCCTAAGCTTAACCCTGCATATTAATCACAATACACTTCTTCGAATCCTAGGAAAAATCAAACATTGGAAAGGGTGAGTGGAGATGCTCAGTAAGGATAACAATATAGTGGAATCATTCATAAATAAGCATAAAAATTTATGACAATGTATTAGACTAAAACAAAAGCCTTTTAAACTAAAACATCACCATAATATGCAAATGATAAAATCAAATAATGTCATTTAATTATTCACATTGATATTATATTAGTTGATTAATCAAATGCAATATTAATAGCCACTTTAATAATTATGGAATTAATAATGCCAGACTTCATAACCACATAGTCAAGGCCATGTGCCAAGACTTCAAATAAGATTTTGTCAAGGCCTTATTCGAAGACACTAGTTTGTCTCATAAGACCTACCGATTAATTGAGGGGCTATAGCAGGCTCCACCCGTCAATTACTATGTCAAACACATTCCTCATATTAAAAGGTTTAAACATAACATAAACACTTGTATTAAAACTAACATACGAATGTCAATACTTTATCCATAAACCATGGAATGGTGTAAAAATAACACATCCATAATCAAACATATCAAAAAACCTTCAATACAATATTTAAGATTTTAATCATTACAAACAAACTTCAAACAAGTTTGAAATTCATAAAAGGATGTTGACATAGATGCAAATGATTTGTAAAACTCTTTAGGAGAAATATCCATTTTTTATGACAATATTTAAAAGTCACACTATTTTTAAAGGAAGACATTTAAAAACAGATTTGAATCAAAGTGACCCACACCAATTTAAATCTTTATGGTAATTATCATTTTAAAAGCATTCATGTCCATATATAGAAATCCTTAAAACAATTTTTAAAGCATGGATATTAATGAGAATTATTTATAAGAATAAATATTTAAAACATTATAAATGATGTTTTAGTAAAAAAAGTCTCTTAATATAATCCCTTTGAAAACTATTTCATTAAACAAGGACATGGATAATAAATATGTCCCAGTATATAGTTACGTAAAAACAACCTCAGATAATAAATAGATTGTGTAAGTAACCCTTACCTTGCACATTTCCTTGGTTGTGGGTAGGTTAACCTACAGTATAATTGGAAATAATTGCTATTAGACTAAAAAATAATCATATACATTAATATTATATCATATATGAACATTTAACATTGCTTTGTTAATAATATCTTAGTATTATCGTCATTGCGAGTGTTAACTGGTTCATATTCTAGTATATGATTTGTTACATAAGTAATTCTTATTACGGATAAGATGTATCTTATTCATATTCATAATGATATTAAGTCTTTAAACATTATTTTTAATCATCTAATTAAAATTTTTCTTGAATGGATACAATGGGGAATGAATCTCATCACGTTCATAGTGACGGTAATCCGTACGTACGCACGAGTGACAATAACATTATTTTGATAATAAAATAATATATAATAGGATGTTATATCATATATAAAGAATAATTATAATGTTATATTAATTTGTTAAATCAATTACACAACATTATTATATCCATCCAAAAAATATTGTATTGAATACCAATTACAACACGACATGGAGATGGTAAGCCTTACGTACCCACGTACGGTGACATGTCATTCAAAGGATGGATAGAATAATGTATATGGTTGTACCATATTTATAATTAATCTCAGTATATATAAGATACTGGTGTTATTATATTATAAGGGAAGCAACAATTAAATAAGAAATGGAGGAAGAAAGGAACTTGAAAGAGGTGATAAAATATTTACCTTTTCAACGGGTTCAAACATTTGATTTGATCAAAAGGGCTCTATAGGTTGGCTTTCTGACTAAAGGAAGGCCTATAGGATGAAGGTAGGATAGTTTAAATGGTGTTTTGTCAGGAGTTGCCATTTCAAATGGAATTTAAGGTTTTTATTAGAGAGAAGGGGGTGTCCTTTTATAAAAGGGGTGAAGGGTATCTTAGGAAAAGCTAGAAATATTATTTTATAACAAAATAATATTCTGTTTCTAGTGACTCCAAAATGGTTTATTTAAAGTCTATGGTGGAGATGGGTCAATAACCACTCAAACAATTGTTTTTATACAAGTTTGGGTCACTATATTAATCATATCATTTAGATTTAACTCTTAGTTAAATAGTTTGACATTTACCATGTCTCTTTGTATTTTTATATTATATGGTTAATAAACATACCATATATATCCCAGAGAACCCTAACTGGTTCATTATTGATACACCTCTCATTATATATATCTTTTGGTCGATCGTAAGATTTTTATTAATATAATATCAATTAATAATATATATTTTTTTAAAAAAACACTTTTATGTCAATTTTGACACTATTTGGTATTTTGTTTTTTCTAAATTCATAACAGAATTATTTCTTCGAAAAAAATCATTTAACAAACTCTAACATGTCATATTAACCTAGAAAAGTAGTCTAGTTCATAAAAAATATCAAATTACATTTATTTGGATAATTATAATATCAATTGTTTAAATATTTTATTAAATAGGTAATTACTGCATCAACATTGTGTCATAAATAAATTAAATAATTTAATATCTAAAACTATAAATAAAATAATATTTTTTAGGAAATATTTTTTTTCTTTCTGATGAATATATATATTGGAAGGTATCTTATGTGTTTCCCTAT
Source organism: Viscum album (assembly GCA_963277665.1). Taxonomy (NCBI): domain Eukaryota; kingdom Viridiplantae; phylum Streptophyta; class Magnoliopsida; order Santalales; family Viscaceae; genus Viscum; species Viscum album. Next base: position 1,007,931,859 of record OY728159.1, read on the forward strand.
ATTAAAAATGATTTAGTTTTTAAACATTTTATTTAACAATTTTAACTCTTCTTTGAATTAAATAATAATAAACGTCCTAATCTAATCCATGTGAACCTAAAGGATAATATTTTATTCCTAAGGTTGTTTTTGGTTGAATTATTCTTATCCAACAGAATTTGGACAAGTTTTATGGTAATAATAATATCATTTTTACCCTTAATTACCCTATTTACTTTTAACTGTGGTAAATAACAGTAAAAAGTAAGTATTCAAAAAAAATTATTTTCATCTTATTGAACCACATTTTTCATACTGATATCAACCATTCGTCCAAGATTATTGAAATTAAACTCACAGAATCAGTAAAATTATGTTTTATGTAAATTTTCAAATGCTCATAAGAGGTGGGTCAAAGACAGTAAAAAGTTCGATAAAATTTATATATATCTAAAATTATTATAAACTATATCCAATTAATTAAATTGAATTTATATTGGTATTAGGTATCTATTTTGAACTAAAATAAATTAAAATAAAATAAATAATTATTTAAATAAAAAGTCGGTTTTAAATACTAACACAATGTTTTTCACAATTCATCAAAAAATGAACAATTTCATAAAAACACTACAATTTTACCATATGCTAATTTTGATATTATGAATTGAAAAATTAAGTCCATTTTACCAAATTAAAAAAAATATAATATTCATTTATTAATTTAAAATTAATTCCCATTGTCAAAACCAAAAAGCATATTTTTATGAAATAATAACTATCAAAAGATTGACACTTGTTTATGACCAATTTCATAGTGAAATTACTTATAATGTCCATAATTGGATTAAATGGTAAAAATATAATCTATTTCTTCTTAAAACCAATAAAATTTATAATTTATCAATGTAAATTATTTTGATTAAAAAATATGTTAATAGTTAAAATATAGAATTTTTCACTATTCAACCAAATATGAAAATTATCAGAAAAACACAAAATTTTTTTTAAAACTAATTTATTATGTGCCGATTCTAAAGAAAAAATATATTTTTTTTCAAATTGAATATATAAAATTTTCAAATATTGGATTTAATGAGTGTTCTCTTCTAAAAGGCGGTAAAATTGATTTTTTTTTAAAAATACTTCATTTATCTAAAAAAATGAATTCGTTCTTACACAATGACTAAGAAACTCACAATATGAATTCAAAAATAATAAAGATTATATAATTTTCAAAATTCAATTAATAATATTCATAAATTCTTTTGAACGACTAGTTTGGTAAGTCATGGTGCGCTAGAACTCGGTGATGCGTGTAGTGAAAGTTATTGAATTACTTTGAAAAAATAACGTTCTATGAATTCTTGGGGTGTTACATTTTTTCCTCCATAAATAAATTGTGTCATTGAAATTTTAAATTTTTCTTCCAAAATAAAATGTTGAAAATATATAATACCTTTTTGGGAAAACCCAAATCGGAAATTGGGTTAATTAAATTTAGTCTTAATAAGAGGAAATGGAAAATGGAAAAGTCACCACCAAATTATGATCTCGATTAGAATAACATTGATGGAAGTTAGAGAAACATAATTGGAGGAAAACATAAATATTTATAGGGAGTGATTGAGGTCATCATTCACAAACAATTGTAGAAATGAGGGCCTCAAAGCCATCAATCTATGATGATTTAAAATATCATCATCTCAACAAAACATATGGTATTACGATAACACATTTTTAGTTTTAAGAACCCTTACCTAATGTTTAAGAATTAATATCATTAAAGAAAAAGTGAAGAAAAAATATATACTTGACAAGTAGAGTTCCATCTTTTAACTAATTATTTCCATAAACTCATCTTTCACACTAAAAGTTAATAGAACATAAAAATTTATTCTATTTATCCTATTCTTATAGGGTTACAAAAAATGAATATATAATTAATCTACCAAACCTTTAAAAAACTACATTATTCAATTTTGGACATCCCGTGAGCCAGTGGTAGGTGATACACCCTTGTCGCCCTTCAGTTGCAGGTTCAAGTCTCAAAGCCTTGTTGGACACGACAGGTTGCCACCTGGCCTCTAGGTTTTCCTTTCAATGGAAATCCCAAAATAATCTCAAACTATAGTTATCCAAAATACTTCTGTCCAAACTCACAGTCCAAAATTTTTTAGGTAGTTAAACACAATGAAGATTTTTTTAACATAATAACATGTGAACACCTTCATCATGTATTCTTTTAAAACATTTCAACATCCTAAATTACCATAAAACCATATTTATTACATTCATTCTCTATTATTCCTTATAGAATACTGGATATACTCCTTTACAAAAATGTTGTAAACTCCAACAATGATTTAATATACAAATCATTAATCAGAATCAAGGTAGTCAAGAATATCCAATATAATTTATCCATATCAATCATGTATTATTCCAAAAATCACTACCTTGGTATCAGAACCATATTATGGGTTATCTTTCTCTCAGCCATATATTTTTCAAATATATAACCTGCTATTGAGTCTCTTTTCTTGGTTCCACACAATATATAGTCCTTAATTAAATAGTACTGTAGTACATTCCATATATACTCTATAATTCTTATAACATGTACAAAATTAATACAATACTCAAAAGATAAAATTCTTTAATTACAATATAATAAATCTAATCATTCATCTTCATCATATGTAGTATCATAACATTATTATTATCCAATAGCATCATTTGGAGTATGTTCTGATGATTGGGACATTGATTCACGTAGTGTCCCAACTCCTTGAAGATGAAGCATTATACATTTGAATCTTTTTGATTACCCTTTGAATCACATATTTGGTGTCCTATTTCTCCACACTTATAAAAAAATCCAATTCCCTTAAAGCATTTTCCAATGTGATTCATTCCACAATTATCACATATGAAAAAATCCATCTTTTCCCCATTCCCTTTATCCATCTTTCTCTCTTACATACTTTCATTCTCTTGCTTCCCTTCAAATTCATAAGACTCATAGAATTTATTACTTATCTTACTAACACATGATATTATTACTTCATATGTTGAGAAAACATGGGAGACTTTCCCCTTCTAAATTTTGGCTTAATACCAAGAATTATATGACCCTTCTTACTCTTTGGATCATACATATTGTTAGAGTTATAATTCCTTCTACTGGGATCCATTTCTAAATAATGGCATACCCTAGGTCAGTTTATGATTTGAAATTCATAATCCCAAACATGTAAAATAACTAAAATAAATTGAACAGTTTATGGATTCCATTAATAATCACAAAAATGTTTTCATTGAGGAGGTATATACTCATAAACCCTTAATAGTGGTTTGTAAATAAAATAAGAATTATCCTATTCATATCCCATGGGAGTGTCATAAAGAATAGTGCAGCATGTCCAATTGTCGTGCAGCAGTTCCTTTTCCAGTCTAGCTCAAAGCGGTGTTTTTGGGTTTTACCCCTAGGTTCATCTGTGCCAGAGCCTCCTCTACCAGCTTGTATCCAGACATGGATGTATTTGGTTTTTGAAAAACTCACAAAACTTATACAGTACAATAATTTTAGGAAGTTATTAAATACTAATCCTCAATTTCTATCATAGGGAAATGTACTCTAATCAGAGTTTATCTAAATCTAGTTACCAAGGTTATTGCTAAAATTTCTATGATACCAACTGTAACACCCTGAACCCAGTTACACGGAGTTGGTTCATTATTACATATCATTGGAATCAATACAAGAAATCATGTCCCAAAGGACAGATCAGTTTCGTTGTCTATGAAAATAGACTACATACATGAATGTAACATTACACTTTATAACATACTACACAACATATATAATCCTTTATCAAATCCATTATTCCCTTAGCTTAAGCCAGCATATCAACCATAATACACTTCATGGAATCCTAGGAAAAATCAAAAATAGAAAGGGGTGATCTCAGATGCTCAGTAAGGATAACAATATATCAGAATCTTTCATAAATAAACATAAACATTTAAGGCAATGTAAACGACAAAAACAAGTCTTTTAAAATTAAACATTAACATAATATAAAAATGATAAAATAAAACAATGCAATTTACTTATTCACATGGATATTCTACTAGTTGAGTAATCATATAAAATATCAATATCCACTTTCATAAGGATAGAATGCATTATTCCAGACATCATAGCCATATAGTCAAGGCCTTGTACCAAGACTACAAACAAGATTTTTCTAACTCCTTCTGCCATGATAGTTTTTTGTCTCTTGTGACCTACTAATTCATCGAGGAGCTATAGCGGTCTCCACCTGTCACTTACTAAGTCCAATGCATTCCTCATATTAAAAAAATTAAACATAACATAAACATTCATATTAAAACTATAAAAATAAATTTCAATACTTAATACATAAACCATGAATGGTGTAAAAATAACACATCCACAATCAAACATATCACAAAATCATTAATACAATATGGAATATTTGTATCATAACAAATCAACTTCAAACAAGTTTAAAATCCATCACAGGATGTTGACATATATAAAAAGGATTTGAAAAAATATTTGTGAGAAATATCCCTTTTTCATGAAAATATTAAAAAGTCACACAATTTAGAAAGAAATATAATTAAAGACATTTCTGAATCAAAGTGTTCCATACCACTTTGAAACCTATTAATGGATTTATCTTTTTAAAAACATTCATGTCCATATAGATAAATCCTTAAAAATAATTTTTAATACATGGAAATTAATGAGAATGATTTATAAGAATAAATATTAAAACTTTTGAAATTATGTTTTAATAAAAAAATGTCTTAAAATAATCCCTTTGAAAACTCATTCATGAAACAGGGACATGGATAATAAATATGTCCCAGTAGATACTTAAATAAAAACAACCTCGGATAATAAAGAGATTGTGTAATTAACCCTTACCTTGTACATTTCCTTGGTCGAGGGTAGGTTAACCTCACATATAATGGTCAAATATTTGTTATTATATTATACAATAATCATATAAATTAATATGATATCATATATGTTCTTTTAACATTTCTTTGTTAATATTATCTTAGTATTATCGTCGTTTCAGGTGTTAAATGCTTTGTTTTACTTTATATGCTTTGTTACGTAAGTAATGTTTGTTATGGATTGGATGTATCTTATTCATATTAAGAGTGATATTATGTAATTAAAAATTATTTTTAATAATCTAATGGAAATTAGTCTTGAATGGATACAATGGTGAAATGAATCTCATCGCGTTCGTGGAGACGTTAATCCATGCGTACGCACGACCGAAAATATCATTCTTTTGATATTAAAATAACATATAATTGGATGTCATATCATATATACAGAATAATTATCAGGTTATATTTTTTTACATCAATTACACATCATTATTATACCCATCCAAATAATAATGTATTGAATAACAATTACAGCATGACGTGGAAATGGTAAGATGTATGTATGCAAGTATTGTGACATATCATTCAAAGGAAGGATAAAATAAGAAATATTATAGTACCATATTTATCATAACATCACAGAATATAGAATATACTAAAGTTATTATATAATAATGGAAACAATAATGAAAGAAGAAGTGGAAAAAGAAAGGAACTTGAAAGAGGTGATGAAATATATACCTCTTCTCCGGGTTCTTCCTTTTGATTTATGTGCTCTGAATGATGGATTTATGACTAAATGAATGCCTCTAGGATTAATTTAGGATAGTTGTGAGGGTATTTGGTTAGGGATTTCCTGAGCCAAATGGCATTGAAATTTTGAATTTGGGAGAAGGGTGAGTTCCCTTTTATAAGAAGGGTGAGGGGCACCTTAAGAAAAGCTAGAAATATTATTTTATAATAAAATAATTTCAGTTTATAATTGTTCAAAATTATATTATTTAAAGTATAATGTAGATATGGATCTAATACCACTAAACCAATAGGTTTTAGATATATTTTGGTCACTATATTAAACATATCATTTAGATTTAACTCTTAGTTAAATAGTTTGACATTTACCATGTCTCTGTATATTTTTATATTATATGGTTAATAAACCTAAAATATACTAACAAGAGAACCCCAAGAGGTTAATTAATGATACACATATCATTATATAAGTCATTTTTCCAAACCATGCATTTTTAAGAATATAATATCAATTAATAATATAATATTTATTTTAAAAACTCTTTTCTCACAATTTTGACACTATTTGGTATTTTTTTTGATAAATTCATAAGAGAATTATCACTTCAAAAAAAATTCATCTAACCAACCCAAATGTTTCATATTAACCTAAAAATTATTTTAATTCAAAAAAATTCTCAAATTACACTTAATTGGAAATTTATAATATCAATTGTCGTAATATTTCATTAATTAGGTAATTACTACATCATCATTTTGTCAAAAAAAAAATTAAATTATTTAATGTCTAAAAAATATAAATAAAATCCCATTATGTGGGAAATACTTTTATATTTATAATGAGTATTTATATTCTAATTTATGTTTTTTGTAACACTATATTAAAAAGGGTTTAGTTATTAAACATTGAATTTAACACTTTTAACTCTTCTTTGAATTAAATAATAATAAATGTCCTAATCAAATAAAAGTGGACCTAAAGGAACATATTTTATTTCTAAGGTTTTTATGGTCTAATAATACTTATCCGATAGAATTCGGACTTGTGTTATGGTAACAATAATATCATTTTTATCCTTAATTACCCTATTTACTTTTAACCATTGTAAATAAAAGTGAAAAGTTACTATTCATCAAAAATTATTTTCATCTTATTGAACCACATTTTACTTACCAATATAAATTGAGACTCTTGATATTTTGAAATTCAACACACAGAAGAAGTAAAATTAAGTTTTATGTAAATTTGTAATAGCTCCTAAGAGGTGGGTAAAAGACGGTAAAAAGTTCGATAAAATTTTTATATATCTAAAATTATTAGAAACTAAATACAATAAATTACATTGAATTTATATAGCTATTCGGTACCTATTTTTTCCTAATAAAAGTTATATAAAATAAATTATTATTTAAATAAAAAGTTGGTTTTAAATAATAACATAGTGTTTTTCACTATTCATCAAAAATTGAAAGTTTTTAGATAAAAGCCGAAATTTTTCCCTAAGATAATATTGATATTATGAATTCAAAAATGATAACCATTTTACCAAATTCAAAACCATGATGCTTCATTTGTTAAATTAAAATTAATTCCCATTGTCAAAACCAAAAAGAGTATTTTTAAGAAATAATAACTATCCAAAGATTGACACTTGTTTATGTAAAATTTCATATTGAAATTACTGAAAATGACCACAATTGGATTAAATGATAATAATATAATATAATTATACTTAAATACCATTAAAATGTATAATTTAATACCATAAATTATTTTTATTAAAAAACTTTTTTCAGTTAAAATATATTATTTTTCACTAGTCCCCCAAATATGAAAGTTATCAGAAAAACTATAAAAATTTATTGAAACTAAATTCTTATATCCTGATTCTGAAGAAGAAGTTTATTTTTTCATATTGAATATATAAAAGTTTCAAATATTGGATTTAAAGAGGGTTCTCCATTAAAAGGCTGTAAAATTTCATTTTTTAATAAAATAATTCTTTTATCTGAAAAAAATGATTTTGTTCTTACATTATGTCTAAGAAACTCAAAATATGGATTCTAAAATTATAAGGATTATATAAAGTTCAAAATTCAGTTAATAATTTTCCAAACATCTTTTGAACGGCTAGCGTATTAAGTCATGGTGTGATAGAATTTGGTGTTACATGTTGTGCATCTTATTGAATTGCATCGAAGAAATATCATACTATGAAAAAGTGGGGTGTTACAAAAAAAGGAATTCTCTAAGTCATAAGACATTAAAGAAATGAAAGAGAAGAAGAGACCTTATAAACACTCTATAAATGGATATAAGGGGATAAATGGAAATGATTAATATCCATTCTATAGTAAATGTGATATGAAACACCCTTGTACATGCCCGACCTGAATGGGAGTCTATTACATGTTTGGTGAAAAAGGCCACCATGCTCGTGATTATATGTGGAAAAAAGTTTATGTCAATGATCAATGCTACAATTGTAGAGAAATGGGGAATTATGAATATGAATTTCCTAAAAGCCTATAAAACATACATCCAAAAAGGCCAAGGGAGCAAGGCCAAACTTATGTGATCACTACTACTGAGGTTGAAGCTCCGAAAGATGTGGTGGAAGAAAATTTAATGGTTTCCTAATGATAAGACAATGCATTATTTGATTCTATATCATCACATTGTTTTACATTTACCATGTTTTCTTTGAAAATTATATATTTCCAATTTTATTTAACATTGTATTTTTCAGTCAAAAATCAAAATCAAAGTATCATTAAAACAATGTTTTGTGAATCTGTCCCCATTAGGTCATATAATGGTTCATTGTTTTCTGATATCATCATAATAACCATGATTTAATTTGATATAATCCTCAGTATGGATTGGAATTCAGGACATGATGTAAAAATTTATTGTAAGAAGAAGGACGTTAAAATTTTCGATGATGATAAGAAGTACCTAATATTTATAATAGAAAAGTCACCACCTAATTATTATCTAGATCCACCCCCATTATCTTTACTAAATTCAATTATTGGGGAGGAAGATAATGAAAAAACAATGGGTAGGGAAAAAAATTTCTAACATAGTACGTACCGATTGTTCATGACTATGTTGATGTGTTTCTAGAGGATTTACCTGAACATCCCCCAAAATGAAAAATTAAGTTTTCCATTGATTTAATTCTAAGTTCAAGGCCCTTATCTAAGACCCATCGTATAATGGACACTGTAGAATTATTTGAACTAAAGAAAAAACTATAGTAATTGAATAATAAGTTATTTATTCCTTTTAGTGTTTCTCCATGGGGAGAACCTATTTTTTTAATAAAGAAAGATGGATATATGGGGTTTTGTGTTTACTACAGGGGGGTCGATTCTATAACAATAACGAACAAGTATCCTTGACCACCTATTGATGACTTATTCGACCAACTTCATAGAGCTCAAAATTTTTCAATGATTGACCATCGATCTAGATATAATCAATTATGTCTGAAGAAGGAAGACATTTCGAAAAAAGAAAGTTGAACCTTTTACGTTCATTATGAGTTGACAATAATTCCTTTTAGAATGACTAGTTCACCGTCTATTTTCATGGATCTAATGAATAATGTTTTCAATGAACATCTTGATGAATTTGTAGTGATATTTGTTAATGATATCATGTTTTACGCAAAAATCAATGAATATCAGGAAAATCCCTTGGGTACAATTCTGATAACCCTCAGATGAAATTAATTATATGGGAAGTTTAGAAAATGTGAATTATGGCTTCAGAAGATTTATTTTCATTGGAATATTATCTCTAAGGATGGAATCTATATTGATCCCTCAAGGACATGAGAAATACTTGAACAGCCAGCACCAACGAGTATAACTGAGGAAAGCAAATTTATTGCTTTAGAAGGTTATTATAGGTGCATTGTAATTAATTTTCCTTGATTGGTTAATCCATTAACCCAAATCACACGTAATGGAAATAAATTGGTTTGTAAAAAAGTTTGTGAAGAATATTTTGAAGAAATTGTGAGAATATTATTCAATTATCCTATATTGATTCTATAATCGGGGAATAATGCATTTGTTATTTATAGTGATGCATAAAAGAAAGGACATAGTTGTGTCCTTATGTTAAATGATAAAGTTATTGCCTATGAATCATGAATGATAAAAACATAGGACCAAAACTATCCCACTCGTGATCTTGAGTTAGCATCTGTAATCTTTTATTTGATGATATGATGATACTATCTCTGTGGTGAAAAATGTGAGATATATACTGATCATAAGAGTTTGATGTACAATTCCCCATAGAAAGACTCAACATAAGGCAAAGACAATGGCTTAAAATACTCAAGGATTATGATTTCACTATACATTACCTCCCAGGGAATGAAAAATATGGTGGAAGAGGCTTTGAGTTGAAAGGATCATAGTGTTTTGAACAAGATGTGTGTTTAATGGGTTTCTATTTTGATGGATCTAGTAATGATGGATATTGGAATATCCATGGAATGTAAAACTTCAATACTTTTTCAAATGGTTTCCAAACTATCATTACTAGAATGAATAAAGGGTTATCAGACTAATGATGAGAAGTGTCAAAAAAAAGATTAAAGCTATGCATGTTGGGATATTAAGTGACTTCGTATTTGATGATGGAATTTTGACATTTGGGAAAAGAAATTGTTCCCGATATATAATATCTTAAAAAGGAATTGTTGGAGGAATCTCATAGCTCTAGTTTCATTATATACCTAGGTATTACTAATATGTATAGATAATTGAAGCAACATTTTTTTGGGAGAACATTAAGAGAGAGATTGTCATTATGTGTCAAGAAGTATGATTTGTAAAAAAGTGAAAGCTAAAAGACAACGTACTTGTAGATTCATGCAACCTTTTACCATACCTGAGTGGATGTGGGGTGATATTACGATGGTCATTTTCATGGTACAACCAATGTATCCTAGAAGGATTGATGCAATGTGGTTCATTGTTGTCTGTCATTCCAAGTGAGCAAGATTTTCTTTCTATAAGAGTATATTTAGCACAATAACTTATATCAAGACTATATATCGATGAAGTTGTAAGACATCATGGAGTATCCCTATCGATTTTTTCTGAGCATGATCCCCTTTTTACATCAAGAGTTTGGAAAACTATTCGGAAGGCATAAGATACTGAGCTTTTTTTGCGCACCGCCTACCACCCTATAACTGATGGACAATCAGAATGGAAAATTCAAACCATATATGACATGTTGTTATCTTTCTCACTTTTATTTAAATAATTATGGGATCAATATTTACCTATGGTAGAATTATTGTATAAAAATATATTCTTTTCAAGTATTTAGATGGCACCATATAAAGCGTTAAATTGAAATAGATGTCGCACACCATCTTGTTGGGAGATGTTGGTGAAATAAAACATGTAGGCCCGAAACTGATTGAGGAAACAATGAAAAATGTGTAGATTATTTAAACCCACATCAAAAGTAGCTCAAATTAGGAAAAATAGCATTTCCGATAACTGAATAATGGATTTGGAATTTCAAGTATGATATTATGATTTCTTGATTGTATCCCCATGAAAGGGTTTTATACTTTTTGGTAAAAAGGGTAAATTATGTCAAAGGTACATTGGAACATTTGAAATTCTTTAATAAAATAGAGTTCTATATTATTGTTTGGAAATTCCGCCAAGCCTCTCCAAATTTCAGGATATGTTCCACATGTCACTATTGAGAAAATACATTCCTGACCCCATGCATGTACTCTCCTATGAAAAAATTGAACTAGAACATGATCTGTCTTACTGTGAAGTGCCTATTAAGATTCATCATATAAGAGAACAAGTGTTGAGAAAACATGATGACTCATATGGTAAAAGCTCTATGGAGAAATTATTTTAAGATTATTAACTATATATTATAATAATACAAGAATACATGGTAAAAGATAAAATATTTTAAAATATTTAAATCTAAAAGGTAAAGTTAATATGGTGACATAAACCTCTCTAAAACATATTGGGTGAGATGTTTTCGACCCATCCTCCCCATAGCCTCAAAATAAATCATGTTGGAACCATTCTAAACCAAATATGATTGTATAGTATAATAAAATTTCATACTTTTCTAAAAATGACTCTCACCTCTCTTATAAAAGGGTACTTACCATTATCTCAAAATCACACCAAAAAATCCATTTGGATCATTTAAAAACTGAAAAAGTATCCTCCAAAATACCCTACCATTGACATATATTCCTTACATTGATCATAAATCCATCCTATAGAGTCCTTCTGATCAACTCAAAATGAAACATCAAAAAAAGTGATTACAATTTCACCACCACTTTCAAAGTTCTTTTCTTCCTCTACTTCCTCTATCTTTCTTGTTTCAATTGCCAAAAAATAACCCCTGTACATTATACATATTGTGATGTTATTATAAATATTTTAATACCATATTAATTATAATATCCATTCTATGAATGAAAAGTCACTATACGTGTGTACGTACGACTTACTATCTCCACGTTGTGGTGTAATTTTTTATTCCAACACTTCATTATTTGGATGAGTATAATAATGAGTATAAATGATTTAATTAATAAATATAACATGTTATTGATTCTATATATATGATATACCATCCAATTACATACAATTTCACCATCAAGAAAATGATATTGTTTCTCGTGTATATGAATGGATAACCATCTCCACGAATGCAATATGTATCATACCCTGTCGTAACAATTCAAGAATAAATTTAATTTATGAATAAAAGTAATTATTAAGAACATAATATAATTTAGGATATGAATCAAATATATCTTATCAGTAAAAATAATGACTTATTTAATAAATTATATAAAGTAAAATTAATCAGTTAACACCCGAAACGATGATACTACAAGAATATTTTTAACAAAGCATTATTATAAGATCATATATTATATCATATTTATTTATGTGGTTTTTTTATTATTTAATAACAATTATTTATCAATTATACATTAGTTTAATGTACCCTAGACCATGGAAAATACAAGTTAAGGGTTAATTATACAATCACCTAATTGTCTGAGACTGTTTATATGTGAGTATCTACTGGGACCTCAATATCATCCATATTCGTGTTTCTTTAAAATGTATTCCCAAACATTTTTACTATTTCCAGTATTATGGGTTAATGAAATTTATACAGTTGTTTCACATTTTATAAGACGTTTATAAGGTAATCTCTCTATCATTTTCTAAACAAAGTCTTTAACGACATTTTCAACAAAATTAATGAATGAATGTTTTTAACTTATATGGATGGTGCATCAATATTTCATCTTAATAATACCTTCGATGCTTCCCTTACAAGCTCATATTATTATTTTAAAAATAAATTTATTCATTTATAATTATGTTACTTTTAAATGTTTTCAAAATTGGAAAAGGCATTTCATTCAAATATTTTTCATTTTAACTATGTCAACATCCTTTGATAGATTTTAACTTGTTTAAAGATTTTTTTATTATGATACAATTCTTCCATATTGTATTGAATGTTTTGTGATATGTTTGATTGTGGATGTGTTATTTTTTTTAACATTAATTGTTTATGGGTAATGTATTGACATTTTGTATGCTAGTTTAAATATGAATGCTTATGTTATGTTTTTAACCTTTTCATATGAGGAATGCATTTGATATTGTAAGTGATAGGTGGAGAACGATATAGCTCCACAGTGCATCGATAGGTCTCATGAGACAAACTAGTGTCTTGGTATAAGGCCTTAATAAAATCATATTTTTTTTTCTGGAACTAGGCTTTGACTATGTGGTTATGATGTCCAATATTATGCATTATATCATTAGTAAATTAGCTATTGATTTTTCATGTGATTATTCCACTAGTATAATATCCATACAAATAAGTTAATGTCATTATTTGATTTATTAGTTCCATATTATGCTGATGATTAAGTTTAAATGACTTTTGATTTAGTCTTATACATTTCCTTAAATGTTTAAGTATATTTATTACTGTTTTCGCTATACTGTTATCCATATAGAGCATCTGATCTCACCCATTTCAAATGTTTTATTTTCCCCTGTTTGCGAAGAAGTATTTTACGATTAACCAATTGGAATAGACTAAGGGATAAGTGTATGTTAAAATGAGTCACAATGATGTTGTTTTTTATTATTTTATGATGTAATGTAAAACTTATGTATGTATCTAGAAATTCCAAGTATACTAAACTTATCGGTATTTTGGGATTTTCTTCCTTTGAAATCATGACAATGTTATGTAATAATGAACCAACATTATGTAATTGGGGTTGAGGCATTACAATATAGATCATGAGTATTTCATACATTGACGTCATGAAATATAATAATAGAATCCATCAATTATTCATTTTTTAATGATAATGAGTTATTTTAATGGTTAAAACTAGAGTTTGAACCATAATATGTAATATTTTTATGACAATGAACGGAAATAAACTTGTTTTTTATTCCATTGATAATAATAATTCATAACACTACTAACCAAATGAAATTAATTTATATAGTGTGTAATCCATACAACATGATGTAAAATATCATGTTGTACCTACTTAGGTGGATTTGAACTATAAGAATCATTTTAAGGTATATTTTTATGCCATTCAAACATAAATTTATACTATAATTTGTAAATAAATTCAAAGAGAAAAACATTTTATTAGTTTGATCGAAGAAAATATTTTCAGATGATAGGAGTAGAATTTAATTGATTAAAATTTTATTGAAATAATGAAAATAAAATTATATATATATATATTGTATCTTATAATGTCAAATCCACTATTGACATCTTTTCTAATCCTTCAGTAGTAATGGTCATAAAAAAATCATTAATTTTATAAGTGAATCATAAACCTATTATAACATCAATTTTTAATAGTGGAACACAATAAATATTGTTTCTTATTAGGAATAAGAACAAAATTCGATAGGATGTGCCATTTTAATATGTATTACTAGTATATGGGCAGTTTTTTTGGAATATTATAAAAAATATTATTTGTTGAGAATTAATAAATATTTAGTTATAAAATCACTAAAATTTAAATAAATAATTAAAAAATATAATCCAAATTAAATATAGGTGCACAATTACATATCCTAGTCCATTCATCATGATGTAACAACAAATAGAATTCAACTAAAAAACTATAGCAATTACGACTAATAATTTACTATTTGCATTTGGATTCCTCCTTTTTTATTAATGAATAGTTGTTTATAATGGTATTCCCACTTAAATTGATTTTTTAAAACTAATGAATCAATGGTTAATTCATTTAGTGTTAGAAAAAATTATGTTTGAATGACTAAATAAATGTAAATTCTATGATATTGATTAACAATATGTGGAAGATATGATATTGTCCATTGAAGAAACTAAAAAATATTTACGTTTATTCACAATAAGTTTCAGTACCATATAATTTGTTAACATGATAAAATATTATGCGATATCTTTATTTTGATATGTCATCTAATATATATTTCTCATGATATTCATTGTAATTTATATTTTCCCCAATTCTTATCATATTAAAATTATTAACACTATGTTGGATTGTGGTTGATGGATATAATTAATCCACAATGGTACATTCATGTGATAATTTTGTATCAGGAAACGCTTTTTAATAGTGAATTTATTTGTTGTTTTTATATTAAAATATTTATTATATATATACACTATCTCTTTATAAATTATAGCATATGAAAGTAATGATAAAAGAGATACTATCTTAGATCAATGAACAAAATAAAATATTATGAATTCATTTGATAAAAACATATTTCAATAATATTTATTGTTGTGTTTTCTTATAAACTATATAATTTCTCTTGTTTATTCATCATGGTCCAATGAATTCGGATTTAATATATCCCAATGAAGTCTTATCCAATTAGTTATGTGATAACACACAAAAATATCTCTATAAAGAACATATTAAAAGTATAATTTTGGACTGATATACATTAAAATCAAAAAATTGATGGTTAAAAAATTAAATTCTAGAAATATATTATTTCAATCATCATTATGGGAGAATATGTTCATATCCTTATCCTTTTGTCAAATTTTGTTCTTTATAGATTATTGAATAGTTGTAACATCTTGTTTTCTTTATCTATCGCTTCCATAACCTATAAAAACAAAAATGATCTATCATTTACACAAAAATTGATGAACAAGAGCATGTTAAAAAAATAAGTGGGAATATTACTCAGACATGGGCATTAAACATCCTCGTATAGTTTTACATGAGACCCAAAAAATCCTATGATAATATATGAAACATTTATGTTATACAAACAAAGCCACAAATATATTTGAAAACAATAAACGGAATGATTAACAAAGTTTTTTACTTAGTAAAAAAATATATTATTAAGTCATTGATAAAAAATTTTAAATTTTCTATTAGAAAACAATAATTTCAGTAGATTTAAATATCACAACCCATAAAATGGGTCCCAAGAAAATATTAGCCCTATCATGCCTCTAATATGCTAGTTTCTGGGGAATTATGCCATGAAGTCAAATCAAAATCGTTGGAGGCATTATCCTAAAGTACATATAAGAACACACACATCTTCCAGAATATACATCACTAAAATGTTTCCAAACTCAAAAGAATAAAAATATAAATCTATAATACCACAGGACTAGACTTAAATATATAATGAAAAAAATAAAAATGGAACGGATACAAGACCACACAAAACTGCTAATAAATTATGAACTTCTCTGAAAGAGTGGACTAATGTCAAATGAATCAATGAAATATATCGTGACCTTTCATGAAAAACCTTGGATCCTCCTTCTCCTAGTCCTCCATGGACATTGTAATGATATTTTTAATCTGAATAAGACATGAAATGTTATGGTAGATCCCTTAGAGGGGTGAGTATGACAATATATAGTAGGAAACCCTCAAAATAAAAATATTTTAAGAATAAAAATTAAAAATATCATCATAGTATATTTCAATCATAATGTGGTATATACTATAAAAAATCAAGATATAATTATAAAAGAATCTAATTATCAATGGTCTCACCCCATTACTCACACAGTTTCCCTTCTATGTTTCAATGTTACACTCTGCTAGAAGGAACTATTACATGATATATACTATTAATTTTGGAATTTGTAATAGTTGTAAATCTCACCCAGAATAGCCAAGATTAGGAACACATGAAATCGATTATGTTAATGTCAGAACGAAATTCAGTTAGACTACACTATTTCAATATGATTAGATCTAAAAACAGTGTTAGGGGATAAACCCAAAAGGGCCACTGAGGGGTATAAACAACTAGAAATATACTCAAGTATAGGGGATCGACTCATATATATATATATATATATATATATATATATATTTCGCTCCAATTCCAATTAACCCTATATAAGTAAACAGTCTAGAAATTTGTATTTCACTAGGAATATTATTGGGATAAAATCAACCATTCGTAGAGGAATCTGGTGAAGTGGAGTGATAATAATCATTTTAGATTAATGTAACTCTCTCACACTACACTGGCCAATAGTAAGCAATAGAGGGCCCCCACTATGAAAAAATATGAGATATTGAACCAACCCCTCTAATGAATGAAGAAACGGATCACACACCAATGATTCCAATCCATGGAATCTCAAACTATCTCATCACA
Organism: Viscum album; assembly: GCA_963277665.1. Classification (NCBI taxonomy): domain Eukaryota; kingdom Viridiplantae; phylum Streptophyta; class Magnoliopsida; order Santalales; family Viscaceae; genus Viscum; species Viscum album. The sequence continues at coordinate 1,007,949,289 of OY728159.1, forward strand.
ATGTTTTTATAAGATAAATGATACCTCCAACAAATCCTAGAAGGGGTACAAGAAATATCTCTCCAGTCCTGGCCCAACCCGTGCCTCAAACTCAAACAACAAGCACTTTTACATGTGCATCCCAAGGGAACCACATGTGAAGAAGTTTTTCTGCCACTCGACATGAAATTCTATGCAATTCCTTTTACACCAGGTAGTGATCGTGTGCTTTTCTATGTCCATGTACTTGTATATTCCCATGTACTCCATCATACATATGTAAATCCCAATCACATGGTGGGTTGGCCCGCATGGAGACCTATGGGGTATACTCTTTGTACTCTATGATCCATCTTCCACATGTTACACCACTTCTTTTTTGGCACACATGTCATGTAACACCAGATGTTCTCAAAGGAACATCCCCCCTATGCATGTCGAGCTGTTTGGTGAATGGTCACATAGAACTTGACACAAGACACATGGAGTGTGATACAAATCATTATGTGGAAACCTATGCAACACAAAAAATGATCTAATAATACTGTGTTTATAGGAATCCATGTAGAAAATTCATGATTTTCAAAAACCCCAAATAAAACCTCACAAATCTCCTAATATGTCTCTACAGTCTCAAATTTTAATTGATCTATATGTTCTGGATCATGGATTAACAAACATCCTCTCCATAGATAGTAGGAAACTATCCATATCTGCTCCTCAAAAAAATAATTTTCATCACACCAGGTTGGACTTTCGTGTCAAATGGGTATAATAAACCCATGTTTTATATATAAAACCACTACCACCATCATTTATCACAACATTGACATTGAATTTTCATCTCAAATCCATGGTAGAGATATGTTCTCCCAAGAATCAAATGTGTAATGATCTTTCTTGGTGTATTTTAAGAATCATATTAAAAAAGAAAATTTTAATGATGAACCCTCGTATAATAGGGAGAGAATCCAAGAATCCATAAAAGTGAGAAACAAACCTCATAATTTCATTGTTTTCAACCTTGATCTAGAATCATGTAAAATAAAAATGTAGAGGTATGCACATCAACAATAAATAAATACTACTTAATCCCAAATCCCCAAAATAATCTCATACCCACAAAACATATGATCTATGAGTCATGGTGTTAGTCAATTGATTAATATTAATTATGGTTTAATAAATGGGTATAAATCTAGAAAACAAACATCCTACCCCAATTTTGATCAATCAATAATGATGAAATTATAAACATCATTTTCATTTACAATATACAATATTTGTATTGGAGCACACTACTCGATCTAATATCAATCTAATGTCATCATCCTACAATCATCCAGCATATCCTACCAAATAAATCCTTTCAGTCCCTAGGATATGAAGACAACCATAGGTATTAGGAATAGTGGTTTTTAAATTAAATATTCTAGATTCCATCATCATATTAATGAAATTAAATAATTAATTAATTTATGTTATTATTTTATCCCATGATACATGATTACTGAAAATCCTTATGCCAACTAATATTTGGACACACATAGGTAAACCCATTTGTTTATATCAAATATGGTATTTTATTTATGATATCTTACTTTATTTTGAATTAATTTAATTTTATAATGAAAATTACATGTTCTAAATATAACAATAATTAATATATTTCAAAATAAAAATATCTCGAGTTCACTGGGCCTCATAATACCACATTTTCTCAATGTAAGGCTCTATACATATTCCAAATTCATACACATAAATGATTTCACAGTCATGTTATTTCATCCACCAAGAAATTCAATCCCTAAAAATCATAAACAAAAAAATGGTCTGGAAAACTGAACTCTCAATTGGTTCTCCAAACCCTATGAGTTCTTATGATAGTTCCATGTGTTGTCAAAAAAACAAGAATGCAATTTCCCATGAAGGGACTTCCGTAACAAATTTTCAACAACACTGTTTTCATGAAAAATTATATCATCAATCTCATCGACTATTCCACCCTTGTTGATATCATGGAACAATTCATGCATATAAATCACCAGCTAAATGATAGGGAAAATACCAATAAACCCATACTATTTCAATTATAGAGTTAAGTAGCACAACACCTTGTAAAACTAACACCATTTAATGAAAAATGATATGTTCCCATGAACCCTACAGATATCCTACAACCATGTCATAAACTTAGCAACTCCATAACATCAAATCCATACAGCGTACGTCCATCGATGACTCTGAACATTTTCTGGGAAGTCCTCATCCTTTCATAGATGGATTTTACCCTATGAAACCCTAAATTAAACAATCATTGGTAGCAATTCAATATTTCCAAATGGATTTGATAGGTATTATGGACTCCTTTTAGAATACTCATACATGTACTTGAGAAGGTTGTACTCTAATGGTGTTGTAGAAATCATATTGATGTAAAAAATTACATTGATGGTAGATTATCCATTCATCTATTTGTCAAATCTATCATGTTAAATAGAATCATGTCCACTAGAACTTAAATATAAGACATTACCTATCCAGATGACTATTTATAAACAATATTCTCAAATACATCCTAGAACCCAAATGGTTCACATAACATCTCTATAATCATGTAGTGAAGTCGGAATCATATTATATAATTATCAACAATGGAATTCCATGAGGCAAGAATACCAAAATCATGAACATGTGTTATAAATGATACAAAATGTTCTTTTGGTATTCAAACATTGATTGTAGAGGGAAAAAATTATATGAATATTTTATGAAACTCCCATAGCTTCCCAACTAATTCCAAGAGATCTAGATACATCTTCACCTCCCCCAGATGTAATTTAAATGGAAAAGAACAGCCCCACCACCTATTTTTGTAGTGTTAATGGTCTAATCATACATCCCTTAATAAGGATGAGGTTATTCCCATCATTAGAAAACCCACATAGAACATATCCAGCAGTTACCTAGTCCCACATTATCTCGTAGTTAATATCCATAATTTTTTCATCAATGTGTCATTAAAGTAGTAATTGGAAATAACTCTAGATTGGTGTTAGAATGTTCAATTATATGATTTCTTGAATCCTAAAAACATGTATTTCATTCACATATGGATGTCATCAAAATGGACGCACATGAACTGGTCCTTTAAAATGGATTATGGACCTTGTCCTTAAGTCTCTGAACTCTACTGTGGAATAAAACTCAGTAATGTGTGTCACTATAAACTCAAACCAACTACAATATATTTATAAATCCACTTATAGTATTTCGAATCCCAAATCTATAGCTATTAGTAACTTATCTTGATGTTAATATCATGGTATCACTACACTCCAATACAATAGTCGAAGAATAAATAGATTCTAAAGAGTGGATACATTCCCCTCCCGTCAACTGGTCTATGGGATATCAATCCATATCCTACCTCAAAATCTCATAATCCTCTAAAGAAAAAAACAACATTGGGATTAACATGTGAACACCCATGGATTTATTAAAATAATTTTTCTTATAAAACCTCGAAAACAACTATAGACTATGGCCCTCAATGGTATCCATATGATATTTTGTTGAAATTATTTGGTGATCCCCTTTGAGAGTCCTTACTAAAGCATAAATATTTGTGTGCAGATAAACACATAATGTCGCTAGGAAATACACCCTCTCGATCCCTCAAAAATGTTGGGGAAAAAAACATGAAACATCCACTTATCCAATGTTATCACTAGAAAAACAATATTAATTAAGTCATAACCACCTATACATGAGCACATCATACAATCCTTGGGATCACTCGTTATAAAATGAGGAATATCCCTATACCAGAAAAATGAAATCACCATGACACTCACCAACTAAAAAATTAAAGCACAGATTGTATGAAACAATTCAATTATGTGGATATAATCATAAGTTCTCACCTCAATTTCAAATAGATTTAACACATTTATTTCTATCTCTACCTTGAGTTATGACACACTATTGTATAGTGTGTAATGATTTGATCCTCTAATTACTAGCCTCAAACATAATGGTTGTGTAAAATGTCTCCACTGATAACAATAAGTATCAAACATAGATTATTCTTAGGTATAAGTGGCTCATGAAAATCTATGTAAATTTCCAAAATGGGAGTGAAGACACACATCCTACCTCAAACCTCACCTGATGCCTCTAGAATTTCCCACTTCTCGGAACACTTCCATTCACATTCTCACTATTTTACCAAAACCAGAGTATTCTAGGACACCAAATAACATTAAAAGGTCTAATAACACATAATTAAAAGGAACTCATCTACCACACCATAAAATTATCCTATTTGGGAATCACTAACTCACCCCCAAAATATTAAATCGCATGTCATGAATTCATATTGTTGGGGGAATTTTACAACATCCATTCATGTACAATGTCATTCCAAACATCACCAACCCATAGATTTACTAACTCCCCACATGTCACTTGAAAACACACAAAATAGGACTTAAACTAGTGGTTCATAACTATGAATAATATAAATAATAAAATTTTATAATAGAAACAAAATGTACCTTGAAACACTCTATGAGATTCTTGTAAAACATCCACCATTTCCTCTAGCTTTCCAAGAGACATACCACTAGCTTCACAAGAATGTATGAATCCAGCTTGGGTGGTGGTGGAAGAATTAAACTAATGATTCTAAGACCTCCAACTTTTACCCTAGATCCTCCAACGTGTATCCACCCTTTGAACATCCTTTATCCAACCTCGACATCATTCAATGTGGTTCATTGACCATCTATACAAATATAGAACAATTGGCAGGATAATTGCACATGGTATTTCCTCTCCCATCAAAGGCATATAAATGTCATCACTATGGAGAAATAATATTTCACATGAATTTGTGATAAAACCTCATTTTTCATAACGTACATCACACACCTACTATTGGTGGGTTCTATTAACCATACTACTTGGGGAATACATACATAGGATTCTCATGATACATGAACTAACCATATATATTTTCATACATCACTAATATAGCCATTCATGATATATCCTAGCATGATGAATCTAGCTAATCTTATCGTGGTCGATTTACAAACTGATCCAAGGAAGAAATCACTACCTACTGACCATCCAGATGAAATAATTCTTCATAACTAACCACCCTCCATTGAGGTCCAATCACCTATTAATCCAAAATACTATAATTAATTTAGTAACCACACTAGATATCATAGTGAATAAACCATGAATGAATTCCATACATAAAATGTTAAATGGGTATATCTACAGATTAGACTCATGATTCATGTAGAAATCATAACCCCAACTTATATTCTACATTTACTGATATTATTTCTCCAATAAGTTCCTACATATAGAATGTCATCAATTAAGTTACTATGGTGTTTATTAATTTATACATCATCTGTATACCCATCACTATAAAATGTTTCATGCAATACAAACTCAAAACACATTGATAGTATTTCACTAACGTTTATACGAAATCCTCATAGATTGAAAAAAACTCCAAAATCTAATACTAAAACCAACCAGTTTTATAAATCATTATTATGGGTAATAGCTATGATACAATTTAGTCACATCCTATCTGGATGGGATTGATCCACAACCACCCCAATCTGTCATCCAATAGGATACGCGTTGGAGACTATCACTACGAAGGAATATCACAACCATGGGAGGAATTATCCCAATGTACCAATAAGAAGCACAAATAATCAGTACATTAAATTATAAAATGTATAATAAATAGTAAGAATATATTTTTTATTTATAATGTCCATGAAGAGTAAAATATAATTATTATAAATAATGAAAGATGAAAATACAAGCCAACTAAAAACTACAAAAAATTTATTACCTACTTCGAATGAGGGGATTCTATCAAATGCAACACCAAAAAACTACTCATTATGTCAATCGCAATATGGGATCTACCTACTCCGAGTCATCCACATAATCCATAAATATATTTATCATCTTTATAAGACATAACATGTGTGGGTAGAGACCATGATAGGGTTAGTTTAACAGTAACCATGAAGGACACCACAAAATAAAAAAACTTGAGGCAACATGAGTAGTTCGATGATCATATGATATGTCAATCGTAATATGAGACATTTTAAAAACATATTGGTATACAAGTAAATGACTTAGAGACTCAAAGGTCTCAACTACATCCATCCCATGATCCCTTATGAGGTACTAATGTAATGCACATTCACAGGGAACCACTCCCATAACTATACAACTACTGATTAAAATCATTGTAGTGGTAACTTCCATTAGTTCTAAAAAAATATTCACATTAGAAAATAATACGTTCATATGAGAAATTCACTAGACCATGATACACCTCATCAGAAAGACCATATCTAAATACACCGTAAGGGGTTCAAAAACCAAAGCTCACTCGGGTAAACTATTCCATATTAGAAACAAAATCTATGATAGGGGATCATCAACCAAGTATATTTTGGTCACAGCAATTCCAAAAAAACATATATAAGGAAACATGATTGAAGTGAGTGTCAATACAGGCCTATTAAAAGAATATATGTACCATCCCACTAAAGAATCTGTGGAAGAGGAAGGAAACTACTCATTTGATAATAAAGGAGGTATCTGACACTGAACTAATCAGAAGGATGCTATAGAGGATTCACCATCTACTGTGAGAAATAGATACTATAACGGCCATGACCCCCTCCCCCCAAAGTGAAACCCTCCTAGGTCGGCTATATGAGAAGTGATACCATGAATCCTGAGTCCCGCCTCCAGTAGGCCCTAGGTTTGCGACTAGCACCGAGGGTATAGTAAACACACAATTGGGAGGTATTACCCTCTAAGAGAACTCTTGCAGAAGAGACAGATAAGATAGACACCAACCAACTCCAACTCAAAACTAAAAAATAAAATAAATCCTGAGTTCACATATTTATTGTCATGAAAAATTACTATAACTGGAAGGGGAAAACTGAAAGTACTCAAAAGAAATTAAAAACAACAGAAACCACAAGCTCAAACGGATCTTGCAACCACAAGATACTAGAAACCAGCCTGATCTCCAACCTGCTCCAAGTGACCTAAAAACAATTTTTAAATACATAGGGTGAGCTAAATAGTATACTTAGTAGCATCCACCCTGAATCTTCTCATGAAAAAGTAAACAAAGCATGAAAAAGAACATTGAACAACAAGTGAAACAAACTCGTCACCTAAAAAGGTACACTATGTTCCCATTTTCACTGGGGCTACTCTCACTGTGTAATGAAAAAAATAATATATCATATAATAAAAAATATCAAGGGTAACCTGCTACTACGTCCCAGTGGTTTTCCGCTTTTCCCCAATGTCGCACGTACTGAGCATCTCTCTCCAAAAAGTCTTGCCCGAAGACACCTAGAAGAAGCACCACAACAAGCATCTCGTGCAATATAACCCGCAAGTCCACATAAGAAAAGTATCCAGGTAGTTTCTAAGAGACACCGTAACCTACAAGTGTATCATACATCATGTATTATACCTCAATCCCTTACAACACAAACACTTAGTAAGGATCCTCAAGACATCAGATATTATACACATTACACCTATAGTAGTCCATAGGATACAATATCCAGAACATATGTGTGTGAATAACCAAAAGACATTACATCCCTATAAACACATATATAGGGAAAACATACCATTGCGCCAACCAGTACAAGTATCTACCAAGAGAAGGGAGCTGGGCCCTAGGGGTATTCATCCATTCATCCTCCCACCAGAATGTTGGGGAAAACACATCCCCCCTGAGGGCTCAGAATCTCCGGGGTGTTAGTTTCCCTTAACGATAGGGTGGAGTTGCGTATAGAAACACAAAAATTACATAATATACTATATCTCACAACCACCCTATGGGCATAGCCTATTCTTAGACTTAACTTCAAATAACGACTCTTGGACTCTAGACTGCCACATCTAAGACTATGTATCCTATAAGCATAGAATCATTTAAAGATATTTAATACATTATTTCATTCCATTTTTAGCAGCTGCACTTTACTTTAATTGATTCATTAAACATTAATTAACCATGAAAAATTCTAGATTAAATTTCCTTATAATCAAACACAAAGTCCACTATCCCTTTAAAATCACAACTTCATCATTATGTTCTAGTAAACACCAACCCCATGGTTAACACCATTTATTGAATTATTCATTATAGAAGTACTTCACCACATTCCCAAGAATTCTAGAAAATCATTCTATGCTACTAAACACAAGGGGCTCAACTTGGTGAGTAGATGTACTACCTGTCGAGTCTTTGCTGCCTATTGCAAGAGGAGAGACCCATCCTCCCTTAAGAAGCTAAATAACAGAAGCATTTGGAATAACCCACTATTCTTTGCCTCTTTCGGAAGAAGTGTGTAAGAACCCGGTTTTTTCTAAGAAATATTATGGAATATTCTTGATGTTATTCCAGAGCAGTGCCTTTAGACAGCGTTCGATTCTGATCCCCGGTGTGGCCGGAAGTAAATTTTCAGTGTGTTCACACTGGGAATGCCAAATAAATAGGATAACTCATAAACAGTGATTAGGATCATAGATCTGTGTATGGATGGGTCCAAAATTTGGTATTTACCCTAGGGACGACATAAAACATGTCAGCACGGGGCGTTGGAACCCCTTATTGCTTCTGTAACATTAAACAGATAAGTAAAATAATTTAATTATTTCATTAATGGTTAAACTCAAGAATCCCTTAAACTAGATCTCAGATCGGAAAACCAAAGGCATAGTTGAGTTTGGAGTGTGTCGTTTACCTTAGGAGGGGTGTAACATTCGCGGGCGCGAGTCTTCTATGAAAAATGACACTTGGGGATTTTTCATAATTTACAGGCCTTGGTCATTAAATTTTATAACTTTTGAAAGGCGCCTCGAATTAAAATTCTGAGACCACCGTTGTGCTCTTGATGTGGTGTTTACCCTTGGGGAGGTTAAATCATGACCCCACCAAGAGCTTCGAATGCGGGTTAATTTTGGAGTTAAATTAATTAAAACATTTTAATTAATTTTATCTACTTAAACCTAACCCCAAACCTCTTCTTCACCCCATACATGTCCCTGATAGGATCTCTAAAGGAGGATTCTATCCAGTACTGTCTAGCTCTCCTCTCCTAATTCAGAGTGTTGTGGATCGGTGGCGATGGTCTGGGAAACGCCCAACAAAGTAGTATCACACATTTATCATTTTAAACTCCCGCACCTCCTTTGAATTCATAATCATGCGTCTAATTTTTATTTGATCGTCGAACGAATACCTTTAATGTGTATTATGTTTTCTAATCATTCTGATGCACTTTTCGGAATTGAAATATGAGTTCGGTGTCGATCACAGTCGCCCGTCGAAGATTGCAGGTTTTAAGAGTTTTTTAGGTGGTAGGGCTGAGCTCCGGTGGCAGCGTGCGGCGGTCCAGCTTCAGCAGTGGTGGTGGCCGCAGCTCCTAGTCTAGCGGTGGTGACAGAGAGTAGAGGCAGCGTGCGGTAGGTCTTCGGTTGAAGGTGGTGGCTCTAGGCAAGGTGAGGTGGCGCTCACCGGGGCGCATGGGAGCACTGGGGTCGCGGCGTGCGACCCCAGTGGGGTAGAACGACCCGCGTCTCATGGGTATTCACACGGTTGGATGATCGGCCACGAGGGCTAGTCGGATCGTGGAACGTGAGTCCATAGCTAGCCCGCGTGGCTGACCCGTGGTTCGGGCTAGGCTGGGCGGACCGGCCAACCCTGGCCGGTCAATCCTAAGGGGATTCAACCCCTCGACTTCGTACGCCTGTAATTTTTATTACGAGTGTCCATTTTGGGTGTCATCTACTGCGTTGTGGTCCAGGGGTCAAGATGAACATTTTGAGATGGTTTTGGGGATTTTTAATTCCAAAAACGAGGGGCCTCGGTGGCGCGACACGCCTTTAAGTGAATTGGCGTATGTCTGGGGGGTTTTGTTTTGGGCGGCACAGACACATCTGACGTCCATTTAGAGCATCTTCAGTGGCATTGCGACCCTGGAGTTGAGGTGGAATTTTCCAGGGTGGTTTGAGGAGTTGGAACCGGAGTTGAGGCTTGGTCTCCATGGCCCATCTTTTAAGATATGACCAGCATTTAGCAACTTTTTCATCGGTCATCCGTTCGGGTCGTGCGAGGAGTCAATTTTAAGTGTTTTTTAGAGGGCATTGCAATGGTGCAATCTCCCTACTTTAATTCCACACAGAGGTGCGGGCCCCATGAGGGCCGTTTTGGGAGTTGGCGGTGATTTCCAGTTTTATCACCGGTTGTCTATTTTAGACAAGTGAATATTCCATCTGGTGTACTTTTCTAAGAGGATTGCAACGGTGCGATCCATTGGCAGTGCTTCGGGACCAGGATGCGGGTCCCATGAAGCACCGCTCATGTGTGGGGTGGAGGAATGCATATTTTTCCTTGGATATCTATTCTAGTCAAGTGAGCAGTACTTTTGACATGCTTTTCTGAGGGGTTCTCAATGGTGCGATACACCTGAATTTTTTTGGGATCGAGGCTCATGATCACAGGACGTCGTTCGAGCATAATGTGGTGTTGGAGACCTTTTCCGTCGGATATCCATTTGAGGTGAGTAAATATTCTATCTCACATATTTTTGCGTGAGGATTACAATGGTGTAATCTGTTCAGGCATGCAAATCCTCTTACGCGGTCTTATTAAATGTGGAAGCATGGAAGGTACTCTGATGTTGATTCTTCTACTGTGTTTGTAGAAGAATCTTGTCATGTGATCGCATATACTCTCATGTGAGTGAAGTACTGCGTGAAGAGATGTTCTTGGCTGTGCATGGGACAATGAGGTGTCATGTTGGAGTTGTTATGTTTACACCTTCGCGTTGACGTCGGGTGCCATGTCCACGTTAGCCTTTGGGATGGAGACGTGGCCTACTCTGGGAGTATACGATAATTCTTGGAGGTATATGTAAATGTTTGTACCTGAGAATGTTTGTGTTTTTTGTTGGATTTGACTTGGGTCCATCCTTCATGTGTTCCCCATGTGCGTTTCGTATTCTTTTTTGACTACATTTGACCCCTCATGATGTAGAGGGTCCTTCTATTATAGTTTGTTGACCAGCAGGGTTGAGTTTTCCCCATGCTTCTGTTCTGGTTTGTTTGACCAGCAGGGTTGTGTTTCCCCTCGTTCTGTTCTTGGTGTTTGACCCGCAGGGTTGAGTGGGTTCCCCCTGGTCCTGTTCACGTTGTTTTCGACGAGCGAGGTTGATTGGTTTCCCCTAGTTCTATTCTCAATGGTTTGGCTGGAAGAGTTTCTTCATGTTCCCTGGTAGAGTTCTTATGGATTCAGTGTGACCAACAGATTACGTGGGCACTGATCCTTTACCCAGGAGGTTGTTTATAGCAGGGCCAACTAGGAAGTTGTTTTCACCAGGGGTGGCCAGTTGTACCATCCAGTATTGATGGCCAGAGCAGTACCATCCAGCAGAGATGGACAGTGATTTACCATCCAACAGGGATGGCAAGTAAAGTAGTGTCCACTGAGCAGTACCATCAAGAAGGTATGGCCAGAGCGGTTCCTGGTTTACCTCCAGTGGGGTTGGGATGTGGTCCCTGATGTCGGGTTTACCGCAAACTAGGATGGGAAGTGGTCTTTGATGCTGTGTTTACCTCCATCTGGGCTGGGAAGTGGTCTCTGATGATGGTTCCAAGCCTCCCACCAGTAGATTACCCTTTTACGGGACTGGGCATTGGGACACGTTGATGACATTATTAGGGTCTCCCTCTAGTGGATTAACCTTTTATGTGTCTGGTTAGTGTGGCACCCGTTGACTTTTTCCTGGTATCCCTATATTGGGAACCACTAGACTTCCAGGGATTACCCTCCAGCGTGGCTGGGTAGGGGGCCGCCTGTAAACTTTGAGGAGACCTCTCGACTACGGGGTATTGACGAGGTGTGGTTTGACGTTCCCCCCAAACTCTCAAGTATGAGGGGTGATTTTCCCCACCGAGACACATCCTTGTGACGCAACCTAAAACCGTGCGGGCGAGTCAGTGCTGCCCAAAGTGGTAGTGTCAAGGTGCGGTGATTTGAGCCCCTTGACTTGCAGTTCGGGGAAGATGCGCAGGATTCTGAGCATCGATGGTGTTTACTTCTAGGACTATTGGCCACTCACTTTATTGGGATGCGCTACCGTATGGAGATCCCATTATGATCTTGTTCGGTATTCTTTATTGAGCATATGGATATGTATATACCTTGTTCCAATACCCACTTCATGGAATTTAGTTACTCTCATTCCAAGAGAGGAAATGACATGCGGGGTATTCCATGGGCTTTCGTGTATTACTTCTCGTGATTGGACGAGTCTAATCTCATCCTATAGGTAGAGAAGACTCGATGAGAAGTTCATCTTCTCACCGTGTCCATCTCCTTGTGTCTAGACGAGTCCACCTCTTTTCTCTTGTTGGGTTGAGATGGACTCTCTACTAGTACTCTACTTCACTACTTGTTGTACTCTCTACCGCACTCTTTGTTGTACTCCTTTACTTTTCGCAGATCGATCTACTACTCACCCTTAAGAACCTCCTATGTTAGTCCCTCGATCCTTTGGGGAATCCTACATTGTATTTTTATACTCACACCTACTTGTTCTTTGACACATCACTAAAATGTTTCCAAACTCATAAAAATGCAAATATAAATCTATAATACCACAAGACTAGATTGATATATTCATTGAAAAAATAAAAATGGAACTGATAGAAGTCCACACAAAACTACTAAAAAATTATGACCTTCTCTGAAAGTGGGGACTAATGTCAAATGAATCAATGAAATATACCATGACCGTTCAAGAAAAACCTGGGATCCTCCTTCTCCTAGTCCTCCATGGAAATTGTAATGATATTTTTAATCTGAATAAGGCATGAGATGTGATGGTAGATCCCTTAGATGGATGATTATAACAATACCTTGTAGGAAACTCTCAAAATAACAATACATTAAGAATAAATATTAGACATATCATCATATTATATTTCACTCATAATGTGGTATATAATATAAAAAAATCAATATATAATTGTAAAAGAATCCAATTCTCAATGGTCTCATCCCATTCCTCACATAGTTTTCCTACTAAGATTCAATGTTACACTCTTCTTGGAGTATCTATTTTATGAGATATACTACTAATTATGGAATTCATAAAAGTTTTAAATCTCACATAGAGTATCCCAGATTAGGAACACATGAAACTGATTGTGTTAATCTGAGAAAAAATTTCAGTTGGACTACACTATTTCAATAGGATTAGATCTAAAAACTATGTTAGGGGATAAACCCCAAAGGGCCACTAAGGGGAATAACCAACTAGAAACATCTCCAAGTAAAGGGGATCGACTCATATATATATATATATATCATTCCAATTCCAATAAACCCAATATAAGTAAACAGTCTGGAAATTTGTATTTCACTAGGGATATTATTGGGATAAAAACTCTCATTCGCAGAGGAATCTGGTGAAGTGGAGTGATAATAACCATTTTAGATTAATGTAACTCTCCCACACTAAACTAACCATGAGTAAGAAATAGAGGGCCCCCACTATGCAGAAATATGAGATATTGAACCAAACCCTCTAATGAATGAAGAAAGAGATCACCCACCAATGATTCCAATCCATAGAAGCTCAAAATGTCTATTGAAAATGTTTTTATAAGATAAATTATACCCCCAAAAAATCCTAAATGGGGTACAAGAAATGTCTCTCAAGTCCTAGCCCAACAAGTGCCTCAAACTCAAACAACAAGCACTTTTACACTATACATTGTGTATCCTCAGGGAACCACATGTGAAGAAGTTCTCCCGGCACTCGACATGCCATTCTGTGAAATCCCTTATGCAACATGTTGTGACCGTGTTCTTTTCTATGTCCATGTACTTGTATATTCCCATGTACTCCATCATACACATGTAAATCCCAATCACATGGTGGGTTGTCCCGCATGGAGACTTGTGGGGTGAACTCTTTGTACTCTCTGATCTATCTTCCACATGTTACAACACTTCTTTTTGGTACACATGTCATGTAACACCAAATGTTCTCCAAGGCACTTCTCCCCTATACATATCGAGTTGTTTTGTGAAGGGTCACATAGAACATGACACATGACACATAGAGTGTGATACTAATCTCTATGTGGAAACCCGTGCAACACAAAAATTATCTACCAATACTGTGTTCATTGGAATCCATATAGAAAATTTAGGATTATCAAAAAACCCAAATAAAACCTCACGAATCTTTTAATATGTCTCTACAGTCTTGAATTTGAATTGATCTCTATGTTATGGATCAATGATTAACAAACATCCTCTCCATCGATAGTAGGAAACTATCTATATCAGGTCCTCAGAAAAATAATTGTCATCACACCAGGTTGGTATTTCATGTCAAATGGGTATCATAAACCCATGGTCTATATATAAAACCCCTACCATCATCATTTATCACATTATTGACATTGAATTTTCATCTCAATGCCATGGTAGATATATGTTCTCCCAAGTATAAAATGTGAATGATCATTCTTGGTGTATTTTAAGAATCATATTACAAAAGATTATGTCAATGATGAACCCTAGTATAATGGGGAGAGAAACCCAGAATCCATAAAAGTGAGAAAAAAACCATAGAATTTATTAGTTTTCACCCTCGATCCAGAATAATGTAAAATAAAAATGTAGAGGTATGTACATCAACAATAATTAAATAATACTTTATCCCAAATCCCCAAAATAATCTCATACCCAAAAAATGAATGATCTATGAGTCAAGGAGTTAGTCTAATGATTAATATTAATTATGGTGTAATAAAGGGGTATAAATCTAAAAAACAAACATCCTACCCCAATTTGGATCAATCAATAATGATGAAATTATAAACATTATTGTCATTTATAATATACACTAGTTGTATTGGCGTACACTACTCGATCTAATCTCAATCTAATTTTATCATCCTACAATCATCCTACATATCCTATCCAATAAATCCATTAAATCCCTAGGATATGAAGAAAAACATAGGTATTAGGAATAGTGGTTTTTAAATTAAAGATTCTAGATTTCATCATCATATTATAGAAATAAAATAATTAATTAATTTACATTATTATTTTATCCCATGATACATGATTACTGAAAATCCTTATGCCAACTAATATTTGGACACACATAGGTAAACCCCTTCATTGATATAAAATATGGTATTGTATTTTTTTTATCATACATTATTTTGAATTAATTAAATTTTATAATAAATATAACATTTTCAAAATATAGCGATAATTAATATATTTCAATATAAAAATCTCTCTGGTTCACTGGGCCTCATAATACCACATTTTCTCAGTGTTGGGCTCTATAATTTTACAAATTAATTCACATAAAATATATCATAGTTGTGTTATTTCATCCACCAAGAAATTCCATCCCTAAAAATCACAAATAAAAAAATGGTCTGGAAAACTAAACTCTCAATTGGTTCTCCAACCCCCATGAGTTCTTATGATAGTTCCATGTGTTGTCAAAAAAACAATAATGCAATTTCCCATGAAGATTCATTCTTAACCAATTCTCAACAACACTATTTTCTTAAAAAATTATATCATCAATATCATGGATTATCCTACCCTTGTTTATATCATGCTATAATTCATGCATATAAATTACCAACTAAAAGATTGGGAAAATACCAATTAACCAACACTATTTCAATTATAGAGTTTAGTAGCACAACACCTTGTAAAACTAACACCATTGAAGGAAAAACGATATGTTCCCATGAAACCTACAGATATCCTCCAACCATGTCATAAACTTAGCAACTCCATAACATCAAATCCCTACATTTTATGTCCGTCGATGACTATGAATATTTTCTGGGAACTCCTCATCCATACATAGATGTATTTTACCCTATGAAACCCTTAATTATACAATCACAAGTAGCAATTCAATATTTCCAAATGGATTTGAAAAGTATTATGGACTCCTTCTTGGATACACATACTTTTCCTTAAGATAGTTGCACTCTAATGGTGTTGTGGTAATCATCTTGATGTAAAAATTCCATTGATGGTAGATTATGACTTCATCTATTTGTCAAATCTAACATGTGAAATCAAATCATGTCTACTAGAACCAAAATATAAGACATTACCTTTCCAGGTGACTATTTATAAACAATATTCTCAACTACATCCTAGAACCCAAATGGTTCACATAACATCTCTATAATCATGTAGTGAAGTAGGAATCGTAGTATATAATTATCATCAATGGAATTCCATGAGGCAAGAATACCAAAATCATGCACATGTTTTCTAAATGATACAAAATGTTCTTTTGGAATTCATGCATTGAATGTAGAGGGAAAAAATTATATGCATATTTTATGAAACTCCCTTAGCTGCCTAACTGATTCCAAGAGATAAGATGGATCCTAACCTCCCCCATATGTAATGTAAATGGAAAAGAACAGCCTCATCACCTCTTTTTGGAGTATTAATTGTCTAATCATACATCCCTTAATAAGGATGAGGTGATTCCCATCATTAGACAACCCACATAGAACATAACAAGTTTTTACCTAGTCACACATTATCTCTTAGTTAATATCCATAATTAATTCAACAATGTGTCATTAAAGTAGTAATTGTAAATAACACTAGATGGGTGGTAGAATGTACAATTATCTGGTGTCTTGAATCCTCAAAACATGGATTTCATGCACATATGGATGTCATCAAAATGGACTAACAGGAACTGGTCCTTTAAAATTGATTATTGATCTAGTCCATAAGTCTCACAACTCTACTGTGGAATAAAACTCAGCAATGTGTGTCACTATAAACTCAAACCAACTACAATAGATTTAGAAATCCACTTATAGTATTTCCAATCCCAAATATATAGCTATTAGTAACTTATCTTGATGTAAATATCATGGTGTCACTACACCCTAAGAAAATAGTTGAGGAATAAATAGATTCTAATGATTGCATACATTCCCCTACCGTCAACTAGTCTACGGGACATCAATACATATCCTACCTCAAAAACGTAGAAGCCCTTAATGAAAAAAACAACATTGAGATTACCATGTGAACAACCATGGATTTATTAAAATAAATTTTCATATAAAATATTTAAATCAACAATATCCTATGGCACTCAATGAAATCCATATGATATTTGGATGAAATTATCTGCTGATCCCCTATGAGTGTCCTTAATGAAGCCTAAATATTAGTGTGGAGATAAACACATAACGGCGCTCGGAAATACACCCCCACAATCCCCAAAAAATGTTGGACAAAAACAACTTGAATGATCCACTTATCCAAATGTATTACTAGAAAAACTATATTAATTAGGTCATAACCACCTATATATGAGCAGATCATACTATCCTCGGGATCACTCGTTATAGAATGAGGAAAATCATT
This sequence comes from Viscum album, assembly GCA_963277665.1. Taxonomy (NCBI): domain Eukaryota; kingdom Viridiplantae; phylum Streptophyta; class Magnoliopsida; order Santalales; family Viscaceae; genus Viscum; species Viscum album. The sequence continues at coordinate 1,007,966,834 of OY728159.1, forward strand.
ATACAAAAAAAAACACCATGACACTCACCAATGAAAATAATAAAGCATAGATTGTATGAAACTAGTCTATTATGAGGACATCATCATAAGTTTTCACCTCAATTTCAAATAGATTAAACACATGTATCTCTATCTCTACCTTGAGTTAGGCCACACTATCTTATAGTGTGTAATTATTTGATCCTCTAATTATGAACCTCAAACATAATTGTCTTGTAAAAAGTCTCCATTGGGATCAATAAGAATCAAACATGGAATATGTTTAGGTATAAGTAGGTCATGAAAATATATGTAAATTTCTAAAATGGAAGTGAAGACACACATCCTACCTCAAACCTCACCAGATGCCTCTACAATTTCCCACTTCTTGGAATACTTCCTTTTACATTCTCATTATTTTACCAAATCCACAGTATTCTATGACACCAAAGAACATTAAAAGGTCCAATAACACAAAATTAAAAGGAACTCATCTACAACAACATAAAATTATCCTATTTGGGAATCGCTAACTGACCCCCAAAATATTGAATCACATATCATTAATGCATATTGGGGGGGGGGGGGAATTTTCCAACATCCATTCATGTACAATGTCATGAAAAACATCACCAACCCATTGATTTACTAACTCCCCAAATGTCACTTGAAAACACACAAAATACGACTTAAACGAGTTTCTCATAACTATGAATAATAGAACTAATAAAATTTTATAGTAGAAACAATATATACCTTGAAACACTCTATGAGATTCTAGTAAAAAATCCACCATTTCATCTAGACTTCCAAGAGACATACAACTATATTCACATGAATGTAATAATATAGCTTGGGGTGGTGGTGGTAGAATTAAACTAATGATTCTATGACCTCCAAATGTTACCCTAGATCCTCCATCCTGTCCTCCACCCTTTTAACATCCTTTATCCAACCTTGACATCATTCAATGAGGTTCATTGACCATCTATACAAATATAGAACAATTTGAAGGATAATTACACATGGTATTTTCTTCTCCCATCAAAGTCATAGAAATGTCATCACTATGGAGAAATAATATTTCACGGGAATCTTTGAAAAAACCTCATGTTTCGTTACATACATCACACACCTACTATTAGTGGGTCCTATTAACCATACTACTTGGGGAATCACTACATAAGATTATCATGATACATGAAATAAACTTATATAGTATCATACATCACTAATATATCAATTCATGACATAGCCTAGCATGGTGAATCTAGCTAAACTTCTAAAGGTCGATTTACGAACTGATCCAATTAAGAAATAAATACCTACTGACCATTCTGATGAAATAATTCATCATGACTAACCACCCTTTATTTTGGTCCAATCACCTATTAATCCATACTACTGTAATTAATCTATTAACCACACTGGATATCATAGTGAATAAACCATGAATGATATCCATACATACTATGTTAAATGGGTGTATCTATAGATCAGACTCATGATTCATGTAGATATCATAAACCCAACATATATTATACATGTACTGATATTATCCCTCCAATAAGTTCCTACATATATAATGTCAGCAATTAGGTTACTAGGGACATTATTAATTGATACATCGTCCATCTCCTTAAAACTATACAACATTTCATGCAAGAAAAACTCAAAACACATTGACAGTATTTCACTAATATTCATTCCAAATCCTCATATATTGAAAAATAAAACTCCAAAATCTAATCCTAAAACCAACCACTGTAATAAACCATTATGCTGGGTAATTGATATGATACCATTCATTCACATCCTAGCCCGATGGGCTTGATCCACAACCACCCTAATCTGTCATCAAATAGGATACGAGTTGGAGACTATCACTAAGAAGGAATATCACACACATTGGAGGAATTATCCCAATGCACCGATAAGAATCACAAATCTTCAATCCCATTAAATGATAAAATATATAATAAATTGTAAGAATACATTTTTTATTTATAATTTCAAGAAGATTACAATATAAGTATAATAAATAATGAAAGATGAAAATAAAATCCAACTATAAATTAAAACAAAATTATTACATACTCTAAAAGAAGGGATGCCATCAAATGCAACACCAATAAACACATCATTATGTCAATCGAAAAAGGGGATCCACCTACTCCGATTCATCCACATATTCCATAAATATATTTATCATCTTTATATGACATAACATGTGTGGGTAGAGACCACGATAGGGTCTGTTTAACAGTAACCATGAAGGACAACACAAAACTAAAAAACAAGAGGCATCAAGAGTAGTTCGATCATCACATGATATGTCAATCATAATATGAGACATTTAAAAAATATATTGGTATACTATTGAATGATTTAGAGACTCAAAGGTCTCAACTACATCCATCCCATGATCCCTTATGAGGCATTAATGTAATGCACGTCCAGGAGGAACCACTCCCATAACTATACAACTACTGATGAAAATCATTCTAGTTGTAACTTCCATTAGTTCTAAAAAAATATTCACATAAGAAAATAATAGGTTCATATGAGAAATGCACTAGACCATGATACACCTCATTAGAAAGACCATATCAAAATACACCGCAAGGGGTTTAAAAACCAATGCTCACTTAGGTAAACTATTCCTTATTAGAAACATCATCTATGATAGGGGGGCATCAACAAAGTATATTTTGGTCACACCAATTCCAACAAAACATATATAAGGATACATTATAGAAGTGATTTTCAATACAGGCCTATAAAAGGGATATATGTTCCATCCCACTAAAGAATATGTTTAAGAGGAATGAGACTACTCAGTTAATAATAAGGGAGATATCTGACACGAAACTAATCAATAGGATGCTAGAGTTGATTCACCAACTCTTGTGAGAAATATATAATATAATTTTCATGACCCCCTCCCCATAATGTGTACCCCTCCTGGGTCGGCTATATGAGATGTGAGATCATGACCCACGAGTCCCACCTCCAGTAGGCCCTAGGTTTGTGACTAGAACCGAGGGTTTAGTAAACACAAAAATGGGAGGCATTACCCTCTAAGAGAACTCATGCGGAAGAGAGAGATAAGATAGACACCAACCAACTCCAACTCAGAACTAAAATATAAAATAAAACCCAAGTTCACATATGTATTTTCATGAAAACGTACAATAACTGGAATGGGAAAACCGAACGTACCCAAAATAATGTAAAAACAACAGAAACCACAAGCCTGAACAGCTCTTGAAACTACAAGATAGTAGTAACCAGCTTGATCTCCAACCTTCTCCAAGTGACCTAAAAAAACAACTTATAAATACATAGGGTTAGATAAACAGTATACTTAGTAGGATCATCCCCGAAGCTTCTCGTGAAAATGTAAACAAAGCATGTTAAAGCACATTGAATAACAAGTGAAACTAACTCGTCACCTAAACATGTATACTATGTTCCTTTTCTCAGTAGGGCTACTCTCACTAAGTAACACACACAATAATATATCATATAATAAAGAATATCAAGGGTACCCCGCTACTACGTCCCCACTGGTTTGCTGCTTTGCCCCAACGTCTCACGTCCTGGTCATCTATCTCCAAAAAGGCTTGCCCGAAGACACCTGGGTGAAGCACCACAACAAGCATCTCTTGCTACATAACCCCCACGTCTACGTAATAGAAGTAACCAGGTAGTTTCTAAGAGCCACCACATCCCACAAGTGTATCATACATCAGGTATTATACTTTAAGCCCTTACAGCCCATACACTGAGTAAGGATCCTCAAGCCATCAGAGCCTGTACACGTTACACCTATAGTAGTCCATATGATACAATATCCGGAATATATATGTGTGAATAACCACAAGACATTACAGCCGTATACACACATATATGGTGAAAACTATCCATTGTGGCTACTGGTACAAGTATCTACCAAGAGAAGAGGGTCGGGCCATAGAGGTAGTCATCCATTCATCATCCCACCAGAATGCGGGGGAAACCCCCCCCCCCCCCCCCCCCAAGGGCTCAGAATCCCCATGGTTTCAGTTTCCCTTGATGATAGGGTGGAGTAGCATATAGATACACAAAAAGTACAGAATATAATATATCTCACTACCACACTATTGGCATAACCTAGTCTTAGACTCAACAACCGATAACATCTCTCAGACTCTAGGCTGCCACTTCTAAGACTAAGTATCCTATAAGAATACCACCATTTAAAGATCCTTAATAAATTATTTTATTCACTTTTTACCAGTTGAACATTACTTTAATTAATTTAGTAAACATTAATTAACCAAGAAAAATTTCAGATTAAATTTCATTAGCATTAGACACAGAGTCCATTATCCCTTTAAAATTACAACCTCATCATTATGTTCTAGCAAACTCCAACCCCATGGTTAACCCCATTTATTCAATTATTCATTATTTAAGCTCTTTACCACATTCCCAGGTATTCTAGAAAAAAAATTATATGCTACTAAACGCAAGGGGATCAACACGGTGAGTAGATGTACTAATAATCGAGTCTTTTCTGCCTATTGCAAGAGCGCAGGCCCATCCTCCCTTAAGAATCTAAACAAGGAAATCACGTGGCATAACCCACTCATTTATCCACTTTCATAATATGGGTTTAAGAACCGGGTTTTTTCTATGAAACACTATTGAATATTCTTGATTTTATTCCAGAATAGCACCTTCAGACGTCGTGCGATTATGAGCCCCAGTGTGGCCAAAATTAAATATTCAGTGCGTTCACACTGGGAACTCCAAATAAATGGGATAACTCTTAAACGGTGTTTCGGATCATAGATCTGAGTGTACGATGGGTCGGAAATGGGGTGTTTACCCTAGGGACGACATAAAACATGTCGGCGTGGGGCGTTTGAACCCCACGCTCACTTCTAGAATGTTAAACAGATAAATAAAATAATTCATTTATTTATTTTAATGGTTAAACTCAAGTATCTCGTAAATGGTAGCTCTTATTGGAAAACTGAGGGCACTGTTGATTTCGGAGTGTGCCGTTTACTCTACGAGGGGTGTAACTTTTGTGGGCGTGGGACTTCTATGAAAAATGCCACCAGGGGCATTTTCATAATTTAGCGGCCTTGGTCGTTAAATTTTTTAACATTTGAACAGGGCCTCAGATTAAAATTCTATGACCTCCGTTGTGATTGGTAGGTGGTGGTTACCTTAGGGGATGCTTAATCATGACCCCGCCAGGAGTTTTGTATGCGGGTTAATTTGGGAGTTAAATTAATTAAAACTTTTTAATTAATTTACTCTACTTAAACCTAACCCCCAACTCTTCTTCTCCCCATACACGTCCCTAGAAAGAGCTCTCAAGGAGGAAGATATCCACCAACATCCATCTCTCCTCTTCCAATTTTGAACATTGCGGATTGGAGGAAGAGCTCTGGGCAACGCCCGACAATGTAGGATCGCGTATTTATCTTTTTAAAATCCTGTACCTCCTTTGAATTCATAAACATGGGTAGAATTGTTTCTTGATCTTAGAACCAATCCCATGAATTTGTAGTATGTTTTCTGAACTTTACGATGCTCTTTTCAAAATTGAAATCTGAGTTTGGAGTTGATCACTGTTGTCCGACGAAGATTGCGGGTTTTAGGTGTTTTTCCAGCGGTAGGGCGGAACTCTGGGGGCGGCGTGTAGCGGTCCGGCTTCACCGGCAGTGGTGGTCGTGGATTTTGGTCGAGCGATGGCGCTATAGAGTAGAGGCGGCACACAGCGGGTCTTCGAAAACAGGTGGTGGCTCCAGGTGGGGTGAGGCGGTGCTCGCTGGGGCGCATATGAGCATCGGGGTCGCGGTGAGCGACCCCAGCGTAGGAGAATGACCCGCATCTCGTCGGTCATCGCACGACAGGATGACCTGCCACGAGGGCCGATCTGTGCATGGGCCACAGGTCCACGGACAGCCTGTGTGGTTGAGCCGTGGGTCAGGCTAGGCTGGGAGGACCTGCCGGCCCCGGTCGGTCCATCCCAAGGGGATTCGTCCCCTCGACTTCAGACGCCCATAATATTCATTACGGGTGTCCATTTTGTGTCTCCTCTGTAGAGGTGTGGTCCAGGCATGAAGATGACCTTTTTGAGATGGGTTTTCACATTTTTAATTCCCTAAATGAGGGGCATCGGAGGCACGACACACCTTTACGTGAATTGGTGTTTGTCCGGTGGTTTTTGTTTTGTGCGGAGCGGAAACATCAGACGTCAGTTTAGAGCGCCGTCAGTGGCATTGAGACCCTAGCATTGAGGAAGCGTTTTCCAAGGCAGTTTCAAGCGTTGAAACCAGAGTTGAGGCATGTGCCCCATGGCCCGTGTCTTAATCTGTGAGCAGCTTTTAGCATCTCTATCATTGGACGTCCGTTCGGGCTGTGCGAGTAGTCGATTCTGAGTGTTTTTCAGAGGGAATTTCAATGGTGCAATCCTCCAACTTTATTTTTGCATGGTGGTGTGGGCACCACAAGGGATGTTTTGGGAGTTGGTTTTGATTTCCATCATTATCATCAGGTGTCCATTTTGGACAAGTGAATAGACCATCTTGTGTACTTTTCTGAGAGGATCACAACAGTGCGATCTATTGGCAGCACTTCAGGACCAGGATTCAGGTCCCAAGAAGTACCGCTCGTGAGCAGTGTGGAGCAATGCATCTTTTTCTCCAGCTATCTATTCCACTCATGTGAAAACACCTTTTGACATGCTTTTTTGTGGGGATTGCAAAGGTGCGATGCACCCAACTGTTTTCGGGACTGAGGCTCGGGATCACTGGACATCGTTCAGACATAAAGTGGTGTTGGTGACCTTTTCCGTTGGATATCCATCTGAGTCAAGTAAATAGTCTATCTCGCTTGTTTTTTCAAGAGGATTACAATGATGTAATCTGTTCAGGCGAGCGTAGCCTCTTACACGATCTTATTAAATGTTGATGTGTGAAAGGTTCTCCGATGGAGGACCTTCTACTGTGTTTGTAGAAGACCCTTGGCATGTGATCAAATGCACTCTCGTGTGAGTGATGTAATGCTTGAATAGATGTAGTTGGTCATGCTTGGGCCGATGAGGTGGAAAGTTGGAGTTGTTACGTTTACGCCTTCACATTGACATTGGGTGCCATGTGCACGTTAGCCTTTGGCATGGAGACGTGGCCTTCTCTAGGAGTATGCGAGAATGCATGGAGGTACATGTGGATGTTTGTACTAGAGAGTGTTTGTGTTCTTGGTTGGAGTTGACATGGGGCCTTCCATAATGTGGTCCCCATGTGCATGTCATGTCCTAATTTGAGAACCTTTGACCCCTCTTGACGTAGAGGGTCCTTCTATTTTCGTTTGTTGACCAGTAGGGTTGAGTTTTCCCCTAGTTCTATTCTCGTTTGTTTTACAAGAAAGGGTGAGTTTCCCCTCATTATGTTCTCATTGTTTGACCAGTAGGGTTGAGTGGGTCCCCCTGTTATTGTTCACATTTTTTTTGACCAACAGGGTTGAGTGGTTTCCCCTAGTTCTGTTCTTGATGGTTTGGCCGGAAGAGATTCTTTGTGTTCCCTGGTAGAGTTCTTGTGGATTCGGTGTGACCAACACATTACACACGCACCAATCCTCTACCAATGAGGATGTATCCAGCAGGGCTATACAGGAGGTTGTTTCCAGCAGGGGTGTCCAGTTGTACCATCCAGCAGGGATGGACAAGGTGGTACCATCCAGTAGGGATGTCCAGTGGGTTACCATCCAGCAGGGATGGTCAGTACAGTAGTGTTCACTGAGCAGTACCATCTAGTAGGGATGGCTAGAGATGTTTCGGGTTTACCTCCAGCGGGGCTGGGAAGTGGTCCCCGATGCTGGGTTTACCATTAGCTAGGCTGGGAAGTGGTCCTTGATGTCGGGCTTACCTCCAGCTGGTCTGGGAAGTTGTCCCTGATGACGGTTTCGAGCCACCCTCAAATGGAGTACCCTTTTACAGGACTTGGCATTGGGACTCGTCGACGACTTTATCCGGGTCTCCCTCCAGTGGATTGACCTTTTACGGGACTAGGTAGTGTGGCACCCGTTGACTTTTATCGGGTCTCCCTGCAATGGGAACCCGTCGACTTCCAGGGATTACCCTCCAGCGGGGCTAGGTAGGGGGTCGCCTGTCAAATTTGAGGAGACCTCTTGACTGCGGGGTAGTGATGAGTTGTGGTTTGACATTCCCACAGAGATCTCAAGTACGAGGGGTGCTTTCCCCCCGGATACGCATCCTTGTGACATGACCTAAAACCATACGACTAAGTTTGTGCTGCCCAAAGAGGATAGTTTCATGGTGCGGTGATTTGAGCCCCTTGACATGCAGTTTAGGGAAGAAGTGCAGGATGTTGAGCATCGATGTTTTTTACTTCTGAGACTGTTGGCTACTCACTTTATTGGGATGAACTACAGGATGGGTTTCCCCTTATGATCTTGTTCGGGATTCATGATTGAGCATATGGATATGTATATACCTTGTTCCAGTACCATCTTCTTGGGTTTTGGTTACTCTACATCCAATAGAATAAAAGACGCATGGGGTATTTCACGTGATTTCAGTTTCTTGCTTCTCGTGGTTGGACGAGTATACTCTCCTCCTATAGGTAGTGAAGACTCAACAAGATTTTCATCTTCTCACCTTGTCCAGCTCCTTGTGTCTGGATGAGTCTACCTCTTTTCTCTTGTTGGGTTGAGATGGAATATCTACTATTACTCTAATGTACTCCTTACTGTACTCTCTACTACACTCTTTGTTGTACTAATTTAATTTTACCTGTTCGATCTAATTCTCACCCTTTGGTACCTCATTTATTGCTCCCTCAAGCCTTCAGGGTAACCTGTTGAGTATTTTTATACTCACCCCTATTTGGGATTTGCCCGAACATGTTGTGCCCTTGTAGACGATAGACAGGTTGGTAGTGACTTTAGCAGAGCGTAGGAGATCTCAAACTTGGACCACGTACAGTGGTCGGAGTCATGTTCCAGGTGGGGGAACCTCCCAGATTTTTTTCATTTGTTTACCTTTTTCCGGGTAGTGGCACCTTTTCTGGTTGGGTGCATGTTATCCCCTTTTATTTTTCAGTTTACCTTCAACACTTTATTTGTACTATTTAGAGGTCGATGAAATTTATGGTTTATTTACAACAGTTGGTAATTTTCTTTTCCTTTTAATCTTCACAACTACATTGAGTGGGCTGTGTGTGTGTGTACATGTAATCAGGCAATGGCATCCCCAAGTTGTTTAGCCTTTGGTATTTTTCACCAGCCCCTGCCCTATGGACTCGGGCTTGTGGTAGTTGTGGCTCAAGCCAAGGTAGGGTTGGGTTAGGACAATGTGGTATCAAATATGGTTCGTTCTTGGGATGTTGTTTAGATGTCCCTAAAAATGAATTGGTTGCGATTTAGGGCAATAGTGTCAATGTGTCTCGAGAGAGGCTCTTAAGCCAGGGAGTCCACTGATGGTGCGGTGGCTAACATATCCATTTCCCAGGACCTTGATAACTTGCTTGTCGACTTGGAATGTTGAGACACTTGTGGCCGGGAAAAATTGGTTGTGCATCACATATGATTGAGACTTTTACTTTTCTTTTTGAGTCAGCTCCCCATTGTTGATACTGTTATATACGTATATTATCATCTGATGTAGGAACTCCTTGATAATTTTCAAGATGTCTCCGCAAAGACAACCATCTAGGATACCAGTTTGGTTCGTGGAGACTACCATGTGAGCTACAAGGCCTCAGTCTAGGACCCATCATGCGATTCCCTTTCTTTGGGTGGGCTAGTAGCAGCACCCCCACATAGTGAGGAGCAGACAACTTCAGTAGGGCAGACTGATCTTGAGCCCAGGTTGAGCGCGCTCTGCGAGTTCCAGATGTAGAGAATGCAGAGGTTTAGTGGTGAGCCAGACCCTCAGGCAGTAGAGTTTTGGATCCAGATAGTGGTTCACCTTTTCAGGATTGTGCAGACGTCGACATATCTTATGGGGCCATTGGCCGCCAACCTTTCCCATAGAGAATCTTGGAATTGGTGGAGTATGGTGACTCAGTTTCTTGATGAGTCATCACTTTCATGGGGAGACATTCAGTTGTTGTTTTGTGAGTAGTTTTTCCCCTCCTTCTTACTCTCCGTTTGGATTCAGGAGCTCCGGATGTTTCAATAGGGAGGGATGACAGTGGCTGAGTATGCGTCTAGTTTTGCAGACCGTGCACACTGTTACCTGAACATGGTCCACGACAACAACTTCTGATTGGAGAAGTTCGAGCATGGTCTCCGCAGAGATAACCATGATTTCGTAGTACCCTTGGGCATTTCCACATATTCCTGGGTGCTTGAAAAGGAACTGGTGACAGAGAGCATCTTATCATACTCTACAGTAGGTGTTGGCAGCAGACTCGACAGAGCCGAGACATCTGCCGCAGCATGTGGGCGCCGGGTGACAGAACCTTGGTGCAGGTGGCTATTTGATAACTGGACTCAGGGGCATGGCTGTACACCACAATGGAACTGGAGGTCACCAGTGCATCCCGGAGAGCATTGGTGCTATGCTAGCGATTGGAGATGTCACCTGGCTTGAGACTGCCAAACCCGGCGCACTGAGAATATCAGGAAGGCAGTAGATGCACCACCACGACAGAGGCAACGTCGTGATCAGAGTAGTTCCCAAAGATGTGGTGCTTTCAGATGAGAGGGAGGAGCTGGAAGTGGATGATGACCTTAATAGGTCTTTCCAACACCACTAGGCGATCCATGTTAGGCTTAGGGAGCTATCGGTTGGGGCCATGGACTGCTGCGAGCTTTGAAAGTCTACGATCCTGTAGAGCATGATGTGATGAGAGGTATTCTCTATAACTCATCTACCTTTTGATGTGGAATTGTTAGACTCTGTGTGTGCAATTATTTTCTCTCTGCTCCTTGCTTGAGGTGTTACCAGGGTGGTGTGGGGTGGTGGTGTAACCCTTTGTTGGTAAGGTAAAAGGCGTGGGACCTTTTTCTTTATTCGATGGTGTCGACGCCTTCGCTCTCCGAGCATGTAATAGTGTCTAGGTCATGGGACATCGACCATGAAATCTGGAGTGATCAGATATCCTTGGGTGAATCACTATATAGATATACTGAAAGAGGGAATCATTGGGATTTGTCCCAGGTCAGAACGGTGATTCCAGTTGCGGCGTGCGATGTAAGGGTTCGGTTGGAGAGGTGAGCTACCCTCGAGTTCCTTTTCACCATTTGAGACCATGAAAAGGGATGGAGAGGTTCCCTACTGCTTTTCCCTAACATCAAAGGCTAGTTTGGGGGCATAACATCTCCCACGTGGCTCACCTAGGAAGAGGTGTGCATGCTCTTATGCACGTGATCAGCAAGGGAAAACCTCTAATGAATAGATCAAACCATTTGGTCCATGTGCGGTGACTTGGGACTGTGCAAGAGTTCTCCTAGGTACGGAAGAGCCAGGTGTGGGATTAGTACCTTGATTTATTCCCTGGTTTTTCTTTTTGAGGAAAAAATGTTTGATGTAGGGAATGATGTAAGAACCTGGTTTTTTCGACTAAAGACTTTGGAATATTCTTGATGTTATTCCAGAGCAGCGCCTTCAGACGGCGTACGATTCTGAGGGCCGAGGTGGCCGGAATTATATCATTAGTGCGTTCACAATGGGAACACCAAATAAATGGGATAACTCCTAAAAATTGTTTCGGATCAGAGATCTGAGTGTACGGATGGGTCTGATATGGCGTGTTTACCCTAGGGAAGACATAAAACATGTCGGTGCAGGGCGTTTGAACCCCTCGCTCGCTTCCCGAATGTTAAACGGATAAATAAAATAATTTATTTATTTATTTAATGGTTAAACTCAAGTATCTCTTAAACGGTATCTCGGATTGGAAAACTGAGGGCAACGTTTAGTCTGGAGCGTGCCGTTTACCCTATGAGGGGTGTAACTTTCACGGGCACCGGTATTCTATGAAAAGATGCCACCAGGGGCGTTTTCGTAATTTAGCAGCCTTGGTCGTTAAATTTTATAACATTTGAATGGGGACTTGGATTAAAATTATGAGACCGCCATTGTGCTCAGGAGGTGGTGTTTACCCTAGGGTTGGTTTAATCTTGACTACGCCAAGAGCTTTAGATGCGGGTTAATTTGGGAGTTAAATTAATTAAAAAAATTTAATTAATTTTATCTACTTAAACCTAACCCACACCTATTCTTCTCCCCTTACACGTCCATATCAGGATCTATCAAGGAGGATTCTCTCCACCACCTACCAACTCTCATCTCCCAATTCCGAGCATTGCGGATCAACGACAACGTTCCGGGCAACACCCAACAAAGTACGATTGTGCGTTCATTATTTTAAACTCCCACACCTCCATTGAATTCATAAACATGCTCCAAATTGTGTTTTTATTGTTGAACTAAACTCAGGAATGTGTAGTATGTTTTCTGAGCTCTGTGAAAATTTTTTCGTAATTGAAATCCGAGATCGAAGTCGATCGCAGTCGTCCGTCAAAATTACGGGTTTTTAGAGTTTTTTCGACGGCAGGGCAGATGAATAGTGGAGGCGTGCGGTAGTCTGGATTCAATGGAGACGGTGGCCACAGCTCACAGATTGGGGTGGCTCGCGGTCGGGCGGTGGTTCTGGCGATCAGAGGCGGCGCGATGAGTCTTCGGCAGCAGGCAGCGGCTCCAAGCGGGGCAAGGTGGCACTGCCGGGGCGTAGGGGAGAACCGGGGTCGCGGCGCGTGACCCCAGTAGGGGAGCACGAACCACATCTTTTGGGTCTTTGCGTTGAGGGAATACCATCCTCGAGGGCTGGTCTGCTCGTGGACCATGGCTCCAGGGCCGACCCGCACATCTGAGTCGCGGGCCGGCCTTGACCCGTCCATCCCCAGGGGATTCGTCCCCTCGACTTCAGACGCCCGTATTTTTTATTACGGGTGTCCGTTTTGTGTTCCATCTACAGCGGTGTGCTCTAAGCATCAATATGAACTTTTTGAGATGATTTTGGAGATTCTTAATTCCTGAAACGAGGACCCTCTGAGGTGCGACACACCTTGACGTGAATTGGTGTTTATCTGGGGTTTTTTTGTTTTGGGCGGCGCGGAAACATCTGACGTCCGCTTTGAGTGCCATTAGTGGCGTTGTGACCTTGGAATTGAGGCGGAGTTTTCCATGGTGTTTTGGGCATTGAAAACAGAGTTGAAGTGTGGGCCCCACATCCTGTCTTTTAAACTGCGAGCAGCATTTAGAAACTTTTTCATCAGACGTTCGTTCGGGCCATGCGAGTAGTCGATTCAGAGTGTTTTTCAGAGGGAATTTAAATGGTTCAATCTTCCATCATTAATTCCACACAGTGGTGTGGGCCCTACGAGGGCCTTTTTGGGAGTTTGCGTTGATTTCTAGCTTTATCACCGGGTGTCCGTTTTGGACAAGTGAGTAGCCCATCTTGTGTACTTTTCCGAAAGGATCGCAATGGTGCAATCTGTTGCCAGCGCATCAGGACTGGGATGTGGGTCCCACGAAGCACCGTTCATGTGCGTTGCGACGGAATGCATCTCTTTCTCTGGATATCTGTTCCACTCAAGTGAGTAGTCCTTTTGACATGATTTTTGATGGGATCGTAATGGTGGGGTGCAGCCACTTGTTTTCAAGACCGAGGCTCAGGATCACTGGATGTCGTTCGGGCGTAAAGTGGTGTTGGTGACCTTTTACATCAGATATCCGTTTGAGGTGAGAAAATAGTCTCTCTCACATTGTTTTTTGCGCGGATTACAATGGTGTAGTCTATTTAGGCGATCTGAGCCTCTTACATGATCTTATTAAATGTGGAAGCATGAAAGGTTCTCTGATGGCGGTTCTTCTACTGTGTTTGTAGCGAACCCTTGGCATGTGATTGCATGCACTCTCATGTGAGTAAAGTAATTCTTGAAGAGATGTATTTGGTCATTCCTGGGCCAATGAGGTGGCATGTTGGAGTTTCTATGTTTATGCCTTTGCATTGATGTTGGGTTCCATGAGCACGTTATCCTTTGGGCTGGAGACATGGAATTCACTAGGAGTATGCGAGAACGCTTAGACGTACATGTGGATGTTTGTACCTAAAAATGTTTGTGTGCTTTGATGGATTTGAATTGGGGCCACCCGTCTTGTGGGCCCCATGTGCGTGTCGGGTTCTAATTTGTGTAACTTTGACCGCTCGTGACATAGAGGGTCCTTCTGTTCTCATTTGCTGACCAGTATGGTTGAGTTTTCCCCTGGTTCTGTTCTCATTTGTTTGACCAGCATGGTTGAGTTTCCCCTGGTTCTGTTCTCGTTGTTTGACCAGCAGGGTTGAGTGGGTTCCCCCTCGTCCTGTTCACGTTGGTTTAGACCAGCTGGGTTGACTGGTTTCCCCTGGTTCGGTTCTCAATGGTTGGTCCGACATAGTTGCTTCATGTTCCCTGGTATAGTTCTTGTGGATTCGGTGTGACCAACACATTACGTGGGCACCGATACTCTACCCAGGAGGTTGTTTCCAGTAGGGCTGGCTAAGAGGTTGTTTCCAGTAGGAGTGGCTAGTTGTACTATCCAGTAGGTATGGTCACTACGGTACCATCCATCAAGGATGGTCAGTGGGTTACCATCCAACAGGGATGGCCAGTACAACAGTGTTCACCAAGCAGTACCATCCAGCAGGGATGGCCAGAGAGGTTCCGGGTTTACCTCCAGCAGGGTTGGGTAGTGGTCCCCGATGCCAGGTATTCCTCTAGATGGGCTGGGAAGTGGTCCCCGATGACGGTTTAAACTCTATGTGGGCAGGGAAGTGGTCCCCAATGACTGTTCTGAGCCTCCCTCTAGTGGAGTACCCTTTTACGAGACTGGGCATTGGGACACCATGACGAATTTTTCCGGGTCTCCCTCAATTGGATTACCGTTTTACAGGACTGGGCAGTGTGGCACCAATCGACTTTTTCTTTATCTCCCTCCATTGGGAACTCATTGACTTCCAGGGATTACCCTCCAGCGGGGCTGGGCAGGGGGTCACCTGTCGACTTTGAGGAGACCTCTCGACTCTAGGGTAGTGATGATGTGTGGTTTGACATTCCCCCAGAACACTCAAGTAATAGGGTTTCTTTCCCCACTGATACGCATCCTTGTGACGCGACCTAAAACCCTGTGGGTGAGTCAGTGCCTTCCAAAGTGGATAGTGTAAATGTGTGGTGATTTGAGCCCCATGACTTGAAGATCGGGGCAGACGTGTGGGATTATGGGCATCTATGGTGTTTACTTCTGGGACTGATGGATACTCACATTTTTGGGATGAGCTAAGGGGTGGAGATCCCCTTACGATCTTGATAAGACTTCTTAATTGAGCATATGGATATGCATATACCTTTTTCCAGTACCCACTTCTTGGTTTTTGGTTACTCGCAATCCAGGAGTGGAAAAGATGCGCGGTGTATGCCATGTGCTTTCCGTGTCTAGCTTCTCATGGTTGGACGAGCCTAATCTCTTGCTATAGGTAGCGAAGACTCAAGAGAAGTTCATCTTCTCACTGTTTCCATCTCCTTGTGTCTGGACAAGTCTACCTCCTTTCTCTTGTTGGGTTGAGCTGGACTCTCTATTATTACTCTACCACACTCCTTGTTGTACTCTCTAATGCACTCTCTGTTGTTCTCTTTAAATTTTCCATGTTTGATCTACTACTCACCCTTTGGTAACTCCTTTTTTTCTCCCTCGAGCCTTCAGGGTATCCTACTGAGTATTAGTATTCTCACCCCTGCTAGGGGTTTGCTCGAACTTGGTGTACCCTTGTAGACGACAGACAGGTTGGTCGTGACTTCAGCAGAGCATAGGAGATCGAGTGCTTGGACCGCGTATGGTGGTCAGATTCGGGTTCTAGGTGGGGGATCCTTCCATCTGTTTTTCTTTTTTTACCTGTTTCCAGGTTGTGGCACCTTTTATGGTTGGGTGCGTGTTTGCCAGTTTACCTTCAGCACTTGCTTTGTACTATTTAGAGGTCTATGCACTTTGTGGTTTATTTATAGCAGTTGCTACTTTTCTTTTCCTATTACTCTATAATTATACATTGAGTGGGTTGTGTGTGTGTGTGTGTAAAGGTACTCAGGCAAAGGCCTCCTCAGTTTTTTTAGACTTCAGCTCTTGTCGCCAGCCCCTGGCCTATGTAGGCGGGTTTGGGGTAGTTGCGGCTCGAGCCTGGGTAGGGTCGGGTTGTAACAAAGGGTAAGCAAGACCACCTTCCTTGAGCAGCGGGAAAATGTAAAGAAGATAAACAACCAATAATAATTATCAAGAATCAAAGAATCACATCCATCCCATTCCATCATCCTTGGTGTCCTCTCTGACACCCACATGCATAAACCGATGCATCTCAACACTCAAGGTGTCATCTTCTACCACAACCAAAAGTCTCCATGCCCCCACATATCACAACAGCCTTCCAGGCTCATATCACAGCACAAGAAGTAGGAAAAAAAACATCACATCAATTGGTCTATTGTCTCTTTAACAATCAGGAGGTAAACGTGGAACCCTTCAAGGAATTATCAAACAATCATTTCTTTAATCCATCTTGAATTAACATATTTATTATTCATAGGTTCTAATATTCGGGATACCTAATGGTAAACTATCTCATAAAATTTAACATGCTTACTACAACAATTTGATTAGTATAAAATTAAAACAAGAAGAACCAGATTCATTTAAATGCCTCTTCTTCCATATCCCATAGTTATCGATTAATTTTGGTTTACTTTCTTTACAAATTTTTATCAAGAAAGAACGTCTAAGTGAAGCAAGCATGGATATCACACGATCTAGAACACAAGGAGAAATATCATATGACCGTTATCAATATATTTATCCTATTAAAATATTTATTATTTCAATTCCATTATGGTCTTGGGGGATAAAACATGATAACAATATAGTTTCCCATAAAGGAAAAGAGAAGCAACGAATCCCCTACCTCAAACAGCTCTTGACGTTCTTTTTCCACCCAACGAGTCACGATTCTCCTCTCGCATCAACTGCATCCACCAAAGGATTCCATGTATGACCGAACCTACTAAAACCCAAGAAAACCCCATTATAATCATGGATATTACATGCTGTAATAATTTGAAGGAGAAACAGGAGAAGATAATCCCAATAGAATGACGATAAAACATACCTTACATCAAAGATTGACTTATACCACTCTGTTGCATCAAAATAAAGCGGAAACAATCCTAGGATAAATGTTTGATTGTGAAACTTCTATATGAAATGATTTAAAGTTTATATCATCTCATAGTTGGGAACAAAGATTAAGAACAAGGGAGGATGTTATATTGTCCATTTTTGATGATTTAACAGAGCGATGGTTTAAGATACGCTTAATTACACATTAGAAGAGGATCACATTAAACCACACAGTTTAACCATGTAAAAACATCCAGGGACTTAGGAATAATTAAAATTAGAGTAATTACCTAAGAATTGGCCTTAAGAGTCCTTAAAATGTGTCTTTAAATGCATTTTACGTCAAAGGAAACGTCAATGGGACAAAACTGTAGGAAGCTGGAAACACTGCACACCAAACTTATAATTTCGCAAAGGAAATAGAGGCTACTGTTAGAACCTCACTGATATAGAAATAGTGTTCATGAACTCTAAATTTTGAAAAGGAAATAGAGGCTGCTGTTAGAACCTCACAGATCTTGAAACACTGTTCATGAACTCGAATTTTGGAAAAGGAAATAGAGGCTGGTGTTAGAACCTCACTGGTCTGGAAACATTTTTCATGAACTCGAATTTTGGTAACAGAAAATAGAGGCTTATATTAGAACATCACTAGTCTGGAAATATAGTTCATCAACTCAGAATTTGGAAAAGGAAATAGAGGCTGCTGTTAGAACCTCACTGATCTAGAAACACTGTTCATGAACTCGAAATTTGGAAAAGGAAATAGAGGCTGCTGTTAGAACCAAACTGGATTGGAAACACTATTAATGAACTCAAATTTTGTCAATGGAAATAGATGTTGTTGCTGGAAGCTCACTGCTCTGGAAACACTTTTCATGTACTCAAAATTTGGCAAAGGAAATAGAGGCAACTGTTAGAACCACACTGTTCTAGAAACATTGTTCACAGAACTCCATATTTGGAAAAGGAAATAGAGATTACGGTTAGAGTTTACCGATAGAGGATACCATTATAGATTACTGATACAACTACTCACTGATGAATCTGTTCACAAAATATGAAATTTTCAAAAGGAAATAGAGTTTACCTTTAGGGGTTACCGATATAACTGTTCGCCAATGGAACTGTCCACAGAATTTGAAATTTGGAAATGAAAATAGAGGTTACTGTTAGAGGTTACTTATAAAACTATTCACTAATGGAACTATTCATAGAATTGGAAATTTGGAAAAGGAAATATAGGTTAACATTATAGGTTACCGATAGAACTGTTCATTGATTGAACTGTTAATAGAAGGTTACCGATGACACTGTTCACCTAAGGCCACTGATGCACTATTCACAGAAGGATACCGATGCATCGTTCATAGCTGTTTGCCATTGGAACTGTTCACCCAACTGGAAATTTGGAAAAGGGTTGCGGATAAGTCACATTGTCCTCCCATAACACCTCAAACACCATATTTTCACAAAGTAATGGACCGAAGAGGTCCAGGTCATTATATCAAATACCAATCAAAACATTCTATTCCCCAAGAATTCAAAACACAGATAAAGTGAAAATGAAATGGAATATGAACAACAACCATTAATGATACCTCACAAAAGGGATCAAGCAAAAACAAAACAAAGGGATCCATCTCATAAACATGAAAGGTTTATAACCACACAAGCTACATAGATACTTGAAAATAGTTAAACATAAATCAACTCTGAGTACTAAGCACATATCTGTGACTCACGTTCCTAGTTACTCAGCTCTATGCAACCATTTCATCAATAGAAACGAACCAAGGGGATTGAATTCCCCCACAACACCTTCTCCTTGTGGTCTTGGATCTTCACAGGTCGCTCCTCAATGGTTGCATCATCATCAACATTGATCTTGTTCCAATCAATGATGTGAGAGTCATCATGATGATAATGATGGAGATGTGATACATGGAAAACATCATGTATCTGACTCTTCTGCGGGGGAAGTGATTCTCAATATGTAACAGCTCTAACACGATCTATCACCTTGAATGGCACAATAAACTGGGGAGAATGCTTACTTCCATAACCAAACCTTCATTTCACATGACGGGGAATCGCCTTAAGTAACAAAAGATCCCCAACATAAAACTCTAAGGGCATCCTCCTTTGATCGAAATTTGATTTCTGAAAATATTTCATTGGCTTCATCCTATCACGAATCACCTAAAGCATCTCTGTTGTATTCTACACTACTTCTGGTATGAGAATTGCTGTCTCTCCGACCCCAGTCCAGCACAACAAAGAACGAAAAGGTCGGCCATACAAGGCTTCAAACGGTACCATACCGATAGTGGAGTGAAAACCATTATTGTAATCGAACTCTACCGAGGGTAAGTGCTACATCTACGAACCTCCAAAATCAAGAACACAAGAGTGTAACATGTCTTGTAGAGTCTGGGTTGTTCTCTCTGTCTGACCATCCGTTTGAGGATGAAAAGCAGTGCTATAGAATAATTGAGAACCGAAACCATGATGGAGACCTCTCCACACCCTAGATGTAAAATTAGGATCTCGATCAAAAATGATCATACTAGGGACTCCATGAAGTCTCACCACCTCATATAGATACTTCCTTGACAAAACATACACTGACCTTGACTCCTTGATTTCTATAATGTGGGACGATTTTGTTAAACGATCCACTACCACCCAAATAGAATCATGTCCTCATAGAGCTCAAGGTAAACAAGCAAAAAATTCCATTGAGATGTCCTCCCACTTCCACTGATGAATATCTAACGAATGGAGGAGAAAACCAAGAACACAGTGCTCGACCTTCATTTTTTGGCAGACCAAACATCGAGACATAAACTTTCCACCCTCACGCTTTATCCCAGGCAACCAAAACTGGCTCCTCAATGCTCGGTATATCATTTTTTTGACAGGATTCACTACTAATGGAAAACTATGAAACTATTTAAGAACCATCTCACACATCGAAAAAGGAACAAAAAGCCATCCATGATACAACACTCTGTGTTTTTAATACTCAGTCCAACCATTAGGGGACTTTCCACAAACAACTCGGTCTCACCAGACATCCACCTCAAGATAACCCAACTAGGAATCTTACACCTTATGAATTAGGGATGATTGTACTATCATCTGAAAAAGTCAACTTCTTCCCCCAAATTCTCCAATATCAAGATGTAATGCTAACAACTCTTCCATTACTCTCCAAGAATCACCAGATTCATGCACTACATCACTACGTGACTTTATACTCAGTTCATCAGCTACAACATTTCCCTTCCCAGGTGTATATCATATCTCGATGTCATATTCCTGTAATAACTCCATCCACTGATTTTGTCGTATGTTTGGGTCACATTGGATGAAAACATACATCAAACTCATACCATTGGTGAAAACAAAAAAAAAGCGCTCACCAATGACGTAATGTATAAAAATCTTTATAGAAAACAGCATGGATGCCACCTCAAGATCATGGGTGGAATATTTATGTTCATGGGGACACAACTACCGATCCCCATAAGTAACATTTTTCCTATCCTACATGATAACACCACCTAACCCTAGATGCAAAGAGTCGCAGAAAACATCAAACTGAACTCCCTCGGCTAGAAGACATCAAACTAGAGAACTTACTAACTTCTCATTTAGATACTGAAAAGATGTCTGACATTGATCGGTCCATATGAATGCCTGATCATTCCTAGTCAAAGCTGTCATATGTGTAGAAACTTGTGAGAAATTGGCTATGAAGCTTCTGTAGTAGCTTGGAAGACTAAGGAAACATCACACCTCTAACACTGTCTTAGGGGCTACCCAAGACCCAACTGATTCTATCTTCCATAGATCCATAGATACTCTCAGTTGGGATACAAAATTACCCATGAAACGGAATTCTCGATCCCAAAAATCACACTTTGACAACTTTCCAAACAGTAGATGTTGGCAAAGAACTCCCAAAATGTCTTATATATGCTCTGCATGCTCCTCCTCAGATGTGGAGTACATAAGGATGTAATCGATGAAAACTACCATGAACTTGTCGAGGAACTCACAGATCACATCATTCATCAATCCCATGAATACATCTAGATCATTCGTCATGTTAAACAACATAACAATGAACTCATAATGGCCATGACGATAATAAGAAGCAGTCTTCAGGATATCCTCATCCATCACATGCATCTGATGATATGCTGACCACAAGTCGATCTTTTAGAACCAATATGAACCCTTCAATTGATCGAATAAATCATCAATCCGTTGAAGATCATAGATATTATTTATTTTCACTTTGTTTAAGTGATGATAATCAACACACAACCGCAAACTGATTTTAGCCTTCTTCACAACCAAAACTGGTGCACCCCATAGTGATAGACTTGGACAAACAAAACCACACTGTAACAGACCATAAAGTTGTATACATATCTCTTGTAACTTATAAGGGTCTATCCTATATGGAGACATAGAGATAAGAGATGCCCTTGGTTGTATGTCCATCCCAAACTTAATCTCTCATAGAGAGAGTAATGCTAAAACCTCTTCTGGAATGATATCAGGGTACTCTTCTACAACCCTAGGAAATACCAACTACTGATCCTCTAAAGAAATCAGCATAATCTCAGCCATCATGGATGATAAGGATGGAACATGCCTATGATCCATCTGAGGATCTCGCTCACCAAAAAACACCACTAGCTCTCCAACTGCACAAATGAATATGACCGTCTTCCTGAAGAAATCCATGATATCCTTCACCGAAGACAACCAATCCATGCCAATGATGACATAATATGGTTCTATTCGTAAACATATAAAATCTCACCAAGGCTAGGGTTTCACCAAAACTAGCTCATAGTCTCTACATACTTCAAAAAAGTTAGTTTGACCTCGAACAGGTGTAGTAGAGGTCAATGGAATTGGAAGCCTCTCTACCTCAAGTCTCAAAGCATGGAAATGGGTAGCTGATATTAAGTATTGTGTCATTCCTGAATCAAGAAAGGAATAAACTATGGTATAAAAAAAGCAAAGGGTTCCATGAATAATGTCTGGATCACATGGAGCTGGGAACGCTAGAGCATGATGTTGACCACGACCTCCTCCACGAACTCTCAGACCCTGATGACGATCACAACCATGGTTACACTATTCTCTCTAAGGATGGGGAGCATGATGGTGTTATCCTCTTCCTTCCCTATCTACCATATGGTGATCTAAAGCTGGTGCAATCAGCTTCTGCTGCCTCGGTTGGAATTGCTTCAACGGAGGAACCTGGAGCGTAGAACCTGGTGCACGATGATCGCTCTGAAATCTCGGGCACTACCGTTGCTGATGAACATGATCTCCATAAGAAAAACAAGGGTCTGATCCCATGGAATATGCCTGAGAGTTGCTGCATCTATAGAAACGAGATGTGAAGGGCTGGGACCTACACCCAGATGAACGAAAACACTTCTGCCCTAAAAATCGGGAACCCGGACCATAGCTTTTCTTCATGAGGAATCATGATGATTTCCATCTCGTGATGATCCGGTCCTGGACAAAGTCCTCTAGTCAACCTCTACCATCATCATCACCTCAAGATATGTTTTTAGTATAAATTGGGTGACCTATTGTTGGATCTCTGGATGCAAAGCCTCCTCGAAATGCCCCGGCCTGGCCACCTCATCTGGCAGCAAGTCTAAAGCATATCGTAAAAGGTTCCTGAAATGGATTCCAAACACACAAACAATGTAGCTTCCTTATCGACGGTTAAGATACTCTAGCAACTATATGCCTACGCATTTGTAGAAATAAACTTGACTCTAAACTTGTCTCGTAACTCCTCCAATGAGATCATTGACTCCTTAGGATTCCCAAGGAACAAGAACCACAACTTCCTCACTGCTCCACACAACATCATCACAACCAAGGACACCCATTGTTATTTTTTAGCACGGATCGAACTGAATCCTCTATTGACCTCCTCCAACCTTCCTTACATGGCTGAATCTAAAATGGAGCCCTCATACTTTTGCATACTCTGGTACTGAAACTCTCAAAGTGACTTCCTCCAAGTTTCGTCATCATCTACCTCTACCTTGTGGCGATCTTCTGGAATAGCCTACTGGACATTTTCTGTGCAAACTTGATGAGGATGTCAACATGGATATATACCTATACAAAAAACCTTCAGAGCTCATAAGCCTGGAATATGGAATACTCAACAATAATTATTTTATTTTTTTCTTTTATTCATTTTAGGTTAACCTATCGTATGGTCTACCCATTCAATGAAAGTCACAAAGAAGAATGATGCATGATCCTCTCCTAAGTCTCTACCCTGTAATTAGTATCACCTTGTTTAGTAGCCATTGTAATCTTAATGGTTTGTACAATAGATAATAGGGCCCCTAAATGCCTATGTCTCAGCAGGTCTCCAGTTTTTACCTCAATTGCTAAACACGAATGACACCATTGCCCTACCAACCTATGAAACCTCACCTCTGCCTAACTCCAAACTCCATCCTATCCCACAATCAGACCTTTGATACCACTCTGTCATGACTCCCTCCCCACAATGTGTACCCCTCCTGGGTCAAAAATGTGAGAAGATAGATAATGACCCCCGAGTCCCACCTCCAGTAGGCCCCGGGATGGCGATTAGAACTGAGGGTATAGTAAACACAAAAATGAGAGGCATTACCCTCTAAGAGAACACATTATGAAGAGAGAGATAATATAGACACCAACAAACTCCATCTCAGAATTGAAATATAAAATAAAATCTAAGTGAATATATGTAATGTCATGCAAAATTACTACAACTGGAAGGGAAAAACCTCAAGTAACCAAAGGAAAGAAAAAACAGCAGCAATAACATGCTCGAACAGATCCTGCATCCCCAAGCTAGAAGAAACCATATTGATCTCCAACCAGCTCCATGTGACTAGAAAAATAGTTTATAAATACATAGGGTGAGCATAATAGTATACTCATTAGGATCCTCCTTGAAGCCTCTCTTGCAAAAGTAAAGAAAACATGTTCAAGCATAGTGAACAACATGTGAAACTAACTCCTCACAAAAAAACGTATACTATTTTACCAGCCACACTAGGGATACTCTCTCCAAGTAACGGATATAAGAATATATCATATAATAAATAATATCATGGGTACCCTACTACTACTTCCCCACTAGTTTTCTGCATTGCTTCAATGTCGCACGTCCGGAGCATCTCTCTCCAAAAAATTATTTCCCGCAGACACCAAGGAGAAGCACCACAATATGCACCTCGTGCAACATAACCACCACGTCCATGTATGAAATGTAACAACGTAGTTTCTAAGAGACACCACAGCTCGCATAATGTGTATCATACATCGGGTATTATATTTCAATCCATTACATCCCATACACCGAGTAAGGATCCTCAAGACATCACAACCTATACACATTACAACTATAGTAGTCCATAGGATACTATATCAAGAATATATATGTGTGAATAAACACAAGACATTATAGTCCTCTATAGAAATAAATAGGGATAACTAACCACAACGCCTACCAGCACAAGTATCTACCAAGTAAAGAGAGTGTGGAAAAAGGGGGTAGTCAGCCATTCATCCTCCCACCATAATGTTGGGGAAAACACCCCTGATGGCTCAGAATCCCTGGGGTGTCAGTTTCCCTTACTGACAGGGTAGATTAGCATATAGAAACACAAAAAGTATAGAATATACTATATCTCACAACCACACTATGGGTATAACCTAGTCATAGACTCAACTACAACTAACATCTCTTGAACTCTGGGATGCCACATCTAAGACTATTTATCCTATAAGAATACAACAATTTAAAGATAATTAATACATTATTTAATTCCCTTTTTAAAATATTTAGGTTACGGTAATTAATTCATTAAACATAAATTAAATATGAATAGTTACATATGAAATTTGATTATCATCACACCCAAAGTCCAATGTCCATTTAAAATTACAACCTCATCATTATGTTCCAGAAAATTTCAACCCCATCGTTAACACAATTTATTCAATTATTCATTATATAATTAATTTACCACATTCCCAGGCATTCTAGAAAACCATTCTGTGTTACTAAAAATAAGGGGCACAACACAGTTAGTAGATGTACTAACCATTGAGTTTTTAAATCCTATAATAAGAGAATAAACCCATCCACCCTGGAGAACATAAACAGAAAAATCATGTGGTATACCCCATGCGTCATCACGTATTTTGGAAGAAGGGTAAGACAGACCATCTTCCCTGAGAAGTGGAGAAATATAAATCAGATAATCAACCAATAAGAATCAGCAAGCATCCAACATTCACATCCATCCCATTCCATCATCCCTGGTGTCCTCCCCAACACCCACATGCATAAACTGATGCTTCTTTCCACTCTAGGCATTATCTGCTACCATAACCAAAAGTCTACATGCCCCTAAATATCACAACATCCATCCAGGCTCACATCACAACACAAGCAGCAGGAAAACAAAAATCACATCAATTCGGCTATTATACATTTAACAATCAAGAGGTTAACTCAGAACCCTTCAATGAATTATCAAAAAATCAGTTCTTTAATCCATCTTGAATTAACAAATTTATTATTCATAGGTTCCAAATTTTGGGAAACCTAACCAGAAAGCTATCAAAAATAATTAAACATGCTTACTACACCAACTTGATTAACATCAAGTTAAAACAAGAAGAAATAGATTCATTTACATGCCTCTTTATCCATAGAATAAATTTATCAATTAATTCTGGTTTATGTTCTTTACAAATTTTCATCATAAACAAACTTCTAAGAGAAGGAAGCATGGATATCACACTATCTAGAAAACAAGGATAAATAACATTCTACCAACATTAATGTGTTTATCCAGTTAAAATATTTTTTAATTTAATTCCATTATGGTGTAGTGTCATAAAACATGATAACAATATAGTTTCACGTTAAAGAAAAGATAAGTAAAAAATCCCATTCCTTAAACATTTCATGATGTTCTTTATCCTCCCAACGGGTCACGATTATCCTCTCATTTCAACAACATCCACCGGAGGATTCCTTCGTACGACCGCACCAACCGAAACCCAAGAAGACCCCATTAGAATCATGTATATTACATTCTATAACAATATAAAGTAGAAATAAGAGAAGATAAACCCCAAAAGAATGATGATAAAACAGACCTTAT
Source organism: Viscum album (assembly GCA_963277665.1). Classification (NCBI taxonomy): domain Eukaryota; kingdom Viridiplantae; phylum Streptophyta; class Magnoliopsida; order Santalales; family Viscaceae; genus Viscum; species Viscum album. The sequence goes on from OY728159.1 coordinate 1,007,993,279, forward strand.
ATTGAATATTGACCGATACAGCTCGGTTGCATCAATACAGAGAAGAACCAATCTTACAAGGAATGTAAGATTTTGATACTCATACAGGATAGGATTGAAAGGTTATAGAGTCTCTTAGCTGAGACCAAAGAGGAAGAACAAGAGAGGAATATATCTTGTACCTTTTGAGGATTTAACAGCGTGGTCGTTTAAGATAACCTTAATTTCCCATTAAAAGTAGATCGCATTAAACCACGATGTTTGACAAAGTAAAAACATCATATTCCTTAGGAATAATTAATATAGGATTTATGGCCTATTAATTGACCTTAAGAATCCTTAAAATGAGGCTATAAATGCATTTTATGTCAAAGGAATCGTCAATGGGGAAAAACTTTAGAAAGCTTGAAACACAGTATAACAAACTAAAAATTTGGCAAAGGAAATAAGGGCTTCTCTTCGAACCTCAGTGGTATGGAAACACTGTTCAAGAACCTGAATTTTTGAAAAGGAAATATGTGATGCTATTAGAACTGAAATGGTCTAGAAAAGATATTCATGAACTCCAAATTTTGCAAAGGAAATAGACGATGTTGTTAGATCCACACAGATCTAGAATCATTGTTCATGAACTTGAAATTTGGAAAAGGAAATAGAGGCTTTAGTTAGAACCTCACTGATCTAGAAACATTGTTCATGAACTTAGAATTTAGAAATGGAAATAGAGGCTGATGTTATAACATTAGTGATCTGGAAACAATGTTCATGATCTTGAAATTTGGAAAACAAAATAGATGCTGCTGTTAGGACCGCAATAATCTGGAAAAACTGTTCATGAACTCGAATTTTGGAAAAGGAAATAGAGGCTACTGTTAGAACCTCACTGCTCTGGAAATACTATTCATGACATCAAACATTTAAAAGGAAACATAGGCTGTTGTTAGAACCTCACTATTCTAGAGACACTGTTCACAAAACTCAAAATTTATTAGAGGAAATGGAGGTTACCGTTAGAGGTTACCAATAGAACTGTTCACCGATGGAACTGTTCACTGAATTGGAAATTTGGGGAAAGGAAACAGAGGTTACCGTTAGAGGTTTATGATAGAATTGTTCAACGATTGAACTATTCATAGAATTAGAAATTTGGAAAAGGAAATAGAGGTTACCGTTAGAGGTTACTGATAGAACTGTTCATTGATGGAATTGTTCCCAGAATTGGAAATTTTGAAAAGGAATGTGAGGTTATCGTTAGAGGTTACCGATAGAACTGTTCACTGATTGAACTATTCATAGAAGGTTACTGATGATAGTGATCAACTGAGGCCACTGATGCTCTATTCACAGAAGGTTACTGTTTCACTGTTCGCAAACTTTCTACCATTGGAAATTTTCACCAAACTAGAAAATCGGAAAAGTGTTTCGGATAAGACACCTTGATCTCTCTGAACACCTCAAACAGAAAATTCTCACAAAGGAATGGACTGAAGAGGTCCGGGCCATTACAATAATAATCCCTCATAGATTTTTATCATATAAATTATATTCAAATGAATTTAATCCACAGATGCTCACACATACTCTTAGTGGTGATGATCTATGAAAGTGGATGACTCGATCACATCCTAAAAGGTGTATATAGAGTGTCACTATGGATAAATTGTATGTAACAATATTATTGGAACATTATATGTGTCACACTCACGCAACATGAACTTTTAAAAATTACACAATATTTCCAATTAGCTCACATTTCATATGAGTCATACTATAACCTAATGTGTCATTAATAGTGTAGTCTGTACAATATTTCATAACCATGTATGTGGTCATGTTAGTGTATGTGGCTATATCCATCTACTTCGGCCATCCCATGTACTTCCCAAGTACATAACATGTAGGTACATATGGCCACTTGGGAGTATACTCCCTGTACCCAATTATTTTTCTACCCCATGTTACATGGAATGAGACTAGGAACACGTGACATGTAACACTACATGGACACTTAAGAATGTATCGCATGTACACACTGAGTATAATAGATATGTTTCATTGGATGTGTGGCATGTGGGGCATATACATTGATACTAGTATCTATATAAAAACACTAGAACCACAAATAATTATCTACAAAGCAGTTGTCCATAGGACTATACCCTGTGTTGTTATATTTTTTACAACACCCATTGAATACATCAAACTTTTTGGCCCATGACACATTAGATAATAGTTCTCCCCAGAAACGATTGTCTGTCATCGATCTATGGTTGACCAAACCACCTAACTATTGATAGAAATAATCATCCCCTATCTGATGCTACAGAAATTTCCCATAGTCTTTCCTCATTGATCTCCCATTCTAGATAAATATTTTATACACTTAATCTATATGTGGATCCACTATCTAAATCATTTATTAGTACCATGACATAAAATCTCCATCCAAAACTCTTTGTATTGATACATTGTGAAAATATTAAATGTGCAATGATCATTCACCAGTTACTCATCGAATCATATGCCAAAATGGTAATTCCAACATTGAAGGATCATATATTGTGTGAAAAAAACCACAAACCATATATGTTAGAAATAAAAATAGGTTTTTTTTCATCAGTCACAATCCCTTGTAGTGTATAATTAAAATAAAATGTTATAAACAACAATGATAAAAAATATTAAATAATCCAAAATCAGGAAAATAAACCCCGACAATGAAAATAGATAATCAATGAATTGATTTTTTAGTTTACTGATTCACATTCATTTTTCAGTAATAAATTTGTAAATTCATAAAATTAAACATTTTAACATGATTTGGGAGAATCAATGAAGAAAAATGCTTCACATCATTATTATTGGTGAGATACACTAGCCGTGTAAGCATGTGATCCTTGATCTGATCTCGAACTAATGTCATATTCTAGAAATTCTCAAATGAATCCTCTTTATAACAATGTTATAGAGTAAAACCCATGAGTTAAAAAAACATGGTTTAAATATATTATAATAGATCATTTCATCAAAATATGGAAATAAATAAATTATATTAATTTATTTTTTATTTGTGGTGGTGACTATACTTTACCAAATGTCCCGACGCTAATAATGATTACATAACGACTCGGGTAATCCCAATGCTCAAGTCTCTAGGCCCAATTATAATTTTTATTGAAGAAAAATTTTAGAATTTATTCCAATTTGATGGAAAAAATTAATGTGTGTGAAATTAAAACATTTAATATAATTCAAAAAAATTATACGAAACCCAATATGCATTGGAATATATATCCATCTCAATTCATGTATCTAGAAATTGTCCTTGAAATATTATAGTGTATTCTATGTAAAAAATGGTGCATTACATTAAAAGTAATATATAATATTATTTTATACTAGAAATAACAAATAAACAAAAATGAACAAATAATTCTAGTGGGGAAATTTAATCGTTCCAAATAATAATTTGATGAGAAAATATTATCCCTACCTATGGAATTATCCAAATAATATAATAGAATTATACTATTAGTAGACATGGAAAATAAATTTAATATTTAAATAATTACACTAATATCCATAAATATAGTTAGACTAATACATGATGATTTTTTACTAGGGAAAATCATTTTCTATTATAGAAGGGATTCATATATAATTATTAAATTTTGAGAATCTCTGACATAAAAACACTAGAAACTTATAAATGAGTTACCTTAATAAAAATTCAACTCTACTGTAATTTAATTAGAAAAAAAATCAATAATATATGTTTTCAATTGGAATGTAACTCCAATCCATTATTATAAAAAACCAACTCATTAATCACATATTTGAAAACATCAATTTTGTTATGAAATTTTATAAAAACCCATAAATAAATAAATTACTATTGTACATAAATAGAAACTATTTGTTCTTTGTAATACATTTAAATAAGTGAAAAAATATTTTCATAGTCATTAATTAAGACGATACATGTTTCTCTGGCTCATTGAGCCCAAAATTAATTTTATAAACATGTTATATATATTTTATATCGTGCACAATTTTATTTATAGAATAATTGGATCACATAAATGAGGTCTAAAATAGTAAGTATGATACCATGGTGAAATTTGGATCATGCGATTTACACTAGTTGTTACCCAAAATATTTCGACATTGGATGTTGGAATAAAGTGTCTAACGGTGAGTATGTTTATGTTATTTATTTATTAATTAATTTAGTAGATTAATTAAATTGACTAACATGGTTTCCTCTTTAAATATGTTTTTATGGAGAATCTACTGGGGTATTCTTATAAAATTGGGATTGTTTTAGGATTTTCTACCACCTATCATTTGCGAATTGAGATTGGATAATGTGGAGATGGAATCCTGGTGAATCAAGGTGCAGTGAACACAACAAATATTACCCCATCCTTGGTGAGATGAATATTCACAAATTAAAACTCAAATATTCAGTTAGGATGCATACCATGTATATTCCTCTCATATAATTAAATGATTGATCCTAATCAAAACATTATTCCTTGATCTGTGTTTAATTTGATCCTTTGCATGTGCCCATGTATCATATTTCAATTTTTTATTCAATTTATCCATGTTGTGAAATATTTCTAACTCAGATAACCCCAATATATATTATTTTTTGAATAAAAATGACCAATGATTTTTTAAAATTATTTTTATATTTTACCCTAACACTATTCATATCAATTCTCATAGGTTTATAGGTCCATTATTAGACATTTTTGGTTGGTTGGAGTGTGATCAAACCACCAGATTCACCGATGATTTTCATGTGATTAATGTATTGATGATTTTGGGATAAATCAGAATATATTGTTGGATGTGGGTGATGATTCCCATTGATCTTGGATCAGAGACTAGTCATATGTGAGGGTAGTTTCTTGGGACATCCAACAAACCAACATCAATCAATAGTTATAAATTACTGACCACATGAGGGTTGGATTTCTTGAATAGAGGCGATTAACATCCGAAAACGGTGGAAATTGATCTTGATTTGATGTATAAAAACATTATATAGATTTCTTATGAATGATTGTTTGGTTTTAAAAAATTACCAACATTGTAAAATTATACCATGATGAACACAATCCATGTAGTTTTATCTCTTTGGTGGAAATATTTTCACATTATAGATTCATAACACACTCTTTATAGAGGTATAACACACCATATGGTCGATGTTATGTGTCTCATAATGTACATGGTTACATTAGAAATCTTTGTGGCCCAAAATAACAAGTCGGATCAAGCACATTTCATATACTGGAACATGGATAATTTATAGAGACACAACCTGAGGGGCACTTTAAAGTCAAGACGAACATGGATTGGTCCCTAGTGGTTGGGACACACAATTTAGTATCATTACACTCCATATAATATTATAGATCTAGTGATCCATGTGGTAGTGAGGAAATGACCAACAAAAGCAGTTGGTCCACATGCTGTGTGGAACCCATACTCTATGTATACTTCATTTTGTGTAAAATTCTACCACTATATATTTTGTTTGAACTCATATTTTTACATAAGACACTAAAATCCTGAGTTTTGTTTATATATATAAGGTGATGGAATAAATTATATTTTATTTTTTAATATTATGTGAGATGTTCTGAGATGAAAGACTATATTAGGTGGAACTCAAAAATAGAAGTGGTTCGTTATGATCAAAAAAAGTGAAAACAACTTGTACAGTCATATAATCTGTCCTATATCTTCTAAATGGAATCCACATGTGGAGTTACATAACATGCCATATATCTATATAGTGTCACCCCCTTTTAATTCTGGGGATGGGTCCTCTATCTACTTAGTGAAACACCCTTACAGTGTCTATGAATGGGTATACTCTCTACTAATTGGAACCCTCATGCTAGGTTAGGGAATGGGTACTCTAACAACTATGTGGAACCCTACAGATGATAAAAAGAAATTGTAATATACCATTTTTGTTGAACCCACCAATTAGATTAGAGTATGGGACATATATTAACTGTGTTCCACCATCCTATTTAGTTGGTTAGCGATTCCTTTATCTATTATGTGGAACCCCTATATTGGATCAAGTCATGGTTTCCCTAACTATATAGTAGCACCGTCCTATTTTACCATGTTATGGGTCCTCTTCTTAGATATTATGACCATACGATTGTGAAATCATATGTTGAGATGTGTCTCCATGAGCATAATTCTTTGGACCCACGTGTGAGATTCTTGGAGTTTTTAGGGGGCTATAAAAATGTTGAAAGACCCTTTTTCTTAGGGTTGAATATTAAATGGATATACATATTAACACTTTTAGGAGTTTTATTTGTGATCATATTTTTATTTTGATTGATTTTAATTTCACTCGTGATATGGGTTGAGTAGTTTACATCAATAAAATTATTGGAAAAATCACTAATAATGTGAAATAATTATCTAAATATATCGAATAAATTGAGTAGAAACTTTTTTATTTTTGTGTAAACATAATGACCAAAAAATGTTAATGACTCTTAATTTAAAATTTATAAATTGAAATGTATTCAATAAAAAAGATATTAGACACCATTTATTACCTAACATTAACGTTATAGGATTTACTACAAATTTAACGTTTCAAAATTAGAGGAATATTTGAAATTTTTTTTTTCTTAATATAAATGTAGTTTATGGTGATGTAAATCCACAATATCGAAAACCTTAGAAGGCGATCATCTTGGGTGACTCTAAAAAGAAATAAAAATCTTATAGACCAATGGGTGAATCAAAAATATATACCTAAAGCCTATTATTAATTCTATTTAATGATAATACATGACCCAAAAATTTATTGTAATGAAACATTGACACATAAGGTCATAAGATAATAAAAATTAAATAACTATAAATTTCTACACTCGGTATTTTTTTAACAACTATTTTTTGGGGTTAATAGAATAGACACAGGAGAATGAGTTTATCAACAACAATCTAAATGTATTTTTACAGAAGTGAATAGATGAAGAAATTACATATATTTGTAAGCATCATCAAGATGGGTAATAATAATAATAATATTTTTCCTAATAATATTATATTGAGAGATTCTGTCAATGGTGGAACAAATACACTTTCTATACAATGGTATGAAATACTAAACATGGATTACAAAATTATGAATTGATATGGATAATGTTTTATATATTTTATTAAAATAAAGGATTGTTATATAGATTTTATTTTTCAAATAATTTGAAAATCGTGCAATATGGGAAATAAAAGAACTTTTCAAGTAGATAATTTATGAAACAAATGGTTTCATTCATTTAGTAAATGGTGAAGTATTGAAATGTATTGTTTTTGGAAAACTAAAATACAATATATGTCATTAAATATGTATTCCATGGTATTCTAGAGCCTCAATAAATAATTTTGGAGTGTGAAATAATTATACAAACTATGGAATGAAATTAATTTCTACATTATGTGTTAAAATGTATATTTAATAGATTGTGACATTACAATAAAAAAGAAGAAAATATAGGGAAATATCTACTAAATTTGTGTAAAAGTTGACATGTATTTTCTGTAACTAAATAAATGTAACAAGTTTTTTTTAAAATTCTTGTCAAATTAATTCAATATTCCATTAATTATTTATTTAATAAATTATATCGTGATATCTTAATGATTAACCATGAACCCGGTCACATGTGTGATTTTTTCCTAAAGGGAAAACTCATTCCATAACATTAAAATCTGAAGGAAAAAAATGTAACATCCCATGTAATCATAGAATAATGTTTTTTCATATCTATTAATATTAATGAATTAGATATTAAATTCAGTTTGAATGGTAACATAACTCCAATACTGTACTGTACATGCATGAACATGTTTCTTAGAAATCTTACGTTGCCATAAGATTGAGTTATAACGAAAAATAATATATTATTATAATAATAATTTTAAATAGTAGTTATAAGCAAGTAATTGTATTGTTGTGAATGGATAAAAGTGACTATATTATTTTTAAACATGTTTATTAAATATTTTTACATTATTCCAATAACATTTAATTGCGTAAAATTAGAAAAATCCAATTTCAACCATAAAATACTCTAATATTTTTAAAAGATAGTTTTACCATACTTTTATGTGGAACACTTTTTAAATCTAATTATTGTACCATTTATATGTTCTATTTGACAAAACATTTCCACATTTTGATGTTGGAAATCAGAATTTACAATGGTTGAATTTTTTGTATTTTTTGATAAAATTCATATTTTAATTAATAATGAAAAATACTGCATATTAATTCAAAAATTCATTTTCATCTATTTTATTTATATTTATATATTATATATGTAATTTTTTTCATTAATGATTATATTATTTTTTTATAATTTAATCCAACGGTGGTCACTATATTTAATTTCACATTAAAATTTGATATTAATTCATTTTAATCTTTTGACAGTTTTTTTATTTTAAATATATGTTTTCTCGTTTTAATAATGGTTATTAATTGAAAATTATTCACTGTAATTTCTGTATTTTATATTTTCAAAAAATATAATTTCTATTTGGAAACATTACATCCAAATTATGTAAATATATTCTTTTCTATTGAATTTTATGATCAATAAATTTATTAATTTTTATTTAGCACGATTAATGATTATTCATTTAAATTAATATAATAAATAAGATGATAACGATAATAAAATTACCCTAAAACATACCAAAATCATATTTTATGAATACAAGTTAACCCTTTACACAAATATATTTAAATTGAATCATTTAATTGAATTTTTTTTGAATGTTATATTATAATTATTACATAAAATGAAAGTGACAACATGTCACCCAATTATTTCATATATGTATAATAATTTAAATATTATGATAAATATGTTATAACATATATGATAAATAGATTTTAGATATCTATTAAAATTATATACATCAATGTAATTTATTAATAAATTTAGGTGATTATATAATTTTTATAATAATTGACACAAACCTGATGCAATAATTATTTTATTAATCAAAATATCAAATAAATGATATGAAAAATATTATAATAAATATAATTATAATTAATTATGGTGCTATATAAATATTTATTGTGACTATAACATAATATAACTCCATTAAATTTTATTAAATGCAATATCCCTAGTTAGATTTTATTTTTATTTAATGAAAGGAATAATATAAAATTGTCACTATTGATTATTTATAAACATAATATTTTATTAAATTATTTAAAAATGATAAAAATCAAAAAAATTAAAATATTTGAAATGTTAATGTATAAAATAATAATACGTTTCTATTTATCACAAATGACCCCATTATTGTAAAAATTTTATATTCCTTTAATTTATATTTCATTACCACAATTAAAATTAAATTACACTAATTAATGTTAATCCAAAATGAAAAGTATTAAAATAAAATAAAAACATGTCTCAAAATTATTGGATGAATGTATTTTCAACTATAAACATCTTATCTACTACATAACTCAGGTTTGAGACAATTGAATTTAAAATATATATATATATATATATATATATAATATTACAAGTTTCCAATGGTAACCCTCCCATATCCTATAATAATATTCACACTCTTCTCTATTACAAACAATTTGATACCCCACATGTATTGGCCATGATATGCCCAAAACCCCTCCAAAAGTCCCTACCCACATTCATGAGGCCATATTTTAGGTAGATTACCATCCATTAACCTAAATATACTGTTATGTTATTATATTAATATCATCTCTTAAATCCAACTCCACATCTGTTAAAGGAGAAAAAAATTAATCATTCATGAGTATGTGTGAACTATCACACTATGAAACAATATATTTTGTTATTCCATAACCATATAAAATTATTTATTATAATACTATAATTAAGGATGATATTTGATATCAATTACATATTAATAATTATAAAATTATAATATATCCTTTACATTTTTACATTTCAAGCACATAAAAATGATAATGTCGTTTATTCATACGTGTGAACTATCACTCTGACAATGTGATGTGATTTTTTTATATTCACTACATCACATGGATGATATATATAATCAAAAATAAAATAAAAAATATATATTAATGACGTTATTATCATTATTAAAATATAAATCAATAATTATAATCTTTACTTAATGATCAATAAAAAATGAAAAATGTTACTCATGTGTAGGTATGGCCTACCAAATATCAAAAAAACATATGATATGAACTCAAATAATTGTTTATTTTTAATATATTATGATAATAAGTTATATTAATGGAGTTATAAACATTAAATTTGTTCTCAAGAAAGTAAAAATTCACCTATTTCTGTTATTACATAATATAAGGATTGTACGAGACTTGTCGAACTCAATGTAAGGGACAACGTCCCAATATACATTTTATTGAGTTATATTTTGATGTTATACAAAATATTATTTTATAATGTGCATAATAAAAACCTTTTACTTTTAATTCATTAAAAGGATTTAAATGATAATCGTTTTTTATGAATCATTTTATATTTTAATTTTTTTTTCAAAATGATTGATTTTTTAATTCATGCATGGACAATGTCTTCTGTGTTGCCATAAACATTATTTGATATTTGGATTCCTTTATAAGCCTTAATTATTTAATGGAAAATAAATCACTTATCCAATTTTTTTTTGTTTTTTATTGAAAGTGGTTTTCAAAGTGGATTGGGTATTTCAATATCTTGAAATTATTTATTGTGATTTAAAATGAAATTTTTAGTGTGAAATGTTAATAATTGTAATATTCTATGATTTATTATTATGTAATGGTACATGGACATTTCACAGGTGGTTATGTGATAATACAAATATGCATGGTTATGTGATTATACAAATATGGTGGTTTTGTGAAAACCAAAGGATGGGTGGTAACATATTATCATCCACGACATTGGGTATGGAATTCGTTCATTTCTTTATTCCATTTGAAAGACTATTATGTGTGGAATTCACCTATGTTTTTCAATTTCATTATGATTATGTCCAAATATTCCTTTATATGGAATGTGTAATTTTTATGGGTTTTAATGTATGATTTTGATTTAAAATGGCTTGACACTGATATTATATTCTTTGAAGTGTATTTACTACTTTATAAAGGTGAAAATTATTACATTATGAAAAATTATTCAAGGATTATATTTTTATAAGGCTAATAGATTTCCTTATTTGGGCATCCCTTAATGAGGTTTTAATGTTCATCCAATGTTGTGAAATGTTTTTAAAATTATTTAAAGGATAAAAGAGACTAAAATGGGATAAAAAAAAGTAATGATGTTTAAACATGAAACAAATCCAGGTTTATTTTTTAAAGATTGTGTTTTATGAAAAAAAATTGTTAGTGACTATAAGTGTCTAGCTTATAATATTAGAGTTTTTATATATGACTAATATTCTAATTATCTATATCTATAAAACTGAATAAAATGTTTGTGTAAATAAAATTAAAATTATTTACAAAACTCAAGATTATGTAATGTTTAAGGCTACAACCTTATAATTTGTATGAGATCTAGGTTTATATTATATTTGGAGTTAGAATATTTTTAATATAATATACATAAATTATTTTTACCTTATTATCAAATTTAAATGATATATATTTTTAAAATTACAATGTTGATTTACACAAGATATGTCTTCATAGAATGGTTTTTTAGGGGAATCAAGGAATCCTTGATGGGAATGCATATAGAGGAAAAAAACCTTCCAAATCAGTATTCTAAGGTAGTTTTAATTATAACTAACCTGTTTATTTCCTTTATAAATCTATTGAATGGTGTGACAATTAGTGGTGGTATTAATTCTGGATATCAACTAAATAAATCTCAGAGGAATATGTTGGTGGTGGATAAATTCATGAGGCAGCGACCCCCATCATACGAGGGATCATCTGACCATGTTCTATCTAAAGGGTGGATTAAATCAATAGAATTGTATTTTTATTTAATGGGTTGTTCAATAAATCAAAAAGATATTCTTTATATTTATCATTTTGAATGTGATTTCGATTATTGGTTGTTAATGATTTGATATATCAGAGGATGTAATGAGATTTCTACCATTGAATAAGATGAATTTAAATATATCTTCAATGAGAACTATTTTCTTAAGGATGACTAAATTATTATAGAAATTCAATTAATGGAATCTATACAATAGTAGTAAGATTATGTGGATGTATGTGAATAGAATTTCATCAGTTATACAAGGTACGTCCCAAATTTTATCCAGGAATTTGATACTATTATAAAATAGTTTACTCATATTTAAATCCATAATATTGAAGGGAATTCGCTTATTGTGATTTCAAAATCCATGTGAAAATTTTATTATGTAATTTGTAGATATAAATTTTGTTTTCTAATGAGAATATATTTTATGAGATAATGAAAAAGAGGAGATCAAGATGGCAGGAACTAGGAAATAATTCATTAATGAAGTGTATAAGAAAAAACAATATATACATCATGTTAGAAGTATGGTAAAAATCATCCTATAGAATATCAATAAAATTCTGTAAAGTGATTCCTATTTGGTAAAACTAGTCATATTTCTCATGAATATGAGGAAGATTATCAATAACGGAATGAAATTTCAGTGGAATGTTGTTTCAGTTTTTATGAAATAGGTAATTATTCCAATGTGTGTCCAAAGATGATTACCATGGATGGAATCCAGCCAGATCAGAAAGAGAATTGTTTATTGAAATAATTTTCTACAACTATAGGTTATGGAGTATCATCAATTTAAGTGGTGATAAGAATCATATATGAACTTTTAAATATATTACAATGCTGTTTTTGACTATATATCTTCACATTTATTCATTTCTGAGAGTTTTATAACTAAATTGGAATAATCTCCTCCAGAATGTGTTATAAGACATTTGGTAAAATAAATATGAGAGGATAAATTGAAGAAACTATTATTTATAGGAACATTCCTATTATCCATAGTGGTATGTTTTTTCCAACATATATTATAAAACCTCCCATAGTAGAATTTGGTATCATTCTGGGTGTAGATTCACATTCATATTATTATACTAAAATAGACTATAAAGACAATAGTTTTTTATTCAATTATTTTTTATCTTTGATAACATAACAAAAATCATAGAGACTAGTTAAATATGAATTTTAATGATAACTAGCTCATGTTGTTAAAATTAATGAAACATTTTTGATTAGAGACATTCCAGTAGTGAATGAATTTAAAAATGTTTTTCCTATATAATTTCATGGTATTTATCATCATTTGAGGTTGAATATAGTATTGATTTAGTTCTTGATTCTAAGACAAATTATAAACCCCCTTATGAAATAGATCAAGCAGAATTGGCGAATTAAATAATCAATTTCATGAATTTAATGAAGAATGATTCATTCAACATTTTAATTCACCATGGGGTCCTATTTTTTTGAAAAATGAAGATGGTTCAAGAAGACTATTTATTGAATACAGATCCTTAAATAACATAAATATTAAGAACAAGTATTTGTTTCATCATATAAGTATTTTTCAATTAGATCAAGGAATAATATTATTTTTCGATTATTGATTTGATATTCAAGCCACATCAGTGGACTGTGAGGGAGGATTACATTCCAAAGACCGCATATTGAATATGATATAGGAATTTTCAGTTTGTAGTTATGAATTTTGAGTTATCCAATTCCCATTTTTTATTTATTAATCTAATGAATGTAGTATTTAATAACACTTTGGAAATATTTTTTCTTGTTTTATTAGGTGATATTTTAGTATATTCAAATAGCCAATAGGAATATGAAATTCACATAATGATTTTTTAGATAACCAAAATGAAAATAAATTATATTGAATGTATACTATGAATATATTTATAAAAAAATTAATTTTATGGCCATATTGTTTCTAATGATGTCTTAACTTTTGACCATTATAAATGAATGCTCTTGATGTGTGGCCTAGACTTTCTAAAAAGATAATTATTTGATGTTTTATTAGATTATAGGGATATTACAAAAGGATTGTTGAATACTTTTCTAACTGACACTTCCCACTATCAATGTTGACATGTAAGGGAGTAAAGTTCATATGGATGAAATAATGTTGTGATTGTTTTCTAGGCTGGTAAAGATGATTGGTAAATGTTATACTTTTGGAATTGACTTCTAATAATGGTGAATATGTTAACCACATTGATTCTTCATTGAAAGAACATGTATGTGTCATAATGTATAATGATCATATAATTTCTTATGCTTCACATTTGTCGAAACCTCATGAGCTAAATTACCTAATACATAATTTCAAAATAACTATTGTTCTTTTTCATAAAACTATATGGTGAATCATTTTTATAAAATAATGTTTAAAATATGTATTGATAAAAAAAGATTGAAGTTTATATTCTCTCAAAATGAATAAATCATGAGATATAGAAGTTGTATGGAGATAATCAAGGATTATGACTGAACATTTAATTATTATTTAGAAAAATAAATCTATGTCGTTGATTCATTTAGTTATATTAGTAACGATACATTAATATTGTTTCATTTGGAACATGGTCCTTTGGTTGATGATTTGATGAGATTTTGCATGAATGTTGTTGGGTTAAGAAATTATTATTTTTTATAGGAGTCAGTGAAATCATCTCCATCAAAAAAATTAAGCAGAGAGTGAAGATAATGAATTATATAAAAAGTAAAAATTGGTTAAATAGAGTAAGTTACATGTATTTAACAATAATAATGATTTTGTTTTGATGATTTGTATAAGATTATGAGTAAACTATGATTTAATTTGATGAAATATATGTTATGTGAAGCTTATAGTTCTTTGTTTTGATATCATATTAGAATCACTAATATAATAAAATGATTTGGAGTATTAATTATGGGATGGTGCGAAAACATATATATCTAACCATACACTGAGATTTTTGATTTCCCCACATGTTAAAGAAGATCAATATTTAAGGAAAGGGATTATTCAGACATTTATAGTCCATGAGTCGAAATGTGAAAATATGTCCCTAGATTCCATATTAGGATGAAGAAATACTTCTTGAGGTAACAATAGGATTTAGTTTATTATTGATTGATTTATCAAATCTACTCATTTTCTTTATACTTTAAATAATCTATCTCTAAATAAACATTATCAGTTAAATCTTAAAGGGAGATTTAGGTTAGATAGTGGTCCCCACTTATTGTATTTTATTGTGATCCCAGGTTCACTTATAACATTTGGAATGGCCTTCAAAAATAATTAGTTACTAAATTGAATCTCAATACAACTTAACATCCTCAATCAAATTTGTATTCATAATGAATATTTCTCTCTTTTCATGATATTCTACATGAAATGAAAATAGAATACCAGGGATGTTGGGATCAAAATATTTTGTTGGTTTTGTTTTATTATAATAATATTTTTATTCCCGTATACAGACCGAACCGTAAATAGTATTTAGGTAAAGTAGTGTCAAAATATAGATTTTGGGGATGATGTAGGTGAAGGATATTGATAGGAAAAAATTTATGGAGGTGATGGAATATATAGTTTATTTGATTTTGTAACTCATGATGGTATCTTAGAGCATGCAAAAAAGTTATATGGATAACTGGAGGAAGGATCATTCATTTGAGATAGTTGATCATGTCTTTCTCAGTGTTGCTATGTGGAAATTTGTGATGTGTTTTGATAAAAAAGGAAAATTTATTACACGATTCATTTCACCCTATGAAATACTATAGAATGTTGGTATAGTTTCATGTAGAGTATATTTACCTTTCAGTATATCCCGGGTGATGTTTTTTCATTTTTCAATGTTTATAAACTATATGTCGGAACCATCTCATGTTTTGAGTCAATAATTATTTCAGTTGGAAGTAAATATTTCATGCGAGGAATAGCCAGTCCAAAATAATGACTATTTAGAGGAAGTGTTGTGTAATATGGTTATTCATTAGGATAATGATTTATGGAAAACCAATATAGTTAAATAGGTCACCTATGAATATGAAAAGACGATGAAGGAAAAATACCTTCACTTAATTGATAAATGAATAAATTCGTGATGGAAAAATTTTCAAAAAAGGGGGAGGATGTAACATCCTCTATAATAATTGAATAAAATATTTTCATATATATTAATATTTATAAATTAGTTATTAATTGATTATTAAAGTTTAAAATAGGTCTGAAAGTGTACCTGACACGTGACAATGTTTTTTTGAAATCTTACACATCACACAAGACTTAGTAATACCAAAAGATAAAATATTAATAATATTAATATTTAAAATTGTAGTTATCACATAGTCATTATATTGGTTATATCAAAAATTACTAACTATATTGTCCTTACACATGGTTATTCAATATTTTTACTTTAATACAACAAATTTTGGAGGCATAAAATGATAATAAATCTAATATTTTACATAAAATAATAAAAAAAATTAAAAGCTAGTATTTCTTCAATTTTATGTAGAACCATTTTAAAATAATGTTATTTGTCCATTTTTTTGATTTATTTTTAATTAAAATATTATTTTGACAAGGGGAATTTAAATTTACTTTGGTTGAATATTTGGAATTTTCCTGAAAAAAATCATATTTTAATGAATACTAAAAAATAAAACAATTTAATTTAAAATCAAATTTTCATCTCATTTATTATTGTTTCTATATAATCTTATTAATTTTTTATAGTATAATTAGATTAATAATTTATCTTTTAATCTAATAATAACAATTTTATATAATTTCACATTGAAATTTATAATAAATGTATGCCATTCTTTTTAAGTTTTTTATTTTTAAAAACATGTTTATACATTTTGACAATATGGAATTAATTTTAATTTAATAACTAAAAAGAATATGTTCTAATTTTTGGAAAATTGATTCCATATATGGAATAACTGGGTCCAAAGTATTAAAATAGGTATCTTTTATTTTTTTGGATATTATGAATAATTACTTTGCTAATTTGTTTTACTACAGTTAAAGGTAAATAATGTAAATTAGGGTAATAAATAATATTAATGTGATAATATAATTATCCTAAAACATTCCAAAATCTAAATTGATGAATACAAGTCTTCGAGTTACACATAAGGATCGGAATTGACTCATTTAATGGGGTTTTTTCAGTGAAAATTATATAACTATTATTGTAAAAAAAGAAAGTGACAATATGTCACCTCTTATTACTTATAAGTATAATAATTAAATATAGTGATAAATTTCATATAATAGAAATAATAAAAATTTTAAATAATAATAATGAAATTATCTACATCATGAAAAAATAATTTTAATTTTTATAGATTAAATAATTACCATAAATACTCATAGAATTGTGATATTGTAATAATTTAATCAGTAGAAATATAAAAAACTATATGTAAATTGATTAAATAAAAATAATTCAAATTAATTAGGGTAATCAATGAATTGAATTGAATAATATGAGAAATTATAAGTTTATTCAACGGTTTTTTTGAATTTATATCTCTCTTCAGATATTATTCAAATTCAATGAAATAAATAGTGTCAAAATTGACATTATTGATTTATTATAATAGTAATATTTTATTATTTTATTTAATAATCACAAAAATATATAAAAATAAATAATTGGAAATTTAATGTTCTATAATTTAATATAGAATCCATTTATATGTTTTTTACAACATATATGAAAAAAATGAGAGTCTATTACTATTAATTTATTTACAAAAATTAAAATTATATTATATTAATTAGGGATAACCAAAAAAGAAAAGCTTTAAAATAACTAGTACTTACCTGTGCATTTGCACGACATTACGTTCAATGCTTAATTTCAAGAAGACAAAACTATATTTCAAAGTTAATAAAGAATATTAATATTGAATAGATTGAAAAACAATAGTGATAATTAATATTTAACTATAATTGGAAAAATCATAGAGAATTGAAAATATCGGAAAATATGTTACATAAAATAATAGAAGAGAATATATAGGAGAATATTGAAAAAAATTGAAGAATATATGAGAATATATAAGGAAAACATAAGCATACCATCTCTATATAAAATAAACCATACAAATGCATGATGGAGAATATAAGGAAAATATATAGGAAAATATAGAAGGAAAATAAAATTATTTGAAAACCTAGAAAAAATATATAAGAATATAAAAGGAAAAGAACATGAAAGAATGTTTAAAATATGAATACATGAATTTATAAGTATCCAACTTCAAATACATGAATAAAAAATGGACAGTAATTAGATAAGTACATTGAAAAACAAACATGAATGAAATAACATAAGTATTAATGTCACTGAGATATTATGAAAAGAATATGAAAGAATTATTATACATAATTAGTATAAACTACATAATATTCTGTTGGAGGTGAAAAGAACATTCCACTAGACATTAAAATTTAAAAGAATACATCATAAGTATTAATGTCACAGATCAATTATGTCACTGTACAAATATCCAACTTGAAAATTCCTGGAAGAATTGTCTGCATAGAAAAAAATGATTACAATAAGAATAACTGAATTTATAGAATCAAAAAAATGAATTTTAACATAAATGAATAAATTAGAAACCAAAATAAAAGTTGAAATTTAACTTTTGAATCTGGAAATGAAAATTGGTTACCATTGGCTGCAGAACACCCATTTTTAGATTCAAATAAGAATTATTATATGAAACAGATTTTTAAATCATTCTATCATATACACATTAATATTTTGTCTTACATGAGAATGTTCTTAAACAAAATATGCTTGGTTCCAAAAGTATGATTAAAATGCAGCGTGTAAATGATCACCATTTTTGTAATATATGTGGAAGTGAGTATAATTTACAGAATACCTAAAGATTAGTGTGTTAGATATTAAAAAGATGTAACGATATAGAAAAAGATGTCAATTTTATAAATGAAATATCAATACATGACAACAAATAGATAAGTAACATCAAAAAAGAAACATTATTTGATACTGTTCATAAATTGAAAAGTGTATATTAATGTAGGATTTTATATTAAAATTATTGAGTGGGATGTTCGGCAAAAAAACTGAGTGAAACTATTCATGATGTATATGGAATAATATGGAAAAGGGACGTATATATCACAATTTATTAATGTAGGATGTTATAAAATTCATGCCTATATGATACAGACTATTGGAGGAAAACAGTTGGATAATAATATGTAAATATGAAATTATTTATTTATATAAACATTAAATGTCAAATATCATAAACATAGAAGAAAATATTTTGTTGAATTAATAATAAATACAAATTTAAATTGGGAATTCATGATGTAAAAAATCAATTACATGAACGAAAAAATGATTCAAATGGATAATTCAAATTATGATAATTATAATATTTAATGTTTGATTGAATGTCATGTAACTAAAAATAACTAAATCAAAGGGTTGGACATGAAGGATGGGTGATGTCGAGTGAGGAAGAAATAACTCGAGTTGAAGGGCCTAACATCGCAATGAAATGGTTGGTGCATAGATAACATTGATGACAAAATATATAGAAAAATTAGTAATTTCAGTTTTTATAGAACTGTATCAATCATTGAGTATAACATTATGTTATAGGATGTAACCCAAAAATCCTTTCACGTTGTACAAATATTCATTTTCAAAAGCATTGAACATAATTTTCTGCATATAAAACAATGTATAAATCCAATAATATTGTAATGAATTTACAGAATAAGAAAATGAATGTTAAAATAAAGTAATTGGAAAAAAAATAAAAATTATATAATTTTGTATCGTATCTCTATACCATGTTTTACTCAAAATCCCTTTTATGTATTCTCTAACTAAATACACTTTGAAGTGATGTGGGAACTATTACAGGAGAACCAATATTAAAACAGAACATCAACTATATAATCACATTAAAAAAATTAGAAACAATTTTCAAATGTAGAATACATTTTTAGATATCAGACATACACTATCGGACCACTTTCATCGACTATTTTGATTGTAAAAAAACACTACCATGAAAAAATATACAATCAACATTCTCTTGAAAATTTAACAAAATATCCTCAGTTTCAATCCTGTGAACGCATGCAATAGACCCATCTGCAATATGTAGGTAACTATAAAATACCCAACATGTTTTTCTATATTATAAAAAACTACCATTAATAAATCATTGAACAAAAAACCTGCGGTGATGACCTATGAAATCTGTGTAAAATTTTGAGAGAGTTGGTGGAAAATAGAAGATTAAATGAAGTGATTGGGCTTCTCAACAAATGAAAACAGAGAGAAACCTGATGATGCTATGTGTAGTTAAGATGAATAAAATACTGCATGTTGAATTATTTCATACTAAATGATTATTAGAAGGAATGCATACTATATCTAGGTCTCTTCCTACTCTTCAAATCAGAAGCATACATCATTCAACATTGCAGATTATGTAAAATAAATCCATTTGGTGGAATTAGGAAGAACTTAAAGGAATGGGGAAAAAATATTAAAAGGAAATAACTAATAGTCTAATATTTGGTACTATACCAGGTATGGATGTATAAATTGAGATGTTAACTCTCATCTCCACACACATGATTCAAAAAAGGTACTCAATAAATATAATGAGAAGTCTATTTTCATGTACTGCCTTGGAAAATTTTTCACCATATTCTGAAAGCACAAGAACAAAATGGATATGGAAGGGCCCATCCATTGTTTTAATATAAAAAATAGATGAAATATATAGAAAATGTAATCAAAACTGAAAGAGTTATTACCAAAAAATATAAGGGCTGTAAATTTGGTTTTGTAAGAACAAAATTAATGTACAATTTCCCTATGTGGATAATAATCACGCAACACCTCGGCTTGCAAATTCTCCTCACAAAATAACTTTCCATCTGTAAAATGATATAGAAGAGTTAAATTTATCATTTATCATTTTCGGATGATAGAGGAAAAGGATGTTTTAAATACGAATTCATCCATTTAGAAAAAATAGAACCTAGAAATGAATCTAAGAGAATGAATGTAACCTAATATCAAATGTAGAGGAAGGGCAGTGAATAGTGGTTTGCAGTGAAAATGAGAAAAAGATATCAGTGACATACCATAATCCTTCAATGGAAAACTCCACCATGTGGATCTTCTCTGTTTAATAGACTAATGTTTATGGAAGAAAAGCTGCATCAATAAGAAAATCAAAATTAGAATTACAAAAATCATAGTCAATCAAAACATACCAGAGAATAAGAAATCATAGGGTGACATGAGTAGATGGAAACATCACAGAGTGGAGTGAGTAAATTTGCACGGGATGTGGGAAACCACTAGGGAAGAGATGAAATGTTTATATGAGCTATTATTTTTATATTAATATCTCAGAGATTTAAAATATCACGTATCTATTATTTATATTTTTACATACACTTGCTTTTATATAAAATTTAAAATAGCACATCACCCAAATATTTAAGGTGATACAACAGATCACAGAGTTAGTTTTGGTTAAACAACACATCTATAATATGTATAATATTATAAGCACGTGCTGTAAATGTCAATAAATATAAATAAATGCAACTGTTGAAATATAAAATAGCACATGCTTATTATTTTTTTGATGTTCCATTTGGTTAATGTTCTATTTTAAAAATATATTGTTTAAAAAAAATATGTAAAATAGTACATTCTGAAAAATTACAAAAAATATTTAAGAGTGTACTATTCAATTTTTATATCATAATACACATTTTCAACATCACATCATAATGTGATGTTATGTTTTACATAATAAGTTAAAGATGTGATGTGAAATATCACATCCGAAATAGTACACACACTTACATCTCTGAACAATAATACTCTATATGAATGTGATTGTATTTTTTACAAATTCTTTAAAAGTATTGTTATTTCGGATTTTTAATATTTGTAAATAGCAGAACGATGTAAAACAACACAACAATACTATTTTGAAATGTATCGATGTATTTATTATTGTTTCACACTTGTAAGAGTATTTTTCACAACAATAATTATATAAAAGTTCTCTTTGAATAGAATCAATTGCATTTGAATGTTAAAATAACAATACTCTAAAACAATGTGAACAACAATAATCTAAAAATAATTTTTTTAACAACACAACAATACATTCATTGATACATAGCCATCACTTAATATTTTAATACTGGTTATGAGGTGAGAATCAGTGATTAAAAAATTCCTTAAAACATTGTATACTACATGTTATAAAATGAAAGATGTAAAAAAATGGAATCTATAAAATTGTACTGATTAATAAAATGAAAAATCATTCACTAGGATTTCTATAGTAAAAGATGATAATATACATACCTGTATGCACTTCTTCAGCTGATTCTAGAGGGTAAGAATAAGGAAAATAAAAAAAATTAGTGCATTCATGAATACGAATTCCTTGAAAATCCACCAAGGTTTCTTATGATTTAATTTTTGCACTATATATACCTATTTTCACAGTCTATAACTTTCTATACCAGTTTTCACTATCAATAAGATCCATATATTTCTGCACTCTTTATTATTATAGTACCTAAAATGTAGATGCAGTGATTACAGTAACATACACGTACATAGAAAAATGTTAACCTAAAAAAACGTATATGTGAATGAATATTATAATGGAAAAAACATGCACCTTAAAGATATCAAACCAGTATATCTGTATCACTCGATAGAGATCTCGGATTCTAGACAGTATTGAGCTATGGATAACCATATATCATATCACCGACAACCTACCTGCTGAATACATATTTGGTCCACACCCAATAGACTATCCGTACAAAACAATATCTTCCTACATTGCCCCATAATTCTCCTTCAAGCATCTATAGGTAGCCTAAATATCTGCATAAGTGTTTTCTTCACTCAGTAATGAAAACAAATTCCAATCATGCGATTCAGAAAACCCCTTACTGGGAGGAGAGGTAGAATATTGTACAGATTCAAAAATGAAAAATCATTCACTATGATTTCCATAGTAAAAAATGATAAGATACATACCTGTATGCACTTCTTCAGCTGGTTCACCGAGGTTTCTTATGATTTACTGTTTGCACTATCTATACATGTTTTCACAGACTATTTTTTTCTATACCTGTTTGAACTGTCAATAAGATCCATATATTTTTGAACTATCTATTATTATACTACCTAAAATGTATATTTAGTGATTACGGTAACATACAAGTACATAGAAAAATGTTAAACTAATATCAAAATAACTGATAATTAATGCAAGAAGATGATAGTATAATGGAAGGATATAATCATTTTATTGAAAAATAAAATGAAAGTCAAAAAAATGTTACGAAAGTAGAAGTAAAATAAGTTGACGGGTAGTGGATGTGCCAAAGAAGCTGAAGAGAATCTGGTAATAGTTTCTAGAAGAGCAGCACGTCAGCTGAAAGTCTTTAGCAGAAAGAGACAGATACCGCATATGCATGATTTGGTCAACAGTTAATAAATTTATAACCAGATTCCAGGGCGTGGAGGATACAATAGAAAAAATGTAGTGGGTACCATATGAACACCTGATGGAAATCATGAGTTATAGGGGGTTCGATGTGTCAGAATGATATTACCTTGAAATGGATGAAGTATTCGATTGAAAGACATATATGGAGCACAAAACACCTACGTCGTCCTCCACTAGATTTCTATCCTCTTCAACTATAGTTTTGCCTATGCCTGCTACTGATGTCAGTTCAGAAACAGATTAGTTGGTTTAAGTAGAAAATTTCAAGATGAAAATAGTAGCAGTAACCATGGTTTTCATCACCTATAATTGTGCCCTTAAAAGTCCACATGTCATCAGCAATATGTCCAAATCCCCCTGTCATCCTGTAATATGTCCAACTCCTCCTATCAAACACATAGGCAGGGAAATAGATATAATGCATTCTTAGATTACAAACATGCATGGATGAATATCCAATTATGGATGAAAACAGAAAAAAATTCCAATAAATGATTTTTTTAATACACAACATGACCTAGAAACATGGTAAATTCCAGTTTTTATGTACTGTAGTTGGTAATAAATGATTATTAAAATAAAAATTGGACTAAAACCAACACACATAATCTATCACTACTTCTAAATGTAACCTGCACTGTTGGGAATTTTCAGAATTCCATGAAATCCCGAGGATTTCACATTAACCCAAAAAATAAAAATTAAAAGAAATATATAAGATTCCAAACATTACAAATAAAAATTATTATAGATAAAGATTACACAATACACAATCTAAAATAGACCTAGGAATGAATCTTGAATAAAAATGTGATGGAAAAAAAGATCTAATGTAAATTTCAAACAACCAACAACCTGTAAATCGTCAGCTATAATCTCTAAAAAACAAAATATCAAATGATAACAAAAATAACGAGAAATAAAAACATTAGAAAATAAGAAATAGAAAATAACATAAGAGAATTTGTAGGATAATATTGAAAACATATTGGAGAATATATGATAATATATTAGACAAACATAAGTATACCATCACTGTAAAAAATAAACCGTACATACTTTTCTGCTACTAATAATGGAATTCAAGTTAAAATTTTATTTCATGAACATAACAAAGGCCCAATATTTTTTAAACATGTTTATCATAAAGGATGATTCATTTAAGTAGTTTTCATTAAGCTCTATAAAAACCATACATTCATAAAGAATAGCATTCATGAGTAGCAGATAATATCTTCTAATAAGAAATTTGAAAAAGTATGATAAATGATAAACCATCTATAAGCACTATTTAATATGAGTAGTTGCATAGAACACCAAATTAGGTTAAGGTTACCTCTATATATTATATAGAATAGCAGATGGAACTTATTTTCAGACATTCTTCTTAAGCCAATCACGAACATGAATGAAACAACATAAGTATTAATGTCACTGAGAAATTATGAGACGAACATGAAAGAGTTATTATATAACATAAGTATATACAACATTAGTATATACAGTATAAGAATACCGGAGTACAAAAAATAGCCATGTCCTGTGTGCTTGGGCTATCACAAGTGTGTTCCAACTATGCCTTTATAGTAAGAAATTGGTTGATCTCATCCTTTCTTAATGATGTGAAAGCTTGTGAAATTTATCCATCACCAATGCATTTAATCTTTGCCTCACCAATATGAGATTGGTTTGGAATCATCCTTCTCTAACACATCATAATAATACCTGAATATGAAAAATAAGAATACAACATAAGAATATATACAACATAAGTATACAATATAAGAATACATGAATATATAGAATAAGTATGAATTTCACCAAGAAATGGACATGAATGAAATATCCAACAGAAAAAAGCACATTCAAATGGAAATGAAGAAAACAAAATAAGTATATAGATCATTGTATATAAATAGACATGAATTAAAAGAACATACATAGTGGTAGGTGTGATCACATGAAGAATCTCCATGGATGCATCAAGGCCTCTTACAATCCAAAGACCTGCACACTGATGTAATTCAGAATCATGTGCAGATTTTTAAGCCAACAATGGTTGCATCCATGATGTAGAAAATTTCATACATAGGGGTTTGGAAATGGATATGTATAATAATAACTCAATATATATAGATATTATAAGTGGATGTGATTCCAATTCATACGTATCTAGAAACATCCAGACACGGAATGATGTGATGAAAGATAATGCGAGACAGACAATTGAAAAATGACAAAAAATACAAAAAATACTCATTTACCACTTTTTAGCACATTTACTAATAACGATTTTTATTTAACAAAAATATACTCATGTGAATTAAATGCATAGCATTACATTTAATTACTTATGGAAAATATATGTGTAGATGGTTGAGAAAGAAAATGTACTTGGGACTCATAGATTGCAATCTCAATGAAATGACTAAGACTGTAAGAATGTAATGGATCTAGGAGGCTAAATAATGTGAACCATGATTATTTATTCAACATATAATTAAAAAAGAACATTAAAAGGATAAGAGTTCGAATCCTGAATTCACTGCTAAGCAAATATCCATCACACTAGTTGATATGCTTCATGAAGATGTTACTGAGCGACATCCAACACTATCAATGGGGAAGTAACAATCGCAATGTTTCAAGAGGTTGAGCATGGATGATACCAAAGTAACCATGGTTCGTATGATAAAGAAATAGAAGTTGAGAAAGGGAGGGTAGATATTGGATCAAAATTGTGTCGTGGTAGAAGGATGAGGAGTACCTTGTAGAAGATGAACTATAAATCTAAGGCATGGGAACCCAATAATATTACCAGAGTTTGAAGCAGGTAGTCAAGGACTTCATTATACCAGAACCGTAGGTCGACTAGAGATGAAGTGAGATCAGGATGAATGTCAGGGTAAAACATTATGAGGAATATAGAAGGAAGTAAATTAGTTGATTGAAACGAAGGTAGATGATGAGTAGTTACAGTGTGATCCCCAGATCGACAGCTCGAGCAGTAGGAGAAAGCGATGGGAGGTTTTAGGAGATGAAATCGGAGGAACGGAAGTCGGAGGAGCTGTATTCAGAGGATCCGGAGTGGGAGGATCTGAAGTCATAGGAGCTGAAGGAGGATCACGAGTAGGTGAAGTCCTGACGATAGAGGATATTCGAGGAGGGGAGTGGAATGGAGCGGGATAGCGAAACCGGGGAGGGGGGTGGGAACCCTAGAGCAGGAGAAGTGAATTGAGGATGGTAATCATGGAGGGGAGAGAATTGAAATGGAAAACCATGATCGGGGTTGGGAATGTGGTAGATAATTTCCAGTTTAGAGGGTTGGATGAAGGAAATTTTTTCATGTGGAAGCCTAGTTATGAGACACGTCAGCGGAAAAAACCCTAGTTTAGAATATATATAGATATCAATACTTTTGTAAAAAAAATTGATTGATAGGAATTAAAACCATCCTTATCTATTTTTCAATATATTATTATTTGATTCATTTTGATTTATAAATTAACTTATATTAATATAATATTTTAAATGTTTTCAATGGTACCCCTCCCCTCTCCAAAAAACATTTACCCACTCTTATGTATTAAAAAAACATCTAAATACATTTTCATTGGAAAAGATATTCCATATACCCTCCTTAAAATATATCTCCATATTAATGAGACCTTATTTTATGCATAACAACCTCTTTAGATGTGTTAGGCTTAACATCAAAGGTGACTAACAAAGAAGATGTGTTAATTTATTTTAGTGTTTCTTTTATATTTAATTTTTTTACTTTATTAAATTAATTTTATTACAAGATGCAATAATAAATCCTGTATATTAAATATTCTGAGATTTTATTACGTTAATATAATAATGTAAATCAATCTATAACTCTATTAAAATGGAATGTAATTAATCATTTTTTCTTAAGTGTGAACTATCACCTCCAAAAACCTATCTAATTCGTCTTCCAAAAACAATTACTCATGAATGGTTATAATAATGAAATTAAAATTTACATATGATATAAATGACATATTAATCAATATAATATAATGACATATATAGTATGTTATTAATTTCCATAACCATAAAAATGATAAAATCTTTCATGTGTACGCATGAATTATCACCTCTCCAAAGTGATTGAATGCATTTTTATTCACTACATCAATTTTATGATAGATATAAGTATATATCAATGTTTAATATGTTATTAATTATGTTATTATCATTTTCTAATGATCCAACATTTATTACCTTATTTACATGACAATTAATCAAAAAAAATTAAATCATTGGTACGTACGACCTATTGTCTCTATGATTACAACATTGTATATTATTCATAAATTTTTTTAATGGTTTGATTTAAAATAATCAATGATGTATAAATATCATAATAATTTTATGAATATTAATCTATATATTATTTACTTATAACCTCATGGACTATTTTCATCATACCATGTTCATTTCTGACTCATATACCGAATATCAACAAAACGTACTATATAAACAAAAATAATTATGTAATATTTATACAAAATTATAAGAAGATATATTAACAGAATAATAAATTTTAAAAATATTATAAATAAATTATAAATAAACTTATTTTTATAATTCAACAACATAATGATTGTATGAGGTAAGTCAGACAAATTGTAAGGGACGTCGTCTAAATATCTTTTCATTGAAGCATATTTTTCTATTATACACCATCATAATTTATATGTTTTAAAATCAAAAATTTTAATTTTATTTAATTAAATGGTTTTCAAAGATAATATTTCTATATTATTAATTTTATTATCTCAAACAAATGAAAAAATGAATTTGTTTATCATATGGGGCGGCAATTAACTCCCTTCCATCATAACTGTTATTTGATATTTGGATTCCACTATATGCCATAAAATTTTTAGAAGGAAAATAAATATATTATTCCAATTTGTAGTGTTTAGGTACTGAAAATTGGTTTGAAATAATATTGACTATTTTAATACAATAAAATGATTTATCATGATTTCAATTGAATTTTTTTGAGTGAAATGTTGATAATTGATATCTTTAATGTGTTGTGATTATATAATCGTAATTAAATTTTTGACGGGTTGTTACATGGAAATCCAATGACATTTGGTTATGGTTTAAACAAAATATGGGTGGTTCTATTATGAAACAATGTTGGGTGGTTATATTATAACCTTCATTGCATTGGCTATGTGTGTACTCTATTTGGCTATTTGATTTATAAGTTTGAAATATGTGGAAGATGATTATAGGGATATTCTATTTAGGTATGATTATTCCCCAATTTGAAATTATATGTTAATTTTTATTTTTATGGTTTTATGTTTATATTTTGATTACAGAAATAGTATTAGAAGTAATTATAGTTAGTGAATATTATTTACTATATCACAAAGGTGAAAAGTATTATTTAATGATAATGTAATCATGGTTGATATGTTTTCACATGGATTACTATTTTCCATCATTGTGTATCCCTAACTAAGATTTTTATTCTCATCCCATGTTTTGATATTCTTTTAAGATGATTTAATGGAGAACTGAGTAATGGATGGTATCATGGAAAAGTTATGAAGCTTAAACAATAAACGAAACCATTTTTCTTTTATAACGATTTTATTATGAAAAAATGGACAGTGAGTAGAAGTGTATACATTTTAATATTATAGTTTTTATATATAATTTATGGGAAATTATATAAATATATAAACACGAAAATATCCTTGATGTGAATTGATGTAAAATTATTGACTAAACTCATGATTGAGTAATGCTTAATTCTGGGGCATATAAAAATATAAAACAGACTCATGACTTAAAGAATGTTCAAGGATTTGGTACAATATCACCAAGATCTGTTAAAGGAATGAAAAATTATGTAATGTTGATTGATACAAATAATAGAAAAAAATATT
The DNA here is from genome assembly GCA_963277665.1 of Viscum album. Classification (NCBI taxonomy): domain Eukaryota; kingdom Viridiplantae; phylum Streptophyta; class Magnoliopsida; order Santalales; family Viscaceae; genus Viscum; species Viscum album. The sequence goes on from OY728159.1 coordinate 1,008,022,857, forward strand.
AATGGTGATTAACCAGTACTATGAAATGTTCAATTTTAATTTTTTGGATATTTAATGTAGGAACATTTTATGCGATAGCATGTATGACATAAACCACCAAGCACACAGGGGAATATAGTATCCCATAAATTTATAATATATTAAATATATTAAATAAATTAAATATATTTTATTGATTTCCGTGAATGAAAACTTGATTTAGAATACACCGCACACAACAATGAGTATATTCAATGGCTTGTGTTAGACAGAAGACCGAGTTTTACTGAATAATAATATTTAAATTAAATAATATTATTTAATATGATATGATACAAACTAGATTTTAAATTAGAGGATATGGTTAATATTAACTAACATATAAATATATAAGTTTTAATCAAATATAAAAGTAAAACATTAGTAACTAATTAATTATAAATGAATATAACAACCAATTTTGTATAAAGGGAATGTTTTTATAGAAAACAATTTTTTTTCAATTTTTTTTTAATTCTAAAAATTTATATTAATTAAAATTAGTGTTTGATATTAAAAAATATATATATCATAAATATTCAATCATATATTTTATGTATTTATCGAATATATATTATATACATAAGGCAAGAACAAACCCAATTTTACACATAAAAACCTACATATTTTAAAAAATCCATTTCCAATCTTTTATAGTATAACATAATCTAAATACTATTTATATAAATTTTATAAATATAATATGTAAAATTAATCTACATATTTTAAATAGGAACATTAAAAATATGTTACTTTGAATTTTTTGTATTTTTCATTAAAGTTTCTATTTAAGTGAAGAGAAAAACTTAATAAATTTTAATTCAAAACTAATTATTCATCTAATATATTTATAAGGATGAATAATATAATATTTTGTTTTAAAATATTAATATGAAAAAAAATTATTTATTAATCCAATATAGGTAATTGGAATCAATTTCATGTTGATATTAGATATTATATCACATCAATGTTTTGGTGTTTTTACATGAAAACACTAAATTGTTGTCCCATTTGTGGGATTATATTTAATTTATTTTCATCCACATTTGCTATTTTAATTTTTATAAATTGGATTAAATATTATTAATTAGAATAATTTCAAATTTCTAATTTGTTCAACATATTTTTTTCACTAAAAATATTCATGAGTGTGACTAAAATTAATTAAAATGACTAAGAGAACTAATTTCTTCACAAAGAACTATACCTTAATCATAAAGGACTAAATAACCTATAAACATGTCCAAAATCATTTTTATGTTCATATTTATACCATATTATTACATGAATCTTTTTTTTAATTATTTGAGCCACTTTTAATGGTAAAAACATTGGTGGAATACCCTTTTGCAAAATTTATAATAGTGCCACTCCTCCTCTACAATAAAATGACAATCAACCAGCCACTTCCTCAAACCTATCAAGGCACATTGGATCAACCAATATATGAAAAAATAGCTCCTCAAAATACCTCCCTTAGAACTAGAAGACTTATCTATTTAATAAATCCATCCAAGGAATCCCTTTTATGAAAACCAAAAGGGTTATGAAAATTAGATGAAACAACCTTCCTCCATCTATTATTTTTATATCCTTCTCCACTCATTGAAATCTAATTATTCTATTATTATATAACAACACTAGTATCCTCAATATAAATTTATTTTCTTTTTTACATTAAGTTTATAACATAAACATACAAACACATCCATCAATTTGGTAATAATCATCCTATTTATGTGTAAATAAAACAACCCCCTTATGGAATGCTGGTTATTCGTTATTCCTTTACCCCCAATAATGGTTTGGAATTATGATGTACATTCTATTTATATTTTATATATATGATATTTTTTATATATTTATTCCAATTTAATTTTAATTTAATGCATACCCTTATGCTTTTTACACTTTTTATATATACGATAACTTCTTTTGTGGAAGCATGGGCTACCTCCTCCTCAAAGTAATGTGATTAATTCACACTATACATGGAACATATAAAAGAGGGTTTTAGTTAACATATGTAATATATAATGAATATATATGATAATTTATTTATAATATATATATATATTCATTTTCAAAAAAGTTTACATAAAATGACCAAAAGTATCATACATGTGTGCATATATTATACCGTCTCATTGAAAATTGCATTTCAGTTCTTATCTCAAAGTATTATGTTTTATTTTAAATATATATATACTAAATATATATGATAATCAAAACAATGATTAAATACATTAAATTATGTAATATTTATCTATATAATAGGAACAACATGTAACTTATGAAAACAAACTTGATAAAATAGACAATTAATGGCTGAAATAATAAAGATAATGAATAATTGTTATGAATAGGTAATAAATTATTATAATAAGTTAATATATGATATAATAAATTTTATGATGGTTCAACTAATAGTATGTTACATTTTTAAAACTATTATAAATTGATTTATTTGATTTTCACCCGATAAGAAACATAAGATAAGATATTTTAAACTATGATTTTAAATCTGTTTGATAATGGTGATAATAACCATTTGATTATTTTGTGTGGGGTATCTAATACCAATTCTATTATATTTTATCATTAATTATATTATCTTAGTGGTGTTTAAATATATTATTTAATTTTATTAATTCATTATGATAATGATTAAAATTGATTCATAGTCTTATTGGACACATTGAAATGTTTAAGGATTTTTTTAAAATATATTGTTACTGAAGCCTCTTTATTATTGAAATAAAAGAAATGCCTACTTTATTTTTGTATAGTAAACCTATTACATGACCATTATTGAAAGTGCGAGTTAAATCATAATAAAATTCATTGATTTCCCATACTTTTATACCTGGGACCCTCATGTTAATAGTAGTAGTACAATATCAATAATTTTATAGTGTTTTCTCTACATCAATACACACCTCTAGTATAGTGTCATAAGTGACACTATTCCTAAAAAGTATTTTAAAAAAATTACATTAAAATGGTATTCTATTATTATGCCTTACGATATATATATAGTTACCCACCATTTTTTATTTGAATCATCCTTTGAATTTTTAAAAGGTTTTATTTTAAAGAAAATGTTTTCAAATGAAATTTTCAAAGAAAATAATTTTTTTCAAAAAAATTATATTATCCTAAAATAAGTTTTTAATATAATGTGTAATTTTATTTCTATTCATTAGTAAAAAAAACATTTTTTAACTCCACATATGATTTGTTTTATTGATATTATCCTTATTCTTCCCATGGATGGTTTGTGGGGGATTTCATCAAGGATATTATTCAAATTTGCATCTTTTATTCTTTTTAGTCCCGTTGATATATTAAATTCCCTATAAATGATTTTGAAATTTTATTTACCAAAATATAAATATCATTTTATATGGATATGGTAATTTTTAAAACTAGGTAGCATTTTTTATTTGGTGTTTACGTTAACTTTTATTTTATTATTTAGAGAAACATTGATAATTATTTATTAATTTCTAAATATAGATCTTTGATCAGATTTGTTATTTATTCATTATAAATAATGAATGGGATTTGAAAGGCATTAGTTGCGGAAAATTTACGGTAATATATACTAGTTAGAAACTGATTAATTATATCCCCTAGAAACATTGGTAGTCTGATGAGATGAAATTAGTTGAAAAAACACTTCGAGTTTCCTTCCATGAAGAATACATGGGTTTATACCCATAGTTTTAAACTACCCCGAGGTTAGATCTCAACATTACTAGTTTTCATATGCCTTGTACTTTACATCAATTAATAAAAAATTTCCTTTATTTGGATTTAGTAATAACATATCCATTATATTTTTTGTTGAAATATATATGGATTCATGTCATTATTAGTGTGATAATTAAATGGAATTTCTTTAGGTTTTTGACCATTCCATATTTATTTTTCCTTAAATATTTATTTTAGTGAAATTTATTTCCAGTTATTACCTTCCCATAATATTTATTCACTTCTGTATTAGTTTTTTGATTACATGGTATGTGTATTCAGTTATTTACCATTCCAAAATTATTATTATCATTGATTAATTATTTCTTCCACTATACATTAATCTTGATGTGAATTTTAAATCACCCTTATTATGTTTCTTCCCATATAAATTCAAAGTGTCAACTAATAATGATGTTCAAGGATATTCTATATGTATTAAAGCTATTATCCTAAAATATAAAATGTTATGTTGTAATAAATGAATTTGTTGGTAATGGAAAACCTTTATATGTATCTAGATTACTAATACTACAATGAAATTTGATACTCTGGGATTTGAGATCTTGTAATCAAGAAAATATAATGGTAGTAGAAAAACTCTACAGGCTCTCTAGGGTTGGGACACTACAATTGGTATCATTTTATGATTTGTATCAAACTTGTGAAGTATATTTAGGAAACAATATATTATAGAACATAACAATAAAGTTGAATTGATGATATGTATAGAATATCATCTTATTCTATTGATGAAGTAGATATTATGCAGGTATTTTAATAAATACATCCACATATAGATAATATAAGTTTTTGTGGTTCAAGAACAGATGTACCTATGATTAAAAAATATGACAAGGTTTGTCAGATAAGAGATGGCCTAACCTAGTATATAGAAATGACCACTATTGGTCACCTGGATTGACAGAGATGAGAGATATGATTAGGATAATTCACATTTTATTTATAACCCATTGTGATGGATTTGAATAGATAATTACAATTAAGGGACTAGGATAATCTAAATGTGTTTTATATTAAGGATAACATGTAATGAAATAGAATTCTTATCAAATATATTCTTAATTATCACTAGACCATGGGAGTACCTATGTTAAAATACAATTGATGAAGAGTTTATGCATTTTGGTTGTATTAAAACCATTAGTTAATAGGATATTTGGTCACTAAATTTGTTTCAGTGATTCCAATCATATATATTTAGGAGATTATATTAATATTATTTTAGAAAAGGAAAACCTATATGTCAGATGACAACCAATCAAATATGGGAATTCCGCAAGACACTAACACATGAAAGAAGGATTATAAGGGCTTAATTACAACCACTAATCTAATCAATGTCGTAGTTAATATGAAACAATTTTTAGATTAAAAAATTCATGAACATAAGTTAATGATAATACAATAGAATAAATTTTTGGGTTTATATATTAATATATTAATCATATTGGATTTAGAGACTAGTTATAGAAATATTTAACGACTTTTCACTCTTTTATTGTCCTTTGGATCCAGAAAATATTTATTTTAATGATTCTATGATTCAAAATATTTTTTGTATACCCATTTTTTGATGAAAGGAATGTTTACGAATTTTATCAATGAACAACCATAAAATTGAAATGTTCATATGAGAAATAAACAAATCATGTATGTGAAAATACATATATATTTAGTTATTAAATTAATTTATCAACGTGATGAAAATGTTCTAAAAAAGTTGGTCCTATTACATTAATATTTATTGAAATAATTCTCTTATAAATCATGGCGGATTTATGGCATTCAGGTTCTCATTTTTTCATTGAAAATTAACCTATTTTGATTCATGACCTTAATAAAAGCGTATAAATATTCATTCATTCAACCATGTATATATCTCTACATCACAATAAGGTTTTACTACTTCGAGACCTTGTTATATCTTATTCTATGTGACCTTTTAAATTCACATTCTATCTTCTATAGAGTATTTCTTATGAAATATTCTCATGATGTTGGATTTTAATTATTTTAAATATCATAAAATATATCTCATGTTTGGAAAAAAATCCCTCATAAAATCCTCTCAATACGTTTTTAGTTTGGTTGTGTTTATTGACAAAGTTAAATGACTACAAATGACAATGTTTGATGTTTTCTAAGGATTAGTTTTTAGGGAGGCACATTTTTCCAATGTTTTCCTAATTTATAGGCCCCAAAAACTGGAATTTGTGTGAATAATGGAGAATGAAATCCTCAAAGAATAGAAATGAGTAGCCCATGACATGAATCATGTACCATATCCAGGAAGGGTTTGCGGGTATATACCAGGCAACGAGAGTGGTTCGTGGATGTAGTTCAAAAAACCCAAAACGGTTTGTGGCTGAGTGGTGGAGTGGTTAGCCGATGGTTTGGAATCAATGAATGGGGTCGACCGCAAATGTTCCAAGGTGATACAGGGAGCACATTAGAAGACGGTTCAAAGAAGGCTTGAGGTTTATGGTGGAAAGAGTATCGATAAGTGGTGGGTTAAAGATTCAGTTAACATTGATTTTGCAGATTTTGCAGATATCATTGATTATATAAGAATATCTAATCACTAAGATTGTTGTGGGGACTAAACTACATTACAAAATATATATTGCTCTGGGACATCAGGAAAGTTATAAGGAACATCATAAAGGTTGAATAGGTTTGCCATGGTTGAAGTGGTTAGCGAGGGACGAAGTGGTTCGCGATGATTGTAGTAGATCACGCAGAAGTGATTTTTTTTTGAAGGTGTTTGCTGGTATTCATAATGCACAAAATAATTCAATTAGGAGGAAGATGATATCTTATACTTGGAAGGAATTGTTTTTTTCTGGGGAGGAGAAATCTCTAGTACTCTAAAGGGAGCGTACCGCAAGTATTACACGGAAGTAAAGCTCCAGTACATGGAATCAAAGGAAGTCCACTAACAAAAAATAGTTTGCGAATAGAGAGTGATTCACAGATAAGGTTTCCAGAATCAGTATACGGTAGAGGTAGACGATATAGAAGGTGGAGACAATCCACAGACAGGGCACAGTCATGGAAGAAGTAGTCAGAGGATGAAGGGAGGTTCACATCATCGATGGAGGTGCACGATGAAGGTGTACCACATACCAAGCCTAGTACTCGGTTTTTAGGAGAGACAAGGGGGCTCGCGGTATCCTTGATGAAGCTACAAAATGCTTAAAAATAGTTTCAGAAGGTATTTTATGATACTTAACCGTAACTGAGAAGTTGGACTTCATCGACATGTGAAAATGGAACATCAACAGAGAATCCATTTATATTTGAGGATATATGAAATCATGAAAATGAAGGGACCCAAATGTACATAAATAGTGTTTGTCCTACATGTCAATAATCTATTAGTGAGTTCCTTTCCAAGAGTGGTGAGCGAAGGAAGAGGAAGACAGTGTCACATTCCACCAGAAGTGAGTCAGGGAAAGAGGCATAAGGAGTGAAACATGGGAATGCAGTGAGCAGACCCTATACCTTGGAAAGGAAGTGGAACTAGGCATAAAAGATCCAGCTCAAACATTGTACTCATTATTGGCAGTGAGCCTTAGTGAATTTTGTACAATGGTACATTGTCTTTGTATGCTCATTAGACATAGCCTTGTGACAGTGAACCAAGTAAAAATCGTTGTGTCTTGTGCATGATTTCATATCTATTCACATATTTCTATGAGATGAAGGGAGAATTGAGTTTTTTCTATCAATGAAACAAGAACCGAATGAAAGAGAGTTTAAATATGTCATACCATGATTCACCCCCTCACACTCTCAGGGTATTCGACCTAGTTGACCCATCATCCCCAATATCGAGTTTAAATTTTGAGTAAGTATTTTAATTATGGTGGGCAGAATGAAATGCCCTAAAAATATAAATAAGAAAATTTTATTCTCTAGCTTGTAAGAAACACCAAAACATTAAGCGAATGTAAAATCCTAATAATTTATACTACATTTAACATTTAAAAAATATTAAATATATTTTATATCTTGTAATTCATGTGACACTGAGTTAGCACATGTCATATGCAATAATTATTTTTTCCAATGGAAAGCATTACAGACAAGAATAAGTTTTACCAAAAAGTAATATATTATTAAATATTATTGATTAAAATAATATGATCTAAAATAACTGTTAAATTAGCTGTTATGAATTTTATTATATAACTTTTGAAAATATTTAGTTTCATGATATATAAAACTAGTTCATTGTTATATAAATAATTATCAATGAATGTAAGAACCCGTTTAATATAATGTGAATATTTTTATAGTAAAACAATTTTATGCTCACAAAGCAATTTTAAGTTAATTAATGTAATAAATTAAAATTAGTTAGTGATTTTAATTAAATATTTATGGTAAATATTCAATCGAATATTTTTGATAATCATATAATATATTTTATTGTAATAAGATAAGAATGAGCACAATCTTACACATAAAAACCTAAATATTTTTATAAAGGTTCATTTATTTCATTTTTATGCACAAAATATTATAATTTCATTTTTTTAATTTTATAAATCCTTTGTGTCCCCATAAATAAAATATTTTAAATTAGAACATAAAAATTAGGTTTGGGTGAATTTTTGGTAATTATATGTGATTTATGAATTTTTTAAAATAAAATTTAACAATACTAAATTTTCATTCAAAAATATTATTTTCATAATTTATTCATAAGTATAAATAATATTTTAAATTGATATTATAGTGGAACAATATAAATTTTTTATTTTTTAAACTAATTTATGTCATTTTAATCAATTTCACTTTGAAATTTGATTTAGAAAACATATCAAACTTGTGGTAGTCACTAAATTAAGAACAACATAGTCCAACTATATGCGCGATTAATTTTATCTTATTTTCTAATAATTCTATGATTGGATTTGTGATAAATGTATTAAATATTTAAAATAATAATAATTTATAATATATAATGTTTTTTTACTATATTTTAGAAATAATATTAGTGAATGTGATTAAAATTAATTACAATAATTATGATAACAATTTTCTACATACGTGATTAAATAGATATCTTAAATGCCAAAATATCTAAGATAAATTTCCCAAACACTATTTGATTGTCCAATTTAGACCATATCATCTATTTTATTTAATTTTTCAATTATTTTATAATCCTTTAATTGGATAAACGTGGGTGTAATTCCCTTTTTACAAAATTTACAAATGTTCCACTCCTCCACTATTAAAAGACAATAAAATTTCCCAGATACTCACAAATCTCAAGAAACATTGGATCAAAACAGATATACTGATATAGATCCATATAATTCATTTACTAAAACAAAATGAATTCTTGGTCATAAATGAATCAATATAATTTATTTAGTGAAAACTAAAACGAGATTCACAAATAAGAGGCAACATCCGTCTTCAAGATCCTTATTTTATGATTATATAACAACACCAATATCCTAAATATACATATATGTTATTTTGTAAAGGGTTATACCTAAACATACAAAAACATACATTTAATGGGTAACAATGATAATGTATTAGTGTAAGGTACATTATCCACTCATGAAATAGTGATTGTTCATTTTTTCTTTACCACATTTCATGGTTGTGAATTAGGATGGTAAATATATTTATATACAATATTTATGATATTTATTATATATCTATTGTTATTTGATTTTCATATAACATATAAAATTATAATTTTAATTTTTTTAAAATATGATAATATCGATTTTGGATGTGTGGAATACTGTCCCATCAAAACCATATGATTCATTCAAAATATATATAGAACATATAACTGATTGTTATTATAAAAATGTAATATTTATTAACTATATATTACTATTTTATTATAATATAAATATGTATAATTTAATTTTCATTAATTTAAAATTGGTAAAAATGAATATAGTGTTCATTTGTATATACAGCAACAGTCTCCATGAACGATACATTTCATTTCTTATATCCAAATATTATAAATGATTATAAAAATATATATACATAATATATGTGATAATTAAATCATGGTTTACATTATGGATATGATTAAATTATAATCTATGTAATTTAAAAAAAATGTATTATGTCAATACATACTCAAACAATTATAGAATTGACACATGAAATAGTAACAATAATTAAATATGTTTTTTTAAAATATGTAATAATATATTATAAAATGATTAGATATTATATTATAAATATTATTATTATCCATTTATATGTTATTTACATGTTCAAATCAATTTTATAGGGTGTTAAATGTGGTTCTCAGTAATTGAAGCATAGTGTGTGTGATTTTTATCTCACTTTTTACATTTATGAGATAAATTTAATATTCAAAAAATAAATATTTTATGTGGTATATCTAATGCCAATTTTTTTATATTTTATCATTATTTATTTTAACATCAGGGTATTTTTAATTTCTATTTCTTCATAGTCCTTCATGAGGAATGTGATTTAAAATATTTTAATGTGGTTTGGGATACTTTGGAATGTATAATGATTAGTTTCCTCCTAAATAATTTTAATGTACTTTCAATGGTATTTCCATTCAAGTAAATTATATGACTTTTATCACATTAAATATTTAATTTTCCACCTATTTGGTTATTCATGTCCTTTATCATGTATTATTACCATTTTTCCACTCTTTGGTGATCAAAAATATTTTAGAAAGTGTTTATATGAAAACATGACTTCATTTATAACATTAGTCAAATAACATGGTTTCATATAAAAAGACACTTTTCTATAATTTTTTTTAAATCATATATCCATTATAATGAAAACATTAATGATCTTTTTTTCTTTTCAATCACTGGCCAATTTTTCAACATATTAATCTTTTCGATTTCTACAAATTAAAATTTTCTATCCTTTTTACCATGAAAAATGAATGTTATTTTTACCGTATATAACATGTACTTAATAAACTGCTGTCATTTCATTGATGCATAATATTCATGTATAAAATGTTAATATTAAAATAAAATGTTTAAATATGTTATTTTAAATGAAATGGATATTCAAAAATAAAGGATATATTCCTAAATAATGTTTTTAAAAGATATTTTAATATTATTTCTTTTCCTCAATGATAGAAATACATTATATTAAATCAAATTGGAAAATTTGGTATTGATAAAATCCTTATACTTCCCCTATATGGTTTATGTTAGATTTGGACATGGTTAGTATTAACGTTCACTTTGATGATTCCCTTTATTCTCTTTCTAATATAAAATATATTATGAAGGAATTTGAAACTGAATTTCCCATAAATATCCAAATAATTTTTAATGGATATTATTATTTTATGAAATATATAGAATTTTTCATAATATTCTTACATCAAATGTAATTTTATTATTTGTAGAGTTATTTTTTAAATCCATGTCCTTTCCATAATACAGATATTGTTATGGTATATTTATTAGTCGATATGAGGAATAATTAGGATACAAAAGACACGAGTTGGGACCATTAAATAAAATACTTATCAGTTTGAGAGCTGTTAATAAAAGGATATTAATGCATCTATAGTCTCGTGATATGAAATTATTTGGTGGAAGACCATTCAAGTTTGTTTCCAAAATTAATAGATAGTTTTCTACATAATGTTTAAAATTTCCTGGAGGATTTATCATAAAAGTGAAAGATTTCATGTGCCTTAGACAAGAATTCAATTAATTAGGAAATTATTTATTTTTTATTTAGTTATTATTAATCCAGGATATTTTTCATGAGAATATATATAGATTAATTAAATTCATTGTTCATTTTTTGAATGGTATCTTTTTCAATTTTTTACATTTCCATATTTATTTATCCTTATCCAGTAATTTGAATGGAATATGTTTCCATTTATAACATGTTAATATTTTTTATTCACATCCTTGTCTTTTTTTATTATACGGTATATGTGTTTTGTTATTTAGCCTATCATAAATTATTTTTACAATGATTTATTATTGATTTCACATTACCATACGCTATTAGAGAATTTGGTCTCTCCCAAATTTTTATTCCTTTCATAAAAATCCTTTATTTTTTCTAAAAAATAAATTCTAGGATATGGTTGACGGAATAATGTAATTTCCATCGAATAAAATAAATTAAGTTGTATTTAGTGAATTGACATTACATTGAATATTTATGTGTCTATCTAGTATACCAATACTACTATACTATAATTCTGTTTTTTATTTTATTCAATGTATTCATTCCAATATAATTTTATTAGATACGGGCTTCAAGATCTGTGGGTTCAAGTTGATACATCTTGTATACTTCTTTTTATCATAGATGTTTTTGAGAATATTAATAGGAAACATATTTGGACATTCCTAGGTGACAATGTTATATTATATACTAATAAAAAAGTATATTATTATCTTAAGAATGATATGATTAGGATTCATGTTTCCTCAAGATTGAAAATTTAACAAATCAATTTAGTTAATATGAGAAATGAGATTATTACCATCATGGAACAAGTAATGCATGTTGGGAAGTATCCACATAATATGAACATTATGTAATAAATGTTAGCATCATTTTACTTTACCAATAGAAATTTCTCATATCTAAGTGATTATGTGACAACTTACGTGATTCAATATGGTATTAAGTTAATGCAGAAATATTTTTCAGTCATTAGAAGAAAATAATTTATTCCAAATATTATTAAAAGACATTGAATGATTCTATATTAAAAAATAGAACATATTTTATTCTTTACTCAACTATTAATAGGGTGTATAAATTCTATTATAAAATTATAATAAAATAGATAAAGGTATATATTACATCATTCTAGTAAATGCGTATAGTTTCCCACCTATTGAACATATTTTGTAGGAATCTGTTACAAAATATATATTTTAAGGGGATAAAAGAGAGTTAAAAATGATTTTCAATATGAATGTTATGATTTGGTTTATGAAACAACATCAATAACTTTAAATAAGTCATTATCCTAGGATAAGATCAATTATGGAAATATTAAGTGGAAATAGAGAGTTGTGTTATTGAAAAGAATGATAAAGACTCTATAAAAACATATTTGAATTCATAAAAAGAGGTAAATAACATTTGGTTTCTACTAAATATTATTATTTGACAAAGTAAATTTATTAATATCAGGAAAAAATTGAGAATAGTCATATATGAAAAATTATATAATGCTTAGAAGACAAGGCATTTATCAACATTTTCTAGAACAACAAAATAAAGCTGTGAATATATAAAGGTAGATTAAAATACTAAATCAAAAATAGAAAACTGGGATTCACAATTATAGGGGATTGATATATAGGTGAGATTTCCTCATTTTTCATGACTATATACACACAATCATTTTTTCAATTATAGTGAAAAGTAAATACAATTATTCAAAAAATATGTAAAATAATAATATTGCCATGTGATACTTAAATAATAAATGTATAATAAATAATTATATAATTGTCTTGTAGATGATGATGAAAATTGTCATTTTTCATACTAAGGAAATTATTTTTAGGAATAAATCAATAACCAAGAACATGGTATTTCAAACAAGATCAATATTTCAACAATTATAATTTTTAGTGAGGATGAGTCAATCATAATCTAAACATCTAAATGAATAATAATTAAAGGATGATAGTTCTCATTTATGATGATGTAATTATTTTTGAGTATGTGAATTAGGACAATGTGAAGTAATTTTTAAAATTCATATTGTGCTTGTTTTAAATGTCAGTTATTGGTGATTAAAATTCTACATTTTTGTATAGATAACTTAAATAATCGATTGAAATTTCTTAATTTATTTTAATTTATCATCAATGTACAGAAATGTTTTGGTAAAATGAATTATACTTCTCTGATAATATGTATAAATTTTTAGATAATGTTTTCTATGATGGCTAATAGGTCGATTAAACTATGTGCAGGAATAAATTTGGAACCAATTATATATAATAATAATACAACCAGCAATTATGAGTGGAACTTTATAATCCAAATGGATCTAACATAACCTAATTAGTTACACATGAATTATGTGATAATAATAATAATATATTATATCAAATTTATTAAATATTTTGGATTATTTTACTATACATTTTTATAATTGAAATTATAGAGATTTGGGGATATTTATTAGATTGTTCAATAGAAAATCATATATAAATATTATGGGATTAATTTTAACAAATTGGATTGTGTATTTCATGGTTATACAATTAGAAATATTAAATTTAATTAAGCACTACAGATGATAATTTTATACTAAAAACACAATAAGGTCCTTATTTACTATGGATGATAAAATAACTGGATAATGTTGGAATTAATGTTACACCATTACCTTATAATAAATGTGATTAAAAATGTGATATTAATCAAATGAATTTTTTTACATATATAAAGGGAAAATTTAATAAAATGATTCTTTTCATAACAGATAAGGTTGACAATAGACTTCTGATTTTGAAAATAGTTTTTGGTTATTAGTAACTTATGATTTTTATTTACCATGGTTAAAAGTAAATATGGTATTTAAAGGTAAATATTATATTATTATTACCCTAAAACATTTACTAATTCTATTAGATAAGTGTATTTCATACAAAAACACCTTTTGGATAAAATGTGATTCATTTGGTCCACTTTTATTAGATATGACATTTATTATTATTTTATTTAAAAAGGAGTCAAAAGTGTTAAATTTAATGTTTAATAAATAAACTATTTTTAATATAGGATTATACATAAGATAAATTATAGTGTAAATATTAATTATAAATATAAAAATATTTCCTACATAATTTTGTTTTCCATATAATTTTTAGACATTAAATAATTAAATTTATTTATGACACAATGATAATGTAATAATTACATTATTAATGAAATATTAAAATAATTGATATTATAAATATCCAAATTAATGTAAATTAACACTTATGATTAATTACACTAATTTTAAATAATAATATGACATTTTAGGGTTGATTAAATGTTATTTTTTCAATTTAATCATTCTATTATGACTATAACCAAAACAAAGTACCAAATAGTGTCAAAATTGGGATAAATGTGTTTTTAAAACAAATACTATATTATTAAAAGATATAATAGTCTCAATAATATAATTTATGGAACAATGACTTATATAATGATTTATGTGTCATTAATGAACCACTTTTTGATCTCTTGTAATTTTATTGTAATATTATTAACCTTATAATATAATAATACAATAATACAAGGTAAAAGCTATACTATTTAACTAAGAGTTAAGTCTAACATATAAGGTTAATATGGTGACCTAAATCTATCTAAACCTTTTGTTTGAGTGGTTTTAGACCCATAACCACCTTATCCTCGATAAAATTCATTTTGGTGCAATTATAAATATAATATGATTGTATAATAAAATAATATTTCATACTTTTCCTAAAGTAACCATCACCTCTCATATAAAAGGGTACATCCCCTTATCATAAAATCACCCATACATAGAAATTTGTCTCAGCCAAAACATACTCAAATATCCTTTCAACTACCCTCTCTTTGACCTAGAGTCCTTACTCTGATCAGAAATCCAACCTATGGAGCCCTTTTGATCAACTCAAAAATAAACACCTGAAGAAGAGGAAATAATTTCACCACCCCATTCAAAGTTCATTCCTTCATCCACATCCTCTTTATTTTATATTTTAATATAAAAATAATAACACCAGTAGCTTATACATACTGGAATTTTATTATAAATATGGTACAACCATATTCATTATTCTATCCATCCTATTAATGAAAAGTCAGAAAACGTGCGTTCGCACAGCTTACCGTCAACTCATTGTGGTGTTGTTTGTTACTCAAACAATTAATTATTTGAAAGGGTATAATAATCAGTATAAATGATATAAATAAAAAATATTACATGTTAAATATTATTTATATATGTTATACCATTTAATTACATGTGATTTCATAATCAATAGAATGATATTTTCGCTTGGGCATACGTACGGATTATTGTCTCCACGAACGCGATAAAATTTATACCCCGT
The DNA here is from genome assembly GCA_963277665.1 of Viscum album. NCBI lineage: Eukaryota > Viridiplantae > Streptophyta > Magnoliopsida > Santalales > Viscaceae > Viscum > Viscum album. The sequence goes on from OY728159.1 coordinate 1,008,038,759, forward strand.
CATTACAATTAATTAATAAATTTCATTTTATGAATAATTTTTTTTAGAAGTTAAATTTATTATGGATTTGAATCAAATACATCTTATCCACAACAATTTATTAATTTAACAAAACATATAATCGAAAACAAATTAGTTAACGCCCAAAACGATGATACTACTAAAATAATATTAACAAACCTATATTAGAAGATTATATATGATATCATATTTTTGTATGTGGTCCATTTATATTTTAATAAAAATTATTTTACTATTATACAGGAGGTTAACATACGATCATCTAAGGAAAAGTAAAAGGTAAGGGTTAATTCTATAATCTATTAATTATCTGAGGTTGTTTATACTTTAGTTCTATGGGATACTCTTTATCAACCACAATCGTGTTTCTTAAATATTTATTTAAAAACTTTTTAACTATTTCCTATATTATGGTTTAATGTCATATATAAAATTGTTTGAATTTTAATATGATTTTTATAATGGAATCTTTTTGTCATTTTCCAAACAAGGTCCTTTACAAACTTTTGGACAAAATTAAAGACATGATGTTTTTTATCATATACGGTCGGTGCGGCTATTTTCCACCATTAGAACACCTTTGAAGAATCCCAAACAAGCATAAAAAAATATTTTCAAAATAAATGTTTTCTTTTATAATTATGTGACTTTTAAAATGTTTCAAAATAGAAAGAGGTATTTCTTCCAAATAGTGTTCATTTTATATATTTCCACATCCTTTGATGTATTTTAATGTTGTTTGAAGATTGATTTATAGTGATACAAATCATCCATATTTAATTGAATGCTTTTTGATATGTATGATTATGGGTTTTTTATTTTTATAAAATTCATTGTTTGTGGTTAATGTTATGACATTTCATATGCTAGTTTTAATACGAATGTTAATGTTATGTTTAAGCCATTTTTATTTGAGGAATGAATTGGAATTTTTATGTGACGGGTGGAGCCCGCTATAGCTCCTCGTTGCATCGGAAGGTCTCCTAAGAAAAACTAGTCTATTCACACAAGGCCTTGACAAAATCATATTTGTAGGCTTGGCATGAGGCTTTGACTATGTGGTTTTGATGTCCGACATTATGCATTACATCATTATTAAATTGTATATTGATGTTTCATGTCATTATTCGAATTGTAGAATATCCATGTGAATAAGTAAATGAAATTTTATTTATTTATTTTTACCATATTATTTTGAATTTTATGTTTAAAATTCTTATGTTTTAGTCTTATACAGTTCCATAAATTTTTATGATTACATATGAATGTTTCTGCTATATTTTTTTCCTTACATCGCATCTGATATCACCCCTACATTATGTTTTATTTATCCTTTAATGCAAAGAATTGTGTTACCATTAACCTAAAATATTATTCAAAGGGATAAGAGTGTGTTCAAAGGAGACACAATGATGTTTTTTTCTTTATATCATGATATAATGCAAAACATATGGATGTATCTAGTAATTAAATGTCTACTAATAATTTTGGTCTTTTATGATTTTATCCATAGTGACCATGTTAATGATATGTACTAACGCACAGACTTTAGGTTACTAGGGTTGGGGAGTTACGGTTGGTATAAGAGGAAGTTTAGTATAAACCTTAGAAGCTATATTTAGAGAGTATATGATTTGATAACATTACCCTAAGATAGTCATTGAGGATTAGATTAGAATAACTTCCTAGAGTTTTGGTTATTTAGATATTTTTTGAATTTCCCAATAAATGCATACCAGTATAGATACGAGTTGGTAGAGGTGGCTCTGGTATAGATATAGCTAGGACTGAAAACTCTGAAAATGAGTTTCAGGCTCGACCCAGGGTATCCTGGTACTCGACAACGGGTCTTGCAGCACTCTTGGTTATGACACTCCAAGGTGATATGCTTAAAATTATTACAATTTTATTTCAAACCCATTAGAATAGATTTATGAGTATATACCCCCCCAAGAAATCATTTTTATGATTATGGAATATATCCATACACTATTTAATTTATGTTATGTGTTTTACAAGTTTGGAATTATCTATTATGATTAATAAACTAATCTAGTGTATGACATTGTTTAGAAATGGCTTCATGTGGAAGAAATAGAAACTGTATCAACGTATTTTATCCATGTAGTGATTTATATCCTATTAAAGATTATTACAGTAGAGATGGTGATGCATGTGATGCTAATCATCTTAACACCATACTAGGACAACTCACCCAGGTTATAAATAATATCCTTACCTGTGTGGAGCACCCAAATCCACAACATGGATGATCATAGTTAGACTGATTCATGATGCAAAAACCACCAATATTCAATGGTACTACCAATACATTTGCAGCTGCGAAATGGACAAGTTCCTCAGAGAAAATGATTTCATTCTCTGGAGACTAGGGAAAGGGAATACATTGTCATGGTAGTTTATCTCCCCACGGGAGATGCAGATCAATGGTGGTCATTAATTCAAAACACAAAGGAAGACGCAAAATTATAAAAAATGGAATGGAGGGTGTTTAAAGAGCTTCTCTAAGATAAATACATTCCACATGACCATGAACAAGATATGAACAAGAAAATTTGTGAATTTTAGGCAAAAGGTGGATGATAGTGTCAAAAAGTATGAGGCAAACTTTTTAAGGATAGAAAGTCACGAAACAGATTATATACCATATCCAAAGAGTAATATAGAATGATTATTCTATTGGTTATAACCATTTATTAATCAATAAATAGTCTCACAATCCTTTTCATCATATAAAGATATTGTCTCATGTGCTATCAAGACGGAAAAGGAATTCCCTATGTCATATGACTTTAACGAATATAATGAGAAGATGAGATCTACTAAACACACTAGAAATGGATATAAGGGGGAGATAGGAAAAGTTGAATATCCATCCTGTAGTAAATATTGGATGAAGCACCACAATATTATCTTGAAAATAATGGGGGTTGGTTACAAGTGTGGTGAAAATGGCCAACATGCTCATGATTGCAAGTGAAGGAAAGTGGTTTTCAAGGTTTAGTGCAACATTTTTGAGAAATAGGGAATTATGAATTTGAATATTCTAAGTGCCATGCCAACATTTCTCAGAAAAGTCCAAGGGATCAAGGAAAAGCTTTCTCGATCACTATGGATGAAGTTGAAGCTCCTAAAGACATTGTGTATGGTAATTTAATTGTTTCCTCAGGTTTAGTCAATGCTTTAGTTGATTCTAGATTATATAATTGTTCCATATCTTCCCAGTTTTTCTATGAAAATTAGATTTTTCCAATTGGATTTTATAAGGGAGTTGTCAGTCAAAACTCATAAGGGATGTATCATTGCAACAATATTTTGTGAATCAGTCTACTTTAGTGCATATTAAGGTTTTGTATTTATGAGGCCCCAGCCTAAAAAATTACTTAATATTGAATTAAATGAATAATTCCCATTGAGGATCTTTTCAGGTTTAGAGTTTTAACGAATTAGATCATAAATCATGAATGACATTCCGCATTTAAATAAAGTGGTCACATAAAAGATATTATTCGTTTTTCCCCATCAACGGAAACATATTTAAAATAAAACATGGATTCTTTCTTGACACTTCCGTGACACTATCATCATAATATGCACCTTTCCCTTGACCTGTGAAAAACATTTCAAAAACTTGGGATGAGCATAAAAGGATCAGTAAATGATGTAAAAGTACGAAAAGAAAACACTAGTCCATGTAAGAAATCATACTTTACTCATAAAACAAAAGAATTTATCATACCTCATCAAATAATGAATAAATCATAGAAATCATAAGGTACAATGGTAACTTGATGAATTCATAACATTCTTATGTATGGAGTAACCCTCTTAGTAACATTTGAAATACCCATTACAGTATATTCCCTAAATCTCTTCGGAAAAACCATAACGGTTAACTCCTTCATGTTACCAAACGAATTGGAGAGCTATATCAGGCTCACCCTCCATTAGTTTATCACGGAACCACCCGTCTTCATAATAATTCCCAAGAACCATAACATAATCATATCACATAAAACATGCATAAAGGAAACATAAAATTTACACTTTTCAATCACAAGATATCAAAAAAATGCATTGATATAAAAACATTATGAAAACAATTTTCAATACCAAAATAAAAGAAATGTAAAACATGGTATTTATTTTTCATTTTTAAAAAAGGTATGGCTTGTAGAGGAAGCTGAAACTCAAATAATGGCCACGACGGCAGAGAAGTCATTGTCACCGCATACGTATGAAATAACCATTCCCTTTTTTCGTTTAGTAAAAATCTTTGTATAAAAATATTCCTTTCGAATAAATATAAATTTCAAAGGGGTTTATGCACCATATAAAATATCGTTGTGTATAAAACAAATTATGCCTCAATGAATGGAGATTGAGATGAAGTCCCATAAAAAGACGGTATCCTTGGATTAAGGATAAATCAATTACATAATTATGTGTGACAAAGGAATACACCAAATATAAGTTGATATTAAGTGTAAAACAATAATAGTTCATTCACACATATTCATAGAACCACATATTCAAGGAGTACAAGTTTATCCCAAAGAATCAAAATTGGGTTAAGAAGTTCCCTTGCAAAAATTTGACAGCCTAACGACATCACTTCAAACTTCATAAAATGAGTTGATAAGAGATAAAAAGGGTATGTCATCACGTGGACCTAAAATTTACATCAATAAGGATATATAACAACATATCCCAAAATTACAATATGTAAATTAAAAGACCCAACAAAATAAGACTTTTAAAAAGAGGAGGGTGAAAGGTTTCTTTACCGACTTGGGTATCTTTTGAAACAAACACCCCATGATAGAAGGACAATACAACATTGATGTAAATACTCATAAAATAAAGTATATTACACAAAGATTAGAATAATTGGTAGTACATTTACCACTCAATTTAAATGGTGGTAAAAGTATCATAAATCTCACGGGAAAAAAAGTGAGGTGAAAAATCCCTTACAAAAACTCAGCAGCCGAACAACGATACTTTAATCTTCCAAAAATTGATTGATGAGATAAAATAGGGTCTCTCATAATATTAACATAAAATTTACAGAAAGTGGAATATAAAATAACATCCCAATCATAATAAATATGAGCTTAAAAGGAATGACATATAAGAGTGTTCTTAAAAAGAAAGAGAGGGGTAGGTTCCCTTATCTCGGGTCCGACTTGACTTGATCATTCTTTAACCTCATGAATAATAAACTTGATTTAATTTCTACTTTCATAAGATCCTTTTTCAAGTTAATTATTCCTTTTATATTACTTACTACCATGCTATGAACACTATGTAATTATTTATGTTAACAATGGTCGTTTTGTAGATCATTGCTACTTGAGTCAAAAATAAACTCTTTATAATTACAAGTTGTTCATGTGGTAAAATATATATTATATCCAGAAATATATTCATTATTTACATATCATATATAATATATATCCACTATATAAATTCATTTATAATATTACATAACATTTAGAGGTAAGAAATTAAATGCACCGTTCATGGAGACAGTAAGCCGTACGTACGCATGAACACTACTTCCATTTCTATTTTTTATTTAATGGAATTAAAACATAATGGTACATAATAGTATTATAATTCTAGTATGGTATCATTTATAATATCATTAAATCTATCTTTTATACGTACCACATATGGTATTAACGAATCAAATCACTTTGAGGGTCGGTAGCCCGCACTTCCTAAAATGAAGATATCACGTTTAACCATAATGGAAACCATAAAGGTATGTAATAAAAGATAAATACAGAAGCTTAAGTAAATCATAATAATATTATATATCATATATAAATATAGTGACATATTAATGGCCACCTTTGAGGGTGTTAAAATAATATTGAACAATCATCGTTTTGAGAGGCAGAAATTCACCATCCACAGAAACGATATGTTCTTTAACCATTAGATGTATGTGTGTGTAAGTGTAGCTCGAATACTTCTTATAACAACATCCTAGTATATTGAAGATACTGGAGTTGTTACAAAATAAATGAATAAAAAGAGTTTATGGGGTTGGAGAAGAAAAATAAAACAAAAGAACACAAGTGAAGACATTACCTTAAAATCAGGTATCTCTCTTTGATTTGAGCTCAAAGGCTTCCTTAGGAAGACTTCTGCCCAAAGTGAGGCTTCCTTGGGAAGACTTCTGCCCAAAGTGAGGCTTCTAGGAGTAAGATAGGGATGTGGAGAGACAACATGAGCTGGTTTTGGCCGAGCCACATGCTTGAGAGGTGTGGGTATGGTGGTAGAGGTGGGCGCATTTTATAAGAGGAGAGGAGGGGCACTCTTGGAAAGATACAAAATGTTACTTTATTTTCAAATGAGTTTCGGATTTAAAAGGTCCCAAATTGATGTATTTAGAGGATAAGGTGGTAAGTGTTTGAAATATACTCAGAAAATAATTTTTTAACAATTGTATGTTATTGTTTTACCATTATATTTTCATTTTATTTAAATCCTTTATTAATGAGGTAACTGTTGCATCATCATGATGTCATACATAATTTAATTTATTTAATGTCTAAAAATTATAAAAAAATATCATGATGTAGGAAATTGTTTTATATTTCTAATTAATATTTATAGTCAAAAATACAACTTGTATAACCCCATTTAAATTTTTTTTTAGTAAAACAACTCATGGTTGTGACATTTTTATTTTAACTTTAAATAAAAGGCTATTTATGTCATTTTCCAACCATTGTGGCTCCATGGGGTCCCCAAGCTGACCCATGGATTTTCATTGTCGGCCATGAAACATCCAATGAGGGTAGGAAATGTCTCTAGGTCATTTCATATTATTAAAACATTATTTTTACCTTAAATTACACTAATTACCTCTAATCACGATTAAAAACATAAAAGTTATTATTCACCAAAAATGATTTTAATCCCATTGAACCAAATTTTACATCCTATTGAAAACCATGTATGTCAGATTTTTGAAATTCAAATCATAGAAGTGGTGAAGTTTCATTTAAACGAAAAATAAGTTTTTTAACTACCACTTAGTGGTTTCACTATTCATAAAATATTGAAGTTTTTCAGAAAAATACCAAAAATCCAACATAAGCAATATTTGATATTCCTAATTCAAAAATGATGTCTATTTTACAAAATTTAAAACATATTAGTTTCATTAATTAATTTAATAATTAATTCTTGCTGTCGAAACAAATAGCATGATTTTAAGAAACAATATCTATTAAAAGATTGACAATAGTTTAAGTTGAATTTCAAAGTGAAATTAATTCCAATGACCACTATTGGATTAAATGGTAAAAATATATTCTATTTTAACTTTAAAAATAATTAAAAAGATAATCTAATCATATAAATAAATTAGATTAAAAAGAGGTTTTGAATTAAAATACAAAATTTTTAACTATTCATAAAAAAATGAACTTTATCGGAAAAATACCAAAAATTTACACAAAGTAAATTTTGAGGTCCTGATTCCAAAGAAGAATTTCATTTTGTCAAATATAACACATAAACGTTTCAAAAGTGGATTTAAAAGAGGTTCACATTCAAAAGGAGGTTAATCGACCTTTTAAAAAATAATAGAATGTTTACGCTTAAAATTGGATTCATTCGCATTTTTAATCCTCTAAAATTTATTGTAAAAAGTAAAAATATTTGACAAACATATATAATAATTTTGTAGTTAGTTCTTTTAATTCCCGATATTACAATGACTAAGCGTTAACTACAATTTAAAATAATTTTATTTTGTTATTAGAGTGCAACGTAAGATTTCCATGAAACTCGTTGTTGCGTGTTGGGTACACAATCGAGTATAGCGTCCCCTTTAAAGTAATATTAATATTTTATTCATAAATATGCATAAATATGAAAATGTCATATTCTTTATTTACCTGGGGAGTTACATCCTTCCCCCTTTTGGGAATTTCGTCCTCACAATTTTAAAATTTTTCTTGGAATCTTCATTGAAAATCCAACATCGGAAAAAGAGTTAGTAAAACTATCTCTTAAAAAGAATTGGAGAGAAGTACAAATGTCACCCAAATTAACCCATAATAGACCACTCACTTAGGTTATGAATAATAACCTTACCCAAATGAAACCCCATGATCCACAATGCGTAAGAACTATGTTATACTATTTCATGAGTCAACAACCACAAACATTCAATGCGACTATGAATCCATTTTTATCTAAGCAACAGATAAGTTCCTTGGAGGAAATATTTCCCTGCTCTGGGGAGTAGCGAAAGATGGGAAGTTTCCATGGCAGTTTATCGATTCACAAGAGATGCAGATCAATGGTGGTCATTAATTCAAAACACAATGGAAGATGAAGAACTATAAAATATTGAATTGAGGGAGTTTAAATAGTATTTCATAGAAAAATACATTCCTTGTGGGATTTGAGCAGATATAGAAAGACATTTTCTGAGTTTGAGGAAAATGGTGGATGAGAATGTCGCAAAGTATGAGGCTATCATTACATGGTTTTCATGGCATGAAACATATTCTATATTTAACAGAAGGTGTACTATTGATTGATTATTAAATGCTTCAAAACCATCCGTCTAGAATTAGTCTCACAGTCCTTATCATCATACAGATATATTGTCTCATGTGCTATCTAGACAAAAAATGAATTCTCTAAGTATTATGACTTGAAAACAAAGAAATAGAAGAAGTGATCTTCTAAACAATCTAGAAATGGAAATAAATAGAAGAAGAGAAAAGTTGAATATCCATCATATATTAAATGTGCGAGGAAACACCTTGGTACTTGCCTGAAGGGAATGAGATTCTACTAAAAGTTTGGTTAAAAAGTCCACGGAGCTAGTGATTTCAAGGGAAAGCAAGAGATTGTATATGTTTAATGCTGCAATTTTTGAGAATCGAGAAATTATGCCAATGAATTTCCTATGAGCCAAGGAAATTGACCTCAGAAAAGGCCAAGGAAGAAAGGCCATGCTTATACAATCACTAATGCAGAGGTTGAAGCTACAAAAGTCATGGTGGAAGGTAATTTAACTGTTTTCTCATGTATATGCAATGATTGATTTGATTCTGGATCATCACATTGCTTCATGTCTTCCCTGTTTGCTACAAAAAATAGATATATTCAATTTGATTTAAAAATGGACTATTCCTTCAATACTCCTAAGAGAAGTATAATTGAAATAATTTTTGTGGAATTAGTCCCAATTTGGGGATATAAATGTTATTTATCTACTGATCTCATCATCATACCCGAGATTAAATTTGATATAATCCTCGGTATGGATTGGCTTTCTGTCCATGATAAAAATATTTATTGTAATAAAAAAGAGTTTAATTTTTCTAATGCTGATAAGGAGTCCCTTATCTTTATAGTATAAATGTCATAGGCTGATTCTTATCAAGATCCTTTCTATGTTGATCTACTAAACTCAAATATTGGAGAGTAAGATAATAAAATAACTACGGGTGAGGAAAATAATGTTCAAATGGAAGACATACCTATTGTTCAAGAATACATTGATTTGTTCCCAGAGGATTTACCTCGACATCCTCCCGAAGGAAAAAGTGATTTTTCCATTGATTTAATTCCAGGTTCAAGGCTCATATCGAAGTCCCTTTATAGAATAGCCACTATGGAATTAGTGAAACTAAATAAACAGCTAGAGGAATTGAATAATAAGGTATTTATTTTCCCGAGCGTTTCACCATGGGATATCTCACATTTATGATTTATTTGACCAACTTCATGGAGCTCAATATTTTTCAATGATTGAATTTTGATCTTCATATCATCAGTTGTGTGTGAATAAGGATGACATTCTGAAAACATTATTACGAACACAGTATAGGCAATACAGGTTTATAGTAATGCCTTTTGAATTGACTAATGATCCCTCTATTTTAATTTATCTAATGAATAGAGCTTTCAAGAAATATCTTTACGTCTTTTTAGTGGTATTTATTAATGATATCTTTGATTATCAAAAATATTAGAAGATTATGAAAATCACTTGCGCACTATTCTAAAAAACCTCCGATGAAATCATTTATATGGGAATTTTATCATGTGTGAATTATGTCATCATGAACTTTTATATCATGGCCATATTTTCTTTAAGGATATAATCTACGTCAATCATTCTATGAAAAGTACAATAAAACAATGGCCAGAACCAATGAGTATAACTGAGGTATGTATTTTTATTGGTTTACCAGGTTATTATTAGTGTTACATCCCTAATTTTGGCCAATTGTGTAACACATTAACCAAGCTGACACGTTAAGGGGTTAGATTTGTTTGAAAAAAAGAGATTGATGAATGTTGTGAATAATTGAAGTGAATATTATTAAACACTCATATATTGACTCTACAATCGGGGAATGATTGGTTTGTTATTTATAGTGATTTGTCAAAGAAAGGATATGTTTGTGTATTTATGTATAATGATAGTGTTATTTCCTATGAATCATATCAGCCAAAAACTCAAGAACAGAACTATCTGACTCATGACCTTGAGTTACCAGCTGTAATAATTACTTTGAATATATGGTTACACTATCTCTATGGAGAAAATTGTGATATTTATACTGATCACATGATTTTGAAATATATATTCTCACAAAAAGAACTCAACATGAGGAAATGATGATGTCTTGAACTACTCAAGGATTATTATTGCACTATACGCTACAACCCAATGAAGGAGAATAAGGTGGAAGATGCTTTGAGAATAATGGATCATGGAGTTATGAACAATATGAGAGTTGAAATTGATCCTATTTTCATTGATATATTAAATATTTATATGGGAATAACAACAGAATGTGAATCATCAATAATTTTTCAAATGTTTTCAAATCCATATTAACTAGAAATGAATAAGAGTTCCTAGACTGATGATGGGGTGTTTCAAAAGAAGATTAATGTTGTGAATGATGTGAGATAGTGTGAATTCATATATGAAGATGGAAATTTAAAATTTGGGAAGAGACTTTCGATTCCTGATATATCTCATCGAACAAGGGAAATGATGGATGATTATCATAGCTCTAATTTAACTTTACACCCATGTTGTACTAATATGTATATAGATTTAAAAGAACATTTTTGGAGGGACAACATGAAGAGGGAGATTGATTATTATGTGTCAATATGAATAGTTTATCAACAAGTGAAAGATGGAAGACAACATCCTAGAGGATTCATGTAACCTTTTCCCATATCTGAATTGAAATGGTATGATATTAAGACGGGCTTTGTCATAGGGATACAAAAGACTCATATATGAAATGATGCAATATAAGTCATTGTTGATCGTCTTACCAAGTCTTCATATTTTTTTTCTATATAATAAGATTTACCACTTGAACATCTTGAAAGACTATATATTAATGATGATGAAAGACTTCATGATATACCGCTATCAATTTTTTATGATCATGATCCATGTTATACATCAAGATTATGGAAAAGTCTTCAGTTGGCCCTGGATTTTGACCTTTATTTGATCACTGCCTAACACCATCTAACTGATCAACAATGAGAATAGATTATTCAAAATTTAGAACACATGTTGAGACCATGATCACATGACATTCAAGGTATGTAGGATTAATATTTAATTATTGTAGAATTTTCCTATAATAATAGCTTCTATTCTAGTATTCAGAGGGAACCATAAGAAGCATTATATAGAAAGATATGTCTCACACCAACTTTTTTGGATGCTGTTGGTGAAAGAAAACTCTAATTACCCGATATTTTGGGGGAAACAATGGAAAAGGTGATGATTATCCAAACCCATATCAAAGAATCTCAATGTAATAATTAGATCTTTTCCAAAAACCAAAAGATTGATTTTGAATTTCAAGTAGTAGATTATGTTTTCTTAATGGTATCTCCATGGAAAGGTGTTGTAAATTTCGATATGAAGGGTAAATTAAGTCACATGTACATAAAAACTTTCAAAATTATTGATCTAATTATAGTTGTATCTTATCATTTGGAAATGACACCATGTCTCTCCATTGGTCATGTCGTGTTCTGCATATGACTATTGAGAAAATACATGCCCGACCCAATGCATGGAATCACCTATGAAGAAATTGAACTGGAACCTGATCTGTGTTATTATGAAGAGTATATAAAGATTCTTATATTTTCAATGAAAATACCTCTTTAACATGGTAGAGGGAGACATACTGCATATCCCGAAGGCTAAGTGGGCATTTAGCCAATTACATGGCCCATTGGCTCATTCAATGAATAGTAATTCTACAGTACCCTGACTGCTACAGTACAACATAGTTATATAGAGAAATCATAAAATGGAAGAGGCAATGCGAGAACCTGAGGAACATATCATGAAGCATAATCCAAATATTTTTATATAGTAATATTCAAGAAATTTCAAAGATTAAATTATTTGAATGATGGAAGAATGTAACACTCCATGCTTCTATGGTATGTTTCCCATTGAATAATACAATAGGTTACGTTGTACGCAACTTGAAGTTTTAACACATCGTGACCAATCAAACTAGATGTTATGAATAGTAATAACCACTTTTTTAAATATTATAAATTTTATTTTTCAAAATGTACTTCTATTTTAGATTTGGAATATCAAAATTAGCGTAGGGTTGATTTTTTTGTATTTTTAGGAAAAAGTTCAATTTTTGATGAATAGTGAATAACATTGCAATATTATTCAAAAACAAATATTTATTTAAATAATTATTATTTTTATATAAATTTATTTTAGTTAAAAATAGATACATAATACCAATTTATGTGCATTGTAATTCATTGGATGAAATTTAAAATAATAATATATGTATATAATATTATTGAATTTTTTCCATCTTTTCACCCACCATCTAGAAGCATTTGAAATTTTTCTTAAAAAATAATTTTATCATTTCTATGAGTTGAATTTCAAAAATATGAGAGGCACAATAGACATCAAGATATAAAATGTGGTTCAATAAGATGAAAATAATTTTTTGTGAATAGTAACTTTGGACTTTTATTTACCATGGTTAAAAGTAAAAATGGTAATTAAATGTATAAATGTTATTATTATTACCCTAACACATGTCCCAATTATATAGGATAAGTTTATTTCAACAAAAAACAACCATAGGAATAAAATATGATCCTTTTGGTCCATATGGATTACATTAGAACAATGAATTTTATTTTATTTAAAGAAGAGTTACAAGTGGAAAATTTAAAGTTTAACAACTATACAATTTTTATTATAAGGATTAACAAAAGATAAATTTGAATATAAATATTCATTATAAATCTAAAAATATTTCCTAAAAAATAATATTTTATTTGTAATTTATTGAAATGAAATAATTAAATTTATTTATGTCCCAATGTTGATGTTGTAATTATTTTATTAATGAAATATTAAAATAATTGATATTATAAATAACCTAATAAATGTAAATTGATACTTATGATGAATTACACTAATTTTATTGGTTAATATTACATGTTATCATTTATTAAATTAATATTTTTCTAATTAATCATGCTATTATGACCTTAACAAAAAATACCAAATAGTGTCAAAATTGACATAAAAGAATTTTTTAATCAAATACAACGTAATTAAATGATATAATAGTCCTAAATATATATAGATAATCTAAAAGAATTAAATTATTATATATATGTCATTAATGATCTACCTAGGGTTCAATTGTAATTTTATAGTATGACTATCTATCATATAATATAATAATAAAATAATATGTTGTAAAAGTTAAACTATTTAACAAAGAGTTAAATCTAAAATATAACTTAAATATGGTGACCAAAACCTGTCTAAAACCAATTGTATGAGAGGTTTTAGATCCCACCCTACTATATCCTCGAAATAATTTTTTTTGGAGAAATTATAAACTGAATATCGTTCTACAATAAAAAATATTTCATGGTTTTTTAAAAGTGATCCTCACCACTCTTATAAAAAGGTACTTCACCTTCTCTCAAAATAACACCTCCAAATCCATTTGGATCAGCCAACCCCTACTCAAATATCCTCAAAACTACCCTACCTTAGACTTAGAGGCATTACATAGATCAGGAATCCAACCTACAGATCCCTTTTTATCAACTCAAAATGAATCGCCCAAAGAAGAGGTATAATTTCACCACCTCTTTCCAAGTTCTTTTCATCTTCCACTTCTACTTTATTTGTTTTTTCCATATTTAAATAATAAATAAATTACCATATACATACTGTGATGTTATTATAAATATTTTACAACAATATTCATTATTATATCCATCCTAAGAATGAGAGGTGACCATAAGTGTGTACGTATGGCTTAGTGTATCCACTTGATGTTGTAGTATGTTACTCAAACACTTCATTATTTTGGTAGGTATAATAATTAGTATAACTAATGTAAATAATAAATATATAATGATAATTATTCTGTATATATTATATACCATCCAATTATCTATTAATTCTCCATAAATATAATGATATTGTCACGCATGCATACGTACAGATTACAGTCTCCACAAACGCGATAAGATTTATACCCCATCGTAACCATTCAAGAACAAATTATATTTAATGACAAAAAATATAATGTTTATGAGCATAATATCAATATAGATATGAATCAAATATATATTATACAAAACAAACGTGGCTTATTTTACAAATCATATAATAGAAAATAAACAATTTAACACCTGAAACGGTGATATTACAGAAATATTATTAACAAAGGAATATTAGAAGATCAAATAGGATATCATAATTATGTTTGTGGTACATTTATAATAAAATAATAATTATTTAACTATTATACTTAAATTTAATGTACCTTATTCCAATGAAAATTACAATATAATGGTTAATTATACAATCTCTTCATTATTTGAGATTGTTTATACGTGAGTATCTACTAGGACCTCATTATCATCAACATATGTGTTTCTTAAAAATGTATTTCAAAATAGATTTACTATTTCCTATACTATGAGATAATTTTATTTATACCCTTTTTTGACTTTTTATATGATTTTATAAATTATGTGTTTCGTCGTTTTCCAAATAGGGTCTTATATGACCTTTTCAACTAAATTAAGGAAAGTATTTTTCAAATTATAAGGCGGGGGAAGATATTTTCTGCCATTATAACAACATCGAAACAGCCCTTACAATATTAAATGATCATTTTCAAAATAAATGATTTCATTTATAACTATACGAATTTTTAATGGTTTCAAAATAAGAAGAGGTATTTTTTCAAATAGTTTTCAGTTCTTATATGTCAACATACATTGACAGATTTTAATATTGTTTAAATATTTATTTATTATGATACAAATATTCTATATTGTATTGAATTATTCTTGATATTTTTGACTCTGGATTTGTTATTGTTTTACCATTCATGGTTTATGGGTAAAGTATTTGCATTACGTATTCTAGTTTTAATATGAATGCTTCTGTAATGTTTAATCCTTTTCATATGAGGAATGTATTGGAATTAGTATGTGATAGGTAGAGCCCTCTATAGCTCCTCTCTGCATCGGTAGGTCTAATGAGACAACTATTGTCTTTGCAAAATACCTTACAAATTTCTTATTTATAGTCATGGGACAAGTCTTTGACTAAGTTGTTATGATTTCCATCATTATGCATTCCATCATTACGAAATTGGATATTGCTGTTTTATAAGATTATTCGACGAGTAAAATATAATGTGAATAAATAGATTGAATAATTTGATTTATTTTAGCCATATAATGCTGAATTTTATGATTTAAATGCTTATGTTTTAGTCTTATACAATGCCTTAAATGTTTATTTTCATTTATGAAAGTTTTATCTATATTGTTATCCTTAATGAGAATAATATCTCACCATTTTCTTATGTTTTATTTTTCCCAGGATTCCAAGAAGTATTTTACTATTAACCTCCATGAATAGACCAAGTGATATGATTGTGATTAAAGGGGACACCATGATGTGTTTTTTCTTTATTTCAATTTGTATTGAAAAACTTATCTATGTATCTAGTAATTATAAGGCTACTAAACATTTCAGTCTTTCAGGATTTGATACATTGTGATCATTCCAATGTTATGCAATAATGCACCGAATTTAGTATCTATGGTCGGGGCATTATAGTTGGTTTCATAGGAAGTTTGATACATATCATGGAAGCTAGATTTAAAAACACTCTAATTAGAGAAAATTACCATAAGATATACTTTGATGATTAGTATAGAAGAAATTTCTATAATTTTGATAATGTAGATATTTTGTGCATTTTCCATGAAATACATCCCTTTCTATATACAATCAGGTAGAGGCTGCTCTAGCAAATATGTGCCTATAAGTGGAAACATCGATAAGGACATTCGGGCTTGAACAAGGGTATCCTGGTATACGACAACGGTCCATGATGCACTCCAGGTTATGCCACTCCTGGGGAATATGTATAAGATAAATCAAAATTTTATTACATACAATTATGAAGGATTTATTAGTATACACCTACTCAAAGAAAACATTTTAATGATTATGGATTATATCCATAAATATTCAATTTATGTTAAGTTTTTTATATGTTTGGAATTATTTATTACAATTCATAAACTAATCTGGTGCCTCCCATTGTTTAGAAATCGATCATAGTGGATCAAATAGAACTTTATCAATTTAAATAATCCATGAAGGCATTTCCCTCTTAATCTAGATAATTATAGTGGAGCTGCCAATGCAAATAGTGTTGATCATCTTATCACCATAGTTGGAAAACTCACTCATGTTATGATTAATAACCTTACCCATATGTAGCACACTGATCCATGATGCATAGGTTCAATGTTATACATCTTCATGAGGAAAGAACCACCAACATTATATTGGACTACGAATCCAAATGTATCTTATTAATGTATATGTTCCTTAGAAAAAATAGTTCATGTTCTCAATAGTAGAAAAATGGAAAAAATTGCCAAGCCAGTTTAATTCCACATGGGAGATACGGATCAATGGTGTTTATTAATTCAAAACACGAAAGAAGATGAATAAGTATCCAATATAGAATATATGGATAGTAATGATATTTTTTTAGAAAAATACATTCCTTGTGACCATCGAGCGGATATGGAATGAAAATTTATGAGTCTGAGAAAATGGAGGATGAGAATGTCACAATGTGTGAGGATAACTTTACAAGGATACCAAGGAATGAAACAAATTATATACGTAACCCATGGAGTAATATTGATTTATTATTCGATGGGTTAAAACCATTTCTACATAAAGCATTAGTCTCACAATCCTTCTCATCATACGAAGATATTGTCTCATGTTCTATCAATACAGAAAAGAAATTCTCTAAGTCTTACAACATTAAAGAAAAGAATGAAAAGAGGAGATATACTAAACACTATATAAATGGAAATAAGGGCGATGAAGTGAAAATTGTAATATCTATCCTATTGTAAATGTGATAAGAAACACCCTTGTACATTCTCGACCTGAATCGGGGTCTGTTACATGTTTGGTGAAAAAGGCCACCAAGCTCGTGATTGTAATTGAAAAAAGTGTCATTCGTTGATCAATGATACAATTTTAGAGAAAAGGGGTATTATGGAAATTATTTTCCTATGTTCCAACAAAACATTTATAAAAAAATTCTAAAAGAGAAAGGAAAATATTATGAAATCACTACTACCGAGGTTGATGCTCTGAAAGACGTGGTGGTAGGTAATTTAATGGTATCCTGATGTTAAGCCAATGCATTGTTTGATTCTAGATCATCACATTGTTTCATATTTTATAAGTTTTCTATGAAAAATAGATATTTCCAATTTGATTTAACAATTTATTTTTCAGTCAAAATTCATAAGCAAAGTATCATTGTTACAATGTTTTGGGAATCAGTCCCCATTATGCCACAAAATGGTTCTTTGTATGCTCATCTCATCATCATAACCATGATTGAATTTGATATAATCCTCATTATGTATTTTCTTCTAGACCATGATTCAAAAATTTATTGTAAGAAGAAAGAGGTTACAATTTTCATTGATGATAATGAGTGCCTTATCTTTATAGCTGAAACGTCACCACCTTAATGTTATCGAGATCCACCCCCAGTAGCACTTCTAAAATCCATTATTGGGAAGGAATAGAATGAAATTACTATGGGTAAGGGAAAAAATGTTCTAATAAAGGATGTACCAATTTTTCATGAGTTTTTTGATGTGTTTCCAGAGGATTTACCTCGACATCCCCTAGAATGATAAATTGAGTTTTCCATTGATTTAATTCTTAGTTCAAGGCCCTTATCTAAGTCCCCTTATATAATCGACATAGTGGAATCTGTGGAACTAAGAAACGACTTGAGTAATTTTATAATAATTTATTTATCATCCTTAGTGTTTCTCCTTGGGGATCACCTAATTTTAATGAAGAATGATGGATACATGAGGTTGTGTGTTTACTATAGGGATATCAATGCACAAACAATAACGAACAAGTATCCCCTACCTCACATTGATGACTTACTTGACCAACATCAGGGAGCTCAAAATTTTTCAATGATTGACCATTGATCTGAATATAATCAATTCTTTATGATTAAGGAAGAAATTCCAAAAATAACATGATAAACCTAGTACGATCATTACAGGTTTACAACAATGCCTTCTAGAATGACTAATGCACCCTCTATTTTCATGGATCTAATGAATAATGTTTAGAATGAATAGATTAAGGAATTTTTAGTGATATTTATTAATGATATCTTGGATTACTAAAAAATAATTGAATATCATGAAAATCCCTTGCGCACTATTATGATAAGCCTCAAATGAGATGAATTCTATGGGAAGTTTAGCAAGTGTAAATTATGGCATCAGAGGATTTCATTTCTTGGCCATATTATCTCTAAGGATGGAATCCCTATTGATACATCAATGATAATGGAAATATTTGAACGGCTATCACTGATGAGTATAATTGATGTACATAGATTTATTGGTTTAGTAGGATATTATAGGTTCATTGTCTATAATTTTCCTCGATTGGCTAATTCATTAACCAAGCTCACATGTAAAGGGCATAATTTTTTTTTAATGTGTGTGAAGAATGTTTTGAAAATATTATGAGAATATTATTCAATTCTCTTATATTGATTTTATAAATGGGGAATTATGCATTTGTTATTTATAGTGAGGCTTCAAAAAAAAGTACCTCGTTGTATCCTTATGTCGAATGATAGAGTTATTGCCTATCCATCACAAATGCTAAAAACTCAAAAACAAATACATCCCACCCATGATCTTGAGTTAGCATCTATAATATTTTCTCGGATGATATGAAGGTACTATCTCTATGGTGAAAAATGTGAGATATATGCTGATCACAAGAGTTTGAGGTACATTTTCACACAGAAAAAACACAACAGGAGGCAATGAAGATGGCCTGAACTACTCAAGGATTATGATTGCACTATACATAACCACCATGGGAATTAAAAATATGGTGGATGATTCTGTGAGCTAAAAGAATCGTGGTGTTTTGAACAAGATGAGACTTGAAAGGGTTCTTATTTTTATGGATCTAGTAAAGATGGATATAAGAATATACATAGAATGTGAAACATCAAAACATTCATAAATGGTTTTCAAAAAATCTTTACTAGAAAGGATAATTAGTTATTAGACCGATGATGTGGAGTTTCAAGAGAAGATTAATGTTGTGAATGGTGGGAGATTGAGTGACTTCGTATTTGAAGATGGAATTTTGAAATTTCGAAAGAGACATTGTGTTACTGATATACAAGATATTAAAAGGGAATTGTGGGATGATTCTTATAGCTCTAATTTCACTATATACCCAGGTATTACTAAGATGTATAAACATTTGACGTAACATTTTTTTGGGACAACATGAAGAAGGAGATTGTGATTATGTGTCATGATGTATGATTTGTCATCAAATAAAAAATGAAAGACAACATCCTAGTAGATTCATGAAACCTTCTACCATACCTAAGTGGAAATGTGATGATATTATGATGAGTATTTTCATTGGCCTACCAATGTCTCCTAGAATGAATGATGAAATATGAGTAATTGTTGACCATCTTACCATGTTAGAAGATTTTTATGCTATAAGAGACGATTTACCACATTAAAGTCTAGAAAGACTATATTAATGAATTTTTAAGATATCATGGAGTATCTATATCGATTGTTTTCGAGTGTGATCTCCATTTTACATCAAGATTCTGGAAAAGTATTCATAAGGACTAGGGTACGGAACTCTGTTTGAGTACTGCCTACCACCCTATAACTGATTGAAAATTCGAAAAAACATTCAAACCATAGAAGACATGTTTTTATCCTGCTCGCATGACATTCATGAATTGTGCGGTCAATATTTACCTATGGTAGAATTATCCTATAACAATATCATCCATTCAAGTATTCAAATGAAACTATATAAACCATTAAATGGGAATAGATATTGCACACCAACTTATAGGGAGATATTTGTGAAAGAAGACTCTTAGACCAAGAACAAGTTGAGGAAACAATGGAAAAGTTGTATATTATTCAAACCCATATCAAAAGCAGCTCAAATTCGGCAAAAGAGCTTTGATGATAACTAAAGTAAGTATGTGGAATATCATGTAAGAGATTATTTTTTCTTGATTGTATCTACATGATATGGTTCTATAATTTTATGTAAAAAGGGTAAATTAAGTCCAAGGTATATAGAAACATTCAAAATTTTTAATAAATGGTATTTGTAGCTTATTTTTTGTCAATGCCGCCAAGTCTCTCCAAATTTCATGATATGTTCCACGTGTCACTATTGAGAAACTAAATTCCTGACCCAACACATGTACTCTCTTATGAGGAAATGGAAATAAAACCAGATCCGTCTTATTGTGAAAAGCTTATCAAGATTCATCATATTAGAGAACAAGTGTTGAGAAAACTGGACGGCTTGTCTAGTAAAATCTCTCTGGAGAAATCATAAAATGGAAGCGATAGCATGGGGAACTGAGGAACTTATCAAGAAGACCCATGTGAATCTATTTATAAATTAATATTATAAAAATTACAAGGATTAAATTATTTGGAGGAGGGGAGAATGTAACACCCCACATTACTATGGTACATTTCCCTTTGAAAAATACAATAGCTTACATTGTACACAACTATGTGATTTAACACACCACACCCAATCAAACTAGCAGTTTTGAATTGTAATACTAACTTTTTTATATTTTATAAATTTTATTTTTATAAATTGACTTCAATTTTGGATTCGGAATATCCAAATTATCTTAGGGTGAATATTAGGTTTTTTTTCTGAAAACAAACAATTTTTTTGAATAGTGAAAAACACTGCATTATTGTCTAAAACTGACATTTTATTTAAATAATTATTTAATTTATTTAAAAATTTTAGGTCCAAATAAATACATATTACCTTTATAAGGTCAATGTAATTAAATGATGAAATGTTATAATAATATTAAAAATATAAAAGTTTATTGACCTTTTTATAGTCTTTTACACACCTTTTACCATCATTTTCAATTATCCATAAAACATAATTTTAACTATTCTGAGAGTTGAATATCAAAAAACTAAGAGACACAGTTGACATCAAAATGTAAAATGTGGTTCAATAAGATTAAAATAATTTTAGGTGAATAGTAACTTTTGACTTCAATTTACCACAATTAAAAGTATATAGTGTAATTGAAGGTAAAAACAATATTATTATTACCCTAACACATGTCATAATTCTATTAGATAAGTGTATTATTACCAAAAACAACCTTCTAAAGAAATACGATCCTTTTGGTCTACTTCGATTAGATTAGGACATTTATTTTTATTTTATTTAAAGAAGCGTTAAAAGTGTTAAATTCAAATTTTAATAACTAAACAATTTTAAATATAGTGTTATACATAAGATAAATTAGACTATAAAAAATAATTTGAATGATTAAAATATTTCCTACATAATTGTATTTTATTTATAATTTTTAGATATTAAATAATTAAATTTATTTATGACAAATTGATGATGCAGCAATTACCTTATTAATGAAAGATAAAAATAATTGATATTATAACTATCCAACTAAATGTAAATTGCAACTTCAGATGAATTCCGATAATTTTATAGGATAATATGAAATTAATGGTTAATTCAATGAATTTTTTTTGATGTAATCATGCTGTTATGACTTTTACAAAAGCAAAATACCAAATAAGGTCAAAATTGACATAAAAGTGTAAATAAAAGAAATACTATATTATTAAATGATATAATTGTATTAAAAATCAATTGTTCAACCAATAAACTTATATAATAATATATCTATCATTAATTAACAACTTGTGATTCTCTTGGAATTTTATAGTATTATTATTAACTATATAATATAATAATAAAAGAATACAAGGTAAATGACAAAATATTTACTAAGAGTTAAAACTAAAAGATTTGGTTAATATGGTGACATAAACCTCTCTAAAACCTATTGGTGGAGATGTTTTATACAAATCCCTACCTTATCCTCAAAATAAATCATTTTGGGGCCATTATAAATCGAATATGATTGTATAATAAAATAATATTTAATGATCTTCCAAAAATGACTCTCGCATCTCTTATAAATGGGTACTTACGCTTCACTCCAAATCACGCATCCAAATCCATTTGGATCGACCAAACATTGGAAAAATATACTCATAACTACCTTCCCTTTGACCGATAGTCCTTAATTGGATCATAAATCCATCTTATGGAGCCCTTATGATCAACTCAAAATGAAACATCCAAAGAAGTTATAACAATCTCACCACCTCTTTCTAAGTTATTTTCTTCTTCCACATCATCATTCATTGTTGTTTCCATTTCAAAATAATAAATCCGGTACATTATACATACTATGATTTTATATAACATATTTTACAACCATATATAATGTAATATCCATCTTATGAATGACAAGTCACCATACGTGCGTATGTACGGCTTACCGTCTCCATGTTGTGGTGTAATTTTTTATTCAAACACTTCATTATTTGGATGAGTATAATAATGAGTATAATTGATTTAATTAATAAATCTAAAATGTTATTAATTCTGTATATATGATATACCATCCAATTACATACAATTTCACCCTCAAGAGAATGATATTGTTTCTTTTGGATACGAATGGATTACTATTTCCACGAATTCGATATTTTTCATACCCCATTGTAACCATTGAAGAATAAATTTAATTTTGGAATAAAAATAATTATTACGAATATTATATCATTCAGTATATGAATAAAATACATCTTATCAGTAAAAATCATGACAAATTTATGAAAATATATAATGGAAAATGAATCATTTAACACCTAAAATGATTATACTACCGAAATATTATTTACAATTCAATATTCTAAGATCATATTTGGTATAATATTTATTTATGTGGTTATATTATTATTTAATAACAATTATTTATCTATTATATATGAGTTTAACATACCCTCGGCCATGGAAAAGTACAAGCTAAGGGTTATTTATACAATCTCTTAATTATCTGAGGTTTTTTATACTTGAGTATTTACTGGGACCTCATTATCATCCATATCGGTGATACCTAAATATCTATTTCAAAAACATTTTTTTCTATTTACAATACTATGGGTTAGAGAAAATTATACACTTGTATTACATTTTATAAGATGTTTATAATGGAATTTTTTTTATCGTTTTCTAAACTAGGTCAATAGCGACCTTTTCAACATAATTAAGGAATGCATATTTTTTATCTTATACAGCTAGTGCAACTATTTTTCACTGTAATAACTCCTTTTATGCTTTCCTTACTATATTATATGATTATTTTCAAAATAAATGTTTTCATTTATAATAATGTTAATTTTAAATGGTTTAAAAATAGGAAGAGTCATTTCATTCAAATGGTTTTTATTTCATCTCTGACAACATCCTTTGAGGGATTTTAAACTTGTGTGATGAGTGATTTATTATGATACAAATATTCTATATTATATTAAAGGTTTTGTTATATGTTTGAATATGGATGTGTAATTTTTTTACCATTCATGGTGTACGGGTAAGGTATCGACATTTCGTATGCTAGTTTTAATACGAATTCTTATTGTATGTTTAAAAATCATCATATTATGATTGAATTGGACATTTTAAGTGATAGGTGGAGCACGTTATAGCTCCTTGATGCATTGTCAGGTCTCATGAGACAAACATGTGTCATGGAACAAGGCCTAAACAAAATCGTATATGTATTCCTAGAACAAGCTTTGATAATGTGGTTATGATGTCCAACATTATGTATTACATCAATATGAAATTGGCTATTGATGTCGCATGTGATTATTCGACTAGTAGAATATCCATACAAAAAAGTAAATGTCATTATTTTATTTATTAATTCCATATTTTTCTTATATTTAAGTTTAAAAGGATTAATATTTTGTCTTATACATATTTTTGTTTTTTCACAGGATGCGAAGAAGTATTTAACGATTAACTAATAGGAATATCCTAAGGGATAAGAGTATGTTAAAAGGAGACAAAATGATGTTGTTTTTCATTATTTCATGATGTAATGTAAAACTTATGTATGTATCTAGAAATTTCATAGATACAAAATATAACGGTATTTCAGGATTTATTCCCTTTCGATCATTCCAATGTTATATAATAATTCATCAACTTTATGTTATTGGGGTCAGGGCATCACAATATAGTTCATGAGTAATTAATAAAATATTATCATGAAAGACCATAATAGAAGCCATCCATTATTCCTTATTTTAATGATAATGATTTTTTTATTGGTTGGAACTCATGTTTTTCCCATAACATATCATAGTTTTATGATAATAAAATGAAATACTTGTATGTTTCAACCAGACATAATGATAAATACATAACACTACTAACCAAAACAAATTAATTTATATAGTGTGTAATACATACCAAATGATGTAAAATATAATGTTGTTCCATCTTATGTAGATTTGATCTATAAGAATCAATTTATAGTATAGTTTTATGCATTTAAATCACAAATTTAAACTAAAATTTGTAAATAAATTCAAAGGGGAAAACATTTTATTAGATTGATCAAAAAAAATATTTTTAGATGATAAGAGTTGAATTTAACAGATTAAAAATTTATTAAAATAATGAAAATGAAATTATATATATATATATATATTACCTTATAATGTCAAATCCACTATTGAAATCATGTCTAATCCTTCTGTGGTAATGGTCATAATAAATTGTTAATTTTATATGTGATTCCTAAACCCAAAATAACATCTATTTTTAATAGTGGAACACAATAAATCGTTTTTCTTATTAGGAATAAGAACCAAATTCAACAGGATGTAAAATTTTTATATGTATTACTAGTATATGAGTGGGTTTTTAGGAATATTATAACAAATATTATGTATATATAATTAATAAATATTTAGTAATATAATCTATAAAATTTAAATAACTAATTAAAAAATAGAATCCAAATAAAATATAGGTGCACAATCACATATCCCATATCATTCATCATGATGTTATAAAAAAGTTAATTCAATAGAAAAATTATAACAATTACAATTAATAATTTATTATATCGATTTTGATTCCTCATTTTTTTAATTTATGAATATTTATTTACAATGTTATTCCCATGAAAAGTGGTTTTTTATAACTAATGAATCAATGGTTAATTCATTTACAGTTAGAAAACTCTATGTTTGAACAACTAATGAATTGTACATTCTTTGATATTAATTAACAATATGAAGATGCTATGATATTGTCCATTGAAGAAACAAAACAATATTTATGTTTATTCACAATAAGTGTTAGTACATTTTAATTTCTTAACATGGTAAAATATTATATTATATCTTTATTTTGATTTGTCCTCCAATAGATATTTCTCATGATGATTCATTGTAAGGAATTTTTTCACCATTTCTTATCATATGGATATTATTAACACTATAATGAATTGTGGTTTATGTGTGGAGGTAATCCACAATGGTGCATTCATGTGATAATTTTTTATCATGAATCACTTTATAATAGTGAATTTATTTTTTGTATTTTATTTTAACATATCTACAATATATATACACTATATCTTCATACATTATCACATATGGAACTGAAGATAAAAAGACACTATCTTTGATCAATGAACAAAATAGAATATTATGTATTCATTTGATAAAAAATATTGCAAAAATAATTGTTGTGGTTTTTACTTATAAAGTATAGACTTTATCAAGTATATTCATCATGGTCCCGTGAATTCAGATTTACCATATCGCAATCGAGTCTCGTCCAATTAGTTCTTTAATAACACAAAAAAAACATATTTATAAAGAATATAATAAAAGTTTAATTTTGGACTGATAAACATTTAAATAACAAAATTGATGGTTAAGTAATAGAATTCAAGAAGTAAATTATTTCAATTTTAATTATGGGAAAATATGTTCATATCCTTAGCCAATTGTAAAATTTATGTTTTTTATAGAATAGTGAATAGTTGTAACACCCGTTTTCTTTATTTATCACTTCAATAACCTATAACAACATAAATGATATATCATTTACCAAAAATTAGATACAGAAGGATCATGTTATGAAAATAGTAGGGAATATTACTTAGACATGGGCCTTGAACATCCTAGTATAGTATTACATGAGATCCAAATTAAACTCTGATAACATATGAATCATTGATGTTATAAAAACATAGCCACAAATATATTATAAAAATATATGATTAATGATTAAAAAATTATTACTTTTCAAAAAAATATATTATTAAATCATTGATAAAACAATATTACATTTTATATTAGAAAACAAGAATTTTAGTAGATTTAAATATCACAACCCAAAAAAATGGGTTCCAAGAAAAAATAAGTTGTATCATGCCTCTAATATGCTAGTTGTTGGGGAATTGTGCCAAAAAGTCAAATCAAAAGCATTGGAGGCATTATCCTAAAGTACCTATAAGAACACACACATCATCAAGACTATACAACCCTAAATTGTTTCAAAAATCATAAAAATACCTGAATAAAAATATAATAACACAAGACTAGATTGACATAGTCATTGAAAAAAATAAAAATGGAACCAATAAAAGCCCACACAAAACTAATAAAAAATTATGACCTTCTCTGAATGAGTGGACTAATTTCAAATGAATCAATGGAATATATCATGACCTTTCAAGAAGAAAATAGGATCTACCTTCACCTAGTCCTCCAATGACATTGTAATGATATTTGTAATCTGAATAAGACATGAAATGTGATGGTAGATCCCATAGAAGGGTGAATATGACAATACTTAGTAGGAAACCCTGAAATAACAATACATTAAGAATAAATATTAGAGATATCATTATAGGATATTTCAATCATAATGTGGTACATACAATAAAACCTCA
Source organism: Viscum album (assembly GCA_963277665.1). Classification (NCBI taxonomy): domain Eukaryota; kingdom Viridiplantae; phylum Streptophyta; class Magnoliopsida; order Santalales; family Viscaceae; genus Viscum; species Viscum album. The sequence continues at coordinate 1,008,066,388 of OY728159.1, forward strand.
AGATATAATTGTAAAAGAATTCATGTCTCAATGGTCTCAGCCCATCCATCACATAGTTTCCCTACTATGTTTCAATGTATCACTATTCTAGGAGGGAATTATTACTAAGATATACTACTAATTATGGAATTTGTAATAGTTTTAATGCTCATCTAGAATATCCAAGATGAGGAACACATGAAACATATTGTGTTAATCTGAGAAAAAAAATTAGTTGGACGACACTACATCAATATAATTTGATCTCAAAACAATGTTAGGGGATGAACACCAAAGATCCAATGAGTGGGGGGCATACACAACTAGAAACATCCTCATGTATAGGGGATCGACTCCTATATATATATATATATTTCATTACAATTCCAATAAACCGTATATATGTAAATAGTCTGCATATTTGTATTTCACTAGGAATATTATTGGGAAAAAATCTTCAATTCGATGAGGAATCCACTCATGTTGAGTGATAATACTAATTTTAGATTAATGTAAATCTCTCCAACTAAAATTAACAATTGTAAGCTCTAGAGGGCCCCCACTATGCATAAATATGAGATATGAAATGAAAGCCTAAAATAAATGAAAAAAGGTATCACCCACAATGGATTCCAATCTATGGAATCTCAACAAATCTAATGAAAATGTTTTTATAAGATAAATGATGCTTATAACCTATCCTAAAAGGGGTACACGAAATTTATCTCTAATCCTGGACCAGACAATGTCTTGAACTCAAAAAACATGAAATTTTACGTTATACATTGTGTATCCCAAGAAAAACACATGTGAAGAAGTTGTTCTGGAACTCGACATGCCATTCTGTGCATGCCCGTATACACCAGGTAGTGACCAAATACTTTTCTATGTCCATGTACTGGTATATTCTCATGTACTCCATCATACAAATGTAAATCCCAATCACATGGTGGGTTGCCACACATGGAGACCTATACAGTGTACTCCTTTTACTCTCTTATCCATCTTCCAATTGTTACAACTCTTGTTTTTTGGCAGACATGTCATGTATCACCATATGTTCTCCAAGGATCATTCCCCCTATACATGTTGAGATGGTTGGTAAATGGTACCATAGAATGTGACACATAACAAATGGAGTGTGATACTTATCTCCATGTGGAAACACTTGCAACGCAAAAAATGATCTACCAATACCATGTTCATTGGAATCCATGTAGTAAATTCAGGATATTTAAAAAACCCAAATAAAACATCACAAATAAACTAATATGACTCTAAAGTCTCATATTTGAATAAATCTCTATGTTATGGATCACTGATTAATAAACATCCTCTCCATCGATAGTAGGAAACTATCTATATCTGGTCCTTAGAAAAATAATTGTCATCACACCTAGTTGGTCTTTCATGCCAAATGGGTATCATAAACCCATGGCCTATATATTAAACCACTACCATCATCATTTATTACAACATTGACTTTGAATATTAATCCCAAATCAAGGGTAGAGATATGTTCTTCAAAGTATAAAATGCCCAATGGCCAATCTTGGTGACTTTTATGAATTATATTACAAAGGATAATGTCATTGATGAACACCCATATAATGGTGAGAGAAACCCAGAAATCATAAAATTGAGAAAAAAAACCTCAGAATTTCTTAGTTTTCATCATCGATCCACTATCATGTAATATAAAAATGAAGAGGTATACACATAAACAATAAATAAACACTACTTATTCCCAAATCCACAAAATAATATCATACCCACAAAATGTAAGATCAATGAGTCATGGAATTAGTTGATTGATTAAAATTAATTATTTTGAAAGAAACGGGTATAAATCCAAAACAACATCCTACCTCAATTTGGATAAATCAATAATGAAGAAATTTTAAACATCATTGTCATTTACAATATACTCTAGCTACATTGGCACACACTACTCGATCTAGTCTCAATCTCATGTCATCGTCCTACAATCATCCAACATCTCCGATCCAATTAATGCTTTTAATTCATAGGTTATAAAGACAACCATAGGTATTAGGAATAGTGGTGTTTAAAAAGAAGATTCTATATTTTTTTATCAAATTATAGAAACAAAATAATTAATTAATTTACATTATTATTTTATCCAATGATACATGATTAATGAAAATCCTTATGCCAACAAATATTTAGACACACATAGGTAAACCCATTAATTGATATCAAATATGGTATTTTATTTATCCTATATTAATTTATTGATTTAATTTTATTTTATAATGAAAATAACATGTTCAAATTATATGAATAATTAATATATTTCAAAATAAAAATATATCTGGTTCACTGGGCCTCATAATACATCATTGTTTCAATGTATTACTCTATAAATATTCCAAATTAATACAAATAAAAGATTTCACAGTCATCGTATTTCCTCCACCAATAAATCCCCTCCCTAAAAATCACATACAGTAAAATGTTTTGGAAAACTAAACTCTCAATTGGTTAACCAATGCCCATGAGTTCTTATGATAGTTCCATGTGTTGTAAAAAACCCATGAATGCAATTTCCCATAAATGCTCTTTCATTACCAATTCTCAAAACCACTTTCATCATGAAAAATTATATATCCAATCTAATGGACAAACCTACCCTAGTTGATATCATGCAAAAATTCATGTATATAAATCACCAGATAAAAGAAAGGGAGAATACCAACAAACCCACACTATTTCGAGTATGGAGACAAGTAGCACACCACCATGTAAAACTAACACTATAGAAGAAAAAATGATATGTTCCCAAGAACCATATAGATATCCTATAACCATGTCATAAACATAGGAAATCCACAATATCCAATCCCTACATCGTATGTCCATCGATGACACCAAGCATTTTCCGGGAAGTCCTCATCCATCCAAAGATGGATTTTACCCTATAAAAAATCAAGTATACCATCACTAGTACCAATTCAATATTACAAAATGGATTTTACAAGTATTATAGAATCCTTCTAGGATATTCATACATGACCTTGAGAATGATGTACTCTAATGGTGGTGTGGTAATCATCATGATGTAAAAATTCCATTGATGGTAGATTATACCTTCATCTGTTGGTCAAATCTAACATGTAAAATCGAATCATGTCCACTAGAACCTAAATATAAGAAATTACCTAGCAATATGACTATTGATAAACAATATTCTCAACTACATTCTAGAACCTAAATGGTTCACAGAACATCTCTATAATCATGTAGTGAAGTAAGAATCGTAGTATGTAATTACCATCAATGGAATTCCATGAGGCGAGAATACCAACATCTTGCACATGTGTTCTAAATGATACTCAATGTTCTTTTGGTCATCAGTCATAGATTGTAGAGTGAAGGAATTATATGAATATTTTATGAAACTCCCTTAGCTTCCCAACTAATTCCAAATGATCCAGATACATCTTCACCTCCACCAGATGTAATGTTAATGGAAAAGGACAACCTCATCACCACTTTTTATAGTGTTAATGGTCTAATCATACATCCCATAATAAGGATGAGGTGCTTCACATCATTATACAACTCACAGAGAACATATCCAGTTATTTCCTAGTCACACATTATCTCATAGTTATTATCCATAAGTTATTCAACAAAGTGAAATTAAATAATTAATTGGATACAACTCTAGATGGGTGGTAAAATGTACAATTCTCTGGTGTCATGAATCCTCATAACATGGATGCCATGCATATATGGATGTCATCAAAATGGACTCACCGGAACTGGTCCTTTAAAATGAATTATGGATCCAGTCAGTATGTCTCACATCTCTACTATGGAATAAAACATAGAAATGTGTTTCACTATAAAGTCAAACCAACTACAATAGATTTAGAAATCCACTTCTTGTATTTCCTATCACAAAAATATATCTATTAGTAACCTATCATGATTTTAATATCTTGGTATCACTACACCCCAAGACAATAGTTTAAGAATAATAAATTCTGAAGAGTGGATACATTCACCCACGTCAGTTGGTCTATGTGACATCAATCCATATTCTACCTCGAGAACACATAATCCTCTCATGAAAAAAACAACATTGGGATTACCATATGAACACCCAAGGTTTTATAAAAATAAATTTTCTTATAAAATCAATAAAAAAACTATAGCCTGTAACACTCAATGGTATCCATTTGTTATTTGGTTGAAAATATATGGTGATCCCATATGAGAATACTTACTGAAGATGAAATATTTCTGTAGAGATAAAAATAGAACGCCTCTAGGAAATACATCCTCACAATCCTTGAAAAATGTTGGACAAAAACAACTCGAATCATTCAATTATACAAAGGTATCACTAGAAAACCTATATTAATTAGGTCATAACCGCCTATACGTGGGAACATCATACAATCCTTTGGATCACTCATTATAAAATGTGGAAAATCCTTATACCAACTAAATGAAAACACCATGACACTCAACAATGAAAAAAACAATGCATAGATTGTAAAAAACAATTCTATTATGAGGATTTCATCATAGGTTTTCACCTCAATTTCAAATATATTCCACACAGTATCTCAATCTCCACCTTAAGTTAGGCCAAACTAGCATATAGTGGGTAATGATTTGATCCTCTAATTATGAACCTCACACATAATGGTCATGTAAAATGTCTCCACTGGGATCAATGAGTATCAACATGCAATATGTTTAGGTATAACTGGCTTAAGAAAATCTATGTAAATTTTAAAAATAGAAGTGAAGACACACATACTACCTCAAACCTCAAATTATTCCTCTAGAATTTCTCATTTCTAGGAACACTTCAATTCACATTCTCACTAGTTTTCCAAATCCAGATAATTCAATGACACCAAAGAACATCAAAAAGGTCCAATAACACACAATTAAAAGGATCTCATCTACCACAGCTTAACACTATCCTATTTGGGAAACACTATATAATCCCCACAATATTGAATCGCATCTGAAGAATACATATTTTTTAGGAATTTTCCAACATCCATGCATGTACAATGACATGTCAAAAATCACCAACACATAGATTGACTAACTCCCCACTTGTCACTTGAAAACGCAAAAAATAGGACTTAAACGAGTGGCTCATAACTATGAATAGTATTAATAATAAAATTGTATAACAGAAATAAAATTTACCTTGATACACTCTCAGAGATTATTTTAAAAAATTCACCATTTCCTCTAGCATTCCAAGAGAATTACAACTAGCTTCACAAGAATGTCATAATCCACCTTGGGGTGGTTGTGGTAGAACTAAACTAATGATTCTACGACCCCAAACTATTACCCTAGGTTCTCCATCATGTCCTCCACCCTTTGAACATCCTTAATCCAACCTTAACATCATTCAATGAGGTTCATTGACCATTTATACAAATATAGAACAATTTCCATGATAATGTCACATGGCATTTCCTCTCCCAGCATAGGCATAGAAACGTCATTGCTATTAAGAAATAATAATTCACTGGAATTTGCGATAAAACCTCATGTTTCATGACATACATCACAAACCTACTGTTGGTGGGTCCTATTAACCATACAACTTGGGGAACCCCTACATAGGATTCTCATGATACTTTAAATAACCATATATATTGCCATCCATCACTAATATATAAATCCATGACTTATCCTAGCATGATGAATCTACCTAAACATCTAGAGGTCGATTTAAAAATTGATCCAAAGAAGAAATCACAGCCTACTGACCATCATTATGAAATAATTCTTCTTGACTAACGACACTTCATTGAGGTCCAATAACCTATTAATCCAAAATACTATAATTAATGCAGTAACCTCACTAGATATCAGAGTGATTAACCCATGATTGAATTTATTACATAATATGTTAAATGGGTATATCTATAAATCGGACTCATGATTGATGTATAAATCATAACCCCATCATATATTATACATGTACTGATATTATCCTTTCAATAATTTCTTATATATAGAATGTCAAAAATTAAGTTTCTAGGGTCCTGATTAATTGAAACATCATCCATCTCACCAACACTATACAAAATTTCATGCAAGACAAACTCAAAACACATTGAATGTATTTCACTACTGTTCAAACCAGATCCTCATATTCTGGGAAAAAACACAAAAATCTAATACTAAACCCAACCACTAACATAAATCATTATTCTGGTAAATAGATGTGATACCATTCCATTACATCCTAGACCTATGGTCTTGAGCCGAAACCACCCCAATCTGTCATCCAATAGGCTATGTGTTGGAGACTATCAATAAGCAGGAATATCACGCACATTGGTAGAATTATCCCAATGTACGGATAACAAGCACAAATCTCTAGTTCCATTAAATTATAAAAAGTAAAATAAATCGTAAGAATAAATTTTTAATCTATAATCTCCATGAATAGTATGATATAAGTATTATAAATACAGAAATGATGAAAATAAAAGTAAAATAAAAACTATGGGAAATTTATTACCCACTCCGAAGGAGGGGAAGCTATCAAATGAAACACCAATAAACACATAATTAGGTAAATCATAAAATGGAATCCACCTACTCACAATCATCCATAGATTCCATAACAATATTTATCATATTTATAATACATAACATGTGAGGGTAGAGATCGTGCTATGGTTAGTCTAATAGTAACAATGAAGGACACCACAAAATAACAGAACATGAAACATTAAGAGTAGTTAGTTCCTTATAGGATATGTCACTAATAATATGAGACATATAATAAAACATATTAGTATACTAGTAAAAGACTCATAGACTGAAAGGACTCAACCACATCCATCCTAAGATCCCTTATGAGGATTCAATGTAATTCCCATCTAGGAGGAACTGCTCCCATAACTATAAAACTACTGATGAAAATCATTCAAGTGGGAACGTCCATTGGTTCTAAAAAAAATTTACACATAAGAAAATAAAAGGTTCATATGATAAATGCACACTACCATTCTACACCTCATCAGAAAGACAATATCTAAATACACCTCAAGGGGTTCAAAATCTAAAGCTCACTTGGGGAAACTAGTCCTTATTGGAAACATCCTCCATGATAGGGAATCATCAACCATGTATATTTTGGTGACAAAAATTCCAACAAAAAAATACAATGAAACATGATGGAAGTGAGTGTCAATATGGGCCTCTTAAATGGATATATGTACATCCCATTAATGAATCTTTTGAAGCGGAATGAGACTACTCATTTGATAATAAGAGAGATATCTAACACTGAACTAATCAACAAGACGCTACAGAGGATTCACCCTCTATTTTGAGAAATATATAATATAATAATCCCTCATAAGAATAGATCAAATATATTATATTCAACCAATATTGATCCATAAATGTTCATACAAAATCTTAGTGCGGATGATCTATGAAAGTGTATGACTCTATCACATAAAAAAAAGAGTACATTGAGTGTCACTATGGTAACATTGTATGTAACAATATTATTGGAACTTTATATGTATCACACTCATGAAAAATGTAATTTTACACATTACAAAACATTTCCAATTGGCTCACATTGTATATAAGTCACACTAAAACCTGATGTGTCACTCATAGTGTACTCTATACAATATATCATCACCATGTATGTGGTCGTACCAGAGTATGTGGCTGTATCCATCTACTTCGGCTTTCCCATGTACTTCCGATGTAAAAATCATGTAGGGACATATGGAAACCTGGGAGTATACTCCTTGTACAAAAAATGATTTCTACCACATGTTACATGGCATGTGACCTGGAACACATGAAATGTAACACTATATGGAAACTTTAAGATGTATCACCTATACACACCGAGAAGACTAGATAAGGGTCATGGGATGTGTGGCATGTGTGTCACCTAATTTGATACTAGTATCTATAGAAAAACACTAGAACCACATATAATTATCTATAAAATAGTTATTCATTGGACTATACCATGTGTTGTTATATTTTTCCCAAAAACCATTGAATACAAAACACTTTTTATCTCATGATACTTTAGATACCAGTTCTCCCAATAATCGATAGTCTATCATCGATCTATTGTTGACCAAACCACCTCACTATTGAAAAAAAATTTAGTCCCTATCTGATGCAACCGAAATTTCACATATTATTGCCTCATTGATCACTCATTTCAAATAAATATTTTATACACTAAATCTATATGTGGATCTACTATCTAAATCATGTATTGGTACCATGAAATAAAATCTCAATCCCAAACTCATTGTAGTGATACATTGTGAAAAATATTAAATGTGCAGGGATCATTCACCAGTTATTCATCGAATCATATGCCAAAATGAAAATCCGAACATTGAAGGAACAACTATTGTGGGGAGAAAACCACATACCATATATGTTAGACGAAAAAATAGGTTTTTATTCATTCGTAATCCCTTGTAGTGTAAAATTAAAATAATGTGGTATAAACAACTATGATAAAAAATATTAATTATTCAAAATCAGGAAAATAAACCCTGACATCCAATACAAATGATCAATGAATTGATGTGTTAGTTGACTAATTCATGTTTATTTTGTAATAATAAACTTGGAAAATCAGAAAATTAAACATTTTAACATGATTTGGGTGAATCAATAAAGAAAACATGTTTCACATCATTATTATTGTTGAGATACACTAGTCGTGTAAGCATTTGATCCTCGATCGGATCTCGATCTAAAGTCATATTCTAACAATTATACAATGACTCCTCTGAATAAAAATGTTATATAGTAAACCCCATGAATTAAGGAAACATGTTTAAATATTTTATAATTGATTATTTCATCTAAATATGAAAATATCTAAATTATAGTAATAGATTTTTTATTTGTGCCACTGACTATACATTATCAATTTTCCCAACTATAATAATGATTATGTAACATCTCAGGTAATCCTAATACTCAGATCTCAAGGTCCATATTAGAATTCCGATTGAAGAATTTTTTTAAAAATTATTATAATTTGTTGGGAAAAATTCATGTGTGTGAAATTAAAATATTTAATATAATTTAAAAGAATTATGCTAGACTCACTATGTATTGGAATATATATCCATTTTAGTTCCTGTATCTAGAAATAGTCCTTGAAATTGTAAAATCTCCAATTAAAAATGGTACATTACATTAGCAAATAAAATATCATATGATGTTACACTAGAAATAATAATTAAACATAAAAGAATAAACTATTCTAGTGGGGCAAGTTAATCACTCCAAATAAGAATTCACTAAAAAAATATTATCTCTACCTATTGAATTATCTGAATAAGATAAAAGAATTAGACTATTTATAAACATGGAAAATAAATTTAATATTTAAATAATTATATTTATATCCATAAATATTGTTAGACTAAGTAACAACTGAGGATTTTTTTACTAGGGAAAAACATTTTCTATTATATAAGGGATTCATATATAATTATTAAATTTATAGAATATCTTTCAAAAAAATACTAGAAACATATAAATGAGTTATCGTAATAAAAATTCCATTTTACTCTAGATTAATTAGAACAAAATATCAGTAATATATGTATTCGATGGGAATATAACTCCAAATCATCATTATAAAAAACCAACTCATTAAACACACATTTGAAAACATCAATATATTTGTGAAATTTTATAAAAACCCATAAATAAATAAATGAATACTCTACCTAAAGAGACCCTATTTATTTTGGTAAGACATTTAAATATGTCATTAACTATTTTTTTAGCTATAAATTAAGATGATGCATGATACTGTGGCTCAGTGAGCCCAAAATTTATTTTTTAAAAATATTATATATATATATTATATTGTGTACAAACAAATTTTTATAAAATAATAGGATCTCATAAATGAGGTCTAAAATAGTAAATATGATACCATGGTGGAAATTTGATCATCTGATTTACACTAGTTATTGCCAAAAAAAATCAACATTTGATTTTGGGATAATTTGTCTACTGGTGGGTAGGTTTAGATAATTTATTTATTAATTTGTTTAATAGATTCATTAAATTGACTAACATGGTTTCCTCTTAAAATATGTTTTTAAGGAGAATCTACATGGGTATGCTCAATAAATTGGGATTGTGTTGGGATGTTCTACCACCCATTATTTGTGAATTGCGATTTGATAATGAGGAGATAGAATCCTTGTGAATCAAGCTATAGTAAACACAACAGATATTACCCCGTCATTGGTGAGAAAAATACTTAAAAATGGCTAATAAAATCATCAGTTAGGATGCATAACATATGGATTCCTCCCATATAACTAAATGATTGATCCTAATAGAAACATTAGTCTTTGATCTGTGTTTAATTAGATCCTTTTCATGTGGTCGTGTATCAGATTTCAATTTTTTATTCAATTTGTCCATGTTGTGAAATATTTCTAACCCATATATCCATAATATATATTATTTTTCCTATAAATATTACCAATGCTTTTTTAACATTATTTTTATATTTTACCCTAATATTATTCATATCATTTCTCATAGGTTTAAAGGTCCATTAGTCGTCCTTTTTTGGTTGGTTGGAGTGTGATCAAACAACCAGATTCACTGATGATTTTCATGTGATGAATGTATTGATGATTTGGAGATAAATTAGAATATGTTTTTGGATGTGGGGGATGATTCCCATTGATCTAGGATCAGAGACCAGTCAAATGTGAGGGTTTGTGTGTGGGACATCCAACGAACCAATGTGGATCAACAAATATAAATTACTGAACACATGAGGGTTGGAATGCTTGAATAGAGGCGATTAACATTAGAAAATAGTAAAAATTGATTCTGATTTCATGTATATAAACACAATATAGATGTCTCACAATTCATTCTTTGGTATTGGTAAACTGCCAACATTAAGAAAGTGTACTATGATAAACAAAATCCATATTGTTTTTTCTCATTGGGTGAAATATTTTCTCATTAGAGATTCATAAGACACTCCTTATGGAGGTATAACACACCATGTGGCCCAAGATAAGTGTCTCATAATGTACATGGTTACATTAGAAATCCATTTGGCCCCCCAGTGAGGCACATTTCATGTACTGGAACATTGAAACTGTATAGAGACACAACCTGAGGGGCACATTAAATTCATGTAGAACATGGCATGGTCCCTAGTGGTTGGGACACACTATTTAGTATCATTACACTCCAAATAATTCTATAGATCCAGTGATCCATGTGAAGTGATGACATTACCAAGAAAATGGCTTGGTCCACACATCGTGTGGAACCGATACTCTACTTATACGTTGTTTTGTGTAAAATTATACCACTTTTATATCATTTGTTTGAACTCATATTTTTACATATGAGTATAGAATCCCGATTGTTGTTTATATATATAATGTGATGGAATAAATTATATTTTATTTTGTGATAATATGTGAGATGTTCCAAGTAGAAAGACTCTTTTAGGTGGTTCTCGATGATAGAAGTAGTTCGTTAGGATGCTTAAAAAGTGAAACCAATATGTACATTCATATAATGTTTCCTCTATCTACTAAATTTAATCCACATGTGGAGTTAGGGAACATGTACTCTATCTATAGAGTGGCACCCCCTTTGAATTATGGGTATAGATCCTCTATTTACTTAGTGAAACGCTCTTATAGAGTCTGAAAATGTGTATATAATCTACTGATTTGGACCCTCATGTCGGGTCATGGAATTGGTACTCTAAAAACTAAGTAGAACCCTACAGATGATACAAGGAATTCATAATATACCATTTTAGTGGAACCCTCTTGTTAGATCAGAGTATGGGTCTTATATTAACTATGTGACACCATCCTGTTTAGGTGGGTAATGAGTCCTTTATCTATTATGTGGAAACACTATATGGGATCAAGTCATGGTTCATCTACCTATCTAGTATCACCCTCTTATTTTACAATTCTATTGGTCCTCTACATAGATATTGTGACCCTATGATTGTGAAATATTATGTTGAGATGTGTCTCCATGAGCATAATTATTTGGACTCACGTGCAGAGATTCTTGAAGTTTTCAGGGGGCTATAAAAATGATGAAAGTCCCTTTTTTATAATCTTTAATATTAAATGGACATCAACATGAACTCTATTATGGGATTTGTTTATGATCATATATTCATGTTTATTTATTTTCATTTCTCTCATGATATGGGTTGAGTAGTTCACATCAACATTATCTAAAATTAATTTCCTTTTTCCTTTTAGGGATCCAATAATGTATGTATGTACACACCACTACAAAGTATTCTCCTTAATATTCACAACTCAAGCATAAATAAATATTTTATTGGGGATTTTTGAGAATCATAGGGATATTGTAGTTCATTTAACTACATACTGTGGATCAGCCTTGGTGGCCTGAATAGGGGTTCTCATAGAATTTTTGTTCACATTTATTATCATGTTCATACATATATCATTTTTGGTTTGTAATTTTCCCCATTTCCATTCAAATTACATTTTCATACAATTTTATTTCCTATAGGATGTTACTAGAATGGTTGTTTCTCTAAATGTAATTGTTTTTCATATTCATTATATTATTTTCATCTTGTAGATGCTTGAGTTTTCATTTGTTAAAATATTATATGAAATGTCATACCATATTAGTTATGTCTTTCATTGCTTGTCGTTTTCCCTTAGGATATGGAGGTTGGCATGGGGTAGTTTCAGCTAGGTCCTTTTCTGGGAATTAAATATCTAGTTGGTCGAGTCATGATAGACTGTTTTCAAATCTATTTTGATAAGAGAATGATGTTTGGAGTAAATTCAACTATTGAGGTTGGTTGAGAAAATAGATAAATTATGTCAAAGTGTCTTGAGTGTGGCTTGCAGGCTGGGGGACCCATTGTCGGTGTGGTGGCTAACATATACATTCACTTAGACTGTGACTACAAACTTGTCATCTAAAAATACTACGACATTGGTTATTGAGAAAATTTTTACATGAATCATATAAAATTGATAATATTCACATTCATTATTTAGTAAGATCCCCGTTTATATATTTTCACATCTAACTATGGTAGGTCTTGATTTAATTTAAGAGTTCATCCATGAAGGCATATGGCTTGGTTACCGATTTAAGATCATTATTGGGATCTAATGATTAATGAGTCTGTAGTGCATGGTACGTCATGTGATATATTTCATCTCATAGGATAGGTAGAAACACCCCTGCATATTGTGTAGAGTAATATACCAGAACCCAAGGTTGAAGATGAACACAACCTTAGCACACATTGTGTGTTATAGTTCTATAGTTCACTAAGTATTCACATTTATTCAGATCCCATGGATGTGAGAGAACTGATTGAGTCAGCAATATGATTTTATAGACACATCCAATCACAAACTAACTAGGTGGTTTCTCTAGATGTTAGTCTCTTCCTTGTTGTAGATAATCGATAGTGAAATTTATTCTTGTAGATGCATAATGGATCGACACATTAATGGTACAACTTCTTATATATATATTTTAGGATTATTTCCTTCCACTATTTTGATCATTTTGGATTAGATGAATAAAAATATTTAGCAAAGATGTATGACAGTTTTGCAGTATAAAGTGAAGTTCACTGGCCTCATGAGGTAGTCCCTTAAATTTATTTACGATGGTTTTTTGTGGGTGTGGAAGGTAGGTAATGGTATTCAAGGATACTTTTGTTATAGTCTGGTACCCCTATGAAATATCCCATATATTGTACCGTTAGTGTAGGATCTAGTTATTTAGATAATCATATCAGATGGATAGCATGAATCTGGTGTTTCAAGTTGAAATTACTGGGTCAAGTCATCTATAATAGATACTAGTCTCCTTTTAATAATATCTCTGCACAATATATCTTCACAGGACATGACTCAGACCCATGGTCTTTCCATAGTGGGACTTAATAGGTGAACAAGGTAGCCCAGAGAGGGGATATTTTATGCATGGGATTGGTGGGGTCTCATGTAATTGTATTTCCTAACACAACATGGTGTGGAGGGTAGGAAGATAGTGTATTTACCACCCTTACCGAGATATTACCACGTTAATCCATATACCAGGTGAGCGTAAAGTTATCCCTAGGGGTGATGAGTTGGAAAAGGAGAAGGTGGGGCTCTTGGATGAGGTGTTTTGGGTGGGGGATGACATTATGTGCTCTATCCACCACCACAACCTGATAGGCCATGTCATGATCAACGATCTAGTTGTCATTTAATGGTAAACTTTTGGATATCAAGGAATATTGCCAACATATCATGTGATTATTAATGTAATTATATTAATTTATTTTATTATTAATTATCTACTATTATACATATTAATGTGTATTTCTTTAATATATTTCCTCATTTTTTTAGAGGTGGTGCTCCCAGTTAAGGATTTATCCCTAAAGGTTTTACAACAAGATCTTATAATTAATTATATATTGATATATTTTATCTACATGTAGTGATATATAATATCATAGTGGACTGAATTTATCATTGTACTTCTTGGTCTTCAGGTTGATACATAAATTTTCATCATTGGCATGGCCTAGTTTTCCAAGCCTGATCCAAAATTTACAGTCACCATAAATGAGTCAAATGACTTTAGAATGATGGGATATGATTTAACTTTGAGGGAAATATATATATCCTGGGTATGTGAGTGAATCTTGTGAGATTGAATTTTTACCCCATTAACAATTAGATGGAATGTATTCCCCTTGGTGTGGTGGGTTCATTAGTCATCTGGAATCCATTAGTTGTCAAAGATATTATGGATTTTATCCCAACTAACGTTATAGGACTACCTTTGTGGTGGGAGAAGGATTTATTCATCAAATAGCTCCTCTTGGTCACTATAATATCACCTATGGTATATCATGTGGCCCCTATAAAGGTTAGAGGGACATTTTTTTAGTTAGGTGTTATTCGAGAAGAAGGTATTATCATACCCAGTGTGTCCCTGTGGGGAGCTCATGTGTTGTTTGTGGAAATGGAATATGAGATATTTTGGATTTTTTTGCATTATAATCACTATCACCTAGAAATAATAAAGAAAATGTTTCAATTTCTGTGAAATGATTACATATTTAGTCATCTATTAGGAATGAGATAATTATCGATGATCAATCTCATGTCTGGCTACCACCATTTTAGAGTTTGAGAGGCTGTTATTCCGAAGCTAGAATACGTATGTCTCCAAGAACAAAATGATCTCTAGGTGATGCAATTCAGTGTTCCAAACAAGAAATTTGTGTTAATGGATCTAATGGACTAGATCATTTATCCATATAGAGACTGATTTTTGGTTTTATTCATTGATGACCAACTCATCTACTATGTATCTGTTGAGTGGAATACAAACCAGTTGAGGATAGTCCTAGACATTTTTTCAGGAGAAAGAATAGGTTAATCTCTTTAAGTTCTATTTATATATCCATAAGGTTCACACTATAAGGAAATTCATGTTAAATCATACACTACCAATAGACTTAGAAATGATCTATGTAATGTTTAATTGGGATCTTCCCCTGAGTGTGTTATATGTTTGATGTATTCCTAGATTGGTGGTGTAATCTATGTGGATTCTACAGGATTTATCTAGGATTTCATCCACATTCACCAACATGATATGGAATGGGAATCATTTTACATAAACTAAGTAGTTATAGCGATCCTTTGAAATGTATTGGCATTGGATGATGAGTTCACTTGTTTAGAGACCACCATATGAGGTTGTGCAATAAATAGTATATTGTGAAACGTCGAGGAAATGTCTTAGATGAATATATATATATACACATGGGTACTGTTAAAAAATGGATTGAGGTAATTAATATCCCATGAGAAGAACTATGTGACATAGAAACTAGAGTTCTCAATGGTATACCTTTCTCTAGCGATATGCATGCACTCTCTTCTGGGATCGCACATTGTTTTTTTATTAGAACATTAATGTCAGAAATTTTAATTTAGGTAGACATATATGAAACTGATAAATAATTTTTATATGGATTTCCAATAGTTGTAACTATATTTATATATGATATATAATATGTTTATGTTTTACTTATGCTTCTTAATTTCTCATTTATGGCATAACTTTATGGTTTCCATTATGGTTGAACGCGATATATTCATTTTAGGAAGTGCGGACTACCGCTCCCTCAAAGGTGACCATTAAGATGTAACTATATTTATATATGATATATAATATGTTTATGTTTTACTTATGCTTCTTAATTTCTCATTTATGGCATAACTTTATGTTTTCCATTATGGTTAAACGCGATATATTCATTTTAGGAAGTGCGGACTACCGCTCCCTCAAAGTGATTTGAATCGTGAATACCATAAGTGGTACGTATAAAGGATAGTTATAATGATATTATATATGATACCATACTATAATTATAATACTATTATGTATCATTATGTTTTAATTCCATTAAATAAGAAATAGAAATGGAAGTAGCCTTCATGCGTACCTACGGCTTACCATCTCCATGAAGGGTGCATTTTATTTCTTACCTCTAAATGTTATGTAATATTATAAATGCATGTATATAATTGATATATATGATACATATAATATCTAAATAATTAATATAATTCTGGTTATAATATATATTTTACCACATGAACAACATGTAATTATAAAGAGTTTATTTTTGACTCAAGTAGCAGTGATCTACAAAACGACCATTATGAACATAAATAATTACATAGTGTTCATAGCACAATAGTAAGTGATATAAAAGGAATAAGGAAATTTAAAAATGTTCTTATGAAATTAGAAATTAACTCAAGTTTATTATTCCGGAGGTTAAAGAACGATCGAGTCAAGTCGGACCCGAGGTAAGGGATCTGACCTCTCTCTTTCTTTTCAAGTACCCTCTTTTATGTCATTTAATTTATGCGTCATGTTATTATGTTGGAGGATGTCCTTTAATATTCGTCATACTGTAATTTGTATTTTCATTTGATTATTCACCCCCTCTTACTATCATAAATTTATTTTAAGAATTTTTATGTGGTGCCGTTAGGCTGCCGATTTTTCATAGTGGATCCTACCTCTCTCTTTCTTTTTAAGTACTCATTTTATATAACATCCTTTTAAGATCCTCTTTGGTATGTTGGGGGATGTTCTTTTATATAAATATTGCTATAAATTTTATTTTAATATGATGATATATCCTATTTGATCTCATCAATCCATTTTTATAAGTTTTAAGTGGCGCTGTTAGGCTGCCGAGTTTTCGTGAGGGATTTTTCATCTCACTTTTATTCCCATGAGATTTATGGTACATTTACCACCATTTCATTTGAGTTTTATATGTGCTTCCCATTATTATACTCTTTTTTTAATATACATTTGTTTATGAGTATTTACATCAATGTTGTATTGTCCTTCTTTCATGGGGTGTATGCTTCGAAAGATACCCAAGTCGGTAATGGAACTTTTCACGCTCCCCTTTTTAAAAGACTTTTTTTGATGGGTCTTTTAATTTACATATTGTAATGTTGGGATATGTTCTTATGTATCCTTATTGATATAAATTTTATTTCCAAGTGATGATATACCCTTTTTATCTCTCATCAACTCATTTTCGGAATTTTAAAGTGACGTCGTTAGGCTGTCGAATTATACCAAGGGATCTTCTTAACCAAATTTCGATTTCTTTGGGTTTAATATGTAGTTATTGAATATGTCCTCCATTGAATATGTTTTAATGACCTTTGATTGTTTTATACATAATATCCAATTATATTTGGTGTATTTATATTTTTCAAACATAATTGTGAGATTGATTTATCCTTAATTTAAGGGTACCTTCTTTACAGGGGATTTCATCTCATTTTACATTTCTATTGAGACTTCATTGTTGTTATGAACCAATTGACTCTTATATGGAGTATATATTGTCCTTTGGAATATTATATCATGAATTCCTTTATTCTAATGATATAATAATGTTCTGATTAAATGTTGTTTCTCAATTGTTGTATTCAAGTGTCTCTCATTTTTTTAAAAACCCTTTAACTAAAATATCATTTTAAATGTTTTAATGATTTATTCTTATAAATATTTCTCGTTAATATCCATTTTTTTAAAATGGTTTTAAGGATTTATTAATATGTATATTAATGGTTTAAATTGTTAAAAGCTTCAAAGTGGTATGGGACACTTTAATTCAATGATCTATTTATTAAATGTTTAAAATGGTTTTGAAAATGGTTTTTAGAATGGATTCATTATTTCAATATCTTAAAATGTTATATGTGGGAATGTTATATTTCCATTATGCTAAAGTTATGTGCTATGATTATGTTATGGTTCTTGGGCATTGTTTATGAAGATGGGTGGTTCCGTAATAAACTAAGGGTGGGTGAGCCCGATATTTCTCTCCAATGCATTGGGTAATGCGAAGGAGTTAAACGTTAAGGTTTCTCCAAAGAGATTTAGGGAATATACTGTGATGGGTATTCCAAACGTAACCAAGAGGGTTACTCACTACGTAAGAGTGTTATGAATGCCTCAAGTTACCTTTATGTCTTATGATTTCTATGATTTATTCATGATATTATGAGGTAGATTAAAGTGCTTATGTTTTATGGATAATTTATGATTTCATTATTATGTATATATGTACTCATGTTTCCTTTACAAACATTTTATAACCCTTAATGAGATTTTTATTCTCATCCCATGTTTTTGAAATGTTTTTCACATGTCAAGGGAATGTTACATGATATGATGATATTGTCAATGAAGTGTCAAGAAATAATCCATGTTTTATTTTAAATATGTTTCCGTTGATGGGAAAAACGAATACTATCTTTTATGTAAACACCTTGTTTAAATGTGGAATGTAATTCATGTTTTATGATATAATTCTCTAAAATTGTAAACATTAAAAGATCTTCAATTTTAATATTGTAATAACTCTAGATTAAGTAAGCTTTAAGGCTGGGGCCTTATAGTTGGTATCAGAGGTCGGTTTAGATAACATTAGAGGTTAGAGTGTTGTTTAAGAAAAAGTGACAAGTTGTGTATAACCACAATGGTTAGTATATTATTTGGAGTCATTGATTTTTTTGAAAGTTATAATGAGTTTGAGATAACTTGGATAAGTATATCTTGGTGTTTATCATCCTATTTTTTATTTTATGATTTTACTGATATACTCACACTGACTTTTTTGGTTTTTTAGTAAATGGTTGGATATAGCAGGCACCAAAGTAACAGTGGATTTGAAGTAAACTGTGACGGTTTTATGAATGAAAAACTGAATGATATGGGAGCTGCAATGTGAACTCTTGTGGTTATCCTCAACAAACTATCTGGAGTCATGACTGGCCACCTGAACCTTAGTGGTTTTTATAAGGAATCATGTATGCGAGAAACAAATCCCTATGGAATTTCAGGTAATAATCATAAAGTTAAGTATGTTCAAAAACCTATGTATCAAATATGTGGAAAGAAACATGTAGGAAAATGTTTCAAAGTGACAGAAAGATCCTATAGATGTGGAAATGAAGGTCATAAAGCAAGAACCGGCCATGAAAAAGGAAGCATCTAGTTGACTCTAGGAAAGGGAAAGAAGTTCTTTCTGAAGGATCAATTGAATGATTTAAATGTGGTGTGCATGGTCAATATACAAACACATGTCCTATGAAGAAGTTTCAGGAATGGTGTCACCATGATCGTACAAATATTCATTAACCAATACCTAATGCCATTCCGATTGAGGATGAAGAAACTGACAATGAAGAATGAAAGGTATGGATTATTTCTTAACATATGTTTTCCTATTATTGGAATCATAGGATATGATTCATGATTTTTTTAGGAAAGAAGTATTTAATAATTAGTTGAAAAAGAATGGCTAATGGATCATGAATAATTTTGAATGAGTAAGAAGTCATCATATAAGGGGTTCAGGGGTTATGGTAGACATTAGGATGGTGAAATTCTTAGATGTATTAAGTCAGTTTTGATGATGGGGTTACAATAGATGACTTTTTATATTAACCCAGATGTTTGATATATGAAAATTTTATTCAAGGAATAATTATCCTTTCTTATGTGGATATAGTTATAAAGAACCATTTGGGTTTATATGATCCTTGAATTTGAGGCAATAACTGGGTAATACATTTTGGGATGCAAAATGAAAGTTATAAGATAACCTTTGTGGTTAAATTATTTTATGGTTATTTTTGATGAATTTTTCCATTTTTGAGGAATGTAATAAAATTATATTGTTTTTGAAAAAGGACAACATGCATACCATGTGACATCCCATCGCATCAGACGAAGCTGTGGGAATTGAACCCACAACCAAAGTGCAACTGGTATTTATCGCCTACCACTGGACTACGTGAAGTCTATGGTTAGTTTGAATGATTCTTTTTAGTTAGATGATTTTATGAATTAAGAGTAAGTTGAATTTTTTTGGTTATCAATGGAAATGATTTGCCTATCATGGAGGATATGTGATTAGATTAATTACTTTTAAAAATGTGACTGTCAGAGTAACTGATGTTATTTTGGAGAAAAATGTTAAAATTTAACTTAGTAGACTATGTGATTAAATCCTTCAGAGAATTGGGTTTCCATATTAGTTTGGTTTACTTTGTAGAATTTTATGGATAAATGTTTATTGAATGGTCTTTGTTGAACTTTTGGTTTTAGTTTTGGTAAAGGTATAAAGACATGGGAAGTATATAGTTCTCTTTTGTTGATTAGGTGATTCTCTAGAAGTTGATTATAGATCTCTTAATGTGAACAAGCCATCCTAAATACTCGTCTTTTGGATAAAATATGATTTCATGTAAGAAATATAGTAAAAGTTGAAAGTCAACATGAAAATTAAGTATGCTTCCTTATGTTTTAGTTAAGCTCATAAATAAATTCCTCAATGAAAAGTAACTTAAAACAAAAATTTTGTCTGTTAATTTTTCCAACTGGGGAATCAAATAATTTTTAACCCATCACAAGTTTGTGAATTTATTGTTGTTAACTTTCTCCAAGACATGTTTACTATCAATATCCATCAGAACATGACCCTTTGTTTTTTCCTCCATATCCATATTTTCATACTTGGAATCCTAGTATGGGTTAACTCGGGTGACATTTTTACTTCTCTCCCATTCTTTTAAAGTGATAGTTTTACTGACTCTTGTTCTGATGGGGGATTTTCAATGAAGCTTCCAAGCCCAATTTAAAAATTGTGAGGACACAATTCCCTAAATGGGGGGAAGGATGTAACACTATAGGTAAATAAAAAATATGACATTTTCAAATTTATCTATATTTTTAAATAAAATACTAATATTACTTTAAAGGGAATGCTATGCTCGAGGGTGTACCCATTACGCAAAAATGAGTTTCATTGAAATCTTACTTTGCCCTCTAATAATAAAATAATATTATTTTCAAAGGTAGTTAACCCCTAGCCAATGTAATGGTGGGAATGAACGAAACTAACTACAAAATGATTATATATGTTGGTCAAATATTTTTAACTTTTATCCAATAAATGTTGGAGGCTTAAAATGAAAATGAATCCAATTTTAAGCATAAATCTTCTAATATTCTTTAAAAGGACGATTAACCGCTTTTTGACAGTGAACCCTTTTTAAATATAATTTTGACAATTTTATATGTTGTATTTGACAAAATTAAATCCTTTTTTAGAATATGGACATCATAATCTACTTTGTGTAAAATTTTGTTATTTTTCCGAAAAAGATCATTTCTATTGAAAATGTTGCATTTTAATTCAAAATCTCTTTTTAATCTGATATATTTATTTGGATAGATTATATTTTTAATTTACATTAGAGTGTATTTAGAATATATTTTTACAATTTAATCTAATGGTGGTCATTGGAATTAATTTCAATTTGAAATTGGAGTTAAATCAGTGTCAATATTTTAATACATATTGTTTCTTAAAAACACGCTATTTGTTTTGACAGCGGGAATTAATTATTTAATTGAAGAATACAACATATATGTTTTTAATTTTTCAAAATAGACATCATTTTTGAATTTGGAATATAAAATATATCTTAGGTTGAATTTTTGATATTTTTCTGAAAAACTTCAATTTTTGATGAATAGTGAAGCCACTAAGTGGTAGTTTAAAAAATGATTTTTCATTTAAATGAATCATTACCACTTCTGTGATTTGAATTTCAAAAATCCGATAAACATGGTTGTAATTAGGATGTAAATTTTGGTTCAATGGGATTAATATAATTTTTTAGTGAATAGTAATTTTTATGTTTTTAATCGTGATTAGAGGTAATTATTGCAATTTAAGGTAAAAATAATTTTTTAATAATATGAAATGACATAGAAACATGTCCTACCCTCATTTGATGTGTCATGGAAGACCTAGACAATCCATGGGTAAACTTGGGGACCCCATGGATCCATTTTTATTGGAAAATGTCGTAAATAACATTTTATTTAAAGTTAAAATAAAAATGTCACAAGCATGGGTTGTTTTACTAAAAAAAATTTTAAATGGAGTTATAAAAGTCATATTTTTTACTATAAATATTCATTAGAAATATAAAAATATTTCCTAAATCATGATATTTTTTTATAATTTTTAGACATTAAATAAATTAAATTATTTATGACATTGTGATGATGCAGCAATTACCTCATTAATAAATGATTTAAATAAAATTAAATGAGAATATTAAAACTATAACATACACATGTAAGAGACCTATTTAATGAGTATATTTTGAACCCTTACCACATTATCCTTGAAATACATCAATATGGGACCTTTAAAATTCTAAACTCATTTAAAAATAAAGTAACATTTTGTAACTTTCTAAGAGTTCCCCTCATATCCTCTTATAAAAGGCCCCCAACTCTACCACCTTACCCACACCTCTCAAGCCATTGGATCTGCCAAACCCAGCTCCTTTTGTCTCTACACATCCCTCTATTAATCCTAGAATCCTCACGTTGGGCATAAGTCTTCCCAAGGAAGCCATGGAGCTCAAATCAAAGAGAGATACCCGATTTTAAGATAATGTCTTCACTTGTGTTCTTTTGTTTTATTTTTCTTCTCCAACCCCCTAAACTCTTTTTATTCATTAATTTTGTAACAAATACAGTATCTTAAATATACTAGGACGTTTTTATAATAATTATTCGAGCTAAAAATACACACACCTACATCTAATGGTTAAGGAACATATTGTTTCTGTGGATGGTGAATTTCTGCCTCACGAAACGATGATTGTTCAATATTCCTTTAACACCCTCAATGGTGGCCATTAAGAAGTCTCTATATAAATATATATGATATATAATAAGTTTATTGTTTACATAAGATTATTTATTTCTCATTTATGGCATACATTTATGGTTTCCATTATGGTTAAACGCGATATCTTCTTATTAGGAAGGGCGGACTATCGCCCCCTCAAAGTGATTTGATTCGTTAAAACCATAAGTTGTACGTATAAAGGATATATTTAATGATATTATATATGATACCATACTGGAATTATAATACTATTATGTATCATTATGTTTTAATTCCATTAAATGATAATTAGAATTGGAAGTAGGATTCATGCGTACATGCGGCTTACCGTCTCCATGAACGGTGCAGTTCATTTCTTACCTCTAAATGTTATGTAATATTATAAATGCATGTATATAATGGATATATATGATATATATAATATCTAAATAATCAATATAATTCTTAATATAATATATATTTTACCATATGAACAAATTGTAATTATAAAGAGTTTATTTTTGACTCAAGTAGCAATGATCTACAAAACGACCATTATTAACTTAAATAATTACATAGTGTTAATAGCATGGTAGTAAGTGATATAAAAGGAATAATTAACTTGAAAAAGGTTCTTAAGAAATTATAAATTAACTCATGTTTATTATTCAGGAGGTTAAAGAATGATCAAGTCAAGTCAGACCCAAGGTAAGGGATCTGACCTCTCTCTTTCTTTTCAAGTACCCTCTTTTATGTCATTTCATTTATGCGCCATGTTATTATGTTGGAGGATGTTATTTAATATTAACCATACTGTAATTTGTATTTTCATATGATTAGTCACCCCCTCTTACTCTCATCAATTTATTTTAGGAATTTTTATGTGGCGCTGTTAGGATGCCAAATTTTCTTAAGGGATCCTACCTCTCTCTTTCTTTTTAAGTACTCTTTTTATGTAAGTTCCTTTTAAGCTCTTCTTTTCTATGTTGAGGGATGTTCTTTTATATTACTATTAATTTGAATTTTATTTTAATATTATGATATACCCTATTTTATCTCATCAATCAATTTTTGGAAGTTTCATGTGGCGTCGTTAGGCTGCCGATTCTTCGTAAGGGATTTTTCATCTCACTTTTATTCCCATGAGATTTAGGCTATATTTACCACCATTTCCTTTGAGTGGTATATGTAATTCACATTATTCTACTCTTTATGTAATATAATTTCGTTTTTGAGTATTTACATCAATGTTTTATTGTCCTTCTTTCATGGGGTGTACGCTTCGAAAGATACCCAAGTCGGTAAGGGATCTTTTAACCCTCCTCTTTTTAAAAGAATTATTTTGTTGGGTCTGTTAATTTACATATTGTAATGTTGGGATATGTTCTTCTATATCCTTATTGATGTAAATTTTATGTTCAAGTGATGATATACCCTTTTTATCTCTCATCAACTCATTTTCTGAATTTTAAAGTGATGTCATTAGGCTGTCGAATTTTAGCAAGGGAACATCTTAACCCAATTTCGATTTCCTTGGGTTCATCATGTAGTTATTGAATATGTCCTCCTTTTAATATTTGTGAATGACCTTTGATTGTTTTACACTTAATATCCACTTATATTTGGTTTATTTATATTTGTCACACATAATTATGAGATTGATTTATCCTTAATTTAAGGGTACCTTCTTTATAGGGGATTTCATCTCATTTTACATTTCTATTGACACTTAATTATTGTTATGCACCAATTCACTCTTATATGGTGTATATAATATCCTTTAGAATATTATATCATGAATTCCTTTATTCTCATGATATTATAAAGTTCTGATTAAATGTTATTCCTTAATTATTGTATTCAAGTGTCTCTCATTTTGTTAAAAACCCTTTAACTAAAATATCATTTTAAATGTTTTAATGATTTATTCTTATAATTATTTCTTGTTACTATACATGTTTTCAAAATGGTTTTAAGGATTTATTTATATGGATACTAATGGTTTCAAATGTTAAAAGATTCAAAGTGGCATGGGACACTTGGATTCAAAGATCTCTTTATTAAATGTTTTAAATGGTTTTGATAATTGATTTTGGAATGGATTCATTATTTCAATATCTTAAAATGTTATATGTGGGAATGTTATATTTCCTTTATGATTATGTTATGTGATATGATTATGTTATGTTTTGTGGGAATTTTTTATAAAGACGGGTGGTCCTATAATAAACTAAGGGTGGGTGAGCCCGATAATGCTCTCCAATGCATTGGGTAACATGAAGGAGTTAAACGTTAAGGTTTCTCTGAAGAGATTTAGGGAATATACTGTGATCGGTATTCCAAACATAACCAAGAGGGTCTCTCCCTACATAATAATGTTATGAATTCCTCATGTTACCCTTATGTCTTATGATTTCTATGATTTATTCATTAGTTTTTGAGGTAGATTAAAGTGCTTATGTTTTATGGGTAAAGTATAATTTAATTCTTATGTATATATGTACTCATGTTTCCTTTTCATACTTTTTATAACCCTTACTGAGCTTTTTATGCTCATCCCATGTTTTTTAAAAAAAATTCACAGGTCAAGGGAATGGTAAATGATATTATGATAGTGTTAAGGATGTGTCAATAAAGAATCCATGTTTTATTTTAAATATGTTTTCATTGATGGGGAAAATGAATACTTTCTTTTATGTAACCACTTTGTTTAAATGTGGAATGTAATGAATGTTTTATGATCTAATTCTCTAATACTCTAATCCTGAATAGATCCTCAATGTGTAATCTTGTAATAACTCAAGATTAAGTAATTTATATGGTTGGGGCCTTATAGGTTTCCTAATTGAAATTAGGTATGTTTATTGTGGAATCCCTTGTTCTGTTATTAGAAATGTTTTTTAATTTTGCAAACTGATTTTGTTCTTTTTTTTTTGAATGTTTCCGTATGGGTTTTCTTAAAATGGTAAAGTAACTGCAAATGTATTTTGGGATGGTATTTTGGAATCTGTGTTTTTAAAATGGTTTTTCGGTATATAAATGTTGACTTTTGTGTGTAATGTCTTGTTTTGTTTATGAGATGTGAAAGTGGTTCTTGATGTGAATGTGGAACTTGATTGATCATAAGGGAAACCCCGAGTATCAAGGTGGGTGGACTAGAACTAGTTTTCTTTTGATTCTGTTGTTTTTGTCCCTTGTTTCATGTAGCATGATTAATTAGTACAACACTATTGAAACTACAATTATGATTTTTGGGGACCACTAGTTTTTGGGTATACTTTCTACTAGTGGCTTGTGTGCACAAGAATAGATATTTTAATGATTACATTTCACCGAGATACGTTCTTCTGGGGTCTCACTTGAGGTAGATAAACCTTATAGGATTTACACATAGTGCTCTACTATCCATAATGTGGTTCCTTCTTTTGACATAAGCAGGACCACCTGTGTGTGTGTGTGTGTGAGTGTGTGTGTGTGTGTCCTTAGTGACATTTTTTCTCTTTCATTAAAATAGTGTTTATGAAATAAATTTCATCATGTGATACATTTTAGCTTATATCTTGTAAATTTTTTTCATAAAAAGTGTTTTAAAGATTTAATTATGATTAAGAATATAAAACTATCTCTTGTATGTAGTGTCTTGGAACATTTTTTATGGTATCCTATCAGGAAATTGGATCGATCCCATCAAACACCCTTGGGTGTATGCAGAATGTCATTCTTGTGTATACTAGGTTTAGGAATCATTCTCAGTTATGGTGGTTCTGATTTTTGATGGTCATCTTGCGGTTGCTTGTGTTGGTAGATTCTGTATATTGCAATTCGTGCTGCTGGGATTTTGGGGCTAGAGTTGTAGTTTTGATTCACTATTATAGTTCCATTTATATTTTTTTGTTGATTTATAAAAATTGAAATTTGAAATGAATAATGGTTTGGATCAGTTGTATAAATATCTATTTATTTCTGTTTAATTATATAGTTGTTTTATGATTATGTTTCCCGGTAAATTCCTCCCTTGCACTGTTTTCATACCCAGGCACTTGTGCCAGCCTCTGGGGATCAGGAATTCCCTTTGGGCCGTGTCCCTGACTAGGTTTGGCACCAGATCAGATGCAGAACCCTTGGTTCGTTACAGGATTCATAATGATTTTATAAATAATAATTTTTTGAAATAATTTAGTGTTCCTAAATTAATAGTGGAAAACAAAATTTTCGTAAACATCATTATTCATGAGATAATATGAAACACCTCGTGATGAGTTAAAGATGTGTTTTGAAAAGAAAATCTGTTTTCGAAAATAATTTTATTTCTCTTAAAAATTAATGAGGAAACATGTATATCCAAAAAAAATAAACGGTAAGAATTGTTAAAGGATATATTAAGGAATATTAAAGAAATATCCATACTAAAAATGATGTGATGTGTTATAAACAAAAAAAAGGGAGTTTGGTTCGAGAATAACCTTAACGTATATCATGCTAGTTTTTCCTATTTTACAGCTCATAAATAATAACAACTTATTTATTAATATATTTAAAAATAAATTAATAATTTTAACTAATTTCACTATTTATCACTTATAATAACTATATAATTATTTTTAATTTTCAATGATTGATGTTCAAGAATTTTTATATCGTGTATTCCTAAACAATTTCTCATTTTCTTCGATTTCAGTATTTCGGTCATAGTTTTTTTATATATTTATAATTAATTAATAAATCATAAAATTAATATATTCCCAAATATATTTTGAATAAATAATTTTAAATTAAAATCAATAGGGTTATATAAAATAAAATAATTGGAAATGACCTCAGGGGATTTTAATCGACTGTTAACTAGACATTGTCAATAGAACGAGAATAAGAAGAATGAAAATTTAATATATAGTAAATATAATTTATCTAGTAGATTAAGATGATTAATTTAATGTAAAAAATAAATATTTTTTATTTAAATGATTTGTGTTTGAAAGGTGTGAAGAGAAATATAATTATATGAAAATGTGGGGGATAGGTGATGAGAACATACCATCTGCTCAGTGTAGCATCTTCTCTATGGAACTAAACGACAAGGATGATTTATATTCGATGTTTATTGAAAGTCCATAGGTATTATAAGAGGATTAAAAGATAATATACAATCAGATATTTTTATTTTAATATATTTTATGGAGTGGTTTTCCAAGTTGATGGTTAGGGGTTATGAATACATGATGATATGGGTATTTTTCAGTTAAAATATTGAATAAAAATATATCTAAGGTACACATTACAATAGTGATATCTTTTAAAATATAAATAATATTTATATTAAATTAAACAAAATTTCAAGGAAATTAATGACTTTATAATTTGATAACATTTTATAAATCAAAAAGAATAATGAAATAATGAAAAAAATATTATTTTAAATAAATAATTAAGAATTTAGGCATTGGAAATTTTATTTTAGGTTTGGAGATCATTTTACTGTATAATATTAAAAAAATTATCAAAATAATTTTTTTTGGAAGACTCACATCAAATAGAAATGTTTAGTTCATTATTACATTATAAATGATGTAATTCAAGATACAATGGTCATGAGAAAAAAACAATATTTTTACTAATCACTTGAAAATAGTTCTATTTTAGAAAATTACGAATACATCACCTCGAGGAATTTTCGGTGAGAGGATTTCTCAAAATATATTCATTTTATCATAATATTTTCAACCATAGTTATATATATTTTTAAATATATAAATAATGATTTTTATGAAATACTTTGAAATAAAATTTCTTAAAAATATACTTATATTTTCTTCAAGTTTATTTAACAACAATATTTATGATTTGGGATAATAATATTTTAGTTATTACAATTACTCATTTTATAATTATTATTTGGATGATAATTTAATATTTTTTTGAAAATTACTTTTCCAACAATTATATTATTATTCCCAATGGTCACATTAAAATTCCAATAGTCAAATTACCTCTTATATATACTTATTCATTCAATCATTTATTATTCAACTATATTCCTACCGAGGTTCTATATTTAAATTTTCTATAATTTTATTTGATTTAATAATATTTAACCTCTTTTCCAGATATTTTTTGTATGAGGGGTTAATCTAGGAAATACAGGGGATCCAAAATTTTCCATTATAGTATTTCTATATCCTTTTTTCACCTATTATTATTGGGGATTTTTATTTGATGAAAAATTGGCTAATGTAATGATTTTTATTAATGAATTAATTTCTTGTATATTAATCTTGGTGGTCCATGTGTTTAATAATTATATAATATAACACATGATTTATTCAAGAAAAAAATCTCATTTTCAAAAGTATGAACCGTAACATGGTAGTTGTATATATATATATGTCAATTAATTGATGTTTTAATAAACATTTTATAGTTTAAAATTGATAAGTGTTGATATTGATTAATGACTAGGGTGCATGCATTATAAGAGGATGGCATGATGTTTATTTCCTTCTTGTTCATGAAACTATACAATAATAATGTTATGATGTGAAAATGATATATGTTTTTTAGTGATTATATAATTATTTTTTTATTGTGGTGTGTATTCATGATTGTGCAATGATGATGATGATTATATGATTGTGTTTTATTTTATATGATTTTGATATGGGAAATTAATTTTGGTTTCATTTCAATGAAATGTATTGATTCACTAATAAGATTTTTATTGGGGCATGATAGTGAAAAACAACTAGTGGTGAAGTGGTTTAAGTATATGATCATGGATAAGATATTTTAAATTTTATATTATTATAATTTGATATAAAGATGTGTAACGTATCCTGGATGAGATTTAGTGATAGTTTTTATATAATAGGTGTGTGTTTCTTTAGTTTATTTTTCACTGAGGCATTAGTATACCTATTCCATGTTTTCATTGGGGAATTTAGGATAAACCTAATGAAAAAAATTATATTCACACACTATATATATATAAATAGTTTTTGAAATTGGGTTAGTGAATCACTTAAGTATTATTTTCTCAAGGATTTGTGTTTCTTTTGGAGTTGTTGTCATGGTTTTTTTATTTTAATATTATATTTTTTATATTTTGTTATTATATTATATTTATATGAATTTATTTTTATTATTTTTCTTATATATTTCATTGGTGGTGGGATTAATATTCCTTTGATATATGAGGTATCCACCACCAATTTGTATTATACCTTTAGTGAAAGCATTCAACCTATTTCCAATTACTGGTGGGTATTAGGGGTCATATAAGTCATCTTTATCATATATTGAGTTATTCCTGTATTGGGATAATTAATAATTATTGGTATAATAATTATGGATGAGCATCTCTATAGATTTTTATTTTTAAAACTAGGGAGGAATTCAAGGGTTACTGTGGGAAAAATTATTAGTCTAACATTGTTTCAAAACCATTAATGGAGATAGACTAGGTAACATTAGATTAGTTCCCTATGTAATCTAATAAAATTAATTAATCTTACTAAAAAACCTAGGTAAATTAATTTTGAATAGAATTTCAATTCCGATTATATGTATATGAATCTTGTTTGATTGTATTTATGGTTGAACTTGGTTGATTTTAGAAAAGTTATAATTATTAATTAAAATTATTATTCTTTAATTCTATATTTATAGAAAAAGGGTTTCTATTATTTTATTATAAATATAATTTTAGGTTATAATTAGAATGATCTTTTGATTTTTTCCTTGTGGAAGGATAATTCGGTTGAACACAAAAGGCTTAAACAACTTCAATATAATGTGTTTTATAAGAACATTTTAAACATGATTCTATATCAGAATTTAGAAGAAAATATAGAAGTATATCTAATAATGAGTGAGATAATGGGATGGATGATTTGGAAATATCATTTAGTTGGATTCTGGTGTGGAATAACGTTTTGGTCTAATTGGATACCAATTTGTTTAGAGTTCCTAATCATAAATTTTAATTTGACATTATCAAATGGATTGAATAATTAATGATTCCATGGGATTATTTAATGAAAATGATTTAGGAATAAATTTTATCATCTATGATAATGGTGGAGAATTGGAATGATTTTTTCTCTCGTAAGAATGGGATAATGGACATGTTTGGTACTAGGAACCGATTCAAGGAACTGTATCACATTTCAGTCCCGATTTTATTATATGAGTAGGAAAACACATGAAATGTTTATGATTTACTATATCCAATTGTTATTCTAAATCTTAATTTATTATTGTTAACTATATATCTATAGTTTCAAGATAAGTCACTTGTGATTGGTATGATGCATGCATAGTTAAGATATTCTCAAGAGAGAAGTAAATAGTACTTCTGTGGAATTGGGTCATCTAATGGAGGATCTCAGATACTGGAGAAATTTACAGTTTGACTATAAGAGTAACACTCTATCTCTATTAACCCAGACATAGTGTTTACATATTACTCGGTTACAATATATAATGGATCTCACAATCATTATCAATTTGTTTCTCATTATTTTAAAACTATATACATACATGATTCATATATTATATTGGAAATATAATAATATAGCATATGAAACAATCATTCAAAAAGGAAATAGTTCATTACATTCCCCTTCACCCTATAGAAAAATGCAATCAAAATAAGGGTGATATCAGATTCTTAGTTTATATATAGTGATTTCAATAATGAGTATATAAATCATAATTAATATAGGGTGGTAAATAACAAAAAAATTACATTTAATCAATATCATGAGAACTAAATGAGTCCATATATAATATAAATGACATAAAATCATGTAATGAAAAATATAAATTATCAATAAATTAAATTCATAATGTTATGTTTATGGATCCTAGATATCAAGATTTAAATACAATCAAGGTATTTTTAAATTCATTTTAATTGATAAATATGTATATGAAATACACATTTTATTATTATAGACAACTAATTTGAATCATAAGATATATTAATGCATTTAGGGTGTATGTAATCCCCCCATCACTGCATATCTAATGGATTCATATTATATTGTATAGTCAATTTAATTGATAAATAATATGAATTTTTAATAAATATAACCTTTGAATAATGAATATAGAGTAATAACATATCATTAGTCATTCAAATATCATTCATTGTAAACCAATATATATAGAAATGTAATATGGTTTAGGTAATAATAATATCCAGGGTAAAAATAATAGATATATTTAAGAGAATTATAATGTACAATTTAAATTGTTTAGTAAAATTTGAATCATTAAAGAGAAATTTGATGAGAAAAAAATTAATAAGATATAGAAGATGATCATCAATTCATCTTAAATATTGGGTTTATAACAAAATCAATTCCATTAGAGAAAAAATATAATGGAATAAAAAAAGTTCAACATATTAAATTAATTTTTTCCTTTTTAATACCGTTAAAAACCTATAGTATTAGGTAAATCCTATAAAATACTTATATTGATATTAAATCTATTTAAATACATTTTTGATAAAAAAATCATTCATTTTTTTATTTATAATGATATTTAAGAAAACACTATTATAAAACATTATGATTATTATTTTAAAATATATCACATGTCAATGTTATCTTAAAATATCCTTAGTAAATAATTTGTGTCAAAAAATATAAAATTTTTACAAAATAATTTGAAAAATAAAGACATCCAAGAAAAACATTCTGTATCTAATGGGTAATAAGATCCCCTTTTCTTTTAAACATTAACTTGTCAGATTCTTGTGGAAATGAGTGTAAATTAATGATGAAAACAAGGATACACCATAAATATTTATAGCATTGGAATTAATATATAGTTTATAAAGGATTTATTATAACATTCCATTAAGGAAAAATATAAGTAATCCTAAAATTTTGATTGTAATATAATTTCATACCCCTTCGGTAAATTTTATTTTGTAACAAATAGAATGAGTAAGCATGAATATAAAAATTATTCATCATAAATAAATATTTTTTTATTTTAAATACTTAAATGGAGAATTATATAATGAAAATAAATGTATGTAGATTCATAATGAAAGTTATGTTTCAATGGAGATGAAATTGATATAAAATCTTTTAAAATGATAACAGAGTTAAAATGATTGTTAATCAATGAATTGACTATGTAATGAAATAAAACCTCCAAAAAATGATTGGAAATTAAATATTAAATAATTATTATCCATTTATCTCATAATATTTCTGAACCATAAAATGTATGACGTAATATAAATCAAGTAAATGAAATTTTGTTATGTAACCCTTTATGTCACACTTTCACATTATCGAAATTTCATTTACATCAATATAAAAAATATTGATTAATAATAATTATATAATATAACTATAATTTTAAGGGTAATTCCATATATTACCCACTTATGCGATTTACCTCTAATTTTCTAACATTCATTCATTATTATCAATTTTTTGCGTGTTAATAGCTTCTTTTTTCTTATAAGATTTATTTTTATAGTTATGGGGCTTGTATCAGAATCATTTTTCTATAATAGAAAAATTATTTATCAAGAAAAAAATTTTAAAAATTTTATTATATTGAAATATATAATCATCCTTGAAAATTGATCATTAAAAATGAATCACATCACATCATAATGAAGGTAGGCTACCCATACACTTGAGCGGTGTTATAATTTTATTAACAGGGTAAATGTATAGTAGTAAATGATAGATATTTTTTTATAAATTATTACCTAAAAAATATGATGTATAATATTTATTTCCAAATTTATATCTATCAATGTAAATTGATGATGAAAAACAAAATAAATCACTATTTGGAGTGGTAAGTCATATATACAAATGAGTGATGTTTTCGATTTTCCTATGATAGTAAAGAGGTTAAAAATGTTTTCTAGATATTGATAATAATATATATGTATATAAATGAATCATGATATATAGTTTTAGGACTGAAAATTGTATTTAGAAGATGAAAAATAAAAAATGCATTTGAATGATAGGGTAAAAATGATTTCCACTTCATCGTTAGAACTAAATTAGATCCCAGCATACAGACACTTGGAGTGGAATTTGGAGAAAAAATAGCATCTACTTCAAGTATTGGAATTATTATATCCTATTTTGGATGTTTTTGGTCGATATTGGTGGATTAATGTAGTGAAAAGATGATATAGGAGGGGTGTAATGTTTTAAGGGAGGGATTAGTGACTCTTGTAATTTTCAAAAAACAATAACATATATTAATGTCAAAATCTAGGAATTGTAGTTTCTAATTATCTTAATTATTATTTTATAATGATATAGTATCTAAATATACAAACTAAATATAATTAAGATGTTCTTTTAGATAATTTTATCTCATATCTCATTTGTTTAACCCGCATTAACAATTATTATCCTTAACCATAAAAACAAATTTTTAGTCATTTACGAAGATAAATGTACTGCAATTGTAATAATTGGAATGAAAAATAAAAATGGACGAAAAAATTTATTATATATCAGCCCCAATATTTTAGTTCATGTTTTTTCTATTTTTAAATCATTTTACAATTTATTATTTATCATAAACCCCCATTAATGTCGTTTTAAGAACTATTCACATACTTTCACATTAAATGAATCAATATAGTAATGGAATAAGAATATAAGCCATTTAACCATTAATTTTACATTATAATTAATCATTTAATTCACATGAAACAAAAATTTATCAATATAGTAATACAATTTTTGTTTTTATAATAATTTAATCTTATTTTTCACCAACTTTCGTAGACATGGTGTCTACATTGTGTAATAATTTCAGGTAATTGTAAGATCACTAAAGAAATAAAATTACCATTATAAATATAAAATTATTATTTCAAAAATTAAATTTTATATTAATTCATAATATATTCTTATACATATGTGAACATATAATTGAAATTAAATTCAAGAGAGTGACATTTAATATTTATCATTTTCCTAAAAAAATATAATTTTAATTGTAAAATTAAAAATGAAACCAAAGTATAATATTTTATAACATAGAAAAATTATGGTCAAACATAGCTCATATAATTTATATAATTTATTCGTTAGAAAAAAATTTAATTCCACATTAAATTATTTTAAACCTAATTCCCCAATTTTCCCGTACTAAGGTGGTAAATTTTAACCCATTTAGTGTCATTAATGACTTATATTTTAAGAGGGGTAATTAAAATTTTTTGAAACACCTAATTCCAAATATGAAATAACACTTTTCATATGAAATACCAATAATTCATGGAAATTAATTTAATAAAATGAGGATACTCTATGAAAATTTTGTTTTTCAAGAGAAACATGTTTTCATTAAAAACATGATTTTACATTATCTCGATGACATGTGATCATCATTATATGATATTAAATTCATGCAATTAGATATATAATATATAAATTTATACTAAAAAATTCATATTTAGAGAATATAAATTATTTAAAGTGGGAAAAATTTATTCTATTTCAAATAGTATTCTCGAAATATTTTTTGTATCTAAATAATATTATCCCCTAATAAATTTTAATACTAATTTATATAAACTTATTTTTAGAATTTTTACTAAAATGGATCTAAATTTAATTTATAATAAAATCATAAATATCTAAAGACTATTTAATTAATTTTTTAATAAAAAGAAATGTGAGTTTTACAGGAATCGATATATTTCACAATTCATGGGAAAATAATTTTTTTTAGAAAAATTAGAAAATATAACAGTAAGATAAAATTTGCATACTATTTTAAAAAATTATAATTATTTATATAAATAATATTTCTAAATGTTGAATCATATAATTTAATAATCTACTAATAATTTTTAATAAATAACTTTTTTTTAAAAAAGAGCATTAATGGTTTAAGGACTACATTCTAATTATTAAAATAGTAAAAAATTAAATGATTCCTAAAATTCATAATTTAATTCATTATTTTTATTAATTAAATCATTTTTATTTATATTTCATAATTCAGTTACTCATTTTCATATCCCCTACTAATGACCAGGTAGTAATGGTTATATTAATTAATATTTTTTAGATATATTTTACACTTGTGGTTCTATATAGTGTATTTTATCAAACATATTGTTCTTTACAAAGGAAAATAAAGAATAAAATTTATGTATAATTAACAGTCATCTACATAAATAATTTAGGTATTCATAGTTTTAATTCTTATTTGTAAAAATAAATATATCATATATTATTAATAAAATATAATATACATTTTATCATTAGATTTTAATTTTTTTAATGAGTTGGAATATTTTTTTATTATACCTCTATAATAAACATACATAAAAATGAGTTTATAAAAATGTATATTATGTATAAATTAATATCCAATGCCTAATCAATAATAGGTACATTTAAAATTCAATCTTTCTATAAAATGTTATCCTTAAAACAATTGAAAGTTGCTCCATAATATGTTAAAACAAAAGTTGAAATATTATGGCACATATTTATCCAAGATCTATTTAAATTTTTTATTCGTGAATAATTAATCACTCGTAAATTCTTAAACAAAATATTTATATGCACTATTATATAATATCTAAAATATTCTAATCTTTATAAAAAATAACATGAAATAACATAATGCCATAATAATAAAATTAATTCATATAAAATATAACTAACCCTTTATTCATCAAATGTAAAATAATCTTATAAAAATAAACTTCAGTTTAGCTAAAAATTATAATATTTAAAATTTATAGCATTTTATAATAAATTATAGTAATCTCTTAATCCACAAATTAGTTTCCAATCCCATTCTATTAACACCATAAAATATATATTTTTGAAATGAAATAAACCTTTTATCAAAATAATGAAATTAAAATTTAAAAATATAAAAATATTAATTGTTATATATATATTTTAACTTATATCCCTTAAATATAAAATCATTCAACCTAATTTCATTCAACCTAAAATAATCTTATTTATAAAACAAATACAAAAAAATGTGTCATATTCAAATAAATTTCACCACAAAACCGTAATTCTCTTAAAATATCATCACAAAAACCCTAAATAGGGGTCTATAATTCGTTAAAAATATGATTATCCATAGACTTATAAATACAATACTCATTATGTTTATCAAATTTCACTATTACATAAAATTTATTTCTATAGGGTTATTTTATATAATTTTCCATTATTGTTCATAATAAAAATTTGATCTGACCAAAGAATATCTGCATAGTGTGTGGAACTAAATTTTTTTAAAGGGATCATTCATCGTGGAGGATAATGATGGCCAATATATGCATATCCTACTCCTTATGGGGTAATTACCCATATATGCATCAATTTTAAAAACACATATACATGTAGTTTCATGAATGGGATGAATTTATTAAAAAACCACATAATCATTACCATATCAAATATATAATAATATTATTGTAAATTTATATATATCCTTAAATAATATCTAATGGATGTGTTCTATTATATTTTTTTCCTAAATATAATTCCCAATATCCATAGTAAACGTTATCTAATACCAACTATAGAAAATTTACTCCAGCAACCCATAGTTGGTGTTTACATAATATATTGGTACATTATAAAAGGTATGCCATTGTATCGGATGAACTAGTTTAGTAATCTGGGAAAATTAAATATTTATATGATTCTCATATTATATTGTAAATAAAGAATATATAATAAGAAACATTTTTATATCCTCAATATCATTCACAATATTCTACTTTATATCTTATGTAAAGGAAAAAAATGAATACATGACCTCATATTATCGATAATGAGGATATAATGTATAATATATCATGAGTAAGTAAGTTATAATAAATAAATAAACATAACTAACTAAATCACATTCCATTCAATGTATGACATGAGAAACCAATGAATCCAGGGATAATATTAGTGTAATACAATCATGGAAAAAATAAATAAATTATCGAGGAAAGAAATGAATAATGTTATATGTCGTGATTCCATTCATCATGATATCTATAATATCAATGAATTATACCAATTCAATTTAATTTATGGTTTGGTGTACACAAAAACCCCATTTAATGAGGAATGTTTGATGGATTTTTCTATTATACATATCGACGGGTTGGGGAATATGTTATTTTGCTCCTGACCCATCAATTCATATCTAATTCATTATTTATATAATAAGTTATCAATTTAATCAAAAAATACTTATTAATAAATATATGTATTGATTATATTATATGGAATATTAAGAATTACCTATTCAGAAAAAACAACTTTCAAAGTAAAAATTGATATATTGACATTATATGTGGTTTAGTAAATATTCATATAAATGTAACAAAGAATATTTATATTTAACTGAAATTTAATGGACGGTGAAAAATTATAAAAATATAGGGAATGATTCAAGAGATATTTAATGACCAAAAAATTAGCAACAGAGAAAATATGAATTCTATTTCATCATAAATATATGTTTTTTAATGAAATTGATTATTTTAAAAAATAAAATAAATCATAAATAAAACATTAAAATATGGTTTCATTAATTATTTTACATTTTAAAATAATTGAAAAAATTTATAAGATACATAATAATAATAAAAAATTATAATGGTAGGAAAATTCATTTTACAATGTATTCATTAACAAAACATTCTTTTATTTTTTTTAAGTAAATCCAAATTTAACAATTTTATAAATCATTATAGTGATTTATTAAAAAAAATAAAAAATATAAATTGCAACATTAATTTTTCATAGTAAATTATTTTTGAATAAATAAAACTCTTTTAAATCAATTTTTAGAAATATGGACATAAAAAAATATACTAAATGAAAGGTGAAATTTGATCGGCATTTCTTTTCAGAAATACTATACCTGATTAATTATATGAAGATATTAAAAGTTACCAAAAATCATGGGAACATTCTTTATCTAAATTATAAAACAATAACAGATGTTTATGACTATATATTATAATATTCATTTAGAAAACAATATAATATTTCCCAAAAAATGTGGCTGTAAAATGAATTGTTTCTTATTGGGATTCTTTTAAATTCTTACACCTTGATAAGTTAAACATGAATTAAAACACTAATCACAGTGAATAAATTTATATTATTGTTACATAAATTAATGGGGTACTATAAAAAATAATCAATACAAATTGGTGAAAAATATAAAAAATGTAACAATCAAGTGAAAGTTATTGTCAAACCCCATACAATGATTGTAACATTAAAATGTAAACTACTGAATGGATTGATTTTGTGTTAATAAGTGATATCCAAATAAAACAATTTGAATCATAATATAAAATAATAATTGGTCAACACATGCATAATATTTGTATAACACAATAATGATGAAGTAATATTACCTAATGAATTGTACTTTATTTATATAACCCCTTAACTCATGAACAAACTTAGTATGATGTTATTGAAAATCTACTATAATTAAAATTTATTTATTATATTTAAATATAATTATCATATAAGAATTTATAATTTTATATATGATAAATCATAATCACTCAATTGTTTATCACTATAAAATTATTAACATATTTCTTGTGTTAATGTCATTGTTTTTAATATATGTTTTCATTTAGCAGTTATGTTCTTTTTGAATTAAATTTGGTCATATCATATATAATTTATTTCTATATATAAACATAATAATTATTATATATATATAATTTATAATAATCCTTGACAGATGGACATGAAAAATGAATCACATCGCTTCGTAGAGGTGGTAGTCCACCTGTTTGCACAAGTGACATTATCAATTTTTTACAGGTAGAATAGTTGGGTGGTACATGATATAATACATCTATAGAATCATAATAATTTAATAAATATAACTTATATTTTTTTCATCAAACATTATAACCATCAATGAAACTGTGATGAAAAATGAGTTACACCACTATACGTAGACCGTAAGCCATACATACACATGATCTATGTTTACAATTTTGTATGATGAAAAATAAATATAAAATAGATATACAATGATCCTAATATCATATAAGTATACTTATGATATTGTATAACTTATTTTATAAGTGTACTATGGATTCATATAACGACATTGAGGAAATAATTTTGAAAAAGTTTGAATAAATTATTACATCTTCTTTAGTAGACCTCCTATAGACCCCTTATTGAGGACCCTTAGAGAGTTATTTTAAGAATAAAAACATATCTAATTAATTTAAAGGAGAATTTATAGGATAATTCATTTGTTTCATGTTGAGAAACGTGTCTCAATGTGGTATAAGGAAGAGAGAGTAGGGTATCCTTTTATAAAAGAGAGATAAATCTCACTTGTAATTTTTATAAACCGTAAAATATTAAAAAGTCACATTCATTGGAATGTTGTTCCAAATATGATTTTTCTGAAAATTGAAAATGACATAGGATTGAGATAAAGATATAAAATTTGTTTTATAAAATTTATATCTTATTTTTGTGTTTATCGTTTTATTTTAACTCTATGTGAACCCTTTTTTTCGTATAACTATAGTAACACAATATTCATTCATATAGAGTTATAAATTTAATGACAAGGAAAAAATTGGCACCAAATCATCAAAAGAATAAATATTCAACCATATCTTTCATTTTTTTTAAAATTAATATTTTTAATATTTATAAATCATTTTAATTTATTTCATTAACATAAATACCCTTATAGTAATTTTATTAAATATTGAAATCTATCGACATTAAATACATCAAAATAATGAAATAATTTTTTTAAAAAATATTTATCCATATTTTATAAATTATAATTATAAAAAAATAAATTTAATTCATAATTAATTGGAACATATTTACATTTTATTTGTTATAAATCATTTGCCATTATTTTTCATCTTTATGCACAAGGTCAATGTCAGTGTTGTGTATTCATCCAAGATAATCTCACCATGGAAAAGTTTTTCCAAAAAAAATATTAATTTCATAAACATATATAATTAAAATTAAATATATACTTTTAAATTCATTCATAATATCTTATTATCTCTATGAGAACATATAATTTTTTTAAAGTGAAGAGTATAATACTTCTTATTTTTCTTTTCTTAAAACAATATAAATGTCACTATATATTAAAAATGAATTTGAATTGTTATATTTTTAAACATTTGATGAGGATGTTCAAACGTATCTCATTCAAATTGAATATAACTTTTGTTAGATAATGATTTGAATCCTTTTCATTTGAGTTTTTACGTTAAATAGCTATTTAACCTTAGCGAGCAGAAAAATTTTACCCCGGTTACTATTCATATAAACTATATATAAAAATAATTTACAAATATGATCCTCTATATTTGGAATCAAAAATAAATTTTTAAAAATTAAATATCCATATAATTTAGATATAATTTTACAAGAACCACAAAATTTTATGGAAAATAGTTTTTCGGGAGAATAGATTTTTCAATTATAAGGTGATTTTAAATTAATGATATGATTTGTAGTCAAAATAATATGAAATTAAATTCATATATATATAATGTTTTATTATCTACAAAATCCTTTTATTTATTCATTGTTATGGATTGTTTAATATAACTTAAACGGGAAAGTGTTACGCTATTAAAAATAGTTTTACGAAAACTATGTTTTAACCATAAAAATGGTGTACCAAAATGGAATATAATATTGATTCTTATTGAATAATTTAGAATATGTTTGAAAATTTTGATTTTCATTCAATTGAAAAAAATCCACAATATAACAATTCGTTTAAATTAATTGATTTATTGAAAATAAATGACTATTTAACAAGAATCAGTATTTTCATAATTCACAAAAATGAAATAATTTTTGAAATATCCAAAAAATTAACCCTAAAATATTATTGTAATGCCTATTTTTAAATTGATGTTTTTTCTAAACCTATTTATATAATTACATGAAATTAAATATAATATCTTTAAAAAAAATCAATAAAACCAATTATTTGGAAATATAATTTTAAAAATGATATTGAATGTATCATTTTTATTTCCTAGTAAAAAACTAGACCAATTATAGGTTCATTAATTTAAATAATTATTCATATAAAGGAATCATTTTTAACATATATTTCCAAATTAAATTGTTTATATTCATACCCTCTAAACCATTGATGATGTTATATCAATTATATTGAATTAATATTTTTCATAGTTTATATATGCTCTGTTTTGTGTGTGGAATAGACTATTGAACATAGTTTTAATAAAGGATTAATATGTATACATTAATAATAAGGTATTATTAGAAAGTAGTGATCCTCTATTAAATTATTCTCACATATCCAGAGTTGGTTATTCTCATTCATCAATCAGTGGTACTATTCAATGGTACTTCCCCTATAGAGGATTTCTTCATCTATTATTTCAGTGCCTAAATAATATCGATTGATGACACAATGTAAATGGATTGATTCTGGATTCTCCTCTAAAATAATGACCCCAATGGTTTTACAGATAACCAAATAAATTTAGAATTTTTTGGTCAATGGTATAATGTATTGGAAGAGGATATCCTAATGATGTCACTCATCCACAAGGACAAGGCATTTTTCACTTTCATAGAGGTGGTCATCTATTTGGCCAATGATGAATAGGAAATGATGGTGGTTAGTTTTATGGAGTTAATATTAAATAATGAATTGGGAAATGATCATTAGTGGAACCATATTTTTCATTGATATGTAGTATGTTTGAGTTTAGATTGTCTTATTCATTCCTTATAAATATCACGTTCTATTTAATTGGAATCATGGTGTAGTGGCTTAAATTTCCCGAGGTGTTGATTTTTCAAATCATAAGTCAGATTAGATTTATTGATTTTCACAAATGTATTGAGACAATAATAGGGTTTCACTAGTCATTGGGCGATTTCTTCTTACAATAGATATAACCATATGATGTAATTCATTGACTGGATTTTTTGTAATAAATGCATTTATCCAATGAATTAGTTCAAAAAAAACGTAATGTTCTTGAATGTGGAAGTTAATCATACAATGTTTCTGGAAAAAAGACAATCTCTTAGGTTAGCAGAATTTGAAACCCATAACATCTCAATTATGAGTGTTTTTGTTGTTCTTGGTAGATGGACATGGTGAAGTTTTTCCTTAGGATATTATAGAGTTTATATATGTTACCCCCTGAAACATTTATGATTATAATATATAAATTTTATATTTATTTCAATGAAGTGTTATACAAAAATTATGGAAAGGACCAATTAGGATCAATATATAACTAAGTGGTGGAGGGGTGAGTCAGTGATATATTTTTGTATTATGTTATCCTCCCAGAAAGGATATATATGTCTCCTGTTAAAGAATTATGTATTTTCTAAAAAATTTAATTCACCTATAAAAAGTTGAAAAAGAATTTATATGTTTCTCTACTCAATATGAGTATCTATTTCTTATCATGGTTTTAAAATAATCAAATACTACAAAATCCACAAAAAAATCCTTTTGTGTAAATACAACAAGTAGTAAAAACACATACACTTGTGTAAAGCCATGATCAATAAAAAACACATGTTCTTAATTTAGCACAAATTCTGTGAATAATATTTTTTTAACAAAACTAGGAAACCTTCACCAGT
This sequence comes from Viscum album, assembly GCA_963277665.1. Taxonomy (NCBI): domain Eukaryota; kingdom Viridiplantae; phylum Streptophyta; class Magnoliopsida; order Santalales; family Viscaceae; genus Viscum; species Viscum album. The sequence continues at coordinate 1,008,110,413 of OY728159.1, forward strand.
TTGATCTAAACATGTATCTGTTCTGATTCAACCACAATACCTTTTTAAATTCCTCAACGAATGACTATTCACCTTGCTACCTAGAAATAGGTAGAAACCAGCTCTCTGAAAATTGTATAGAAACCCAACGTGATGGATTACTCTGATTCTTTAGTCCGACTATTTAGATTGGAAAAGAATAATAGATTATCCCGAATCAATTATTAACCACATATTTCATTCCCTTGAACATTTAGTCTTATTTCCTAGTCCCATCAAGTAACTTTGACCAAAATATCTTATTATTCTTTTATCATGATTTTTTTAAGAAATCATATTCTGGAGACAATTCAATAATATAATACTCCAAAAACCCTTAAAACCTAACTCCCTCTCCCACATTTGAGCATATTCATTTTATAATTTAATTTTAACTTTATTCATAGTTACTCTTAAACTAAAATGAGTGGGCATTAAATTTTCTTTTCCCACGCAAAAATTTTTATTGATACATGAATTTCACCATTATTTAAACTTCATCATTGACTTTTTTTGTTCTTCTCAACTCTTCTATATTTTTCTCATAACTTATTAGATATTCCCAAAACATTATCCTACTTTTATCATAAAAAATTTTTTTTGTCTGATAAATATTATCATTGAGATATTATTGCTCATTACAATGAAACACATGTAAACTTAGAAACTTCTAATCTGATGTGGCAACTGAACATGGTCTGAAATACTAAAATTTTAATCATTTTTATTCATCAGGTTCTCGACAATATATTTCATACACTGATGGAACTAATCTATATCTCTAGATTTATGATTGCATTTTTCAGCCTGTTTATTCTTATCAAGGGTTATTCCAAAAATATCATTGAAACTTATATAAAAATCGAAGCTCATTGATAACACATTATTAGATACTTCAAATTTTATAACAATTTCCTAATTTTTAAAACACATTTTCTGATAGATGAAAAATTGGGACTGATTAAATCCATCATCCAATGACTTCTTAGTGTTAGTATGAATTTTATTTATTCCTCTATGATTATTATTAGTTCATCAGTAGAAATACTTTTCTAATGTATTGTGACTCAATTTAAGAAAAACGAAATTTTTTTCTCAGAAATTGGTTTATTACATTATTATGTTTCATCTAATTAATTGACCTCAGATCCCATATGATGGATTGGTCTCTAAATATCATCTCATTCATTAGTCCTAAAAATTCCAACATATTGATCTAAGTAAAAAAATTATCTAATTATTCACACAAAAAAATATTATTTTTATGATACGACTCTTCATCTAATTCTATTTTTATATGAACAAAGTGTATGATGGATCGGTATCAAAACTCCTCTGATGGAATGGACACACACATTATCAAACATATCTATGGCATCTATGTGTTCATTATACCTGATTATATTCATGTGATGATTTATCTAAACGAATGGTATATTTATTGAATCATCATGTCCAATGAATCGGCTGGTATGATGGATCTGTTGATCAAAACATCATAAATAATAACTTACTTTAGTAGATTCAAACTACCCATCCATTAAACAGTTTCTATAGGTAGTGATTCTCACACCACTGAACAATTATTAGATCACTTTTACTTTTCAATATATCAAATTCCACAAAATTCTTCTTGTATCATGATAATCTTGATGGTTTTATTAACATTGAGATCGATATATCATCTTATGACTTACAAAACTTTTTCATATTTTATTTCACAAATCATGGATATCAATTTTATCAGAAAACTTATGATATTGTAATTTTTAAAAATAGAAAAGTATCATTAATTTTAGATTCATATATCATATAAAACATTTTGAAACTAATAAAACATCTCACCCCGAGGAAAAACATCATACTGGACATATAGTGCGTCTGAAAGAAAAAATTGTCCAGAAATAATATTCATAATTAGAAACTGATGGCCATTCTTATAAATAATATGCCAAATAATATTTTAATGATAAACATTTAATCTTATCACCATCAAATAATATGTGAATTGATTTTTGTCAATTATAACAAAGAAACGATCACTAAAATCTTCTTTTAACATTTAGAAATAACTTTCTCTCAATTTCATCCCAGCAATATCCACCATTGTATTTTTTTTATACTAAGGAACATTATCAAATTAACATATTAATATGAATATTTTGATCTATAATAATTAATTTTAGTCTAATTTGATTTAATTAATTAAAGGATACATGAAAATCTGTATAAAAACCCCTGTTATCCCTAAGTTGTTTCATCCAAATCATCTTTAAACATTCAATCATTAAACTTTACATGAAAACCTATTTCTCATTCCTACCAAAAAACATCCTACATATACTTCATAAAACTATTAAAATATCTCACAAACTTATATGTTGATTTTATATCTTATCGATAACACCCCTAAATACATGCTTACATAAAAGCATTATCTTATATAAAGGGATAGATTTTTGAAACATAACAGTTTACCCCCTCAACAGCACTATCAAAATACTAGATGATATATGGGATTATAATGCATAACTTAAACATGAAGATCAAATTCTAGACTCCTATGATCAACCTCAAATATAAATAATGTTTCCCTTCGTAAATGTATTGAGAAAAATCACAAACTTGTTCTATTGTATGAACATTATCCCATTTGATTTCTTTTTTCTCCACGTGATCTTTGATTAAATTTTATATTCTATTAAGATGTTTCCAATGATAATGTTATACTTTATTAGTTATATGATTTATAGAATTTTGATTATCAAAACCCCATAGCCGAGGAATCATCAATTCAACATGTAAACCATCGATCCAATCCTTTATCTATATATGTTGTGTTGTGGCCTGAGTGGTAGAAAAAATACTCATATTTATACATACTAAGAGTTACTGAATTTTAATTTTTTATAAAAACTCAAAAAATGTTCCTTTAAAAAAATTCCACAAAATGTGGATCTGTTATCATCTACACATATTACCCAACCTCCATCTGTATATCCAACCAATACAATTATTTATGAGATATCATCACTAACTCCAAAAATGATTCTTGCATTTGATATATCATATAAATATTCATCCATCAATGATATGTGATTCAACTAGATCACTTTTTATTATGTCATATAATGTAATAGTGTAAAAAAATGTATTGGAATTAGGTAGTCAAATATAATAAACGTATAATCATATTCTAAAAATCATTATATACGATTACTATTCCATCTTCAACTCTAGAAAACAATTTCTCCACTAAAATTAGTTTCAAAACTTGTTTCTAATTTTCTATGTCAATATTCATAAGATGTTCCATATCATAAATTTCACAAAAATAAAAATTTATTTCTTCTGTTGTGATATCATTATAATAATAATGTATTTCATTTCTCCAAACATTGATTTTTCATTCAACATCTTCATTTCTCTAGATAAGTATTAACATGTTACTTAATCTTTCCTAGATATGATGAAATCATCAACATATACAATAACAAGAAGGGAAATATCATGAAATTATATTATATAGAGACTACTAAAAACTCTTTATTTACAAATATTCATCTTCCTTTATCATGAATCCAATATGGAATACCATGAAAATGGAAAATAATTTTTTGAAGAGAAGGGTTTTTTAACCTACACACATAAAATTCTTCATTCCCTTAATAAAGCACTGTATTTTTCAATATAAACATATTCATCATGTTATCCAATCTGAAATTTTGACATTACAACCATGCTAAATGTTTTATAAATTTAATGTGAAATAAGTTAGTTAAAAAATTATATAGTTTCCAATCTTTACACTAGACAAAAGTCCTTATAGAATTAAATACAATCAATTTTTTTAGTAAACATTATAACCAAATTTTGATTTTTTATTACTTATCAATAATAATTCAACATGTTATGGAACACCATCATTATAGAAATAACATCTTTTTGATATGTTTTGATTATCAATATTCATGTATCACTCTTCTCAATTTCATAGACATCATTATTTTTGTATTAATCATGTCATAATGTTCATAGTCTTCAGTAACATTTATTGGTTCATCTTTTTAATAAAAATAAGTGTGTGTGCAAAATATTGTTGTTAATATTTTTTTTATCCCTTTTATGTTTATCTCCAACAATGTTTCATGAATCCCTGTTTTTTCTCGACCTAGAATGGGATATGAGAAATTATTCCTCATCACTACAAATAGATGAATCTAACTCGTCCATTTGTGGGGAATCCCTAGAGTTAAGATTAATTTCATGATTATCATCAAAAAATATTCCATCATCTTCATATTCCACAAAATGTGTTTTAAAACATATTCCTCATATTTTACATGAACTTTTACATAAATGTAAGCAACTATTATTCCCATTTTTGTTAATCATCAATATTCCCTTATATTGAGAGAATATTCATGAAATATTCCATCTAAACATCTCATATAGAAATTTAAAATCATTTCCAATTTTTTCATTGTAATGTAGGGACGTGAAAACAACATAATTATGTGATACATGAAGTTTTAATGTTGAACATTTCATATATAGCAATAGAAAACAAAATTATAGGAACAATGATTTTGAAAATGTTCAAAATCCCGCATTTCATACCACTTTGGATAGTATGAAACATCTTTCTTAATGACAATGGTATTCCCCAGTTCAACTAAGCAGCCATTATTCAATTTAAAAACACTGTTTTTTGGGGTGTTTGTTTTGTACTGAAGTCATGGTGAATTCATTATTTTTCAAGATCACTTATGAATTCATAATTATTTTATTCACTGTCATTATTTGTTCTCAATGTCATAATATAATACCGATATTCAATCTCATATCTTATACTAAAAATATTAACAATTTTTAGATCTTCTGATTACTGATTCTAATACATAATATTGGTAATGAATGTATAGTCATCAATGGATGGAATAGAGTAATTTTCTTTGAATGTGGGTTATTTTACCGTTATCCCACAATTATCAGATTGAATATGTTCTATGGGATGATTTGAATGAATATAAAATTTCTTTTTCACATAGTCTATATTCTTCACTTTTTAGAAAATTGAACAATATAGATCTCCTCTTCTGAAAATATCAGTAATATCATTTACAATGTCTTCTATTGATAACATTCTCATGATTCTCTAAATCATATTTCCAAACCTTTTATTCCACATAATTTTTATTCCATCATGATTAGATAATATCAATTCTGTAATTCACTAAATTGAAACAATTTTCCATTATATGTTGACATTTTGAAACATCTTTTCAATCTTACACTTTTTCTCAACAAAACAATATTTTTTAGTAATACTATATTAAATTCATCATAATGTTGTGAATCTCAAAAAATTATGTTTATCAACCATTCAAGGAATATACATTTCATGGATTTTAAATTTTCTTCTCCAATAATAGTAGATTCAACTCTATTGATAATGATCGATTTATCATTTTGAAAGACCATTATTCATATATGAGATCATTCAAATTCTTCAAAAATATCAAATATTCATTTTTATGAAAATAAAATATACTATCCAACATCCATTATCATTCGAGGTTTAAATATTTGAGGGATATTTTTAAAAATATCTATTTTTCATTACCATAATCATTATTTTCATATGGATTTTTAAATTTGTTATTAACATTAGTTTTTACTAGTAACAAAACAATGAACAAGTTTTCAAGGTGTCTAGGTTGTTAAAATATTTAACATATATTTTCCAAAGGTTGCAAGTTATTTTGAACTATCATGACATCTTTATTTGTATAATTTATTTTAGAGGATTGACTCTCCCCTTGAACAGAACATTATGAAACTCATGATATAATTTTAATTTTTTTAGCTAAACAAACTCACATTTTTTATAAAACCAAATACAGTATTAGAACATTGATAATAATTCAATTAATATCTTCCTCCATAAATTCTATAATAACGTGAATTGTATACATGTATATCAAAAATATTATATTAAATATTTACATCAAAACTTTATTATTCCCCATAAATCATCCTATCACCTTGAATCATCTTCTAAAATTATGATTTCTTTCTAAAATCATCATAATCATAAGTGGAAAAGACATTTTTTTCATACTCATAATATTTAGAATAATATAAACATCAATATTTTTTATTTTTGGCTAAAAAAACAATTTTCCCAACTTTATTCTTCATAGGAACATTTTTAATTTTTTCCAACCATTAAATATTACATTCTTAGATCCTTCTCTTGTTGGCCTTTTTAATAATCTCACCAACATTAGTGATAGCATCTTAGAAAGATGTTACTCCTTTATCAATATTAGAAAACATTTTTTGAACATTTCCCATGTGTTCCTCCCTTACTATAAATTTTACTATATGATATTCATTTTGATTCACTTACATATGCATAGTCTTCTCCATAAAATCATCCACTTATAACAAAAAATGTTTCTCTTTAGGAATAAATTACTGATTATTTTTTGGACTTTCCTTCTTCAAATTATTGATTTCTCATTTTTGTCATAATTTTTTTCTAATACATTATTCAAATACTCTATTTATACGAAACTCTATCTCAACCTCTTATAATTCATAACGATGTCTTCCAAACTATTCATCATTAATAGTTTCACTAATTTTATTTTCTCTATAATCATAAATAAACATTTAATATTTAACTTTATTGTCCACATCTTCATCATATTTATAAAAAATTCACATCGTTTTTGGATATAGAGAACTTTTTATCCATTTCCTTGGTAAAAGATTTTATTTTATGACCATGCTTCAATAAAGATCTTCTTGGACATATATCATATTCATAATTATCTTCATCATTCCTTTTTTAATTGATTTATGTTTTAAAATTTCCCAACAATTACACCTTTGATACAGTCTAGGTATTGCTTCCCTTGATACATTCTTATACATCATTACAAATATTTTTGAAAACTTGGATTATAATTCAACAATATTTTCATTAATATCATTATTGAATTCATAATAACAAAATTCCTCGTATTTATGAATCTTATTTTATTTTCCACTCTAAAAAACCTTAAATTACATTTCATTGTCAACATTTTAATTAATTTTCATAACATTAAGCTTTATCATTTTATAATTATTGAGAGTACTACGATGGTCGTCAAATGATAGTGTTTTAGGACATCTATAATCTAATAATGAAATATTGTCTTGAAATATATCAAGAAGAAATTAAAATATAATTTGAATAGTATTTTAATATTCCATATTCTCATTAAGACATCATATAGTTCTAAAAATATCATTCATCATCGTAATGACATCACAAAAATATTTATACTCCACCCTTTTGATATATTTAACTTTTAGCCAACAGATTGGTAAATTGGATTTATTCACGAATTTATTGCCTTAATAAATTTTTAGAAGCATATATTATATTAATTAATAGTTGAGATTACATTCACTCTAATGAATTAACTTTTAGAAGGTTATGAGAGTAAATCATTATTTTTTAATCCATCATTCCCTTGATTCATATTAACAACTAATATAAGTGGATAATTTTCAATAGGAGGAGGAAATACATTTTTAATAGCTTCCTAAACATCATACCAAATAGACATATAATAAAGAAACATTTTATCATATATAATATAAAATATCATTAAATTGATACAGGAATACCCATCCGTTTCACACAATTCACATTCACTATAAAAATATGTCTTTAGAAACATCACAATATTGTAAATAAAGGGAACCATATATTTCACTAGAATTGAAATATCCCAACAAGGATCAATACATCAGTAATAAGGGGATGGGTTAATTAGTTATATAATTTTATTTTATGTTAAATTTCTTTTAAAACAACCTTTTCATCCTATTAAATCATTTTCCCTTTTTTGAAATCGAAAGATTCAAATGTCCACTAGTTCACAAAAATTTATAAGTATCACTTCTCATTAAAAGTATTAAATCCATATCATGGTTTGGAAATAATCCAATACCACCTAACATATTAGAAAACATTCCATTTTGGGATAGAAAAAATTGTATATACCCATAAACCTGTGTTTAACAATGATATATTCAATAGATCATTTAAATTTAATAACATGAATAATGTAAATAAGATTTTTTAACAATTTAAGAAAACTTACCGATTTGGTTTTGAACATGTAACTATGCTACTTCAAAAAAATTGTTTTTTAAATTATTCTAAAAAAATCTTCTCTTTTTTACCTAAGAGATGGTATAAACAACCACCCTATAATTTTTATAAGAACTCTGTATAATACATCACCCTAATTATATAGTTTGATTCGTCTGTCTGAAAACAATAAAGAATGGATTATTCATAAACAATTTTTATAAACTTATTTTATTCCAAAAAATGTCATTCTCATTAATCATGCTGATGAAGAAACCCTAATTACAACTTTTTCTTCTATTCGTAGAATATTCTTTAGTAAAAATATATTTGCAATTTTTTTGTCCCAATATTTCCTTAAAAACATCAACATTATCACTCTCTCTCATATACGATTGGTGTTAGAGTATGTTGTATATGGAACTCTATTTCTAATTTTTCTAGAAATAGAATTAACACGAATCCAGTTTTTGATTAACAAATAATCAACTTTCAAAAAATTCAAATTTCACCCTATTTTCAACATCATATTTTAATATTTTAGATCTTCTCAACATGTCAAGATTCTTCTTGAGGTTTCCTAAATCTTATCACAACATCAACATTTTCCAAAACTACAGATCTTTTTGAATCTAATACAAATTTTAATTTTGATAACATTTCTCACTTTTATAAGAATCATTTAAATATCTAAAATCACAATTTAATGTTCTTACTAAATCTGATCATTGATACACACTTCATTAACATTTTTAGACATTAGTATCATTACTTTGAATTTCTCACCTGATATATCATATCAATATCTATATATTTTCAATTTAATTTATCATCTTGATAATTTTTTGGATGTTAAATAGAAAACACAATCAAAACATCTATAGACTTTGAAACCCCATGATATAATTTTACATGCAGCTAAGAAAAGTTCTAACTTTTCATCTGTTTGGTAATCAATTTATTATATTAATGAAAAAATTTATATGATTAAATCGAAAATCCACTAACATATTGGTGGTAATATTAATATTATGGATAAAATTATGATTCCATTCAGTTAATTGAAATTACAATTAGTTAGATGACTCTATAATCGATTGAAGGAAAATAATTTTTTTTCCTATTAAAAAGGATAACAAACTTTTTGGGGTTTTTTATGATTGATCAATATTTGATACAATATAATAGGTATATATTTAAATAATCTATCATTCATTAGTCATAAAAATTATATCATATTAATTGACATCAAAAACATATCCTCATATTCTTAAAAAAATTTGCCTTCCTCTGATAGTCCTTTAAATATAATGCCCTATTTATGTTAAAAATATTTCTGAATGATTAGAGTCTAAACTCATCTGATGGATTGGTGGAACACTCTTTATGATGGATTAGTTGAAGTGGGAAACAATTTAATCTATATTTTTTGGAAATGATTATTGATATTATGGATTGGTTTGTTTAGTGAATCCTAACTTCTGATTAATCAAAAAGTCCACTGAATTGGTTAATCAAAATTTTAGAAAAAGATATATCATCAGAAACATAAAAATTACCATTCTTCAAAAAAAATGCATAATTTTAATCTCACATCGATAAATTCTTCCATTATGAATTTTACTTTACAATCTATATGTGAATTTTTGGTATGATTTTTTTTTGATTTTTTGATATATAGTATGACTATATTTCTATGATTAAATCATTTTTTGATTGTTTCATGGACATTTCAAAGGATATTGTGTTGTTTCGACCAAATAGTAATTGGTGGGTAGTTTTATGCTTATAGTAGTTGTGGAATGGATTGATGTGTAGAAAGGGAGTGATTTTGTGACAATAGTGGAAGTAGTTAAAATATATTTTAGGTAGTTTAAGTGTAAATGGGCTTAGTTATTATGACCATTGTTCTATATGTACTCAGATATATAGAATTCGGTTGGGAAAAATATAATTAGTAATGGATGATGGTATGGAAATGAAATTATATGTTATACATAATGGTAAATATTGTTATAAATGTGAAATATACATAATTAATGGTTTGGAATTAAATGTGGTTAAAGGAAATGGATTTGATTGGAAATATAGTCTGATTAATGGAATGATATAATGAATGTGATGATGCTAGTTAATTCCAATTCATAAAGTAATAATGATTATAAGAGTGAATGGTAACTAATTATGACCGTGATGTCATGTGTGTAAGAATAGAATCATGTTTTTGGTATTTTTATTGATTTAATTGTTAACACATAGTAGTGGTGATTTTAATTTTAGTATGGTTTATGACAGTATTGGATTCATGTGAATCATTTATGTTGGGCAATGAGTGTATCCATTATACCCGATACTTTTTCATTATTCCTTATACAACTCCCCTGTGCTAAATATAATTTCCATTCCTAAAATGGAATTTGGTTATAGTTTCTTTCCCATATCATCCATGTTAGTTTAGAAATGGATGATTAACTACTCCATTTTCATCCCACTGTCGTTTATGTGCATTATATATTTTTATGCTTCTGATAGGTATATACATATTCTGTGTAGTGGATTGAGGTTTTGATATGTAATAAAATAGATTAATTTCTTTTTTAGGGTGAATCATGTTAGAAGGCCTTAAATATTGGATGAAAGAATGAGGATGTTATCTCTCACATTAATATTATTCTATAATGATACGTCTTGGATGTGCAGTTGTGGTGGGTATGTTGTCATTATATGGTTATGCTACATATCATTGTATGTTGTGGTGAATATGTAATGTTGATGATGTTCTTGTTGTAGTAAATTGTATATGGTTGTTACAGGGGATATGATGTGTACTAATATTATTAATGATGGGATGGTGGAATCTAGATTTTTTTATTGGGGAATGAGATTGAACACATGTAAATTTCTAGCATATATTCATTGGATATATTTTTTATAATTATTAATGAGATTAGGTGGGAAATCGCCACTTGGGTTGGGGGAAGATGGCCTAGTGTACGTTTGAGATGGATCATCTATTTCTTCATATATGTATTAATATTATTGTAAGATCCCAGGCGTTTTTATAGTGATCTTGGGAGTTTTTTTTTGATTTTTTGTGGTTTTTATGTACAATTTCATTGGTGTTCGGGAGCTTTTTGGCTGAGTTTTTTAGAAAAATCAATGGACAAAAGTATTTGTAGTTATTGTGCATGGTTTGAAAAATTGTGCACCAAATCATAGAATAATTATGTAATCATAGATTGAGATGTATGCACAGTTGGTGCACAATTTATCCTAACCATGCACCCATACCCAATAAACTGTGTGTGTGGGATTTAATTATCCTCAAATTAGTTTTTAAATAAACTGAATCTCCAAACCCTACTATTTAGTACTAGGATCGGGATTGACAAATTAATGGGGATATCAGAACCTTCTAAAGGGATTCCATGTGGATTCGAACACTATTAATCGTGATCTAAATCCATTATTGAAGATCCGCATTGTTCCTGGTTGGTGGATTTCATCTCGTTGATTCTTATATTCATTCCTATATCATTCCTTGATCTTTTTATGGAAGATGTCCACTGTTACCAAGGATCTAAATATATGGGTTTAGATCTAGATCTTGGATAGTGTATCTAGATATAGATTTAAATAATCATGATTTTTTTTATCTTAGATATGTGTTTATGGATTTAGATCTAGATTTTGATCGATGTTTTTGTGCAGCTTGGATGTTGGGCATTTCTGTTGGGCTAATATCCATAAACCAACTATTGTAGGTGATCTAAATCGAACTCACATTGTTTTGGAATTGATATGTTTATTTGATATTATTAATTTTCTACATTCTATTAATATTTTTTTCAATATTGGATTAATTTACAGTGTTAATTAAACTTCTTGATTCTTTGGAGATATAGGTGATTAATTGATGATTTAATAATAGAACAAAGTACCCTACCCAATTAGATATATTATCTTAGATATTATGTTTCTAGTTTTTGAAATTGTAATTGAGATATTTAATTGTTAATTTTAAGACAATTAATAGGGGAAATGAATTATGAGACGATGTTTGGATATATAAGATATTTAATGGTGAATTAATAATTATGCCATGATTTTGATTCAAGGTAACTCATTGTGTTAATTAATAATGATAGCTTGATATTTTTTTGAAAAATTATTTATGAAAAATTTATTATGGAATAAGATTTGTGTTGATTGATTAATGAATTTATGAATTAATTAATGTATTACATGCTTAGTTAATTGTGGGTTTAACTAATTAGCCTTGGTAAATTTTACTAATAATTGGATTATTATGGAATTTATGTGGATAATTCTTGTGAAATAATGAATTATTTAAATGATTGAGAATGTGGGTCCTAGACATTGCATTCTAGACTTATGTAGATGTTTGGACTTGGACATGGTGTTCTTCACCAATAGATATTCATGCTTATAATGTGGGGTGTTAGACATGGATATCTACACCGAATGGGATTTGGTGTGTTTGAAATTGAGATCAACACAGAATGAGGTATGTGGTGCTTGACATTGAGTTGAACACTAAATAAGTTAAAATACTGAATTATGTATTAAATGGGAGACATGAAGAGAGTAAGACATTAAATTGATGATGAATTATTAAATGAGAATGTGATATCTATTTAATCATGCATCTTATATATTTCGTCTCTGAATTTCACACACTATATTTTGACTAGACTTGTTTAAGACGCTATTGGTGGTGGCCTTTTGAGTCGTACTCACACTGTACTCGGGTTTCCTAATCCACAATCAAGATAATTTTTTTTGTAGGACGTGATAAGGGAAATGCCTTGGGATAATCTTCTGTTTGTGAATAGAGAATGGGTGAGGGAACAAAATGTGGTTCGGAACCCTCTTTGGAATCAGTGTGTTTTTACATTTATTTTCATTGTAATCAATTGACACTTGAATTATCATAGCATGTTTCCTATTTGAGTTGAATATTGTGTTTCCTATTTTGACTGTACTGTGATAGGTTATTTTTATTTTTATTTATATGATTCCTCTCTTTTTTATTTCTATTTTCCTCTATTAGTGTCTTATTCTGATAAAAAATTGTGTAGTCTCTCTATTACTTACTTACCAGACCCCCACTGTTAGCCGGCACCCTCAAGCATATGGGGCCGTACGCTTGAGGGAAATTGAGCCATCGGCTCGGGGCACCATTTAGTGCCACTCGGTTAGGGATGTAACAAAGTGGTATTTGAGGATTCTTCTTTTCATTCTTCTTTTATTGTCAAACTATTTTGGGAAAGGAAGTTAAGAGACTATGAAGACTTGGGGTGTTGTAATGAGCATGTGCATGGGAGTTGCAAACCAATGTATGGGGAAAATCTAGGTACTCTTGGTAGGATTTCTATGATTGATGTCTTCTGATATAGTTGTATATTATTTCACATTGTGGGATTCAAATGTGGTGTGATGTGACATACATCATTTAGTAACTCAAGGGAAAATATTTTATTATTAAGTTGTTGAAAATGAAATATTTTTCCTTATTTTGATATTTAAATAATTATGAAAAATGAGAACAAATGGGTGTTTAATGAAAAACCTAAATAACGGGATGATTTTTAATAATTAATTAATTTAAAATGATTTAATAAATTAATTTTGGAAAATAATTAATGGGAATGTTTGTAACCTAGTTAACCAAGACCTAGGATTAGGATATTTATGGATATTAATAAGGCCTTGGTGATGATTGTATGGAGAGAAAAGGGGGAATGTGTAAAACCCATACGTTTTTATGAATTACATTCAAAAAATTATTTTTATTCTTTAGTATCATTCATTTCATATAATTGTGATTTTAAAGGAACTACGAGAATCCCTTATTATAAAATTACTGTTATATCCAATCCATTGGGATATTAGAAATAATTATATCTAACTTAGGAAATTCCATTTGAATTCATCGGTTATAAATTATTTATGAAAAATATAAATCAATTAAATATTTTTATTTTTGCGTGTATTACTTTTGGTAATAAAATTAAAGAGATATATATGTGTTATATACTTAATATAATATGTTTTATTCATCGAATGGATATTTTAGTAATAGGGTTCCAAAAAAACCATATTTGATGTATAAAAACATTAATATTTTGTTTAATTTTTCATCTTTGAATGGTATACCAATTGTAAATTAATATTAAGACACATTTATAATTTTTATATTACAAAATAAAAATTTTAATTTGATGTGGGATATAAAAATTTATTTTGGATGAAATTCAGTTATTTTTCTAATAACATTCATATTTGGATGAATAGTAACAATAAGCAAAATTTTAATTAAAAACAATTTTTTTCATCGAGAAAATTTATATTGCTGAATTATAATATTGAATGGTATTAAAGAATATATATAATAATTTTTTTTCATTAAATATAATTTATTAGATTATCATTCATTTTACATTGAATACATAGTAAAAAACTTTTAAATATTTTCCAATTATTAAACTTTAAGAAAAAAATATTCATTAAAATTACTGGTTTCATTCTAAATTAATAACTGCAACTTATTTTTTTAAGTTTTGAAAAAGGGATTCTAGATTTGGAATCATTAAGTCCCAATAATATTAATAGAATATTTTATTTATGATCATTATGAATAGTATCTTTGGAAAATATTTTCATTACCATGGAAAAAGACAAATTGGGAAATTAAATAAAATTATAAAATTAACTTAACATCTGTAAAACATGTATTAGATGAATAAATTTGACCATTATCGTATATTTTTTGAAATTTTGCTACTTAACATCCACTAACCTATGAATTGACATGGATTTTATAAAAACTAATGAATTTGATGAAATTTCACAATCACAATTTATATAAGTATTTTTATTTTAATATATGTATAAATCTGAGATAATATAAACTATATATGTTCTATGTAAATAAGAAATAGTTAACTACAACCTAGAAATTAATTTATAATCTTTGGTGGTAAAATAATTACCATTAATGATGACATAACATTGATTAAAAAATATTATATTAATATAAATATTGAATAAATGGTTTTAAAAATTTTAAAATAAATATCATATGAATTAATTATTGTTATCCAAAAATTTCCTAGTTGAATATAATATTACAGGATTTTATTAAAATTATTATTTCAAATTTATCCTTTGTGAGGATTTTATTTAAAATCAAATAAATTAATAGTGTCATAATTGACAGTATTGATATTTGAAACAAATAAAATTTTATTAAATTATTTAAAACTCATAATAACTTTTAATATTTACAATGTGATAATTATATGATGTAAAATTTCATAAGGTACCAATTTCTGGACAATTAACAACAAATATGTTGATATTTGTAACCATTAAATTTTTATAATTGTATTACCTCAATTAAAATTAAATAGAATAACTAAGTGTCAATTAAAATGATATAGGTTAAATTGAACAAATAAATTATCCAAAATTTATTATATGGTTATATTACTAACCTATATCATATAATCGTCTAAATTGGGATATATTGGTGGTTTTTTACTTGGGTTTAATTTTATTTTAAATTAATATTTATGAATTATCAAAAAGTTCCCCTCACCTCAATTATAAAATGGCACTGACTCTCTCACCTTTTCACTTAATTTTAATCTGTCAAACTCAGAAATATCATACCCTTTTTCTTTATAATCTTCCCTATTTTCATTTTAGAAGTTTTTGTCATCATGAAATACCAACTCTTATAATCTAAGAGGATATTTAAGTTAGGAACATCGAAGAATATTTAATATCATTTACCTATTCTTTCAAACTTCATTCTTCTTCAAATTCCTCTTCATTAGTTGGTTCATTATAAATTAAAAACAACATAATCAATCATATAATGATATATTATTATAAATATTAAACATACATATTCTAGATTCTACCAATCCTATGAAAACTGAAATCATGACACGTTTATACATACGACTTACCATCTCCAAAAAGTGGTGTAATCTGTTTCTCACCACCACCATTCATGAATGGGTATAATTATTGAATTAGTATATATATACAAATATAAGATTTATATAAAATTATTTTTATTATGATATATTTTACACTATCCTCTTCAATACCATTCAACAATTATGGGAAAAATATAGTCGCTTTTGTGTACATACTGCTTACCATCTCCACAGTGCGATGTGATTTGTTTTATAGAAACATTATTAAAACATAATTATATAACTGAATTGAGTAATTTAAAATTTTATATATTATACTAACACATTGATGTAAATGACATAACAATTACCTAAAATAGAAATACGTTCTTATCCAACAAAAAATATAAAAGAACATAATGAAATTAATACCTGAATAACGAGTAATAATTTAATATTTCAAAACCATTTAAGTGAATATGATAATAAATTTTATCATCAAATAATTATGATTCTTGAATAAATATGTTACATTATTTAAATCAATAAACAGGTTGTTCATATTCATAAAAATCATATTATACCTAAGGTAAGGGATAACTTCTCAAATCTCATTTGTATTAATGATTGTTTATTTTTAAGTAATTATTGAGGTATATTTATCATTAACATCCATGTTTCCTAAATCTGTATTTAAAAATATTATTTATATCATTCTATAATGGTTAAAAATTTATTTTATCCATTGATTAATTTTTACTGAATGATATAAATGGAATAATTTTTTTGGAATGCCAGTGTTTTGAATTTTTAATTAAATGTAAGAGAATAATGTTTTCTTTAAATTATAATGAATTAACATATTTTTTTGTTTTTTAATGCCTAATTTCATAGAAGTTTCCCCCATAATTATATAAGTTTATTTTCACATAAAATTACTTCTTCTAAAAGTTTTATGCATTTTGAGGAATGGGAATGTTTTTTAAAGATGAAAGGATATTTTACTCTAGAATTAATTTCAAGTGTTTTCTCAAAATTATTTTCCATCTAAGATGAATCTTTTTAAATAGGGTTATATTTCAATCCCTTTTATTACTATAATTTTAGTTTTTAAAATGGATAGTTATTAATGAATTCAATTTTTTTTAAATCAATTATGATGCAATGGTGTTTAAGAAACCCATTTTGTTCCATGTGTTATTATAATGGTAAATGTTTTTACCATTTTCTGGAACATATAAAAAATGTTTCATTTTGAGATGGGTGGGACCTATATCTCCATAAAATTCATTTGATAAATATTTATATCTCATGAGATAAACTTCATTGGAAGGGAATATAAATCTGGTTCTATAATACATGGCCCGAACGAGGAGTGAACTTGGTTGAGGGTTGTAATTTCTCTATTATGATGGTCTCAGAAATTAGACATGACTAATATGATATGATTTTATATGCTTATCTATTTATTCCAAAAAAATCCAGTTTTATTTTATTACTATTGGTATTACATATCACGTTTATAATTTATCCTATGACAATATATTATGATCTTTTATATGTAGGATATGATTTTAAAATGTTATGTTTTTATGATTATGATATCAATGATATTTCTTTTGTTTAACCCTACAAAAAATTTGACCTCACCCATTCATTTGATTCTTTTCCCCAGGTCATGAAGAAGGGTATTATGTATGATATGTCAAAAAAGAAGTACGGTTAAGATGAAATAATTACGATAAGATATGGATATTTTTTGACCCATTATATTATGTTTCTCACATTCTAAAGACCCTAAACCCATAGGGTCCTGGAGTGGTTATATTATGTTAGGTAATAATTATTCTTCAATGTTGAATTATTATCTATACATAAAGTATGGGATTTTATAGTTGGTATCAATAAAATGGTATAGTTTACCTTTAGAAACTACGAGGATAGAACCTTAGTAGGAACACTAAGGATATGTATAAGTAAAGGTTAATCTCCTATCCTATTATTTTAGAGATGTTCCTGAATAACCTAGGAAAAAACCTAAAGTGTTCTAAATTGTAATTTTATTCTTGATTATATGGTTCTACCCTTAAGATTAGTGTTCCTCACATTATGTTTCTTAGTTTTAGTCAATGGTTGGTACCCGAAGGATCAATATTAATGATTAATGTGATGGGAAATGAAATGATTTACCTCTTATGTTACCAAATATTATGGGAGTTGGAATAAATATATTGTAACCATGCTCCCATAACTTTTGAAACCAATGAGTCATGCACGACATCAAAATTATAAAATGAAGAAGCCACATTTTATTGTGTCTTTCATGAGACATCTTCTACCTTCCATAAATGGATCATGTGATCCATTATTGGATAAAAAATGGATCAGTATAAATAAAATGATATTTTCAGTTCAAAAATTTTATGGTCATGAAAAATTTATATTAGCATTCTACCATTTGGAAGGAAAAATTAATAAATGACACTATATTATCAAGAATATGATGTAATGTGATGAAATTGAATCTATGCAATGCAATTAATTGAGTAATAATTTTTACATGATTACATTCCTAGTATTCTTCAATCAATTATAGAGAAGGATTTCCTTGAACATAAGAAAAAGGATGATGAATCTTTTGGTACCTAGGAAGAAAATTTTACAATACATGGAAGGTACACTTCTGGAATTGTTAACCAACCTGAGACTAAAATTGATTTATTCTTTTGTGGTTGAAAACTAAGTATTCTAAGGGTATTAGCCATAAAGGAATTCAATAACTATGATGAGATTGTTTGATGTGGTATGAATGATGATATGGATATTTAAGTAACCCATCAATCATATGGGTTTGATATGAACGGAAAAATGGAATTCAAAGTAAAATATAAAGACCAAAATAAAAAGAATATTTGTCTTTATCTTATTCTCAATGTGTGGAATGAATCATGGAGGCAATTGTCTTAAATGTACTATTATATGTTTTATGAGTGGAAAAAACGTCATCTAGTAGTTTAATACTGATGTGATGGGAAAAAGATATATAATGATTCATAAAATGATAAATAGAATAAACCACCTAAACATTAGTGTTAGATGTACTGGGAATTTATGAATTATTCTAAAAAATTCCATAATCCTTGTGTTATTGAAGATTATCATCATTAGTAAAATCTTAAGGACAATGACAAAGGAAAGTCACATTTAATCCCAATCGGTGATGTGGATAATGACAATGAAGTGGTGAAAGATACACTTATTATCCACTATAAAGTAGAACATATTTTATTTGATTTTGGGTCCCCCAACTATTTTTTCCAAAGAATATTGAAAGGGTATCTCTATAGTACCTCAAAAACTAGATGTTGGGTTAGCTGTGAAAACTCTTTAACGCACAACAATTGCATCGAATGTTTATAATTATTCTCTGGATTATGTTTATTGGAAATTGATTCCTATAAATCATGTGATCCTTACTATATTGGAATTTAATGTGATTCTTGGCATTGATTGTATTTCTCTATGTGGGTGTTCTATAAATTTCAGTGGAAGTGAAGTCACATTTCATATTCCAGATCAATCTACGACCATCTATCAATGTGAGGATGAATATAACCATCTAGTATAATTTTCTTCCATCTTATGGATCAAGATTCTTATAAATTAAGATTATTTATCTCAAATGGCTGGGGATAAAATAATGATTAACTATACACAAATTTTACGAGAGTTTGATGATATCTTTATGGAGTAATTTCTTTTTCTTCCACAAAATATTGATGTTGATTATACAATAGAACTCATAACAGTTTCTATCCCATTTCAATGAAGCACTATATAATGTCCCCAATTGAGTTGCAATAAATATAGGAGAAACTCCAAGAGAATATTTATAGGGGATTCATAGTCTCTAGTGCATCACCTTGGGGAGAAATTATTCTTTTCGTTAAGAATATATATGGATCAATGAGACTCTGCATTGATTATTGAGAACATAACAAGATCACTATTAAGAAGAAATATCCTCTTCCCTACATTGATCACATATTTTACCAACTAAAAAACGCTCATTACTATTCCCATATTGATCTTCGTTCAATATATAATTATTTAAGGATCAGAATAATGGATATACAAAATATGGAATTCCATAAAATGTATGGTGACTATGAATTTATTCTGATTTCTTTGGGTCTTACTAATTCACCCCATATCATCATGGATTTAATAAATAGATTCCTAAGTATTTTCTTGATATGTTTGAGGGGGTCTTTATAGACAATACTCTTGTCTATTTAAAGAGGATGGAATGAAATGAATGTAACTTGAGAATTGTACTAAAGAACATAATAAATGAAAAGAATTAGGCCAAATTTACAATGTTTGAGTTTTTTTCTTTAGAAAGTTTTACTTTTGGGTCACATAATCTCATGAGAGGAAATATTTATTGATCCAACAAAGTAGCAGTTCTTTAATGATGGTCTAGACCAACAACAGTAAATGATATCTTAATTTTTCTTTGTTTTTCGGAATATTATAGACATTTTCTAAAATATTTTAAAAGATTATATAATCCACTCACCAAGGTGACTTGGAAAAAAGTTTTGTTTGTTTGGACGGAGGAATGCTAAGAGAATTTCAATGATCTTAAAAGATTGTTAGACAGTGAACCTGTTCTCACACATCATTGTAATGTAGAAGGGTTTATTATTTAGAGTGATGCATCCAATAATGGGATAGTATGTGGTCTCATGAAAAATGATATGAAGATAGCTTATTCTTCATGACAACTAAATGTTAAAGAGAAAAATTACCCAACTCGGGATTTGGTGATATGTACAGTAATCATTGGATTAATGATATATAGGATTTATCTTTTATGGTGAATGGTGTGATATTTATATGGATCATAATAGTTTAAAGTATATTTTCCCAAAAAAAGGAGTAGGATATTCTCCCAAGAAGATGGTTGTTTTTTATTAATGATTATGAATTCTGAATATATTATCACCATGGGAACATGAATAGCATTGAAGATTATTTTTTTTTAAAGACAATGATAGCTTAACCCTAATGAGGATCATGAATGATGCAATATTTATGGATTTTCAAATAATGGATCATGGAATTTTAATGTAAGGTGAAAAGTATTATCTTCCTCAAATGAATTTTCAACAATCTATAAAAGCGATGATTTTGAAGGCAGAAAATGAAACTATAGAATTACAAAAAAAAGTTAAGACATTTTCCAGAATTCAACATTGATTGTGAATAAATAATAATGTTTTAGAACAAGGTTTGTATCCCACCCGTACCAGAATTATAGAAGGGGATATTTTATGAGGCTCATAGTTCTTCATTATTTATTCACTGTGGAATAAAAAACAATGTACAAGACTTGAATGAGTAATTCTGGTTGGATGGAATGAAAGAGATGTCTCTGAATATATCCCTTGATTCATGTTTTTTTAGTAAGTTAAGGATGAGCGAATGAAGTCTAAGGGGATGATATAACTATTACCCATTCCAGAATTGAAATTGGAAAACATCACCATGGAATTTTTCATTGGACATCCCAAAAAATCCAAATGTAATAGAGATATTTGGGGTTTAGTTGATTACCATATAAAGTCTCACACTTCCTTGAAATTAAAGAGGATTTCCCCCTTGATCATCTTTCAAGTATATAAGTAAACGAAGTTTAAGTATTTCATAGAGTACCACATTCCATTATATCAGATCGGGATCTGAGGTTTTACTCAATCTTCTGATGAAGTCTTCAGCATGCTCTGGATACAATGTTTTTTTTTTCTGAACTACTTATTATCCTCATGAAATTCCATTAGTCTAAGAGGACAATTAAAACTATGACTAACATGTTGAAATTTTTCTCATTGGATTTCATAGGTTGTAGAGATCAACACCTACCTTTGGTAGAATTTTCTTGCAATAATATCATTCACTCTAGTATTTATATATATCTTTATGAAGTACTTTATAAAAATAAATGCAGAAATCCAACTTGCACAAATGAATTTGGTGAAATAAAGCTATTATGACTTTATCTTATTGATGAAATGATAGAAAAATTTTGATCCATTAAATGACACTTAAGAGCTGCTCAGTGTTGACAAAAACATTATTCTCAAAAATGAGTAAAAGTCCTATTGTTTGAAGTTAGTGATATGGTGTTCTTATTAATATCTCTCGGGAATAGAGTAATGATATTTGGTATAAAGGGAAGGTCGATTCCTTGATATATTGGTTCTTTTAAAATTATCGATTGTCATGGGAAGTTAGATTACTGATTGGATCTTCCACCGAACCCCTCTCAAGTTCATAATTTGTTCCTTGTATCTCTTCTGAGAAAGTACATACATGATCCTTGACATGTACTATGCTCAGAAGTCATACCACTAGTAAAATATCATTATAATGAAGAACAATTGATCGAGCTTCTGAATCGTAAAGAAAAAGTTATATGAAACAAGACCACTCACTTGGTTAATGTTTTATAGAAGAAATGCCTATTATAAGAGGCTAGATGGGAACATGAGGATATGATAAGGGAGAGTTATCATCATTGATTTGTTTCCATGTAATTAATTTCATGGGATAAATTATTTTTAATATTGGTTGAATGTTGCACCTACATGTTTTCATGAATGTTTATCTTCCAAATTTTTTTATTCTTTAGCAGATTGCTTTGAACAAATTCGTGATTATAAAATAACTATAAGGTGAAATATTTATAAAATTACCATTATAGCATAGCTATTAAGATATTAGTAATAATTATAACTTATATATAAAAATTTATTAGGAATTCATCAGATATCAATTATTTATGAAAAAATATAAATAATTTAGATATTAGAATTTCTATGTGAATTTCTATTAGTAATAAAATTAATGAGATATATATGACTAAAATACTTAATAAAATATTTTTGATATTCATACAATAGATATTTTAGTCATAGGGAATGAATAAAACCCTAGTTAATGTATAAAAACGTATTTTTTAAAATTTAATTTTACACCATTTAATGGAGAACACGTTATAAATTATGGTATTTTCACATTAATAATTTTTATATGAAAACATTACCATGTTATTTTGTGGTGGGATACAAAAATTTACATTAGATAAATTTTTAATATTTTTCGAATAACTTTCATGTTTTGATGAATAGTAAAAATACTCTATATTTTAATTAAAAACAACTTTTTTAATTGAGATAATTTGTATAGTTACATTTTAATATTGAATGGTTTAAAAGTATAAATAAAATATATCATTATATTTAAATATAAATTATTTAATTATCCTTAATTTTACATTTAATCCAAAGGTAAAAACATTTCAGTCATTTTCAATGTTTTATCTTTAAAAACATGTTTTCTCATTTCAACAACAAGATTAACTTTAAATTAATTACTACTAATTCTGTGTTTTGAATTTTGAAAATTAGATTACATATTTGGAATTGGTAGTTCCAAATTATGTAATAGGAAATATTTATTTTTGGGCATTATGAATTATAACTTTGATAATTATTCCCATTACCGTGGTTAAAGGATAATCATGTAATGAATGTTAAAAATAATATAATAAAAATACCTTAAAATATGTAAAAATAACATTGGATAAAAAAAATGAAACCCTATTTATCTTTTTTTCTAAATTGAATCAACTAATTTTCACTTACAAATGAATATGATAATAATGTAATAAAAACTACTGAATGTGACAAAATATCACAATCTCATTTTATATAAATATATTAATTTTAATATATGTATAAGTAGAAGGTAATATCGACTAGAAATAGTATATGGAAATTTGAAATAACTAAATACATAATATAAATGTATTTATAATTTTTAGATATTAAATTATTACCATTATTGGGGAAACAATAGTGATTTAAAAATTATTTTATTAATAGAAATATCAGATAAATGGTTTTTAAAATATTAAAATAAAAATCATATGGACTAATTAATGTCCCCCATGAATTTTATAAATTAATATTGCATGTTAGGAGTATTAAAAATTTGGGGCTGAATTTATCTTTTGTGTGGATTTTATTTAAAATAAAAAATGAGTAGTTTCAAAATTTACTATATTGATATTTTATAAAAATAACATTTTATTAAATTATTTATAAATCAAAAAAAAATTTATAAGTTACAAAGTTATAATTATAAGTTATAAAGTTTCTATTAGTATACATTTATGGTCAATTACCACTATTTAAGTATATATTTATAACCATTAAATATTTAAAATTATATTTCCATAATTAAAATTGAATAAAATAACTAAGTGTCAATTAAAATGACATTGTTTAAATTAAAAAAATAAAAAATCAAAACTTTATTGGTTGATGATGTTATAACTCATTGCCATCTCATATTATAAATTGGTATATTCTTCGGTTTTTGGCTAGGGTTTGCGATTATTATAAATTACTATTTAGGGAGTTTCCAAAAGTGCCGCTCACCTCTATTTTAAAATGCCCCCTCCTCCCTCACATCTTCACTAAATTTTGAGACATCATTCCAAGACATCCCCTACCCAGTTTCCTTATCCAGCCACATATTTTAATTCTAGAGGTTTTGGTCATATTCAAAGACCAATACTAGTTCTATAAGAAGAGATTTAGAGGAGTCACATCGAAGATGAGGTAATATCATTTACCAGGACATTGAAACTTCTTTTTTCTGCTATATACACATCATTAGTTGTTTCATTATAAAATAATAATATCATTATAACTTATATTCTGATATGTTAATATAAATATGAAACAACCATATTTTACCTTCTACTTGTCCTATGGAAATTGAAATCATTATGCGTGTGTATGTGCAACTTACCATCTCCACAACATGGTGTAATTAGTTTTCCCCACCACCACACATGGATGGGTATAATGATGGAATTAATAAATATATATATTATTGGTCTAATTTTATTTTTATTATGATATACTATACACGATCCACATCAATACCATTAATCAATTATGGGAAAAATATCACCACTCGTGCGTATGAATGAGTTACCGTATCAATGGTGAGTTTTGATTAATTATACATAATCTACATTAAAGAATCATTAAATAAATTAAAGTAATGAATAAATATGATATAGATTATACAAAAAAAATGTTTTATATAATACAACTATAACATAAAAATATAAATATGAACTTATCCGTCAAAATATTCATAAGAACATAATGTTGTTAATTCCTAAATAAAAATTAACAATGAAATGTTACTAACATACATATGAAAATATGATCCTAAGTGATATTTTAAATATGATTATTAATCTTGAAAAAATCAATAAAATTATTTTAATAATTATATATAATGTTTGTATTCATACAATGAATATCAGGCCTACAGTAAGTGATACCACTGTAAATCTTGTTTTTCTCCGAGATTATATATTCGTATGTATTTACTGTTGTATATTTTTCATCCACGTCCATGTTTCAAAAATATTATTTATTTATTTCTATATTTGTTTAAATTAAAATTTAACCGTTGTTAATTTTTTTCTAAAATGGTCAAATGGAATATTCTTTCATATTCATTATGAGGTAATTTTCATTTGTTCGGTAAATTTTTGAGAAGAATGTTTTTTAAAATGTACGTCATTAATAGATTTTTAAGATTTTATAATTCCTAATTTAATTGATTCGTTCACAATAGTATTACAAGGATATTTGAACATAAAATCATTTATTCTATTTTTTTGGCATTTGGAGTAAGGAAATAATTTTTAGAAGAAGAAAGGATATTTTCCTTAGGAATTAATTTCATCTGTTTTCTCAAAGTTATTTTACATCTATGATGAGACACATTAAATATGGTTATATTAATATAACTATTATTAGTATGATTTTATTTTCTTTTTGATTCAATTTTATTTACGAAGTATATATTTTTTATATCAATTATGATGGAATGATGTTCAATAAACCCATTTTATTACATGGGTTTTGTTATGGTAAATGTTTTTCTGTTTTTGTGGAACATGTAAGAGTGGTATACTTATGTTATCTATGGAACTTATATCTTCCTCCAATGAAATTTATAATTATTTTTGTCTCATGATATTGACATGACTAGAATGGAATGTAATTATAATTCAGTAATATAGTGCCAAAACGAGGAGACAACTCAGTTCAATAATGGACATTGTCCGCTATGATGTTCTCAGAAATCAGTTGTCACTATTATGAATTTATTTTATATTCTTATATATGTATTCCATGAAATTTCATATCATATGTTATGACTATTGGGGTTGAATTTCACCTTTATTATTTATCCCATGATATAATATTCGGATATTTTTTATGTAGTATAAGATTTTCAAATGTGATTTACTTATGATTATAATATGAATGTTATTTCCCTTGATTACCATTACTGAAAATTTGAGTCCACCCATACATATTATTATTTTATTTAATAAATGAATAAATTTAATGAGATAGATATGTAAAAAATTATTCTAGTTATTAATAAATAAGGTGGCAATGTGGATGTTTTAAGAAACATTTGTTTATGTTTCCCTGTTTCTAATGACCCTAAGCCTATATGGTTCAGGTGTGGTTTTTTAATGTTACGTACTCAATATTATTCAACGTTGATGTAATATATATATATAAGTATTATATATTATATAAAGGACATATTTAAACGTGTTGTGTTTTTTTCTCCTCATACATAAATGTTATAATGTTGTGTTATGAAATCTAAGATGTCTGTTTGGTTTTGTAGAGTTAATTTTCCAGGACACATTTTGAAAGGGGGATGGAGAAGTATAACCCCAAATGAACATCCAGAGATGGAACTTGAAGCATTTTCAGTGAAATATGATGAGGAACATGAGTAGTTCTAAGAGAAAATTTCTCGTTTCAAGAAATTCAAGGATAGAAGCCTAGGGAAGGTTATGAAAGTTGTGGCTGAGTTTATAAGGGAGTTTCAAGTGCATCACCGTTTGACGTTTATAGAAGAGGGTGGACCAAAGGGATATGAATTTTGGATTGAATCCTTATAGGTAATATATGATCATTTGGATACTCCAGATGATTGAATGTTCATTTTTGTTACTTATATTGTATGGTGGTTAGCAAAAGCACTAGGGGGGACATTTAGGTACGATCTGGATAGACTGGTGATATGTTATGGAAGGAAATTCTGGAGAAGATCTTGGAGCACTTCTATATAGAGACACTAAGACAAGAAAAGGATTTATAGTTTATGCATATGACCCATGAAAGCATGTATATTATTGATTCTGATGAGCATTTCATAAATTTACAACATTACTCACCAGTGTAGGAAGAAAATTTGGCTTCTTTGGAAAAATTATTTCAGGATGGTCTTAAGTGTGATGTTATGTCCTAGGTAAATATATTTAGGATGGAGATGTAATCATCAGTGGTTAATAATGTTATCATTTATATGAGGAAACTAAAGGAGGTTTCTTGTACAAGATAAGTAGCTAACACTGGACGATTAGGTAGTGTGCCTTCCAATAGAAGGAAGAGCTGTTATGAGAACCATTGTCCTGACAATGGAAATCAAGGTGAAACAGTTATGAGGAACCATTTCACATTATCATAATCATTTTCTCTTTCCCAAATTCATAATGCTATGACACTATCACAATCATTTTCCTCAACCAAAAGTAGACTTCTTGTTTTGTAGCAAGATGGGGCACATACAAATGTTTTGTAGGATGTAAAGACAAGATGGTACTTAGGGACAAGATGCTCAAAGTCAGAGTGTGGGGATGGGGTCTTTTACAACAAACAGGTCTGGGAACTAGAGTTCTACTAAAAGAGGTGGTAGAGGCAGTGGATTTAGAGCATCAGGGAATGAGTGATTACATCATCAGTGTGGTGCTACTTAGGTCAGTTAGATGGATCCATAAGGAAGGGGTGTAGTGTAAAGACCCGTAAATTTCAAGGAAATTTTTTTCTTAATTTTCATTGGAATTTTACAAGAACGCAGTTTCTGACGGCACATTATTCTGAGGCCGGTGTTCCCGGAATCACTTTCTGAATTTTGGCTCGGGTACGTTCAGTGAAAGGACGAGCGGGTTTTTATAACTTTTGAACCGGTTCTCGGAATCGAATTCTGAGGGCACCGATAGAATCACAGCGCTGATATTTGCTTAGAAATGCCTCTTCCAGAGTTGCATTTGCTTGGTTGTGGTTTTTAGTTTTTTGGTTTTAAGTTATGAAATAAAATAAAGTTGTGCAACAATTTTATTTTTATTTCACATAAATCCACATAAAGAGAACTTTATGCTGCTTAAGCTCAGTTGAAACGGATAGGGTGCAATCCAAAATATTCTATCCACTTGATAGGTTATTTGTGGGGTGGGGCCCACACGATCCCCACCGTTTCTTTCCGCTAAGTAACGCACCCACGAAAACCCATTTTTATGAATTTCAACTGATGCATTTTCTTAAATTCTTAACGCACCAATTAATTGGGTGGTTAACTTCGTTAAATTAATTCTATGAATTAATTTCATTCGTTTCTTAACAGGTTTTTGTTTTGTTGGCATGTTTATAAAATAAGGCCAACACACCTTCCTTTTGAAATGTTGTGTTAAACCATTGAAGAATCTCTAAGGATATTCCTCATTCTTTGAAAAGAACACGAAGAATGCGAAGAACGTGAAGAACGCGAAGAACGCGAAGAATGCCGTGTACCGCGACGCCGACAATCCAACCCCGCGACAACCTTGGATCGACAATGACAAGGTAGTGGATTGCCGTCCATTAATTTTACTTTGTGGATTATAACTCAATATGGATTTAATTATTAAAATTAAATCTGTATGTTCTTAATCCTCGGAGATCGTCGATGCAACGCCCTTCCGCGACGACACGATGCCCTTCTGCGACGCGACGCTCCACTTGTTCCACGACGGTCAATTCTATGAAGAACACACGTACGACGCGGTAGGGATTTTATTTAGAAATCCATTTTTATTCCCGTAGTTGATTTCTTCTAAAACAAAAAAACATGGATCAGGTGAAATTTTAAATTATTAAAATTGTTTTTGATACGTTTATCATGTGTTAATTATTTCTCCCAACTGTTATAATCTAACGCAGAGGGTGCGGGCCAAACAAACACTGCCCGTCAACCCTCCGTCGTTCTTCGTTGTTGTGCGGATTTGGAGGGCGAAGAAAAAGCATGCAGCAGATGCGATTTGATGATTCTGCAGTGAAGAACGGAACCCGGGAGGAGCTTCGGCATAGACGGGAAGGAAAACGGACCACCAGAGAAACTCCGGTGGCCCGTAGAAGCCACCGGTGGTGCCTCAGCGTGCCGCCAAACAGGGCCGCCGTGGTTGATGTCGCGCGGGACCGGCGCGCTCGGGATGCGGCATTGCCACGTCTACTGAGCGCAGGGCGGCCCCCCGTGGGGGCCTCGGTGTTGTCACGCGGGGGCAGAACGCCCCCCGCGTTGCTCGGCTACTCGGCCCCGGCCGGCCAGCTGAGCCGGGCTGGACCGGGTCCAGCCGGGTCGGACCTGGTTCGGGTTGACCCAGTTCGGCCGACCCAGGGGGGTCGGGCCGGGTCAGTCCGGGCCCAGACCCCCCCCCCCACCCCCTGTTTCCGGACCTTTTCAGTCTTTGTCGTAACATGAGCTACGGGCCTCCGAACGACGCGCCGTCAGCAGCAACGCAATCCTTGGATAGAGACAGTCGTTTCGGTATATTACACTCAAGGTTTTGGAATACATTGTGTTCAGCCGGGTTGGTTCGTCCATGAAACCAACCGGGCCCTCAGAGTGGAAATGTTCATATCATGAGCTCCGGACGCCCGATTGACGTGCCGTCAACATTGGTGAATTCCTCTAAGTGAGACGGATATTTTGGAATACTTTTCCCGAGGTTTGGACACAGGTAGAGTACGGTCGAGTTGGTTTTTCCTTAAAAACCAACCGTTCCCCTGGGACGAAAAAGCCAATAACTCTCAAATCGGGCGTCTGATTGTCGTGTTGTCTGTGACGTTGAGTTCCTGTTGACGATACAGAACTTTTGGATACATCAACTCTGGAATTTGTGTCAGTTGATGTATCAGCCTCTCGGCTCATGGATCGGACCCTCCCGGACAAGCTTGCTGTGTGAGGGAACCCTAGTGCTAGCTGCGACTTCGACAACGACGACTGTGCAGAGATCCTCAGTGGACTGCGACGACGACTGTGCAGAGATCATCAGTGGACTGCGAAGACTACTGCACTCAGCGATCCTATGTGGATCAGTGCTACAGATCATGTGTGGATTCGTTCCTGTGTGGGTCAGCGCTGAGTGGTTCTGTGTGAACCAGCGCCTACAGGTCCTGTGTGGGCCCGATCCTATGTGGGTCTTTGCGGGGGTTAGTTACCTAATGATCCTTTGTGGGTCCGATCATGTGTGGGTCATTGCGGGGGTTAGTAACTATCGATCCTTTGTGATTCCGACGACTTAGATGGATCAGTGATCATCTATATCGTCATCCGAAGAAGTACACCTATGTGAGTTGAATCCTGTGTTACTCTCCTTTGTGGATTGTGTTGAACTATCCTGTGTGGATTTACTGTTTAATTTACTTTGTGTATTGTGATGAGCTATCCTATGTGGATTTCTTTGGCTCTCCTTCATGGATTGTATTGTGTTATCCTGTGTGAGTATACGTTTTGCATTCCTGTGTGGACTGGGTTGTGCCTGGGCTCGGATGTTGGAGCCGAACGAGAATTGATGACTTAGGTATATGTATGGGCATATACCTAAGTAGTGCCTGTTTTTACTTCGTGATTGTATCTTTCCTTTGTGTTTTATCCTTTGTGGATTTTGGGAGAGCTTAGGGGGTCTCGGGGTCCCTACTGAGTAGCTTATACTCACCACTGCACGGGCTATGCGCGCACTTCGTTGTGTTGGTTGCAGACGACAGACAATGCTGATCGTGGTGGAGGCTTGCGGAGCACGACGATGCCTGGAGGTGGACCACTAGGCGAGACATACTCGGAGCAGACGGCTGGACTGAGGAGATGTAGAATCTATCTGTGCTTACCCTTTAGGTGGGACTTCTAGAGGACGTCTTGACACTGTGTCTTTTATTTTCAGTTGTTGTTTTCCCCATTCAGTTTTACTTTACAGTTGGGCTTGTATTTTAGTCCCCTTTTACTTTCAGCACAGCTTGTTACTGTTTTTACATAGTGTTTACTCTTTTTGCTTGCTTACTCTATGGTGGTTGTTTACTCTAGAAAGGTAATGCCTTCCATATTTATCGGGATTTACGCCTTGGTGCTAGTCGCCAGCCCCTGGCCTATGGAAGGCAGGCTTGGGGTGGTCAAGGCACGGGCCCCGAGGAGGGGTCGTGACAAATTGGTATCAGAGGAGTTCGGTTCTACCGTAGACTCTGATCCTTCTTCTATGTGAAGCAATAATGTTAAGCGTATTGAGTGTGGTTATTAGTACAGGGAGTCCAGTGTTGGTGCGGCGGCCGATGTATCCGTACACCAGGATCCTGACTCCTGATTTCCGATATAATGCACGAAAACATTGACTGCCTGTGTGTTTCAAGTTTTCTTTGTGATTACTTTGTATCAGCTCACCAGTTATACTGTTCTGACCATGTCACACCTGTTTCCTTTCAGGATGGCCCCACGACGGCAGCCAGCTAGGGTTCCGAGAGTGGTACGTGATGACAGCCCGCCGAGCGACGAGGCTTCGGTACAGGGCCCTTTGACAGCAGAGGCACCGGCGATACCTCTTCCCATCGAGCCACCGATGCTTCCAGCACCAGCCGCTGACGATGCATGTTGCCTTAGTGCACTACATTAGTTATAGTGCCAGCGACCACCCAGGTTCCGTGGGGAGACGGACCCCCAGACAGCTGAGGACTGGCTGGAGGCAGTCATAGGAGTTTTCAGGCTAGTGAAGACACCAACAGACCTCATGGTGATCCTCGCGGCAATCATACTGCACGTAGCAGTGGGCCGATGGTGGAGCTTGATGCTCCAGGTGCATGATGAGGCATCTCTTCTCTGGATGGACTTTGAGAGCCGCTTCCGCTCAGAGTTCGTCCCGGCCACCCTCGGTGCGGTGTGCATCTAGGAGCATCTTCAGCTGCGGCAGGGCAGCTTGATGGTCGCCCAATATGCGGTGAGGTTTATCGATCTTTCTCGCAACTCGACAAATATGGTACGGGACCCCTTCTTTCGGGGTCGGACCTTTGAGCAGGGTTTGAGACACGAGATCAGGGCATCACTGATCTCCCTCAGCATTCCGACTCATGTAGGAGTGCTGGAGCGAGCCCTTCTGATCGAGAGATTTTTTGTTGAGTCCACAGCGAGACCTATCGCAGGGTGGCAGGTAGCGGAGTCTTCGGCAGCAGGTAGCTGACGGATGACTCATGGGTCCAGGCAGACCAGACCTTCCGGCAGACGACCTCAGGACACTGGCTCAGCAGTGCGGGGAACACAGCGCAGAGCTAGTCATTCGAGAGGCAGGCAGTGCTACGCATTCGGCGAGTAGGGCCACATGGCTCGTGACTGCCCGACTCATCGTGCCGAGGAGCAGTAGACGGTGGAGGGGCCACCCAGGCAGAGGCAAAGGGTTGACCGTGGTGGTCCGCAGGGAGGAGGCGGACGAGGCAGAGGAGCTGTCTGAGCAGCGGGCGGTGGGCGACGCTTTGAGGCTCTACCCCCACCACCACCAGGAGGGCCACCCCGACCACCGGGAGTTGGCGGGAAGAGATAGGCACAACTCCAAGCAGCGAAGACCTACGACCACGACGCTCCCGAGATGATTCGAGGTACTATATGTATCTATTCGACCCTTGTGGCAGTTATTATAGACACAGGAGCGAGTCAGTATTTCATAGCCATTACCCTTGTTCAGAGCTCGGAGATTCCGACAGAGCCGTTGGCTCGATCCTTACGGCTAGAGACCCCTACAGGAGCAGACTCGATGATTACGCACTGCTGCTGGCAGTGTGAGCTTACTCTAGGAGGCGAGAGCTTTGGCTAGGATCTTCTTGTAGCGGCATTGAGGCCTTACGACGTCAGCTTGGGCATGGATTGGTTATCTACAGTCCTTGCACAGATTTACTATATTAGATGCAAGGTGCTATGTGTACGCACCGACGGGAGCAGGTTCACCTTCACCAGCGAGAAGGGAGCCTTTGCAGCACAGGATGGACTTCCGCAGAGGAGAGGACAACACATCACTCATCAGTTGGCTAGCCTCATCCTAGGAGCAGTGGACATGTGGAGTCCTAGTTTTCATGCAGTGGTCGATCAGTATGCGGACATCTTTCCCGATGACATTTCAGGACTACCTCCTCAAAGAGAGGTAGACTTTTATATTGATCGGTACCCTGGGACAGCCCCGATATCCACACCAGCGTATCAAATGGCCCCCGCAGTGCTTCGAGATCTACGGGTACAGTTGGAGGACTTGCAGGGCAAGGGATTCATCCGACCTAGTGTTTCACCCTGAGCTTCCCCGATATTGTTTTCCAAGAAGGCAGACGGGAGCATGCGATTGTGTAACGACTA
Source organism: Viscum album (assembly GCA_963277665.1). Lineage (NCBI taxonomy): Eukaryota > Viridiplantae > Streptophyta > Magnoliopsida > Santalales > Viscaceae > Viscum > Viscum album. Next base: position 1,008,144,142 of record OY728159.1, read on the forward strand.
TCATCGCCTGAACCAGGTGACATTGAAGAACAAGTATCTGATACCGAGGATTGATGACCTCTTCGATCAACTCAAGGGAGCACGGTGGTTCTTGAAGATAGACCTCAGGTCAGGCTATCATCAGTTCAGAGTTCGAGACGAGGACATGCAGAAGTAGGCCTTCAGGTGTCGGTATGGCCACTATGAGTTCTTGGTTATGCCATTAGGTGTATCCAATGCTCCAGAAGTGTTCATGAGCCTTAAGAATAGGATCTTCCAGCCATACCTCGTTCGATTTGTCATGGTCTTCATCAACGACATTTTGGTATACTCGAAGACTGAGGAGGAGCACGCCTACCACTTGTGGGTTGTACTAGACACACTCCGAGAGAACCGGCTTTATGGAAAGCTCTCGAAGTGCCAGTTCTGGTTACATGAGGTCCTCTTCTTGGGGCACATCATTTCTAATGTGGGAGTTGCGGTGGATCCTGCAAATATCAAGGCAGTGCGAGCTTGGGAGCCACCCAGGAGCGTTACGGAGGTGCAGAGTTTCTTGGGACTAGATGGATACTATCAGAGATTTGTACCAGACTTCCCCAGAGTTTCGGGACCACTATCAGCTCTGATGAAGAAGGAAAAACCCTTTGTGTGTTCAGACAGATGTCAGTAGAGCTTCCAATAGCTGAGATAGAGATTGACCAGCACCCTTATCTTGAGGTTGCCTGAGGAGGGAGTAGGGTACATAGTATAATGTGATTCATCAAGGACCAGACTCGGATGTGTCCTGATGCAGGAGTGGGCCGTGATTGCCTATGGATCACGTCAGTTGTGGCTGCATGAGCAGAACTACGCCACACATGACCTGGAGTTAGCAGCAGTCGCATTCGCTCGGAGGACATGGCGGCACTATCTGATGGGCGAGAGCTTTACAGTCTTTTCTGACCATCAGAGTCTCAGTTACATCTTCTCTGAGAAGGACTTGAACCCAAAGACAGCGGAAATGGCTCGAGTTCCTCCAGGACTATGACTTTGAGATAGTCTATACTCCTGGGAAGGGGAACGTGGTAGCTGATGCTCTCAACAGGAGGACGAGCATCCAGCTACTTGGGGAGGTGACAGAGCAGCTAGTCGCCTTGCATATATCCTTTGTAGATAGGGACGGAGTATCCTTCCTTCAGTCTCTCACAGTCACCCCTCCACTACTACAGTGGTTCAGAGAGGCACAACGTGGGGACGCTGACTGTGAGACACAGCGTGCACAGATATCCTCAGGACAGGCACCTGATGGTTTCTCCCTTGGAGCAGATCACGACGTCCTTTTCAGAGGACGTACCTTGGTACTAGTTTCATTACAGGAGGAGGTGATGAGAGAGTTTCACACTTATCATGTGGTAGTACATCCTGGAGTGGGGAAGACGTACCAGGATCTCAGACGACAACACTGGTGGCCGGGCATGAAGAAGGCTGTGGCAGAGTTCGTTTCTCGATGACTCACCTGCCAGTAGGTGAAGGTAGAGCATCAGGTACCAGCAGGCTTGGTACAGCCCTTGGAGGTCCCGGAGAGGAAGTGGGACGAGATATCTATGGACTTCGTGACTGGAATTCCACGCACTTCCAGAGTTCACGACTCCATTTGGGTGATTGTTGATCGACTCACCAAGTCGGCACACTTATTACCCATCTAATAGAAGGGCTCAGTAGAGAGCATGGGGTGTCTTTATGTTCAGGAGATTGTACAACTTCATGGTGTCCCATTGTCTATCGTCTCTGATCGAGATGCTCACTTTGCTTCCCGGATTTGGAAGGGGTTGCAGGAGGCGTTCAGGACGCAGCTACGTCTGAGCACCGCCTTTCACCCACAGACGGATGGTCAGACTGAGAGGACCATTCAGACACTCGAGGAAATGCTCTGCGCATGTGTCCTCGACTTTGGTCGCAGTTGGGAGAACCACCTACCCTTGGTGGAGTTCGCGTACAACAACAGCTATCTCTCCACCATCGGGATGGCACCATACGAGGCATTGTATGGCAGACCTTGCAGATCTTCTTTGTGCTGGACAGACCCAGGGGAGTCAGCACTTGTGGGACCATAGATGGTCTGGGCCACGACAGAGAAGGTCCAGGTCATCTAGGAGCGGATGAGGACAGCTCAAAGTTGGCAGACGTCTTATGTTGACAGGAGGCGGAGGCCACTAGAGTTTGAGGATGGCGACCAAGTCATCTTGCGTGTCTCACCTCAACGTGGATTACGGAGATTTAGCTGAGGCGGCAAGTTGTCTCCACTCTTCATCGGACCCTTCCAGGTCCTCAGTAGGATTGGAGAGGTGGCTTATCGCCTGTCTCTACAACCTCAGTTGCACCAGGTGCACGCCGTCTTCCACATATCTCAGCTGAGGAGATACGTGCACGACCCAACACATATCATTGACTATAGGGAGCTGGGCGTTGATGATGGGGTGACTTTTGCGGAGGTCCCAGTGGAGATTGAGGATCGATAGGAGCGGCTCCTACGTGGACGAACGATTTCTCTAGTGCACATCAGATGGCAGCACGGGAACCTCCAGGAGAGCACTTGGGAGCGGGAGGCTCAGATGTGTGCTCAGTACCGACATTTGTTTCCTTAGTTTATGATTTATCTTTATGGAGACGTAAAGCCCTGAGGTGGGAGTAATGTAAAGACCCGTAAATTTCAAGGAAATTTTTTTCTTAATTTTCTTTGGAATTTTACAAGAACCCAATTTCTGACGGCACCTGATTCCGAGGCCCGGTGTGCCCGAAATCACTTTCTGAAGTTTGGCTCGTGTACGTTCAGTGAAAGGACAAGCGGGTTTTTCTAACTTTTGAACCGGTGCTCGGAATCGAATTCTGAGGGTACCGATGGAATCGCAGCGCCGATATTTTCTTAGAAATGCCTCTTCCAGAGTTGCATTTTCTCAGTTTTGGTTTTTAATATTTGGGTTTTAAGTTATGAAATAAAATAAAGTTGTGCGACAATTTTATTTTTATTTCACTTAAATCCGCTTAAAGAGCACTTTAAGCTGCTTAAGCTTAGTTGAAATGGATAGCGTGCAATCCAAAATTTTCTATCCACTAAATAAGAGATTTCTGTGGTGGGGCCCACATGAGCCCCACCGTTACTTTCCGCTAAGTAACGCACCTGCGAAAACCCATTTTTATGACTGTCAACTGACACGTTTTCTTAAATTCTTAACGCACCAATTAATTGGGCGGTTAACTTTGTTAAATTAATTCTATGAATTAATTTCATTCGTTTTTAACACGTTTTCGATTTGTTGGCATGTTAATAAAATAAGGCCAACACACCTTCCTTTTGAAATGTTGTGTTAAACCTTCGAAGAATCACTAAGGATATTCCTCCTTCTTCGTGAAGAATGCGAAGAACGCAAAGAACGCAGAGAACACGAAGAAAGTCGTGTACCGCGATGCCGACAATCCAACCCCGTGACAACCTTGGATCGACAACGAAAAGGTAGGCGATTGCGGTCCTATAATTTTCCTTTGTGAATTATAACTCAATATGGATTTAATTATTAAAATTAAATCCGTATGTTCTTGATCCTCGGAGATAATCGACGCAACGCCCTTCCGTGACGACGCGACGCCCGTCCGCGACGCGACGCTCCACATGTTCCGCAACGGTCAATTCCACGAAGAACGCACGTACGAAGAGGTAGGGATTTTATTTGGAAAAATACCTTTTTATTCCTGTAGTTGTTTTCTTCTAAAACAAAAGAACCTGGATCAAGTGCAATTTTAAATTATTAAAATTGTTTTTGATACGTTTGTCATGTGCTAATTATTTCTCCCGACTGTTATCATCAAACGCGGAGGGTGCGGGCCAAACAAACACGGCCCGACAACCCTCTGCCGTTCTTCGTTGTTGTGCGGATTTGGAGGGCGATGACAAAGAATGCCGCAGAGGCGATTTGATGATTCCTCAGTGAAGAACGGAACTCGGGAGGAGCTTCGACGCAGACGGGAAGGAAAACTGACCACCGGTGCAACTCCGGTGGCCCGCAGAGGCCACCGGATGCGCGGGTCGCCGGCGGCCGGAGGCGGCGGCGCCACCGGACCCGCGGCCGCGTGGGGCCGGTGCACTCGGTACGTGGAATTGTCGCGTCCGATGACCGCATTGCGGCCCCCCGCGGGGGCCGCGGTGTTGTCACGCGGGGGCAGCGCGCCGCCCGCGTTGCTCGGCCACTCGGCCGAGCTGAGCCGAACCGGCCGGCCGAGCCGGGCCGCGTCCTATCCGAGCCGGACCAGGTCCTGCCAGGTCAGACCCAGGTCAGTTCGACCCGGTTCGGCCGACCCAGGGGGGTCGGGCCGGGTCGGTTCGGGCCCAGACCCCCCCCCATTTCCGGACCTTTTTGGTCTTTTTCTGTAACTTGAGCTACGAGACTCCGAACGATGCACCGTCAGTGGCAATGCGATCCTTGGATAGAGACGGTCGTTTCGGTATTTTACACTCAAGGTTTCAGAATACTTTGTGTATGGCCGGGTTGGTTCGTCCAACAAACCAACTGGGCCCTTGGAGCGGAAAGGTTCATATCTTGAGCTCCGGACGTCCGATTGACGTGCCGTCAACTTTGGTGAATTCCTCTAAGTGAGACGGATCTTTTGGAATACTCTGCCCGAGGTTTGGACGCAGGTGGAGTACGGTCGGGTTGGTTTTGCCTTAAAAACCAACCGGGCCCCAAGGACGAAAAAACCAATAACTCTCAGACCGGGCGTCTGATTGACGCGTCATCTGTGACGTTGAGTTTATGTTGACGATACGGAACTTTTGGATACATCAACTCTGGACTTTGTGTCTGTTGATGTATCAGCCTCTCGGCTCGTGGAGCGGACCCTCCCGAACGAGCTTGATGTGTGCGGGAACCCTAGTGTCGGCTGCGACTTCGAAAATGACGACTGTGCAGAGATCCTCAGTGGACTGCGATGACGACTGTCAAGAGATCCTCAGTGGACTGCGACAACTACTTCACTCAGTGATCCTACGTGGATCAGTGCTACATATCCTGTGTGGATCCGATCCTGTGTGGGTCAGCACTCAGCGACTCTGTGTGAGCCAGCGCCTACAGGTCCTGTGTGGGCCCGATCCTGTGTGGGTCTTTCCAGGGGTTAGTTACCTATTGATAATGCGTGGGTCTGATCTTGTGTGGGACATTGCGGGGGTTAGTACCAATCAATCCTTTGTGGGTCCGACGACTTAGATGGATAAGTGATCATCTATATCGTCATCCGAAGATGTATACCTGTGTGAGATGAATCATGTGTTACTCTCCTTTGTGGATTGTGTTGAACTATCCTGTGTGGATTTACTGTTTACATTCCTTTGTGGATTGTGTTGAGCTATCCTCTGTGGATTTCATTTGCTCTCCTTCGTGGATTGTGTTGTGCTATCCTGTGTGAGTATACGTTTTTCTTTGCTGTGTGGACTGGGTTGTGATTGGGCTTGTATGTTGGAGTAGAATGAGAATTGATGACGCAAGTATATGTATGGGAATATATCTAAGCAGTGTCGGTTGTTACTTCGTGATTGTATCTTTCCTTTGTGGTTTATCCTTTGTGGATTTTGGGAGACCTTCCGGGGTCTCAGGGTCCCTACTGAGTAGCTTATACTCACCCCTGCACGGGCTATTCCCGCACTTCGTTGTGTTGGTTGCAGACGACGGACAACGCTTATCGTGGTGGAGGCTTACACAGTAGGACGGTGCCTGGAGGTGGACCACTGGGCGGGACGTACTCGGAGCGGACGACTGGACCGAGGAGCTGTAGAGGCTATCTGTGCTTACCCTTCAGGTGGGACTTCCAGAGGACGGCTCGACGCTGCGTCTTTTCTTTTCAGTTGTTGTTTTCCCCTTTCAGTTGTACTTTACAGTTGGGCTTGTATTTCCGGCTCATTTTACTTTCAGCACAGGTTGTTACAGTTTTTACTTAGTGTTTACTCTTTCCGCTTGCTTACTCTGTGGTGGTTGTTTACTTTACAAAGGCAATGCCTTCCCTGTTTATCGGGATTTACACCTTGGTGCTAGTCGCCAGCCCCTGGCCTATGGAAGGCGGGTTTGGGGTAGTTACGGCACGGGCCCTGAGGACGAGTCATGACATGTAGGATAGTTACGTGAAGTGTACCCTAGAGTTATTGAGAGAGAGGCTGGTCCATCAGTAGTGATATGTAATATTCTAGTAGATTCCGCTTTATCTATTGCTTTGTTTGATATTGGTTCCTCTCATTCCTTTATATCTTCAAATCTTGATAATGGTTTGATCCTCGAGGAGGATTCCATAAGAGGAGTGATGAATATCTTTACACCATATGGAACAAGATTTTGTTATATATTTTTAAAAAATGCATGTTCTCTAGATTTAGGATATTACCATTTTCTTTGAGATATAGGTGACTGTGATATAATGGGTTTCGACCTAATTGTGTATATGAAATCATTCATCGCATATGAAGCCCTCATCTATAGTTACTATTGGAGAGTAACCCTTGTGTCTCCTTTGGTTGTCCCGTATGTTCATCATTTAGAATGGGATATCCTTGCAAGTTGATTTTGGCCAATGCATCGACAACTGAGGGAGATCATAGACCATGTTTCTGGTATTTTTCTACATTAGGGGGTGGTAGGAAATAAATCCTTCCACAAGGTGTGTAATAGTTCCAAGATGTCTTTCACGAAGACTTATCTGGGATTCCACATAAGAGATATGTTGAAGCTCATGTCGGAGGTAGATCCAGTAACTATTCCACCTTAAAGAATAACACTACTAAGCTTCAAGATCACAAAACATAGTTAGAGGAGTTATAAGATAAAGAGATTATCCATCCAAATACATCACCTTGAGGATCACTTTTCCTATTTGCAATGATGTCTAATGGGGGTTTACACTTGTGTGTCAATTTCCAGAACATTAATAAAGTGACCATGAATAATTTATATCCTCCTCCCCAAATCAATGATTTTTTGACCATCTGAAGGGGGCTTGTGTGTTCTCAAAGATTTATATGATATCAGTATATCATCATGTGAGAATTCAGAAAAATTATATTCAAATTATATATTTCATTATAATGTATGGATTTTATGTGTTTTTTCTAGTGCCATTTTTCTTGACAAATGCTTCAGTTGTGTTTATAGATTAGATGAACAATATATTTTATCCATACATGGATTAGTTTGTGGTGGTGTTTTTGGATGAATTCTTAGGGTACACTAATACTCATAATGATGATGCCAAACATCTTTACACCGTCCATGGTATATTGATAGAGAATTAGCTATATGAAAAGATAACTAAGTGTATGTTTTTGATAGACATGGTTTAATTTTTGGGGACATCATCTCAGAAGAATGGGTGGATATAGACTCATTGAATGTTCAGGATGTAGTCTGCCCCAAGTATATAAAAACATTAATTGATATCAGATGATTTTTTTATTAGATGAATACTACAAGGTGTTCATCCAAGAATTTTCCTGATTGGCCGCACTGATTTTCAATTTAACAATGAAAATGATGAGGATTTATTGGATAGAATCATGCAGGAATTCATTCCATGAGTTGAAGAAGTGAATTACATAGAAACCAATTTTGTTCTTACTCGAGTCAGGTGAGAAGTAAATAGTGTATTGCGATGCTTCTGGGATTTAACTGGGAGCTCTGTTGATGCAAGGGGATCAAGTCATTATTTATGGGTATTTTTAGTTTACGAAACATTAGTAGAATTACCCCAGTAATGACCTCGAGTTGGCCATCTTGGTTTATGATTTTAAGTGTTTTCTACAATATCTTGTGGGCGAAAATTTTACTATTTTTATAGATAATAAAATCTTGATGTACATCGTTTCCCAGTGTGATGTAAAACATCGGTAGTGAAGAGAGGTAGAGTATATAGAAATGTTATATTTTTTACTTTAGTATACTCATAGAAATTGTAATAAATTGGATGACGCATTGAACAAGAAAAATCTTCCTCAGTTGGAACATGAGTCAAGTGTGGAGTGGAAGATGATGACATTGTTGGTTGAAGGGCATGTGGTGGTTCATTTGAGTAAGGATAAGATTACTATGGTTTTTGGAGTAGTAGTAGTAGTAGATTCTACACTCTTGGGGTGTATTAGGGATAAAGAGTATGATGATATGCACTGTTTAGCCTTTTGGGTAATCCATGATGCTGTAGAGACACCTTCAGACATGTTCATCAGAAAGGATGAGTTCCTCTCAATGAAAAATCTGGTTTTGGTCCCTATGAGATTTCGAGAGGAACTATTTCAAGAATTTAATGCATCATTGTGGGCGGTACTTCCTTGGGTGACAAAAATGTACCATGACCAGTGAAAACCGTTTTGTTTTCTATAAAAGAAAAGGCAGATAGTAGGGTTTGTAATAAGATGTTTTACCATTCCATAGGTGAAGATAGGGCATAATCTACAAGGAGGTCTATTGCTATCATTTCCTATTCCAGAGTCTTATTAGGATGACATAATGATGGATTTTGTAGAGGTTCATTCAATGAAACATAGGAAGAATGATGTTATTTCGGTCATTGTGTATCAACTGAAGAAGGTAGCACATTTCATTCCCATTAGGGAAAACTTCACAGCATAATAGTAGGAAGAAATCTATGTTCTCGAAAGATTTCATTTACACAGGGTTCTATGAAAAATAGTTCCAGATCAAGATTAATGATTTACTTTGCATTTTTGGTCGGGAATAATGAAGTCCCATGGAAGAAAAATTTTTTTTACGTGTGGATTTCCACCAAAAAATAGATGGGATGTTATATATTACTATACATGTGTTAGTGGATATGTTGTCGGCTTGTATTCATGAAATTGGTTGTCATTCGGAAAAGCAATTATCTATTGTGGAGTTCGTGTATAAAATCAATGATCATGAAACTGTACATATGGAACCATATGAGAATCTTTATTGTATAACATAGAGACCACCACTATGCTTGATAGTATAGAGTGAGTTAGAGCTATTGGGACTGATTATTTTGTTGGATATTTCAGAGCTGGTGCAGATGATTTTAATACATATGATTATGGATTGGAGTTGGTAGGAGTGGTATAAAGATAGACAAAGATGAAACATAGAGTATACAGAGGGTGATCTCATTTATCATTTGTTTATAGCCTTGGTTGGGACACCTAGAATATTAAGGTAGGGTGTGTTTTCTCCCATTTTTGTTTTATCATTTGAGGTAGTGGAGAGAATCAGGATGGTGGCATACCAACTAGCCATTCCACATAAATTCAGTGATATGCATGATGTTTTCCATGTGTCAAAACTAAAAAGGATTCACCCTAACATGTCTCATGTTATCAACATAATGAGGTTGACCTCAATAAAGATGTGTCATTTGAGGATAATCTGTTACTTATTCATGATCATAGTGAGAAAGACTTCAAGAGAATGACTATGTTGATAGTTCCTGTGTAATGGAAACATAGAAGTGTTGAAGTGGAATCATGGGAATCGGAATCATACATGAGGGCTCAATAGGAGAATATTTTTGGCTTGGAATCATAGTGACGTTTTGGGGGTGCAACTCGAGGATAGGCTGTTATAATATGGGGATATTTTAATATCTCGTCCTTTTTGGAAGTCATCTCTAGTGTTCTTTGCTAGTAATTTTGAGGATTTTATGTAACATTACTTTATAAAAGAGTCTTAAGGTGAATTTGGGTGAGTTTTTAAGAAAACATAACATGCATAAGGCTGTGAATGTTTTCGGAATGGTTTAAAAACCATGTGCCTAAAACCATGTTATCATGCAACCCTTGACACATAGGTCCACATGGTTGGAACATGGTTTACTATAATTGCGAACCCCTTCCAAGTAAACCATCTGTACGGGTTTTAATTATACAAGAAAATAGTTTTTAAATCAATTGTGTAACACCATAATAATTTGTGCTTCAAATAATAGTAAAGTTTATTTTTTATGTTACCCATTAATCGAACAAACTGGTTTCTTATGGAAAAGTAATAATAAAATTTTAATTTATAGAGTAAACACAAAAATGAATGAAAGGAATATTATTCAAATGGGAAGACCATAGTAATTACAATACATTAAGATCAAATAGGAAATTAAGTTAACCAAATATAACAATTAAAAACCCTCTTAAGATTAGAGGAAGACTACTCAAAACAATGAGAACCCCAAGAAGATAATAGGGGTCCTTTGAATCCGGCATAATGAGCATGAGAACGACCAAAGCCACCGCAACCACACTATGCACTAAAGGGATGACTTGAACATTCTTCTCCTTCTTCTTCTTCTTCAATCACCTTAATCTTATGACACCCCATGTCTGGGTTTTAAAGGGCACCAATCAGACCGTTACCTTTTTATATAGATGTTGGAGTCATAGAACCTCTTGACCATTGGGTTTTTCATTAAATTAATGAATTATAACTTTGTTATAAACACTTGGTTTTTATAATGATTTTAAATTTTTATTTTATTTTTGAAATTATATCATTAGATGTCATAGTTTTAAAATAAAATAATACTTTTATTTATGAAGCTGGTTGTTTTTACAAATCCTAATGTTTATTTATATAGTTCAAAACATTTTAATTTAAAACATCATTTAATTATTATAATGGTTGTAACTCCTAAAGTGGGTATTTTAAAAATTATGAATCCAACATACCTTTGATGGTATGGTTTTAAAGTAAGAAGTGTGTTTTCTTAAACCTTTTAGAGTTGAGTATGTTCATTATGAAATATAAATATATTTTAAAAGAGCTTTATCAAGTTGTAAAGTATTTTATAATCACGAATTTTGATGTAGGATTTGATAATTATAAATTAATAGTATTTATAATAGGTTATTTAAATTAAATTTATAATATTATTGTTTCCTACAATTTTACAAACTCTTTAGTTTATATTTCAAATGCTCTATTATTTCAATTATGTAAATGAATTTTTAATAAAAATTGGGAGGGGACCCGACCAGCTGAGGGAAGGCCTTGGGGATATGCCCTTGAGGCCATGGTCGAATCCCCTGAGGGTGACCGAAGGTAGCCCAGCGAGTTCGACCAGAGTAGATGCTGGGCCAGGTCGCGTGATGGCCTATGTCTAAGGCCCGTAGCGCACGGTGGGTGTGGGTAGGCCAAAGGCCTGCAGGGGCCCATGTATAAGGCCCTGTGGAGTATGTGTTCATGTCATCGGGATGAGACGAAAGCACTCTTGCTTTTATGTCATGCTCGAAAATCTTCTCATTTCGATGTGGGATGACATGTTTTCGGTGACGCGTGATCGGATCCATCCACCACATCTCATGCTCGATCTGATCCATTCACGCAATAGAATCTACGCGTTCACCCCGCTTTGCCCTGCGACCATCCGATCTCTCACGAGATCTAATCCTGGACGCTCATCCCTTTTTTGAACGCTCTATCGATTCCCACTCCTTCTGCAGTCGTCCAATCTGGCTTGTCCTAATCATGGTCATCCACTCCAACACAGCTCCCCTCATTGTCTTCTTCCTCTACATGCCAAGCTAGTGGGTCGTCACCCTCACTCCCCTCCATCCCCACTACGCCACGGATTCTCGAGACCCCCTAAGAATCCCTTAAGCATATCCATTCCATCATCCTACACCCCTTTACATCTCATCCCTATCCTCCTGATCTCCTCTTCAGGTAAGGTCATATAATATATATTTAAATATATATGTCTGCATTTTTTCCCCCCAAACACGAACCCATGTCTTCTCCTTCAGTAGTCCAGTGTAGGGCGCCTGTTTTGAGCTGAGATTTGTGGTCCTCTTAAAACACACCCGCCCATGTGGATGAACCCTACAGGATCATATCCTCTAATCCCTCTTCACCTCTCCCTCGAGCTCTCCAAGACCTCCAGCATGCTTATGACAGGCCGAAACCCTCCTCCTTTATTGATGTAAGGGGCCACATCACATCTTTTTCAATGTAATCCACTTTAACACACTTTTTGTATAATCATCTATCTTGTATATATATATATATATGTACACAACATCCCCTTCATTGTTTTATGTTTTTCAAATGAGTCATTGAAATTATTAATATTCATACAAGAATATTCTATATATGAGTTTCATTGAAATCTTTTTAATTAAGTGAAACCCGAATTTATACCATGTGTATAATCAGGTCTGTATATATGTATATATATACCCAATCTAAATCTTTTTCATATATTTTCAAATAATTTGGTATCGTATATTAAGAATTATATTCTTATAAAAGATATTTTGAATCTACTCTAAAATGAAAATTAAATTTGTAGACATTACATATATATATATATATACATATAACTATATACCCATATATGATTATGAATATCAACACAAATCAATTATTGTTTTTAAGATATGAATATTCATCTTTAATTATTTTGTTAGATTCGAAATGGGTTTTGTGTTTGTGTGTAACTGTGATTTTATATATTTATGTACTTATGGTTACATATATAACAAACATTTTATTATTTTTTATTCAATCTAATAAATTATTAATGGTTAGAGGATTTCAGATCTCAAGGAATTTTAATAGACCTTGTTCAATTTTTGTAAACCCATATATACACATTGTGTATATATGGTTATATATAAACATGTTTACAAGATTAATTTCCAAGACCATGTTTTCAAATATAATTATTAGGACTTAGTTGATGTTTTGACACATGTAAGGTTATAGTGTTTTCCAAGACGATATTTGTTTTAGTATACACCAATGAACTTTCTCAATTAGTGAAGTTATTCTAACATGTACCCTCACTGTAATTTATGTCTTAAAAAAATGTGTTTTGGCATATTTTAATTTAAAGGACCAAGAATTCATGGGTTTATGTTATCATATATTATCCATTAATTATTTGATGTTAAACCTGATACTCTGTTTATTAGTCGATAATCTGGTTATGGTTATATTTCAAGTTCAGTGTCATGTTTATCACAATAATTAATGTCAATTATTTTCTTTAAGTGTTTCATTTACATGTGTTGGAATTTTAAAGAGTTATCATTTAACACCGCTTGTGGGAAACCTTTCCATTTTATGTGCTTTAGTAATTATCATGTGTACATAGATAGTTTACTAAACCATACCTGCTTTTGAACAATTATTCCATATTTTCAATGTTATTTGTTGTTTCATGTATTTGTAGAATAATTGTATAATGGTTTACCTGTCCATAGTGTTGATCATCATGCATGCATATGACATACCATGATAATGTTCTAAGAACTAAATTACCCAAAGTGGTATGGGACACCTTGGGTAGTGGGAAATAAAATTTAATTATTCAAAGCGGTATGGGACACATTGAATAATATGAATTATGAAAACTTGTAATATGTGTACTGGGATTGAATAATAATTAATAAATCAATGTGGTATGCACACTTTGATTTAGATATATGTGGAATAAATTGGACCTAGTTTGTTCTGGGGTGGGGACCGGTAAAAGTAAGCCCTCCAGGTTGGGGTTCGGTTACAGCAAACCCTCCAGGTTGGTGTTCGGTTATTAGAGGAATTCTGGGTTGGAGTCTGCTTATAGAGGCTCTCTGGGTTGGGGTCTTGTTACAGTTAGCCCCCTATGTCTTGGAACGAGCCCTTGACATGGTCCGATATATGCCCTTCATTCATTATGAATATGTTATTTAATTAACCTGAAAAAAATATCTGACTAGTAGAATATTTGGTTAAAGATAATATAGATTATGGCTGGGCCTTAATCAATAGATGTCTTGGCCAAGGCCTCAACCACATGCTTACAAAATGTTCTGCATTATTATCCCTCATTATGTGTATGATAATTTAGAACCATTATAATATGTTGTAGTGAAATTGTTTATGTGCAACTCTAATAATGTTCATTCTTAGTAATACTTTCATACCTTTCATGTTATACCTATTTTACTTGGTAGAAGTCATGAATTTGTATACAAGAATTCTTACATTTTTAATCTAGTGGAATTCAGCTAAATGTTCAATTACTTATGTATGATGTGCTTTAACGATATTATACTAACCTTTGAAATGTTTTGTTGTTTTCCATAATGGAATTATTTTAAGTAAGAGAACATATTTTTGAAATTAGTTTTTGAAAAGTAGTATGAAGTATTTTTCAAACCCCTTACTGAGTATTTCAATGCAGAGCCTATATTTTAAATGAAAAGTATTCAGGTATCAGTCATGTCTTCAGTGAAGTTTGAGAATGTAGCTGGTTTCCTAGGACCTGAACCTCACATTCCTCTGTATCATGAGACATGATGTAATGAATGTAAATGTAATGTAATAATTGTGTTATATCATGTCTCATGGGAACTGGCTCCAGGCACTCATGGGGCCAGGTCGTTACAAATTGAACCTCTGAAACTCCTCTATTTCATCCTAGGCTCGGTATTGATGAATTTTAGGTGTTCAGAGAGACTTATAGGGGGATTCTATGTTTCTTCAAACACAATTTTTTTGTGATCTAAATTCTGAATTGAGTATCCTATCATTTCTAGATAAGTGGATTTGATTTCATGGAATCTTATATTTTTCCTCTATCGTTCCTCGATCATTTCAAAGATTATCTCCACTGTTTACATGGATATAATTTATGTCTTTAGAAATTGATATATGATTTAGTATATAGATCTATATTTTCATGATCTTGCTTCTTTCGATTGTAATTTGGTGTTTAGGAATTTATATCCAGATCTTTATTGATGTGGTTGTGCTGCTAAAAATTTCGAAAAAAAATTTGGGCTAACATCTATCAACAATATGAGGTAGGTATTCTAAATTGAACTCCCATAGTCATGGAATTTATATGTGTTTGTTAGATTATTTATATCCTAGGTTTCATTGAAAATTGATTTTTTTTACAATTGGAATAACGATGAGTGTTAGTTTGACATGTTGATGCTTTTTAGATATAAATTATTACTTGAAAATTTAATCATGGAACATAGTGGGCTCCCAATTTGATATTTTATTTGGATTTTTTTCATTATGGGTTGATTTATTGTAATTGAGATTTTGAATTTGTTAAGTTTAGATAATTAATTTGAGAAAATTAATTATGAGATGAGGTTTAGATATTTATGATTATTAATGGTGAATTTATTATTGTTACATGATGTTGAATAAATATAATTAATTTTGAGAAATAAAAATGAAAATTAGAAATTTTATATGTATAATTATGTATGGAATAAGATTTTGGATGATTGAATAGTTAATTGATTAATTAATTAATGGATTACATGATTAGTTGATTATTGGGTTAAAAATGGGCCTTAATATGTTTAAATAATCATTGGATTATTAAGTGAATGATGTGGTTAATTATTTTGAGTCGATCAATGATTTAAATTATTGAGGATGTGGGTGCTACACATTACATTCTAGTCCAATTTAGATGTTATGACATTAACAAGGCCCTCCTCCCCAATAGTTATCCAATCTTATGATGTGGGGTGTTAGAAATTGATATATACACAAAATGAGATTAGGCGTGTTTGACATAGAGATCTACACGAAAAGGGATTTGAGGTGATTGATATGGAATTCAACACCAAATAAATGAAAATTCTGAATTATATTTTTAATGGATGACATTAATTGATACAGTGTTTAATGTTATGGTTAAAGATTAAATGACTATCTGAATACTATTTTATTATACATGATATTTATTGGTTAATAGAATTTCATACACAATATTTTGATATAAATTGTTTTAGACAATGTTTGTGGTGGTCTACAGATTTGTACTCACACCATACTCAGGATGCTTGATTGGCACCAAAGTAGACCTTATTATTTTAGGACATGATAAGGGAAAGTTCTTGTCATAGGTTGTTGTTAAGATATGGAGCATGGGTTGGGGAACCAGTCTAGGATCGGGACCCACTTTGGAATCATTTGTTTTTCTTTTAATTGCACTTTAGAAACATGACAGTTTCATTTTCATAGCATGTTATCCCGTTCTATTGAGTATTGTATTTCCTATTTTTACTATCATGAGATTTGGTTTTCTTATGGATATTTATATGCTTCTGTAATTTTTTATTGTTTTATATTCCCTTGGTGTATTATTGAGATAAAAGATGGTATAGTATCACCAGTACTGACTTACAAGATCCTCGATGCTAATCAGAACCCCCTAGAATATGGGGAGTCACTCTTGAAGGGATGTGACCAACCGGCTCTAGGCATCATTTAGTGGCACTCATGTCATGACGTTACAATTCACATTTTGTATTTTCAAAATATTTTTTTGTGATTATCATTCTAATAATAATAATATTATAACCCCCATATATATAAAATTATTTATCTTGATTTTAGGATTATATTAGGAACTAACTAGTATAATACCAATTTTTGGATTTGAGTAGTTATTACAGGTTCTTCCATAGGAATTTATGTTAATTATATTATTTTGGTGACATAAATAATTCATCACATTTAAATAAAATTTAGCTTCCACTTTTTCAATTCATTTTACATGTGGTTTGATTATTTACCTGGGATATATTAGGTAAATTCCCCATGGTTGCCTTTTTTATCCCTCAAGGCGAGTCACCAACATGTATCTTATTTCAGGAGGGATTCAAGGGTCACACTCATACTTATAGTCATCTTATGAAGGGTTCTCCAGGGTTCTAGCTAATTAAATACACCCCTCTGATCATTAAGATTAAAATTATAAAGGATTAAGAAAATATATTACTTAAATAACAACATAATTTTAACTCAGTGTACATTTTTTCACTAAAATTATTTTTTATACAATAAAAAATATTTATTAATGATAAATAACAATAATATGATCATTAACTTCATTTGTATTCCTACATATTCAAAAACCCTTATATAATAAATTTAATATTTTAAATATGAATATATATCTTTGTATATGATATGAGAAAATATTATGTCATCGGAAAACATGAAATCCAATAAAAATATTTTATTTCAAATTATAAAAATTAATTTAAATTAATTTCATAATATTTTATTCGATCATGAAATAATATATTTTATATCAATGTGAGTTCTGAAAATCATATCCAATAATAATTTCAATAGTATAATCTTAAATGTTTATTACAATGTATATTCATACAATCCATAATAACACATAATAACATATAATCACTTATAATTGAATAACCTATGATGTTATTTACATGATATATTCTCCAAATATTGAGTATATTTTCATTTCATTTTGAGGGATATAACTCACTTTGACTTCCTGTCAGCCATAATTCCCATGTACCATATCACAAAAAAAACAATAGAGGCATGTATTTCAAGACAATGAACATAATAATAAAATTAAACCCCAATTAATTAAAAAGGCTCATTAATTTTATATTAATATAATTATAAAATAGAAAAATAGTATATTGATAATGACAAATAAGAATATTATAATGAAAATTCGTAGTCAAAATTTGATAGAGAGTTGAACAAAACACTTAAAGAAATTTAAAGTAAAAGAGAAAATGAAACACCTAAATTCCATCATATATCCCAATTTTTGAATTTTCTTATATTAAGTTGAATATCATCATGTCATTTTTATTATTAAATGAAAAAATTATTTCCTAATTAAATATTGTTATTTTAAATAATTTATTATCATATTTAATCAAAATTTTATAACCAATTCCCGTGAAATTTAGTTGTTGGTGTTCAATATTCATGGATATTCGAGATTTAATCCTTATATAATTTTCTATTATCAAAACCATATAGTTATATATTTATATAGACATATATATTTTTTATTTTATTATTATAATATCCATATTAACATTGAAAAATAAGTTTATATCATAACCTCATCGATCTGTAAAATAACGACATTGATCAGGTTGTTTAGCTGGGAAATTACATTAGCGTGGTTTGGGAGATTAGGTATATAACTATAGATATAATATGGAAAAAGAAAATGGAAATAATTTAGGTTTCTAATTTTATGGAAAATATTGTGTGGCATATCGGGAAATATTGATTTTAAAAGCATTAGGAATGTATTTATTATGTTTTATGTGGATCATAAATGATCAATTGAAGATATGGTCATTCATCCCTCATCCATGTATCTCACAAAAAATGGTTTCATTAATTTTTTATAATATAAAAATAGTTTTTAAAGAAAACCTAATTTATATTAATTTTGAGTGTTATAATTTTAAATTAAGTAAAAAATTAACTTGATAATTTTGGATTTCTAATTAAAGTATTTGTAGCCGTTATTTATGATAAAATTTAGTTCTTAACTTTATTCAAAGATGTGACTTTTCTACATCATATCATGAAGTAACCATTTTTTCATAGGTTGTGTAACTATTTTGTCAACATTAATAAGTAAATTTATATTTATATTTATATAAAATCTATTTTTTATTATTTTAATAAATTTTATTTTTTATTTTTATAATTATATAATTAATAAACTTTTTACGTGTTTTTATAATATTATCAACTTATTAAACAAAAATTCATATTAAGAAGTAAAATTATATTCAAAAACAAACTCTTATTTTTAAATGAGTTCAATTTTTTTAATCCATTACAACCTAATTCAAAATCAAATTTTGAATTAGAAGTTTTATCATTTATATATATTAAGTATTTTGATATGTTCCAAATGTTTAAAAAAAATTCATTTAATTCAAGGTAAAAATATAATAATAATATTTAGAATTTAGTATGAACTAAGACTATTAATTGAAAATAATTTTTACTGTGTTACTCAAACACAAACTGATAATGTATTATTTCATTGACTTTAATAATCCATTTTATAAGTATTGTATGTCACAAACCGAATCCGGTTGCCACCAAAAACGACACCAAACCAAGCCCATGGCCAGGCCCGAAGGGAGTTCCCTATCCTCATGGGCTGGCACAAGATCCATTGTATAATTTATGTTGGTTCGGGATGATTTAACTGAATATGTATACATTAAACACCATAAATATTTGAAAAAATGAAT
The DNA here is from genome assembly GCA_963277665.1 of Viscum album. NCBI lineage: Eukaryota > Viridiplantae > Streptophyta > Magnoliopsida > Santalales > Viscaceae > Viscum > Viscum album. Next base: position 1,008,163,169 of record OY728159.1, read on the forward strand.
CTAAAAAATTCATACCAACAAGGTCTATACAAAAATCCAGAACTGAATAAATAAATTCAAATGCAATACAAAAGGTGAAAATGCACAATGAAACAACAACAAAACTGCCCCATGGACTCCACATGACAAGGGGTCATCACCCTGAAGCTGTCTCCACAACTCTACCCCAAGGATGGGGACTAACACCCTTAACTGACATCACCATTAGCATTTCCTTCACCTGAGTCAAATATAACCAAGTCTACGTACACACAAGGGGTGTACGTATGTTGTCATCCTATGACCAATAGGATACCGGCAAATGATTCCAAAGGGCATGCAATACAATGTGAAAAATAAAGTAGTTTTAATATGCAAAGAAAAGCAGTGAGAAAATCCATGAAATGAAACTTTCAATTGAAAAAAATTTTCAAGATAAAGATTTCAGAATGTTCAGACATTAAAATAGACATGATAGATACTATAATTTACTACTAAAAACACCCCAATACATGGAAAAATACCTCAAACAAAATGAGAAAAAAAATCGGGAACTCCCCTCGGCACTAGATAGTCTTGGGCCCCATGTACCTCATACCTCGGTGTGATGCGAGCGTAGTAAAATCCATTCTCATGCAAGAGACACTAGTTGGGAAACACCCATAACTAAGTGGACCCCAATCAGCATCCACATAGTTATGTTATTGTTTTCCTTATCCATATGCTTGGTGAAACAGGGACAAAACCCAACCGGTCCACTAATCGTACTAGTACACATCTTCCCCACCTAGGCACCCGGGCTTCCCCATTTGTGATCAATAATTGTATAATGATACATATGTCAATTTCATAGAAAACACAACTACGGTCCACATACAATCAGTACTGTAGATACAAACATTTCATACCATTTAAAACACACAACAAAACACCTTGAGTTTCAATAAAACAACTTCTCCAAATATTTCTTTGTTTGGATCCCAAAACTATTTGAAAACCTCCGTTGAAAACCATATTCATACTCAAATTTATCAAAACAGAATCCAACAGACCCTAAATATTTACTTAAACTCATTACATTATTTATAAAACAATCCCAATAAGCATCGCATAGAATACCCATGTAAAACACCCAATTCATCACCAAATTGGTACTAAAAAACGATTTTTTAACAAATGTCACCCAAAACCATATTCTCAGCAAAAACTAAATAATAATAACATTAAAAACATTATTTAAATCCCTAATACAGTTCAATAAGGTCAACTAAATAATTAAAATGCATCACTTTATTGATCAATAAAAGATTTATATAAAAAACACAAATTTCACATGAAATTGGCCCTTAAAATTCACATGCATTAAAAAATCACTAAAACGAATTTTGTAGCACCAAATAATTTTTTTTAAATGGAAATATAATAAAAAAATTATCTATGTCACAAGGATTGCATAAAATGTTGAATAACTTACCAAAGTAATGAAAACCCTTGAATCAACGTGTGAAAATCAAGTCGCACCACCACCGCACCAAGAGGGGCCTAGAGAAAACCTAAAACCACAAAATTGGTCCATAAAAACCCAATTTTAAACCCTAGGTTCGAAACCCTAAACACTTTTCATTTGGTACATCATGTAAAAGGGACGAAACCCCAAGAAAATAGAATGAAACCCTATGCAATTTGAATGAGGAGTGGAAGATACTCACTTGAAGGATATTTTGAAGAATCGCCTATAATACACCAATAGGTGAAATTAAAAATAGTAAAAACTTCAAAGGAGGTTCTAAAACGGATGGGGTGTTCATTTAAGAACTGGTATGTTGGAAAAACAGTAATAATTGAGAGAGTTATGATGCAAAGAACGTACCTCCTCAAATTTGGACGATTTTAGAAACCCTAATAAGTTCAGCACTTAATCTCAATGACGAAGAGCACCAAATAGGGGAGAGAGAGGTTGTGCGCACGACGGGGTTCAATGGGCGTGTGTGAGGCTTGGAATAACTGAATAATCCTTAAAATGAAATATGTTATTAATTAATCAATTTTAATTTTTAAAAATGGAATTGGGCTTTTGGACAGGCACAATCCCTTAAATAAAAACCCATATACACCTTGGTTATGGATTTATAAAGGCTCCAAACTACAATGGTGGTGTTAAAATATCAGCGGAGACCATTTAAAAATTGTAATTTGTGAAAATTATTAAAAAATAAAAATGTTATAAAACAATCAAAATTTATTTTTAAATCTGGATTTGGGCTCCCGGTTTGTCCCAATTCACAAAAACTCGCCCATTCCAACATAAAAGCTTTAGAAACACAAAAAAACCATCAATGGAAATTAAATGAAATTTAACATTAAAATAAGTAATGTATGTGAAAATTCTCCCCACCATGAAATCTTTCCATCCCCTTAAAGCTACAGTAAGTCCAGATACGAAAACTAAACCCAACTGATAAACCAAGATGTACTTCTTTGCCATGTTTCACCCCCAAGGGCCAAAACACCTCTAGTGATCAATTATGGAATGATTAATCTCGCAACCCAAACAAACACCACATTCCCGAAATGATCAATCACATTCATACTTTATCCCAAAATAAAACTCCTCAAACACTATCTGAACAAAACACAATAAATTCACCCAAACAAACAACAACTTCGAACAATGTTACACTTACCTTACATTAACTAAACCATTGGGAGCTCTCAAATCCCATCATTTACTCAAGTAAGATGTTAGTATCTAGAATGTTCCGAATGAGACTACCTACCACCAATCCAAGACCATGGATAAATCTGAGCTATTTGTATGGGGGGACACAACTAGACACCCCGCCATATGAGGCAACCTATATTATTTCCTGAGATAGAATCAAGACACTAACAGAGGGAGGCCTTAACAAACTCCCTAGTACAAAGGGTAGAATTCCATTCACAGTTTAAAAAGGAACATACATGAGAATAATAGTGTGTCTCCCCACCATATGGACCAACCATCTTAATCGACCAGCATGGGCCGACGTAGAAAGACACATTTTTTTAAGATTTGTGAAGGGCGCAGGGTCAGTCCATAAGGTTTGGGAAATTATTTACAAACTATAAAGATCATTAACATGGATTCCTGGAACATGGTCACTACTAATCATACAATAACTGTGTCCTCAGCATGTCTATCCAATTTTCCCACCATTCTCTAATGACTCTATGGAAACCAAAGGGGGATGGAATGACATTAGGTGATAACCTGGGTACAAGGTCCTCAACCTATTTCCCCCAAATGGGAAAAACTGAAGAAAGATGATGACACTAGAAGTTTAAACTCATAATACCTTTAACAATGAGGATAATACATTGTACATGTGTTTAATCAACCCTGGTATTTCCCTGACTACGTGTTAGCTTCTCTCTGAGACCTATGGATGGAGCTCAATTAATTGAAGCATCTTCAAACTCCCAGTTAGGCTTTGGACAACCCCCTGAATGATAATCCTTCTTTCGGTGCCACCAACATCTATACTGAAATCCATGATATGATTTCCAAGACATAACACATTCCAAATTCACATTACCCTAACTAGATATTTCACTAAAATAAGGGCTTAGAAAATGAACACACATCACACCGTGTTTCTTCGAGGGAGAAACTATACACATAAATATCACCAATAATACCCTTCCTCTAAAATAGAATATTTTGATGTCTTTCCAAGGGAGACATTCTCCCAACATAAAGAAAATCTCAGGGGATTTCACGACATTCACCTTTAATGTCAATCAAGTGCACGAAATCACAAGGCTTCATCGAACATGACCATTGCGACTGATATAAACAATGAAAGGAGTGAGACATTATACAACATCCCCAAACAACATAAAATTCTATAAAGTGGCCACAATATCCTCTCATGACCAGATTACTCACACTAGTAGTTTATTGTGAACTCCTTCTTCGAAGAGACTATGATGGACCGAGAGGACCTCTTAGACACCATCCAGGTACTAATCCAAACTAAAAACTAAAGACCACTTCCACCGTCAGCAAATTAGGAAACATAAGAGGCTAAGGCCTCTTTCAACCTTCCATGAACACTCTAAGACTACAAAAGGATACACAAAACCATAAATGGAAAGGGTGTAGACTCAATCTACAAATCTCAAGAATAATATTCCTTATATTGATCAATTGGAGGGTCTTCGAATGGAGAAGCAATCCAAGTTTCACATCAGTTGTGAACTAACCCTTAATGGGGCATACCTTATCCAACGATTAAACCTACGGACCCATCTAAGATGGTCTACTTGACATGATATACCACAATCCAGATCCAAACACATGAAAGGAAACACCGTAAAAGCATCCCAAAACATTTCTCAGAAGAGACCACTAACCGGCCCTTCAACACAGCTTATCGACCAAACACAAACCCAAAACACAATACAAAAAGGAGGGGTTCTTAGAATGAAATCATCCCACAACATCAACATTTAAAAACACACACAATACACACCATCCGAAACAAGTCAAAAATACATCAAGTTTCTCATTTTAAACCATCTTTTTGAATATAAATGATTCAGTGGTTAGCATATCCACCAATGGCACCCCATGGGCCTTACACATGCATGTTTCTATGCCACAATAGGAACCCTCATCCTATCCATCGCACAACTCATCTAGCTATGATATTATCCATCGATCATCCAATATAACTCCATGCATGTGGTCGCTCATGGAAATACTAATTGTTAAAATAAAAAAATCGTTCCACTTTTCAAAACCAAAACAGTCTACTAATAAATCCATTTTCTCAAAACCTCTATCCACGAAATCAATCCCGAATTAAATCATAACAATATTTTCATAAAGGAACATTAATTTAAATGAAAACTCACTTTCAATTCATACACATCAATTTCAAACCCACTCATCCCATTAAAACACCTTTCAGTAGTTTAGAAAACTCTATTGGAAAAACATTTTCAAAACAAACGTTGACCTAGTTCATGCTTTCAAAAGTGGTGCAAAAACACTATTTTCCATTCCAATACAATTATGAATATTCAGTTCTCCATTTTAAAAAATCAAACCATTCCTATTTATTAGTAAATATTTTCACAAAAACTATGCTCTTCTTAAAACAAAGTCACTTTAAAACCAATGATCCAAGATTTCAAAACTATAGAATACAAGACATTAAGAGAGGAATCTAGATTCAGTGGGTGAATTGGATATATTGTTGGCAGCCATTTTCTAATAACTTCTCCATCACAGAGAGTGTTCTAGGTAAATATCTCTGGCTCCACATGGCTTTCCATACCCTGTGATCTCACTGAGACCAGTAACCCAACTCTCTTCTCATTTCCCCTAATCATCAACAATCTAAGAAATCCAAAGGACACATATAAATCCCAAAATCCCCTGGTGACCTGAATCCCATCATGAGGTGTGCTGATAAGTCACATTACTCATAACTAGAATGCCAAGTCCCGAGAATCCTTTCTCCAGACTATCCCAACTATTCCCCAAATAACGTGACCCAAAGGGAGGGAACCTCCTCTAATACCATTTCGCCACGAAACAAATCTGGTCGCTGCCACAAACAACACCAAACCAATCCTGTGACAATGCCTGAAAGGAGTTCTCTATCCCAAGTGGATGGAACAAGTTCTTGGGTATCATTTATCTTGGTTTGGGAACGATTTACCCGAATATGTATACATAAAACAACAAAAATATTTGATAAAATGAATATGAAAAATTCATACCAAAAAGGATTATAAAAAAACCTAAACTGAATACATTAGTTAAAATAAAATACAAAAGGTCCAATGAAACAATGAAACCGAAACAAATAATCCCCATGGACTCCAAATTACAAGGGGTCATCATCCCCAAGCTGTCTCCACAACTGCGCCCAAAGGATGGGGACTAACACCCTGAACAGTCATCACCCTTAGCCTTTCCTTTTCGTGAATCAAACATAACCAAGTATACATACACCCAATGGGTGTAAGTAGGGTGTGACACTAATACCAATTGGGTAACACCCAATTATTCCAAAGATCATTGAATACAATTTGAAAAATCAAGCAGTTTTAATATGAAAAGAAATGCAGTGATAAAATCCAAGAAATGCAACATTCAATTGAAAATATATTTCAAGCTAAAGTTTTCAGAATCTTGACACATTTAAATAGTCATATTATTTAATGTAAATTAATTCCAAAAAAAACCCAATACAAGGTAAAATAACACAAACACAATGAGAAACAAAATTAGGAACACCCCTAGGCACTAGATAGTTTCGTGCCTGATGTACGCCATACCTCGGTGTAATGTAACCATAGTAAAATCTGTTATCATACACAATCATCTATTAGGAAACATAAACATAACCTAGTGGTACCCAATCATCATCTACATAGTTTATTTAGAGTTTTATGTATCCAAATACTTGGTGAAACAGGGACAATACCCATCTGGTCCACTAGTCGTACAAGTACACATCTGCCCCACCTAGGTACCCGAGTTTCCCCCATTGTGCTCAAAAAATTTCATAATGATACATATAACCATATTCATATAAAACACCACTAAGGGTCACATAAAATTATTACAGTGGCTACATAGATTTTATACCATTTAAAACACTCAACAAAACACATTGAGTTTCAATGAAACAACTTCTCCAAGTCTTTCTTTGTTTTGTTCCAAAAACTCTTTGAATACCTCCATTGAACACCATATTCATACACATAATTATCAAAACAGAATGAAAAACACCCTAAGAATTTACTTAAACACATTACATGATTTATAAAATAATAACAATAATCATCACATAGAATACCGATGTAAAAAACCCAATTTAACACCAAATTGGTACTCAAAAACCATTTTATCAACAAATGCCACCCAAAACAAATTTCACAGAAAAAACCAAAGAATAATAACACATAAAACATTATTTTAATCCCCAATATTGTTCAATAAGGTAAAATAAATAATTAAAAGGAATCCCTTAATTGACCAATAAAATATCTATATAAAAAACACAAATTTAAAATGAAATTTTCCCTTAAAATTAACTTGCAATAAAAACACCACTAAAACCAATTCATGCAACACCAAATCAATGGGTTAAACACGAAAATATAATAAATACAGTATCTATGTCACAAGGATTGCATACCAAGTGTAATCACCTACCAAAGTAATGAAAACCCTTGAATCAACGTGTGACAATCAAGTCGCACCACCACCACACCAAGAGGGACATAGAACAAACCTAAAACCACAAAATTTGACCACAAAACCCAAGTTTAATCCCTAGTTTAGAAAACCTAACTCCTGGTAATTTTTTAATTCAATTAAAAGGGAATAATCCTCATGAAAAGAGAATTAAACCCCATGCATTCTAAAAGTGGATTGGAAGAGACTCAATTGAGGGATCTTGACGAATCGCCCCTAATACACCAGTAGTTGAAATTTAAAACAGTAAAAACATAAAGGGGAGCTAGAATAAGGAGTAGGATGTCATTTATAAACAATAGTGGAGTAAAAAGAGTAATAATTGAGATATTTATAATGGAATGGATTTAACTCCTCAAATCTTCCAGATTTTAGAAACCCTAAGAAGATCAGCAATCAATCGCGATGAAGAAGAGCCCCAAAGAGGGGAGAGAGAGGTTGGGTATGTGGCTAGGTTAAATGCGTGTGTCTGAGGCTTGGAATCTCCTAAAATCCTTAAAATTGAATATTTTATTAATTAATCAAATTTTATTTTTATAATTGGAATTGTGCTTTCGGACAGGCCCAATCCCTTAAATAAAAACCCATATACACCTTGGTTATGGATTTATAAAGGCTCCAAAATACAATGGTGGTGTTAATATGCCAGGGGAGAGCATTTAAGAATTATAATTGGTCCATAATATTAAAAAATTAAAATGTTATAAATGAATCAAAATTTATTTTTAAATCTGGAATTGGGCTCACTGTTTTGCCCAATTCACAAAAACGCACCCTTTCCACCATAAAAGCTTGTGAAACCCCAAAAAATCGCAAATGGAAATTATAAAAAATTTAACATTAAAATTAATCATTTATGTGACATTTTCTGTATTTTTAAACTTTCCATAACATCATTATAATCTGTATATATTTCTTGAAAAATTTAGAATAATTGTTTTTAATATATACTTCTAAATTTAACCATTTTTAAAAAGGAAATTATAAATCATATGCATCACTCAACATAATTTTTTTTTTAATAAATAAATTAAATTTCTAAATAAATTCTCTACAAAATAAAAAATATAAAATTTAAAATTTAAATTAAAAAATTTATATTATATTCATTAAAAAATTATCCAAAATATTTATTATACCATAATTTTATTATTTACTATCATGTCTTTTTATTATAAATTTTTTTAAAAATTCATTTAATAACCTTTTTACAATATTTTTAAAAATATATTATTAACATATTTGAAATCAATAAATTTATATTTCATTGTATATATTAAGATAAAAACCATAATAAATTAAAATCATTAATATTTCTCTAATAATAACAGTTATTTGCATTTAATCTAAATAAGACATTCTTATTTCATATCATGAAATAATTTTTTCTATAATATCTATAACATTATAATTCATTAATAATATAAAAACATAATATTAATATTCATTTGTAATGAATAATATAATAAACTATATGAAAAAAAATTATATTCTATTATTTTATTGAATCAATTTTTAAATTATGATATATATATATGTTGTTTTTTATTGGATAATTTAATAATATATAGAACCAATAGATATATATATATATATATATATTAAAACCAATAACTATTAATTTGTTTTTTTTAAATATTAATATACTATTTTTTATTAACTATTGGTCTAATAATTATAACAGTTCCCTAATTCTATGTAATTAATAAATTTGAAATTAATAGAATATCTCATAATTCTAACCCCTTTATCTTTGTAGTTTTTTTCTCACCAATTGAATAAAATTACTAGGTTTTTTATTCAAGACCTTGGTTGCTTCTTCCAAAAATTATTTCATATTTCAAAGTCAATAATTTTTTAGTTGAAAAAAATTATTTCTACATTACACCCATTCTTAATATATTGTTCATTATTTTCATAGATTATAAAAATATATCAAACGCATTCTTAAAGTTGATGGAACATGCCACAATCTCCTCATATGAATAATTTTTCTGAGAAGAAAACTCCCCTTACTATGTTTTATTTATTCCATGCAATTAGTGATCAATAATTATTTATATAGTTCATACATAAATTAAATGAGGTATTTATAATACCATAACTATATCTTCATACCCAGAATAAATTTCCCCTTTTTTAAATTCAAAAGTATTGATTCGATGTTCCCCTCTTTCATTTGATAAAAATAGTTTTCAAAAAATAATGTTGTAAATGTATTATATTCCCTAATTTATATCACATCAATATTCATAATTGTATGAAAATATAATCATTATTAATTATTATCTATCTAAATATAATATATATACATAATAAAAATCACTATTTTAGTAAAAAACATAATATTGAATAACCTCTCTAGATACATAATCATTTTTTAGTAAATAATTTATTAGTGGTTTAATTGAAATATAGAGGTTATTCCCTCCTAAAATGTTAATATGTTGTTTCACCTTTCAAAAGGGAAGCATATAAATCCAAACATGTGAGGATATTTATCATTATCTAATTATTCTATCCTATCATTTTAATAATTTACTCTAATCTATCACCATCATCACTGGTTTTTGTTTGTTAGGAAATAATAACATGACTCCTGGTGTCAACATGATTTATGATCCTTAAATAATGAATCATTCTTAAATAATGTCATATATAATTTAACTACTAAATAACAAATTTAATTATTAATCATAATATGAATATCATAATTTTGCATAAATTGAAATAAAATATTTTATCCATCATAGAAAAATTTCATGAATTAAATATTAAATTTTCATACTTTTTAGTTCTCTATCTATTTTGATAGTATTTTTCTTTAAAAATATTCTATCAAAGGTTGTCTATTAAAACATATAAAAACCCTAACTCCACCAAGATATAGATAGTACCAATTTTTTATAATGGAAACAGAAAAAAATTATCGTAATATAAAGGATCATAATGATGGGTAGTCATGGGATTCTAGATGAATTCAAGAAACATAAATTAAATTTGAAATTGAACAACATCTTAAAAACAAAATTTTTCATTATTACATGAATTCATATTATCATGACCCGCCTTCACCAGAAGGATGAAAGGGTCAGTAGATTTCCAATCCCTTCCTTCATTAAGTTGAAGGAGGGATAATGACCCACAAAACCTGCTTTCTATAGGTCCCAGAGTTCCTACTGCCACCAAGGGTATGGAAATTGCACAAAAATGGAAGGTATTACGCTATTTGTTTTATAGGATCGGGAAATAAGATGGTGAAACCCAACAACACCAAAACTAAAAGGAAAGTAAAGACAAAAGTAAACAATTCCCACATGCATGTTCAAAAGTAAAAGATACTTGATAAAAGAACTCAAAAGATAAAGTACCAAAAGAAAGAAAAACAACAACAACAACTGCCCCTGGGTCCCAGCTAGTACGGTCCCGCGCGATCCCTGAAGTCCTCCTGGAAACCTAAAAATAGTTTAATATATGTAGGGTGAGCATAAAATTATAATTAGTAGGTAAAAACCTAAAACTCTCGTGCACAAGTGGGGGCATACTTATGCCCTGTAAGAAAAGAGGTAACCAATCACCCAACAAGGAAACTAACCACCCTAGCCTCACTAAGGCACAGTCCCAAAATAACACAAGTCATGTAATGTATAATCAAAAGCACATTGTTGTTTGGGTACCCCGCGCTACTTTCCCACTGGTTACTGAAAACATCCTACGCATCGAACCAATCCCACCATTCTCACCGTAGTCCCACTGCCACACCCCACCCGCACACACCTAGGCCATACTCAAATAGTCCCACTGCCAAACCTCGCCCGCACACACTTGGGCCACACCGCACATCTCGCCCGTAGAAACTTGGTCCACAACCACCCCACATAACCATACCCGCAAAACCATGGGCCAAACCAACCACTACAACGCCCGAAGACACTTGGGCCTCATCTTGAAGATACTTGAGAAACAACCTGCCCGCATACACCTAGTCCAACCACCACACTACCCTGCCCGAAGATTCTTGGGCCAATAATGGACTTCAGGCCATCACTGCCTGCCCGAAGGTACTTGGGCTATCTGGGGAAGCGAGAAGAAATAGATAATAACTATCCACTAGTAGAAGTGTTGGAAAAAACACCCCCCATGAAACATGGGTGTTCGACATTAAGGTCTCAACTTGGGCGGGGCACGAATAAGAAACACAAAAACTACTAGTATATATATTGGTAACAAGCACTCACCCAATCATGGTTTTTCTTTAGCCAGCCAAAAGAACACAATAAGCACCCATTACCAAGTCACAAGTCATACCAAACCAAACCCATTTTCTCATACGTGTTTTCATGTTCAGTAATAATGTTTAAATAAGTTTTTGTACCTACTTGGGCAACTAGAAAGCGAGTACAGTCAAACATCTACTTAAACATTCACACCCAGTTCTCTTGTAAAGTCACAACCACAAAAATGGATATGTGAGATCCCTCAAAGTACTGGAACAAAGGAAATCACCAAGATACTACCCCATGTTACAAAACCCTATGAGCCAATGGTTTCTCAACAACAGATGATACCACCCCAATTCGTGATATAATCAAGGTGACCACAATGACTCAAATTTTACAATCAGTGAAACCATAACAACAGGGGATCCCATCCCCACCCACATCACCCAGCAATCAACATGTGAAATAAAAACAACCAAAACACTACCACCAATACAAAAGAGGCACATGCCGATATTTTCAGATTTAACAGATTTATCACACTCCATGATTGCAATTCCATTGTACCTTAACATGGGTTATCATAGGAAAGGATTTATTCGGGTGATTTCAATTTATTATTCGAATATATGTAATTAAAAAATTTACATTACATGACCAATACAAGAAATAAAGTTTTATTAGCGCATAGAGAAAGACCACCAATGACCATGATTTTCAGTAGGCGTAAGCCTGCACAAAATAGAAATCATTAATCATGAAAGTGAAAAACAGAGCAGCGGTCACACCCTTCCCCTTCATTCTTGGAATCCATTTATTATCTTCATTAAGGTTTTGTTCATCCAATTCTACATAAGTAATAGTGTACCCACCCTGCATGATACATAGAAAGGAGAGACAAAGGTGAAACCCTACAAGATTGATTGACGATCGAAGCTTCTCTTCACGCGTGAGTAACAAGGGATGCATGATTTGCAGGGGTGGGGACTCGAGAACTCAAGCACGAGGAGAAGAAACAATTAGAGGGTGATCGAGATAAGGAATCCCAGGGAAAACCCTTTAGTTTTTAAGGGCTGGGGACGGTTGAGATACTGAGATAAGAATGCTAAACTACGTAAGGGGCGGGGTCGTGGGTTGACCACACGACCCCACATGTCATAAAATGGTCCCCACTTTAGGGGTAGTTTAAACCGACGCACATAGGGTACCTCATCAAATGCTTAATTAAACACCATTAATGTGCGTTACTAGGCTTTAAAACAAGCTTAAAGGGGTCATAATAAGGTTTAAAACCGTATTTGCGCACAAAGGAGGCCCTACTGGAAAACCCGTGGGGTAGGCAAGAGCCACCGGTAACCGAGCTACAGGTAGGCGGCAGCCACCAGTAGCTGATCTACTAGTAGGATACAACTACCGATAGACCGAGCTACCAGTAGTCTACGACTACAAGTTATCCGAGCTACCAGTAGGCTGAGCTACTGGTATGACTGCTACCGGTAGGCTAAGGCTACCAATAGGCCTACCGTTAGGGGTCAAAACTTCACAGAGAAGAGTTGATAAATTTCCCAGACTACCCAAAACACCCAATATCATATTTTTACAATGTAATGGACCCCCAAAAACCCAGGCCATTACATCAGATAACTTTAAAACTATTCTCACCCTCAAGAATCAAAACAACCAGAACTAAAGAAAGGGTCCGAAAAACCACCGTGAAATATACCTCTTAGGCGCGAACACCATTGTTAACTAAAAACACCTTCCTCTTAAGATCCAAGAATCATACCATGTCAAACTTCCCAGTCATGTGGGTTTTGGAGTCTCTTCCTCCATGTTATGATACTATCCAATTTGGGCGGCACTGACTCACCCGCACGAGTTTCATCGCATCCACCTTAATGTGTCTTGATTAGTGGTGGTGTCCTCCCCTCCCTATAGCCAGGACATTTCACAAACATTCAAAGGAAAGAAAACCACATATTTCATAGACAACACGGTAAAACTATCCACCACATGTTTAAATAGAACAATACAAAACTCAAAACAGATCAGGGTACGGGGCATGCATTTATGCTTCCCTCTCCCACGTACTCTTCTAATGCCCACCATGTTTCCATAACACACGTACCAAGGGAATGATTCACCCCTGAAGAACCTTCTCATAATGATCTTAGGTTATCACTAGTCTTTCCACAAAGGCCACGTCATCCTCGATGTCAAGCTCTCCCCAGTCGAGGATGTGTGAATCATCATACAGATATCGACGAAGCTGGGACACATGGAATACGCCATATATCATCAATAGTGACAGTGGTAACGCTAGCTGATAAGACACTTCACCGAACTACCACAACACATCGAAGGGTCCGATGAATCTGGGAGGAAGCTTAATCCCCTTGTTGAACCTCCATTGTCCACACCGATGGGAGACCTTCAAAAACAAGTGGTCTCCAACATCAAACTCCATGGGCCTTCTTCTGGTAATAGCATACAACTTCTGTCAGCCCTGGGCCACCTTTATCCATTCCAGTATAAGATAGACCTTCTCTATCGTGCTTTACACCACCTCCGGGCCAACGATGCATGCCTCTCCGACTTCGGTCCAACACATTGGTGAGTGGCATGGCCTCCCGTACAAGGCTTCAAAAGGGGCCATAACAATGGTAGAGTGATAGATATTATTGTAGGAAAACTCTACTAGAGGAAATTGTGACACCCATGATCTTCCTGAGTACAGAACACATGCCCGCAGCATATCCTCCAAGGTCTGGATGGTGCGCCTTGTCTGTCAATCTGTCTGGGGACGGAATGCAGTGCTGAAACGTAGCTGGGTGCCAAAAGCATGCTGAAATCCTCTCCAGACTCATGAGGTAAACCGTGCATCCCTATCCGAGACTATGGACCTTGGAACTCCATGAAACCTCACCACCTCATCCACGTACATTTGTGCCAAAGCATCCACTGCACTTGACTCCTTAATCACCAGAAGTGAGCCGATTTCGTCAATCGGTCCACTACTACCTAGAAGGAATCATACCCCCCCTTGATATTTGGGAGTCCAGTGACAAAATCCATGGTGATGTCCTTACACTTCCACTCGGGGACATCCAGAGACTGCAGTAGGCCACCTGGAACATAGTGTTCAGCCATCACCTGCTGACACACTAGGCACTTGGCCACAAACTCTGCCACCTCACACTTTACTATGGGCCACTAGAACTGTCTCTTCATACCCTGCCACATATTCAAAACTCTTGGGTGCACTGATAGGGGTGAGTTGTGGAACTCACTAAGAACCTTTCCACGCATCGCCTCTGGAACAAAAAACTTTCCTCAGAAATGAATCTGGTTCTGATCATCCTCTCTCCACCATTTCGGAGCATTGCTCTAGTCAACTCGGTCACACATCACTTCTCACTCTATGTCTCCACACTGAGACTCCTCCACTTGCTACAACAGAGAATATTGCACTATCATCTGATACAGGAAACCTATACAGCCATCCGTCCTCGCATCTAGGTGCAAGGCAGCCAACTCCTCCATCACATTCCAGGCGTTTGCTGACTCTCGGACCGCATCTTTCTATGACCACTTGCTCAAGGCATCGGCCACTACATTCCCATTTCCTAAAGTGTAGGAAATCTCAATTTTGTAATCCTGGAGGAACTCCATCCACCTTCGCTGCCGCATGTTTAGGTCCCATTGGGAGAAGATATACCTCATGCTTTTGTGATCCGTGAAGACCACAAAGAATTCTCCAATGAGGTGATTCCGCCATAAATTCAGTGAAAAAAACCCCCCAGTAAGATCTAGGTCATGGGTGGCATAATTACACTCATGAGAGAGTAACTACCTAGACCCATAAGTGATCACTCCTTGTTGCTGCATCAAAACACATCCAAGGCCTTCCCTTGAAGAATCACAAAACACCTTATATGCTGCCCCTTCTTCTAGTAGTCTCAGCAATGGGGCAGTAACCAAAATCTCCTTCAGATAGCTGAAGGCTATCTCACACTACTCACTCCACACGAAAACCTAGTCCTTCTTGGTCAAGGCTATCAAAGGGGCTACAACTTGGGAGAAATTGGTTACGAACCTCCTATAGTAACCCACCAGCCTGAGAAAACTGTGAACCTCTGCCACATTCTTGGGTGTTTCCCATGAAACAATGGCCTTACCCTTTTTTGGGTCCACCACTACCCCTGCTCGGATAATATGCTCCCAAGGAAGTTCACTTATCCCATCTAGAACGTGCATTTTGACAACTTCCCATAGAGATGGTATAGTCAGAGGACCTCCAAAACCATACTCAGGTGCTTCGTGTGTTCCTCCTCTGATCTTCAATAGTTCAGGATATCGTCGATGAACACAACTACAAACCGATCCAGGTACTCCTGAAATATAGAGTTCATAAGCCCCATGAACACAGCAGGGGCGTTCATAACCCTAAAAGGCATGACTAAAAACTCAAAGTGTCCATATCTACACCTAAAGTCCGTCTTCGGAATGTTACCCTCTTTCAACCTCAAATGGTGATACCCAGACCACTGTTCGATCTTCAAGAACCATCCTGCCCCTTTTAGCTGGTCGAAAAGATCGTCTATCCTCGGAAGAGGGTAGTGATTCATGATCATTACCTGATTCATCCTCCTGTAGTCTATGCACAACCTGAGACCACCATATGCCTTCTTTGCGAACAAGATTGGAGCACCCCACGGTGACGCACTTGGTTGAACATAACCCCTCTTCATCAGATCATCAATCTGAATTCGCAACTCCCAGAGCCCCGAAGGTTCCATCCGGTAAAGAGCCATCAAAATCGGACGAGCACCAGGCTGCTTGTCTATCCCAAACTCGATATCACGGTGAGGGGGTATTGTCATTACCTCCTTACGGAATACGTCCATAAACTCACTGATGGTTTCGGGCACCTCTACCATCTCATCATCTACAGACTCTACTAACAGCTCGGCTAACTAGGAGAGGAGGAGATCCTCTCGCCTGCTGCCCTTCTAACTGCTCCGCTCGTTGGTGAATGTAACACGAAAGCCACACAAGTTTGAGAACACAACCCTTACTTGTAAGAAGTCAATGACGACATCCATAGAGAACAACCATTAGATGCCTAGAATGACATCATTTGGCTGTATCTGTAGCAAAGGTAAATACCATACCGACTGATGTGTCCCTATCATCAGTCTGCATCCTTGAAAAAACATATAACAAGTCAGTCTGACATCTGACTAGTGTGCTCAGCACCAGGGGCACTAGATGTCTCTTGGAATATAGGCTCATAGAATGGTACAGACTGAGGGAAACAAAGGAGTGAGAGGATTTGGTATTGAACAAGGTATAAGAAAGGGTACTGAACAAACTGATCGTACCTAGGACAACCTCCAGTCCCACTGAAACTGCTGCCTCCGTAGCATGCAACTGTCCACGCCTAACTCTTCTGCCACTCGGTTGTCAGCTACCTCTCTGACCATGCCCTGGTTGGGGTCCCTGAGGAGCCTCCTGAGGTCGGCCTCCCCCTCCAATGTCTACCATCGGAGGAGCGGGAGCTCGCTGCCCCTGCTGCTAGAAGGGCCTCGCTGGAAGCTGCTGCTGAGGCAGGTGGTGAGACTGTCTGCCACTGCCGTATTGAACTCAGTCCAGGCACTAATTCTGGAGATGTCCATGTCTACCAATGACATCACACTTCGGTCCTGAGCCCAAAGGGAATGGGCGACGACCGAGGGACCTGAACTGGAACCGCTACGGCCTGCTCCATGCTGGTCAGAACCGAGAGGGTCCGGAGGCTAGTGGTCTGGTGCTGTCAGCCTTCCCCTTCAATGATCCCAGTCGGATCTCCACACATGTCACAACTCCTAGAGAATTCATACTCTCCATGAATTTATCCTTCTTCTGGACCTCCATGTATGTCGGCAGGGTGAAGGGGGTAACATCGTACCGGAGGGAGGGTTGGTGCGCCTCCTCTAAACGTCTTGCCCGAGACTCATCATCTGGAAAGAGGTTAGAGGCAAAGTGGAGGAGGTCCCTGAACATGATCCCTAGGTCCCTTACTGACATACTCTCCTATTGGAGGGAGATTAGATCTTTCCTCTTCTCCGTCTTCATTGTAAAAGATAGTAATTCTGCCCAGAACTCCTCAAAATCATCACATGCCACCTCATCCTCTCTCCTCACCCCCAGGTAGAGCGTCCACCACTGACGTGCTGCTCCCTGCATCTGGCTGACGGGTAGATGATCCCATTACTCAAGAGGATCCCGAATCAGGCCGAAAGCTATCACCAGCTCTTCTAGACAGCTTTCCGTGTTCATGTCAGAGGTGCTTCCCTCATACTTCTTAAGGGTCTGGTGCTGGAAGGCTCGAAGCACCTTCTACCACTGGTCGTCCTCCTCCTTTCGATCAGCCCTTTTCTGATCATCCATGTCAACCTCTTGGGCCTCGATCACCTATACAACTCATGGTCATCTCCATGGTGCTATAGCTGCATGGTAAACAAGGAATGTCTAATCCCAAGTAGTGCAGAATATTGGTTCCTAAAACTTCTTAACTTCTTATTTATTTAAAATTCCCAAAACACCACACAAAAATGAGAGAACAAGTCATTATGATTCATGTACCTTTCCTAGGGTCTCTAACCTGCAATCAGTGTGGCCTCACTCTGTCATTTGCTAGGTCCAGAGTCCTTGCATAGGATCACGGGGGCCCCTAAAATCATGTGTCCTATCGGGTCTTCTCTGACCTAATTCATGCACCAAGATCACACAACATTGTTTCCCTACCATCCCATGCAATCCTTACTATGCCTAACTCCAGACTCTATCCTATCTCTCAGACCAAAAACTCTAATAAGATTCTGACACGACCCGCCTTCACCAGAAAGAGGGAATGGTCACCAGATTGCCAAGCCCTTCCTTCTTTATGTTGAAGGAGAGATAAAGACCCCTGAAACCAACCTTCTATAAGTCCCAGAGTGGTTCCTAGCACCAAGGGTATGGAAATCACACGCAAATGGAAGGAATTACCCTTTTTTATAGGATTGGGAAATAAGATGATGAAACCCAACAACACCAAAACTGAAAAAAAGTAAAGACAAAATTAAACCATTCCTACATGCATGTTCAAAAGTAAAAGATACATGATACAAGAACTCCAAAGATAATGTACTAAAAGAAAGAAAAATGACAAAATCAACTGCCCCAAGGTCCTAGCTAGTACGGTCACGCACGACCCGTGAAGTCCTCCTGGAAACCTGAAAACTGTTTTATATACGTAGGGTGGGCATACAAGTATACTAAGTAGGGAAAAACCTAAATCTCTCGTGCACAAGTGGGGAGGCATACTAATGCCCTATAAGAAAAGAGATAACCAGAAACTCAACACGGAAACTAACCACCCAAGCCTCGCCAAGGAAAAATCCCCAAATAACACAAGTCAAGTAATGTATAATCAAAAACACATCGGTGTTTGGGTACCCCGCTCCACTTTCCCACTGGTTATTGATGACATCCTACGCATCGAACCAATCCCACCATTCTCATAGCAGTCCCACTGCCACACCTTGCCCGCACACACCTGGGCCATCCTCATGCAGTCCCACTTCCAATCCTCTCCCGCACAAACCTAGGCCACAACCGCACATCCCACCCACATACACCTAGTCCACAACCACCACATGTAACCATACCCGCAAAAACCTGGGCCAAACCAACCACTTCCACACCCGAAGACACCTGGGCCTCATCCCAATGATACTTGGGAAAAACCCTTCCCGTAAAAACCTGGGCCAACCTCCACACTACCCTGACCAAAGATTCTTGGGCCAGTATTGGACATCAGGCCATCAATGTGTGACCAAAGGTACTTGGGCTATTCGGGAAAGGGAGCAGAAAAGATCTAATAACCAGAAAATAGTAGAAGTGTTGGAAAAAACACTCTCCCCCATGAAAAGGGGGTGTTCGGCACTAAGTGCTCAACTTGGGTGGGGCACGAATAAGAAACACAAAAACTACAAGTATATGTATAGGTACCATGAACTCACCCAATATAGGTTTTTCTTTATCAAACCTAAAGAACATAATAAGCACCCATTCCCAAGTCACAACTCATAACAAACCAAAACCATTGTTTTATCCTCGTTTTCATGTTCATTAATAATGTTTAAATATGTTTTTGCACATACTTGGGCAACTAGAAAGAGAGTATTGTCAAACATCAACTTAAACATTCATAACCAGTTCTCTTGTAAAGTCACAACCACAAAAAGGGATATGTGATATCCCTCAAAGTACTATAACCAAGGAAAACCCCATGATACTACCCCATGTTCCAAAACCCCATGAGAAAACGGTTTCTCAACATCAGACGATTCCACCTCAATTAGTTATATAATAAAGGTGACCTCACAACCACAAATTTTACGACCAGCAAAACCATAACAACAGGGGATACCATCCCCACCAACATCACCCAACAATCAACCCATGATAGAAAAACAACCAAACCACTAACACCAACACAAATCAGGCCCATGCTAGTATTTTCATATTTAAAAGATTTAACACACTCCATGATTCCAATTCCGCTATACCTTAATCGGGGTTATCAATGAAAAGGATTTATCTTATTTCTTTCAATTTAGTAGCCGAATATATGTAATTAACAAATTTCCTTTACACGGCCAACACATGAAATAAGGGTTTACTAGTGCACAAAGAAAGACCACCAACGACCATGATTTTCAGTAGGCGTAATCCGACACAAAATAGAAATCATTAATCATGAAAGTGAAAAACAAAGAAGCATTCACACGCTTCCCCTTCATTCTTAGAATCCATTTATTATCTTCATTAAGGTTTGGTTCATCCAATTATAGAGAAGCAATAGCGTACCCACCCCACAAGATACATAGAAAGGAGAGACGAAGGTCAAACCCTAACTGATTGATTGATGATCGAAGCTTCTCTTCACATGCGAGTAACATGGGATGCACTATTTACAGTGGTGGAGCCTTAGGAACTCAAGCAAGAGCAGACGAAACGATGGGAGGGTGGTCGAGAAAAAGAAACCCAGGGAGAACCCATTAGTTTATAAGGTCCAGGGACGTTTGAGATATTGAGATAAGAATTCTATACCGTGTAAGGAGTGGTGTCATGGGTTGACCACGTAGCCCCACACGTCATTAAATAGTCTCCACTTTAGGGGCGGTTTAAACTGACACACACATGGTACCTCATAAACTGCTTAATTAAACGCCATTTATGGGTGTTACTGGGCTTTTAAAAAGCTTAATGGGGGTCAAAATAGGGTTTAAAACCCAATTGATGCACAAAGGAGGCGCTACTGGAAAACCCGTGGTGTAGGCATGAGCCACCGGTAGCTGAGAGCTACCTGTGTCTGACAACCATCGGTTTCCGAGCCACCGGTAGGCTGCAACGACCGGTAGCCGAGAGCTACGGGTGGCTAACAGCCAACAGTAGCTGAGCTACCGGTAGGCAGCCCGCCACCGGAAGACCGAGCTACCGGTAGGCCGAGCTACCAGTAGGCTACGGCTTCCGGTAGACCAAGTTACTGGTAGGCCGAGCTACTGGTAGGCCTTCTACTGGTAGGCTAAGGCTACCGGTAGGCCTACCGCTAGGGATTCGAACTTCACAGAGAATCCTTGATAACTTTCCTATACTACCCAGAACACCCAACATCTGATTTTTTACAATGTAATGGACGCCAAAAAACCCGGAACATTACACATATCATTAGATCAAATGTTTTACATAATTTATATTATTAGGTTAGTGGGTAAGTCATAAAAACGATTTATCACAAACATTCTATAAGGGTTAGCATACAATGGATTCTATCATGAAATATACAATACTTACAGAGTTAATAGTACAATGGTTACATATATATAGTTACATGGTCCTAAAATGTCATTGAATGAGATAGAGATGGCACTAAAATATTCATTTTAAAATAAATAATAAATAAAAATAATAATGGAATGCATAATTTCAAACATCATAAAAATATATTTATGCATCATGTTAATTCATTGTAGATAAATATGTAGCAAAAAACCAAATATCCATGCTAAATTGTATCATTAGATTGATAAATACATCAAGGGTATATATTATTATATTCCCTGCTAATCAAATAACAAGTCCAGTGCATTCAGGATATGAAAGGAATGATAAAACTATAAAAATATAACGTTATCTGTGTAAACTCTTATATAATCATGGATTGATTATCAATAATGACTCATTATTAAAATAAATGTATATTGATCATAAATAAATATATAGTGAAATAATTAGAATATATTTCTAGATAAACAATCTAGAATATGAATTTTAATATATAGGGTGTTCATACTCTATAGAGTAAAAGGAATATATTAATATAAGTGTAACATCATGACCCTACAACATTTGATTTTGTAGAGTTTTAAGGTGATACAAGGCCTTATGTGAAATTCCTAAGAAACCAAAGGAAGGAAATAAATACCAAGGGTTTCAAAAACCATTGGATGATGGTATTACCTTTTAAAATAAAACAAATAGACAACAACAAAAAACCAAAAAACCACACAATATTGAAAGAGAACAATGAATTATAATGAATTGAAAATTAAATGAACCACTAAACTAAACAATATGATAGTCAAAAAGGTAACAAAAACTAATATTGTTTTGCAAATAGGAAACAAAAACCACAAAAACTCATAGACTACAAATAAACTAACTCAGAATCTCTCAATATTCTCCAAGTTCCTATAGAACATTCTATGACCAAGGTATCGTGATGAATCACTATAAAAATGAGATAAAATTTCATTACCTATTCCCTGATATAAAATATCTATAGGAGAACCAATTGTTTGAAAAATGGGCTATGTATAAAACTCAGTGCGGTTTCCCCAATTACATCCATAATCAGACCATAATGATATAACAAGATATCATTTTATAGAAAAAAATTAAAATATTTTTATGGAGATTATATAAAACCCAAAACCATTTCAAAACCATATCATTTTCATAAATTAAAATAGTTTTCCATAACAAATTCATTTCCAACCCAGAATAGTTTTCTAAACTAACACAATTTTTCATATCAAACACATTTCCATGAATGTAACCATACAACACTTTAAAACATTTCAAATTTCTATTTCAGATAATCCATTCCATTCCATACCTCAAAAAATTCATGAATCCATGGACCTCTCTATAGTCGTGAGTAGTGCATCATCCTTTCAAATATAATTCTGTTGGTGAATGATTATAATTGTGGAAATTATCTGCTTTTTTCCACCATATTTTTGATGGTTGAAATAACATAGCCTTATCCAAAACTAATGAACACAATCATACACCAACAATTTACACTAAACTGAATGAAAACGAAAATGTGAAAACCCATTTCAATAAAACAATAGGTTTTTGAAAAACATATTACATCTAATTCTCCATTTATCAAAACCGAAAAACCATTATGAATTATTAATTTTAAAATAATATATCCAATTTCACAACCACTAAACAACCAATTTCTCTAATATGAAAAACCATAACTTATGAGGGTTTCCAATAAACATAACACATAAATATCACATTTCAATTAATGTAATTCAAAAAATTTGAAACAATCCCTTCATGTTCAAATTAATATGTCTCTAGAGTGAATCCACCTACCTAACAACATATGAGAAATCAATGAAAGAAAAAAACTATTTAAGAAACCATCTTAAAATTTCATAAAACGTCATAGATCTACTTCCCCTTAAACAAAATAATCATATCTCATCTTGATTAGAATCACACACAATGGACATGTCTCCAATAGATTATATCCATGAATCAAGATGAATTATTATTTTGAGAACTATGGAAAATCACAAATAATACACACGTACCAAGGAATCTGGGCTTCTAACTAAAAATGATTCTCTAATGGATGACTCCAAGAAAAAGTGTGAGGGTATCTATAGAATTTGGAAGGAGTGGAAATTGAATTATGGAATGACAAAGGGAAATGAGTGATTAATGATGTGATTTATATTAAATAAATGAAACAATGATCTAATTTTTAATGTGTCTTTGTTATAGTGATCTATTAGGAAATCCATATGCAAACTATTCACTTTCTACTATTTCAAGGAACTCCTTACTTGTCTGGATCACATGGTTTGGAAAATTGTCATCTAACCATGTTATCCCCCTCTAAGCACACTTGAATGGTTTCTGTTGGTTTCTGTTACAGTTTATATAATATGTGTACTTATAAAGTGGCCACCTTTTTAGTTTCTTGGTTTATTGGGTGGTGTTTCATGGTTTCTAACAATCATTCTCAACCCATGAACATCCTAAAAAGTCCCAAAAATAATTCAAAATGACTCCAACACATCCAAAAAATAACCTAATTACATTATGTATATAAAATATATCAATAAAATGTTAATTTCCTAAAACATGGGGTTCTAACATCTCCCAACCCTTTGTATTTTCATCCTCAAAATGTTAAAAGCATCATTTTTTCAGGAAAGAGTTTGGGCCATTGATCAATTATTTACATCTAACATTCCCATATTAATCATTCTGAATTCGACTAGTTTTCAATGAAACCCATAATAGACCTATATATTTCCTACAGATGATGTTCTTTTTACAATCCAAAATACAAAATAGAACATTAACCAACATAGCATCCATATATAGTTTAATTTGATCCTATCTAATATCAAGGTTAGCAATTGGTTGAATCTTCTTTAATTAAGATAATTGAATCAAATATTAAACCCAACTGCATCTTGGTTAAAAATCCATCTAATTTTCTACAGTACCAACTTATTAACGTATCTCAAAAAGGGCCTATCTTATTTTAGATATATCATTCACTAATTTCTAAAATGATGATTCACAATCATCAGAGTGATTATCAAGAACACATGATGTCATAGCTGGAATGACAATGACTATTGATGTTGATTGACATATGATTTCTGAAGAATCTATGTTTTCTCCATCTATTTCCTAATAAACTGAATCATAGTCATTGTAACATTGACAAGGCTTAGTCCAATAATTGAATTCTCAGATGATTCTACCCAAAAAATTGAAGAACAACTTGGATAACCATACAATTCATTAAATCAATCCATATTTATCATGGAATGATAATTATTGTTATAATAGAACTCCACTTATGGTATGTGCTCCGCCCAAGAGCAACCATTATCCATTAAACTACCTCAATGATTGTATTCCAATGTTTGTATCGTCTATTAAATTTTTTAAAAAAATCATTTTATGGTACAACATACTCTTAGTAAATAGATTCCCATAGGATTTTAGTAAGGATTTCTAGAAACAGACAAAAAGAAAAAATCTCAGTCTGATTCTATCGAAATTGGTGCTCCATTCCTCTTTGCCACTTCTTGGATATTGATTTTAGATAGTTCTCACGTTGTATGTTATTAAATAATAGGGATGAAATGGGTATATTTATTTAGATAATCCAAAATCACCCTTGTGGAATAGTGTTTCAGAACCATCATTGGATGAACTGTTAAATATTCTACAACAATCCACTCATATTTCTATATGTGAATCTTTAAGGGCTACAATATGCCCATTGTCTACTTCAGCTCTATCTTATCCTGATGATAGGAGTGGAATGTGAAAACAATATCATCCACCTTTCTTTTGATTTCTTCCAACCAAAATTATTTTATATGTTATTTATATATCATCTTTATTCTAGGATGAACAACCCATCTTCAATGGTGGTAAAGGTGAATGATTTTTTTTAAAAAGTGAATGGTAAAACAATCTAATATCAAAATCAAAAAAGGTTTGTTTTAAATATTTAATAACTCAATTGTATTCATACCATTTATATTTCACCTTAGAGAAACACATTAATAATCATATGTTTTTCCTCTTTATCATTCCCAACCAAATCGAAGAACAAAATTAACCAACAAGGAAATGTAAACACCGACTCATCCTTCACAATCCATTGTCATGAAATCTTTCATCAACATCAAATACCACTAATATAAAATCATATTCTAGAAACTAAGTTTATGAATTATGTATTAATGAATCATAGACCAAATTTCCTTTACTCAGTTTATAGATCATGTTGATGTCTTACATATGAATACAAATCATCCATATTATTTATATAATTTTCATATATATTTATGATAAAATGTGTGTCAACCACTTATGATCCGTAAACACCATAAATCACAAACAATATGTATATAATTACCAAAGTATCCAATGAAACTATGTATCTCAAAAAAATTATTTTGGTGATTCCCTGATATCATAGCCTTTTTTTTCTAGATCCATAGAAATAACTTTTTATTGATTATATGGCCAAGGAAACATAAACTTTGTGTCTAGAAAACAAATATTGAAAATTTTTCATACCGAAGATGATCATGAAGAATACCCAAAATTATTTCCATGTGTTTGTCATGCTCTGATTTTGTCAATGAATAAACAAATATGTTCTCCACAAAAACCACAAAAAAAAATATATATCACTTTTAAATATATGATTTATCAATTCTATAAAGAGACATGGTGCTTTAGTAAAACATAAACTCATAACCACATAATTGTAATATAAATATCTACATTGAAAAGATGCCATTGCAATAACCTCCTTATGAACCAACAATTATTGATATCATTATCACAAATAGATTTTAGAAAACAACTAGGATTCCATAATTTTTTAAAATAGATCATAAATTATTGGATGTGGATATCAATTTATTTTCATAACTAGTCTATTTCTATGGTAATTTACATGACTTCGAAGAGTTCTATCTAAATTTTTCATAAAAATCCAGTGCTACACATTGATATGTACTTGGATGAATGAACAAATTTATTTATGATCTCCCAACTATAAATTCATTCCATAATCACATTTATTTCCATCCTATAAGAATTATGTGAGATATAGTGTATCCCTTGTCCAATATAATTCATAAACTACGTTTCACTTTTGAGTAGAAACCATGATAATGTTACTAGAAACACATTAGTAAATGAATCGTCACTTATTGGTTATATATTATTCTTGACCTCATCCAATGAATCCAAATACAAAGGATCCAACTTGTATGAGATGTTTCTATGTTCTGGTAGCAACAATCTTGTTTGACTTGCCTTTTATATTTTGGTCTCCTCTGAAGAGATGCTTGACACCATCATCAGTCGCATAATTGACACATTTGTTATAACAGTCGAAGTTAGCATAAAATTTATCATCTAATACATAAATAGGATTATGTAATATGTATCCATATATAGAAAATATAAATCACATATCAATTCTTCTCCATCAATAGTTAAAGAACATGATTTTCTCTTAACGGATTGACATTCTATTTGACTAAGAGGAGATTGAAGATTCAAAATCAAAGGCATCATATCAACCTGAAAATAAATATGATTACCACCATGAGAAAAACATAATAAAATGGGATCAACACATATCAAACAAATCCTACATAAGGGTTGAATTCAAAATAATCATACCTCTCACCATCGATGGTCTAGACTAATCATCCAAAATCACATTCTCAACTCCACAAAATAACGTTCACTCTTAACTCAGTTAATATAACTTATTGATATTACACTACTTTATGAGTCATTATATTCGTAGAATCACCATGGAATCATTTGTTCTACTAGAAATAATTATTTTGATTCCATCATCTCATCATTGTATCTAATATATTTTTAAACATGATATTCCACTAATGTACCCGACCATGGACCGTTGTTCCAATAGCACTAAAGATGTCCCATATAGGGACAACTGAGGAATTTTATATGTGGTTTCGTACACTATCTATTAATGTGATAAAATTAATTACATTGAAAACAGACAATATTTTCCTTTTTAATGTGGAAGACTCAAGGATATGGAGAACTTATTCTAAGTTGTACCACTTCATTGGAAATATGTGTCCCTCTTCTACTTATTCATGATATTGGAGTTGTCATCATTTCCAATTGGTATCATCTTTATTGATCCACTCATAATTCTAGAGATGTCTCTTTCTTCCATTGTCAATCAATTTACCATCTCTATATTATTTAATATACAATGAACATCGATTAGTGCGTAAATTTTTATTCATAACCCTATTTAAAAAATGTGTTCCATCATAGATGAATTGAAAAAATATTAGGTCTCAATCTAAATAAATTTATGAATTTATCCGCATACTCTATCACTGAGATATTTCCATTATTCAAACTATAGAATTAGGTTACATTGTAAATAATGAATGTGTGAGGATATAAATTATTGTTAAACAATTATTCAAACTCCTATTATGGAAATACTTTATCTAATTTATCCTGATTGTATAAATACCACTATTGGCATTGTAGATCCTCCATCGAGTAAGTTCCCTACGTGACCACTAGCTCACCCGGTTTTCCTACGAAATTGATGATTGGTTTCTCCCTATTATTCCACCATTAATTTTATAGTGTTCAATGTCACCCTGAATGATGCATGGATTGTGATTCTATAACTGAACAGAATGATCCACATTCCTTTTTTCAACATTTGTTTTTCCACTATACACAGACTAAAAATCACGGACTATTCACAATGCCAAATATTGGTTGACATGTTTCTTGGGAGGAACCACATTTCCTTTAGCTTACTCTTATCCGTTCCTTCAATGACCAATTGGTTCTATTTTCTATATGAATAAAATAATATTCTCACCCTCTATAAAGTAATGTATTATAAATTTACAATTTACGACATAACATTCACAAAAAGGATTTCCAAATTCAAAATATTTCAATTTTCACACCATTTTTTAAAATTCCATCATTATTTTGGAAATCAACACATAAAGAACTATTTTCAAAAATAAACATTTTTTAGTAAATAATAAATCATTACAAAAAATTAATTATTCACTCTCACTAGTAAGTGGTTTCTATCAAGTCATTTCAATCTCTTCACGTCGTCTAAACCATTGATGAAGAGGTTATAATTTGAAAAATGTTCTCAAAATTTGAAGAAAATCAGATCCTTGGTAACATAATTTTCGTGATAAATTGGTTTGGTACACCATTTTTACTTAATTTAATGTTTTGATGATCGTAATCATTACTAACAAACTAACTCAAAGAATAGACCAAATTATTTTTTCCAACTATAGAACAAAACAACCCAATACTATTTGTAACATCTCACCCCTCACTCGTTGTCTTAAAAGATGTGGTTGTCGCTATTTGTAATGAAGGGATATCCCCATGACACTAAAGTGCTGATATAAATTCTTGAGGGGGTGATAAACAATTAGGAAAGAGTTTTTTATTTGAAAATAAAAAAATATAACTATAATGTCCCAGACCGGGTTCCAAGCACTTGTTCCCTATGTCGAAGCACCATGTGACATCAAGCACACCTACTCGTACACTAGAGGTTTCTAAATTACTATTAGGGTCTGGTAAGTTATTTATGAGGTGACTATAACCTATTTTTTCAGAGTAAAATACTAGTGGATGTATATAAGAAATATAGGAATAATACAAAACTAGAAACAATATCAGTAACTTGTAATAATCAAGGTCGGAAATACATTATTAAACTAAAAAGAAAAATTACATAATAAAGTAAGTGTTAAGTGTCCAAGATTAATCTAAAAATAATGAAACCAATGAATCCTAATTGGGACCCAAATTCTATTCGGTTCCCTCATCCAAGATCTATCCCCAACCATCCGTTTTACTTAGGGAATATTCCCTTAACCTATCCTCTATAATAATGTCTATTTTTTGTACCGATCCAGTTACCTGAATAGGGTGTGTGTACTACACATGAGGCTACACCCAACAACGTCTAATGAAAACCCATGCAGCAATTATTTTTTTAGTTGTAATAAAAATAATGAAAAATTTAAAAATAATATAGTTAATCTCATTATAAATTATTCTATTTTTAAACGTATAAATACCCATGTTCCCATAGATTCTCATACTTCAATACCTACTTCTACCCATATTGAAATATAGTCTATCCCTACGGAATAACACATGTATGAATGTCCATTTTTCCATTATTATATAAAGAATTAATGACCATGTTAGAATTTGTTAAATCAATCAATTTAAAAACTATGTTACAAATTATTATTTCACAAATGAATGACTAGGTTTCCTTTTATTAAATCAAAAAATTGAAGGATCGTGTTACTTTTCCTATTTAAAAAAGGAATGCCCTTGTAACCATTCATTAAATCACAAAAATTGAGTGAAACTATTACCATTGTTATTTCAAAATATTAATTTATATATTAACATTCATTAGATAACAATATTTAAATTACCATGTTACCATTTTTATATCACAAATTAAATACTATGTTAGCATCCTAAAACTCATAATTAAATCATCAGTTACTTATTAAAAACATTCTATTTCAACCTATAAAATATGTTTTTATAAAATACTCTATTAGTTAACCAAAAAATTAATATTCATTGAAATAATATTAATTAATACAACAATAAATAAATATCTCCAATTCTATTATTAATTCAGAAATTAGATTACCACATAGTTCACATTAACTGATTACCAATTTAATTATGTGTTTTTGACCCACTAGGTGGAATCCTACAACATGCATACATGGATCAAAATAACATCTAAAGTAATTGAATATTATAAAACCTACATCGATTCATTAATGAAGGATATGAGAATAGAAATATCCAAAATCGAGCAGAACAATAATGTTGATCATGATCAAAATCTAAAATCCTTAATAAATATTGAAGACATCAAGATCATAAGAATATTGATCTAGATATGCTATCCAAAACCAATATCTCACCAAATAGGTTTATATAAAAAATAGTGGATAAAACTAATCAATATAAAAAGAGATTAAATGAGGATAAAGGGGAATGAATCCAGATGAGATCAAAATACATAGATAGGAAATGATATTTTATTTGGACATTGAATAACAACAATAAGAGGTCAGATAGCATAGAAATCCCATGATAAATCTCCCAAAATATAAAAGTCCTCTTAGGGTCAAATAAGGGTCATAATATTTGACTTCCAAAGATTAAAAATAATTTAAAATTATATATCGGGTTAATTTATTTCCCCCAATTGTTTTCCTAGGATAGTGCGCATAGCTTCAACTAATCATGAACCTAAACTAATTTCCTATTATTTTAAGGTTTTTTGATTTGAAAAACAGTGGGCTAGCCATTGCATCCTCTCTTCCCTTGTTTTCATGGTTGGGGGGGTTGAGCTACGTGGTTAGGAAAAACAATTGCAACTATTCATATCCATATTATTTCCATTTTTCTTAAAATTCCACCCAAACATGCTCCATGATAACACCCAAAAAATAGCAATCATTTAAATAAAAGGTTACCTTCAATCGAGTTTTAGTAAAATCCATAAAAGGGTATACTTCTTACAATCTCTCCACCTTATGGAAGATAATCCCCAATATGCATTCCTGAGCTTCTATAAGATCTAGATTCAATGATATCAAGCTAGTAAGCCCTCATATCAGCTTCCCATTCTCCTGATTCCTCCTGTGTCTATCCATGTTTTTATACTACAATAACTATAAGCATAGTCTATCCCTACAACACATTATCCACGTGATCTAACACATGTATCAGATGATTGTAAGAGGTTACATCTTCCTCAATATAAACATCATCATCTTGGTCACATGAGAATTGTGGGAGTGATTTTTCCATAGTAGTGAAACATGGAAACATGATTCATATCATTGAATTAATGTTGATGTGCCAATTGGTATTCCACCAGCCCAATTCTCTCCACAACCGAAAATAGTACAAAAAACCTGGGCACCAACTATCTCTTTCTCCGAATCCTATGGTGACCCATCCTAGGTGACATGATAATAAATACACAATCACCCTATGTGAACTTTTTGGGTAACATCCATTTGTAATCATATGACTTTTTTCTACTATGATTAATAGCCTTATGTTTTGGAATATGATCAACCGTTTTTGATTTCTCCAACCTAAAACTCAGTCCCTACTACTCTAACACACGTTCCTCCATCCCTCATATATCACATATGCATGTCTGACAAAGAAAATCCTTATTGGTATCCACTTTTGATGTTTCCGGATAATTGTTTTTATGGTAAAAATATAATAAATCCAAGTTCTTCTCCCATGTCCCACCGAAGTCAAGCCCACACACCCGCAACATATCCTCAAAAAACTATATAGTATTCTCCGACATCCCATATATATGTGGGTGGAATGCCTTACTCAAAAAAAACATGTCTACCATGTCCATTATGAAAACCCTACCAAAATAACAAAGTGAAAATTGGGTTACAATATGATAATGTAGTCGATGTCAACCCTATACTGCTGGAATATCTACCGAACATACTTGTCATTAAATTTATATACTAAGGTAGCTTTCTATATTGGAATTTAATGGGCTATATTCATCAGTCAATCCACAATAATTGTTATTATGTCGTTAATCCATGGATTCTTCCAATGAACCACCAGAAAATACATGGTCCCATCATCCCACATCTATTATAGAATGTGTAACGGCTGTAGGAGACCATAAGGTAATTGTTTCCCTAACTCCACCATTTTATAGGGGAAGCATCATATTACGAACCCTGAGGTATCTATCTTTATTCCTAGCGACCAAAACATTAATCGTTGGTTAGTGTACATTTTGGTTACATCTGGATGTACCACTAACAATGAGAGATGATATTCCCACATGAGATTATATCAAATGAACATAGGCAAAAGAACCTGATTTCTGACCTAGACGATCTCATCCACATATATTATACAATATGAAGGTACCTTCCCACCTTCAAGGATCTCAATTAAGGTCAAACACATAGAATCCTTATAACTATTCTCTCTAATCCTGCTCAAAAGTGTAAACTCCATGGAAACCTACATAATATCCATCTTTTATTGACTCTCATAAACCACCACATTCATTATATCTATAAAATTCCTTATCTTCCATGAAAAACTATACTCTTAAACCTCCTAAGTCTAAGTTTTTTCTGCTCAATCCATAAAAAAATTTTTCCTTTTCCATGCATATATGCTAGCCCAAAAACAAAATACTTTATATTCTCGAACCATATCCACTTATAATGATACATATCTTTTCGTGGGAAGATATAATCTAACCTCTTGTGATTTGTAAAAATATTGATCTTTTAACTCAACATATAGTACTTCCAACACTACATTGAAAAAAAATACATCTAGCATTAGATCATGCATAGGGTAGTTCCATTCATGAAGCCTCAGATACTGAGACATATATTATATGAATCTATCTCCCTATATCAACAGAGCCCTTAGTCATATCCAAGAAGTGTTATAATACACTATATACTTCTCTCCTATCTCTTGGAGGATCCATATAAGTACAAATGTCATGCACTTCTTCAGGTCCTTGAAGGTATTCTGACTTGCATATGACCAATCAAATTTATCACCATTATGGAAAATCTCAAAATTAGTGCCTCAGAATAGGCAATTTACTGCATGAATCACTGATCTTATCCATTTAACTCCATAATGATATTAATATTGAAAATGATCTTTGTATACTACCATGAATAAAATTCATGACCATTCTTTCCTTCCACAAACACTCCTAATTTTAAGATTACGTGACACAATAATTGTAACTTATCAATCCAAAATTGACAACTAGATATCTTTTTATATAATAGATGCTCTATTACTGTACTAAGGGTGATGTCATGTTTTTGGGTATGGTGTTCTAGAGTCTTTAATTATACAAATAACTTGTCCATGAAAACCACTACAAACATATTCAAGTACAGATAGAATATTTAGTTCACAAATGACCTAAAAACTACTGGTGCATTTGAAAATCCTAATAGAATATCAATTAATTCATACAATCCATTCATACTACTCAATGATATTAGTTGTATATCAGATGTCAGAACACATTGTGGATGATACCTCAAATCTCAATTCAATCTTCAACTACATACATGATCCTCTCCACTAGTCAAATAGACCAGTGATACATGGAAGATGATACTAGTTAATTATAGTCATCTTTTTCAACATCTGGTAATTAACAAAAAAGAAAAAATGTTATCAATATTATTTAAATAAAAAATATGTGGTCCATAATATTATTGTAACACCTAGATTGTTTAATAATATTTTTTTTATTTCATTGATGTTTGTTATATTATGTTACACCAAGAAAATCATGCAGTACACACAACACCATCCAAGATTGTGGTATAGGAAATAAAATTCATGGATTTTTTTACACAAACTTTCAATTTTTTTGATAGAATTAATTTCATGCATTACCATGATTATGAAAAAAACCAATATTATAACATTACCTTTTAATCTAGTCATTATAATGGTGGGTACGAATAGTATTATCATTCATTTGAAATAATATATAAATGAAAATTAGTTTGATTATAAAATAAAAAAATCACTCTTGATGGATTTTACGATTTTAATATATTCAATATAATGTTTAAAATTCATATAATTGTTTCTAAGGATGATATAACAACATATTCATTTTTTCTGAAAATAGATGTATTTTTCAAAAATAGATTTTTTCTTCCTTTTAATGGTGCACTAATATTAAATATATTTTTGACACATTTATATAATATATATAACCATACAAACGACTTATTTGTATGGGAGATATAAAAATTGATTTTAGATGAATTTTTTATATTTTTCTAAATTTTTTTGGGTTTTGATAAAAAGTAAAAATATACTAAATATTAATTGAAAAAATATAATTTTTTAATATAAATACTTTATAAGGATAAATTAAATTATTCAAGGTCTTTAAATTAGAAATATAATATATTTTTATCATTTTATATTATCATTTTTATTGGAATTAATTATACCTTGAATTATGAAGTCAAATCATTTCAATATTTTGGAATGTTTTATTATTTTGAAACTCAATTTTTCCTTCAAAAAATGGGATTAATATTAAATTAATTATTGTGACTTTTAATTTTTAAGGTTTGGGTTAAAATTATGTTAATAGCATTATTTATAGATGGGAATTATGAATAGTAAAATCAGAAATTTTATTAATAACGTAAAAATGAAAATCAAGTAACTAATGGTAAAAATAATATAATTAAATTATGCTAACAAATTTACTAATATGATTGTATAAGTAATTTTTGACGTAAACTATATTTGGGTCGAATTGATACTCTTAGGATCAACATGGATGATATTAAGACATTTATTATATTTTAATTTAATGTCATAATTTACTTGCTCAAACTTTAAAAACATAATAAATTTTATAGTAAGGTTACATTGAATCTAAATTTCACTATAAAGGCTCATTTAAAATATAAAATGTTTTTATTTATCATAGTAATTTAATTATAATTTTTTAGAACTAAATAATAATTTAATTACATATACATTGATTATGAATAAACAATTTCATATATAGAAAATAAATAATATAATTTTTATTAATATAATAATAACCTTTAAACTAAAAAAACTTGACCACATCTTAGTATTTTAGTTTATCATTACACAAATCATGCAATGGTCTATTTATTGACCATTATGGTCTACATAGAAAATATAATGACACTTATAATATTTTATTTAAAGTGATATTAAAGTTGACACAGTCAAGTTTTCATATATATTACATTTATAATGATAGATTTTCTTGGTGATATATACTACTATGAAAATTGTTATGAAATATAAAATATTTATGTACATTACAGAATTTTATTTTTAATTTTTATTCATAAAATAGTTATAATTAAAAATTATATAAATGTAATGTAGAAAATTATTTATTAATAGAAATTTAAAATTAATGTGATTAACAATATTAAAATAAATAAAATATGGGAAATTTAATATATCCAAATAAATATATCGATGACTTTGATCCATTATAGATATAATGAAATATTTTGTTTTAGTATAACTTCATATCTCGATATTTTTAAAATTCCATAAAATTAATTGTGTAAAAATTGACACTTTTGATTGTTTTGTTAACATATTTTTTTACTAAATTATTAAAAAATGAAAAAATATTTTAAAAAATATAAAAAATTATGATATATTCTGAAATTTCAAAAATGGTCCATTTTTAGTAATTTAAATTTAGAAAATAAAAATTATAGTTTTTTAGTATTGAACTAATTGTTACCTTAGATAAAATTATAATAGAATTACTGTGGGTTAATTGAGATGATAAGGTTTAAATTGACATAAACACTTGCCTATAAATTATTGGATGAGGAGATTACAACTGTGTCTCATCTCATATTTGAAACTAATAGATTTTGGATGTTATTGAATTTTGTTTCATTTTATGATAATTTTTTATTTTTGTAGTTTCCCAAAGCAGAACTCACATCAATTATAAAAGAGAACCTCCTCCATCAAGTATTAACTTCACTTATGCCTTCAATCTTGGATATCCCCTTACCATTTTCCTTCTCAACTTCCGTAGTCAAATTCAAGTGGATAAGGTGTTCTCAAAATACCAACTCTAGTGGTATTAATAGGAGATCTAGAAGGATCACAATGAAGAAGAGGAGGTCTAAATACCTATAAAGGATATCATAACTATGGTATGTGATTATTTTGTCTTACTTTTATTTATATGACAAAAATTCCTTATAGAACACCAATTAATTTTTTTGGTTTTTTATTATAACCCTGAATATTTTTATGATACATATTATAAATTTTTCCGTATTTACATATTCATATAATTTTCTTTATTTATAGAGGCATACACTTTGACAGATTGTAAATTTTAAAGGGATGATTACACAATATCATTATTATCTGAGATTGTTTATACATAATTATTTAATGATGTATATTTATCATTCACAAACATTTTTTCTAAAAAATTATTTAATATACAGTTTTACTATTCTAAGATTTATTTTTAATTTCATTTTTTCTTTTTATGACTTCTTTGTAAATTTTCTGGAAGGAATATTTTTTTTCTTTTCAAAACAATTTACTTTTGTACATTCCCTAAAAATGTTGAGAACATATTTTTTAAATTATATAGAAGGAATGTATTTCTATGCTTCATTAACTCCTTATCTCTATGAATCATATCATACATGTTTTCAAATTTATTTTCAAAGAAATACTTTTTTTTAAATTGAATGTAATTTTTTTTAAAATAAACTCAATTTTTAACAATAAAGGTTATTTTCCTCAAGAATTAATTTCAAGTGTTTATTTAAATTATTTTCCATATGACATGAATTATTTAATATGCATATGATTCATGTATTATAACCCTATTATTTCTATAGTTTGATTATATTTATGATGGAATTGTATTTATGAAATCAATTTGTCTTTCAGGATTTATGTTATGATTAAATGATGTTTAATAAACCCATTTTATATAATGGGATATTCTCTAATGAATGATTTATTCTCTTGTGACACTGGTTTGTATGATTTCATTATGTAATTATTGGGACCTATATCACTTGATGAAGCATTGAGTAGTGATGGATAACTCATGAGCTATATATTTTATGTGTGAAACTGATTTCTTGTTCACAAATCTATGCATTGACTTGGTTTTCATGTCCATAATTTTATTTATGGTCCTACTTTTCTTTTCCATATGGGTATGAAAGGTCATGATTCTATGTCCCTAATTTAATGTGTGACCCTATTACTATTTATACATGTTTACAATTATACATTTTAAGGTGTCTACTAAAATTTTATGTCTTAGGTCAATGTTATGATCTAATAGATTGTGTTCATTGATGTACATATGATTCATGTCTTATTAACTTCTAATATTTATTATGTGATATTCAATGTGTAGGGTATCTCTTATATTTTCATGATAATGTTTTAATACTATTATTCTCAAGATATTCGTTAATATATTTTTTTAATACCTTTATTGAGTAATTGAGGTCACCAATTTTACGTATTCTTTTCCTTAGTTTAAAAAGAAATGTTTTAGGTATGGGTACTAAATGGAAAAATAATTTTGGGAGATGTTGATTCTCTTTAACCAATTTAAAATATTGTTTTCAATGTTTCAAAAATCACTAATCAATTTTAGTCCTCAAATAGGGATTTGTAATATGTAACAAATATTCATCTAAATATATGTAATATACATATACATGATGCTTCAGTCATTATAGTTGGTATCAGAGGAAATTTATAGTTATCATTTAGAAACTAGGATCCAAAAGCATTGTTGTGATCCCAATAGATATTTATTAGGATATTTATAGGGATGTACTGGATGATAAATCTATGTATAGGTCATAATACTAGAATTTATTATCATTTATTTCCTAGTATTACACCTAAGATGTTATATATTGAACTCACATTCCATTTATTACATATTTTTATAATAAGATTATTGTTTCTTGAAATATTATTTTAGGTTTAAGTTACTGGATGGAACATGAAGGAACAATGTTAAGGATAAATGAAATGGTCAATGAAATGATTTGACTTCTAAGAAACCAAATATTTTGGGACCTGTAATGAAAAATTTCCTCTCTATAATCACTTATGATATAAATCATGCTGTAATTATGAATGACCATAGGAGGAAAAAAATTATATTGTGTCTTTCCTAAGGCAGCTCCCACCTTCATTCAGTTTTTCATTTGATACATTTATTTTTGAAAAATGTATTTGTACCACTGGTAAAAATTTTCCATCAATTAATGTTCCAAAAATGAAAAAGTTACAGTGTTTGTTTATTTTCTTGAAGGTGAGGATGATCAATGGAAGAATATTTTGAAGATAATGAGGGATCAAGAAGAAATAGAATCTATAGAATTCCAAGATATTGAAGAGCTATTTTCCAGCATGTATATACATCAAAATCTATGAACAAATATAGATAATAAAACCCTGCCCTCAATAAAAAGGATGATGAAACTATTAGTACCTATAAAACTAATTTTACAAGAAATGAAAGTTACGCTTCTTGGTTAATCATCTTCCCTGAAGTAAAAATTGACCGATACCTTGTGGCCTAAAACTATGTATCCAAAAGGCCTTTGTCTATTAGGGAATTTTGATGTTGTGAAGAAGATTGTTTTTTGTGCAATAAATATATAAAAGGATGTCGGTAACTCTAATGTTTCTGGTGATAAGAAAAAGAAGATTGAGCTTAATGGAAACTCTAATGGGTTTCCACAAAGATATATAAAATCCTCTCTTAGAAAATTTCTAAAAATATGGAAAAGATCACTCAGTGGAATGACTGAAAGGAACAAGAATATACCTCGAGATTGGGATGCCTATCGATTGAGAAGAAGAGGGTCTGAGTGATGTAATAAGGTCCTTCAATTGGTTAAAAGCTCATGAAAATGCACTGCTGATACATCCAATATATAAGTTAAAATAAATGGGGAACCATGCCAACCAACTCCCTAGTCCTAGGGCTATCGATGATGATTGATTTTAAAACCCTCTCAAGGACAAATACACATGAAAATCGTAGTTGATCACTATTAGATATGTAGTTTATGACTAAAAAGTAGTGGAATGACACAATATTTATGTAATGGGATTCCATAATAATATTGATGATTAAATTTTATTGTAATATGGAATAATTGGTCCAATATGGGTTTTCCATATGTATTTAAGAGTATATGTTGAATATAACAGATAACCGTGAAAAGTGATTATGAAATATTAAGAAAACACATTATTAAGAAAATGATAGTCTTTAATATGTGCATAATATTGGGATAAAAAATTAAATAGATGATTAATATTATTAATAAACATGGTACGGATATGGTGAAAATGTTATTTATGATATCTTATACTGAGTATTTTAAATTTTAAGGATTTATGGTATGTTTATAATGTTCGTTTCTAAAGTCATTCATGTTTTCAAAATGGTTCTACAGTAATTCAAGTTACATATGATGATGGAATTCACATGGTGGTAATGTGACCAACAAGTGATACCTAACAATGTAAGTGAGATGAATATTAAAATTTGTTAGTGAACCACATTCTATTGTTTTTAATTTTCATTATTTAGAAGGATTATAAAGTTATCCATTTGTGGAAAGTTTATGTTAATCATTGTATTACAATTTTTGAATAGTGCAACATCTCGCTGTTTATGGGATTATGCATATTTGATAAATTGTACTATCCTTTTTTCGTAATAAATTCCTATCGAATGAATTATTATTCTACTTATAGACCTCATGTCCTATTAATTCTTCATGAATATAAAATACCACATTATTTCTTTGAATTAGAGATTAAGTGTAAATTGTTCATGGCACGACCATCGATGATATTGTGTTAAATTCATGTACTTTTATCTTTTCATAAAAATTCTTTGACATTAGGGAATGGGGTGATGATATAAAATGGATTCTAATTATCATCATTTTTATTTTATCAATTTCTTCATTCACACTTATTTATTTTATCATTTTTTTACCTTTCTATAGATCACCCACTTTATTGTGATATGTGATCATTATCATTAAATATAATTACTTATAGTTTTCCTCTATTCCCAAATAATCATTAAAAATATAGAAACATGTTTATAGATGACCTTGAATAGAAATCAATATAATGAAATAATTTTTTTATGGTTAAAATTTTATCATTATATTTTTAAAAATCCATTAAATGAATAGTGTCAAAATTGATCGTATTGATATTCTTCTGAAATAATGTTTTATTAAATTTTTCAAAAATTAATAAAAAATTAAAAAAATTAAATAATTATAATTTAGTCTCAAATGTTATAAATGGTTATTTTTTGGGGTAATAAAAATAAAATAATAATGAATTACACTATTTTAATATTTAACTATTTGTTACCTTATTTAAAATTAATATATAATATCTAAGGCTTAATTGAACCAAAAAGGTTTAAATTGGCATTAAAACCTTCCTAAAAGGGAACCTCCAACCTCAACAATTTAGTTCACATTGAGCCTTCGTGTTGGTTTGTCCCCTTCCCATTTCCTTTTTCAACATAACTATTCAGAATATAGAGGATTCATTCTTCTCAAAAGACCAACTCTAGTTCCATTAAGTGGAGTTGTAGAACAAGAACTTCGAAGAAGAGGATGTTCAAATACATAAATAGAATATCGGATGAAAATTAAGGGGTTATTTTGTATCAATTTAATTTATGTGGTACATATTCTTTATACACGACCTATTTCTGTTGTGCGTTGTTTCTCCATCAAATAAATGTTTTTATTATACTTATTCTGAAGTTAATGATATTTATATACTCATATAATTTACTTTATTTTATGACTCATATGATTCGTCAGATAATTAAATGGTAAGGAATTATTTCACTTTCTCATTTTTATTGGATATTTTTTACATATGTATTTACTAGGGTAAATTTTTCATCCACATCCATTTTATCAATAAATTGTTTCATAAAATGTTTTACTAGTCTAATATGGATGTTTAAACTAATTTTTACCTGTTATTGTCTTTTTTACTTCATGGTTTGGATGTAATATATCTTTTGTTTTAATCAAGATGTAATTATTCTGTTTTTTGGAAGAAGGAAAAGAAGTATATTTTTTAACATTTATATCATGAATGTATTTTTACACATTCATAATGCCTTATTTCAAAAAGGCATTAAATTCATGATTTAAAATTAATAATCAATTAAATTCTTTTATTTTAAAATATTGTGTCATTTCGAGAAAAGAAAATGTTCTTGATGAAGAAAGGATAATTTACCCAAAATTTAATTTCAGGAATTTTATCAAATTATTATATATCTAATATAACATTATTTAATAAGGATATGTCTCTCTAATACTATCCACATTATTATTATGGTTTGATTATGTTTATGATGGAATTATATTTACTAAATCCAGATCATATTTATGAATTATTTTGCGATTGAATGATGTTTAAGAATCCCATTTTAATCTCTGGGGAAATATTTGATGAATGATTTCTTCACGCCCCAACCTCAGGGCCCGTGCTGTGACTTCCCCAATCCCTCCTTCCATAGGCCAGGTGCTGAGGACTAGCACCAAAGGCATAAATCCCGGAAAAAGAGAAGGTATTTACTTTATAAAATAAACAAACAAAACAACGTACACAGGTGAAGTAATCACTATGTAAAAACAGAGTACAAAAGTAAGTGATGAAAAGTAAATGGGCCAGTATACAAACCCAACTAAAATTACAGTAAAACTGAAAAGGAAGTACAACAGAAAAGAAATTACAACAGCAGTAAAGAAAAGCAGTAACCACTGAGTCATCCTCCGGATATCCCACCTGAAGGGTGGGTACAAATGGTCTCTTCAGCTCATCGGGACCAGCCGTCTGCCCCGTGTACGTCCCACCAAGTGGTCCACCTCTAGGTAACATCCAGCTTCACAATCCTCCACCTCGATAAGTTTTGTCCATCGTCTGCATCCAACACAACGTAGTGCGGGCATATCCCATGTGGGGATGAGTATATGATACTCAGTAGGGACCCTGAGACCCCTGAAGGTCTCCCAGAATCCACAAAGGATAAACCACAAAGGAAAGATACAATCAAGAAGTATCAATCAACCCTACTTAGGTATATGCACCTACCTATAAATAAGTTATCAATTATAGTTCAGATCCAACTATCGAGCCCAAGCACAACCCAGTCCACATAAGAAAGAAGTCAATCACACCGTTGGTATTGATTGAAAGTCAAGACTCAGATCACATAGGTATACTAATCTCAAATAGGGGTGGAGATAATTAGATGTAGCCTCTGAATCATCTCCTATTACGAACCCACGTAGGATCCTAGTATAGAAGTCGTCGCTGCCAAACCCATGGAGGATCCAAGAATAGTAACCATTGTCGTTAAACCCACATAGGATCCAAGTACTGTAGTCATCGCTGAAGAACCAACGTAGGATCCAAGTACAGTATTCATCATCATCAAACCCAAGGAGGATCCCAATTCGGTAGTCGACGTCTTCGAACCCTCGAAGGATCCCAGTACGGTAGTCGACATAGTCGCATCATGCTCTAGGTTTCCCACACACAACATGGTCGATTCCGGGAGGGCCCACTCCTCAAGCCAAGGGGTCGATAGATTAACTATCATGAAGTATAGTGTTGATGTATCCTGAAGTTCAGTCTCATTAAAAGGAACTCAACGTGACAGATGGCGCGTCAATCTGACGTCTGGTCTGAGAGATATTGGTTTTTCCGTTATTGGGGAACAGTTAGAAATACGCTCATTTCTAACCCTTCCAATATACAACGTTGTCGAAATCTCACTTAGAGTTTTTCAAATGGACCGTCTCATCGTAGGGGTCCCAGTGCCGCAGACGGCGCGTCGATCAGACCCGCGATTTTCGAGTTCTTATCCTTTATGTGAAATCGGGCCCGGCTCATTAAGAACAGTGGGCCGATGGGTCGGGTTAACCTAGTTTTGGTGGGTCTGACATGGACGGTGTATCAGACTGGCTCGAAAAATGTGACGCTCGGGCCGAGGGGCACGGCCCAGTCCAAGGGGATACGGCCCGGCCTGGCGCAGCTCGGCTCGGCCCGGCGTGTCACGGCTCCGCATGGCAGGGCGTAGCCCGACCGCGGCTCGGCCTGAGGTGGCCGAGAGGGCCGAGGCAGGGGGCACGGCCCCCTGACTGCCTGAACCGGCAGTGCCAAGAGGCTCTACCCCCCCAAACCGGCCGGCAAAAGATAGCCTGCGTCCTTGGTGCAAGCGTCATGCATGGGCAGGCTGCGGTTCATCCGGCGTGGCACCCTCCTGGTGTCGCGGCTTTCCTCCGCTAAGCCGGCCGACGGGCCGGACGGTTCTTCCACTAAGGTGGCCCATGGAATGTGGGCCACAGTCTTCCGCACTCTCTTGCCACATATGGCATCGCGGTCATCATTTGGCCAGTCCGCCTTAAGCCAGTCGGTTTTTCGTTGGTTGAGCAGCCCGTAGTTGCGGGCCGCGGTTCCCCATCACGTGGCTAGCACCATCGTTTAACACCACCTCTATTTGTCACCACCTTCTTCTGAAATGGTCTTAATAAAAAATAAAAGAAACTATAGTGGGTCATCGGGCCTTGTGCATTCGGCATGCGCCCTCCTTTTTAGGTGGTAAAAATTGGCCAAATTCCATTCGGAAAATTCAACGAAGAACAAGAACAATTTTAAACAACTAAAATTGTATATAATCCCCATTCCTTGATAATTGATATCACACGTCAGACGTTGCGGAGAGAGGATTTGTAGATGACTTCGGAGTTCGTCCAAGGAGGAGGCGATGTCTCCACAGTATTTGTGAAGAAGAGGAAGGAAGGCACGTCGTTTCTCTTCATGCAGTCAGCGTTCATCGTTGAAGAGGCGTTGTTCTTCATGGAAGGAT
Source organism: Viscum album (assembly GCA_963277665.1). Taxonomy (NCBI): domain Eukaryota; kingdom Viridiplantae; phylum Streptophyta; class Magnoliopsida; order Santalales; family Viscaceae; genus Viscum; species Viscum album. The sequence goes on from OY728159.1 coordinate 1,008,207,162, forward strand.
GGTGTTGTTTAACGAAAAAGGAACTCGCTTCTTCATGTAAACAAGAGCTCTCTGAATTATCCTTCCAACACAACATGTGCCAAAATAAAATTATAGCTCTAGCTGTTATTTTATTTAAACTTTATATTCAAAATTTAAATCATATAATTAATTAATTGAAGAGGTTGATTTCATTAATTAATGTGTGTTGGAAAATAATAAAGAGAGTGAGAGGGAGAAGAAGAGATCACATTAAATAAAGGGAGTTGTCAAATAATTAAATAAAGGGGTTTTAAGAGAGTTTAGGGAAGATGAAAGGTTGAGACTCATGTGGGCCCCACCTCACAAATATCCACACATGGGAAGTTAGGTGGTTGTGGGTCCCACCATTAACTCCCCTTTGTAGGATATAACTACCATAGGTATAAATAAAACTTTGTACTGCCAATTTTATTTATTTTATTCTAAATTCCGAATTATTATCTTTCAACCCGCTTAAAATGAAACTACGGTAATGGTTCCCTTATGTGAATACCGGCGCTGTGAGTTCATCATTGCTCTCAGATTTCAATTATAAGCACCGATTCGAATGATAGAAAAATCCGCTCATTCGTTCATTGAACGTACCCGAGCTAATATTTAGGGAAATATTTCGGGCACAATGTGCCTCGGAATCAGGTGCCATCAGAAACTGCGTACTCCTAAAATTCCAAATAATTTTAAAAAAATTACTTGAAATTTGTGGGCCCTTACATTACCCCCACCTCAAGGATTTACGTCCCCGTAAAGCTAAAACATAAACTAGGGGAACACATGAGGGTACTAAGCACACATCTGAGCATCCCGCTCCCATGTTATCTCCAGATGGATCTCGTGCTGCCAAAAAATATACACAAGAGGAATCAATCGTCCACGTAGGACCTGCTCTTGTCAATCCCTGATCTCCACCGGGACCTCCATGAATGTCGCCCCATCATCGATGTCCAGCTCCCCATGATCGATGATGTGTGACGGGTCGTGCACGTATCTCCTCAGCTGAGTTACGTGGAAGACATCGTGAACCCGGTGCAACTGAGAAGGAAGGGCCAGGTGGTAAGCCACCTGTATTACTCTTTTGAGGACCTAGAATGGCCCGATGAAGCACAGAGTTAACTTGTCGCCCCGTCCAAATCTCCTTAGACATCGTCGAGGTGATACCTATAGGAAAACATGGTCGCCATCCTCGAACTCCAGTGGTCTTTGTCTCTTATCATCATATTAATTCTATCTTCTCTGTGTAGTCTTCATCCACTAATGGATGATCTTCACCTTTTCGGTCAAAGCATGAACCATCTCTGGTCCTACAGGTACTGACTCCCCAAGGACAGTCCAGCACAGAGGTGATCTGCAACGTCGGTCATATCGTTCCTCGAATGGTGCCACCCTGATGGTGGAGTGGTAACTATTGTTGTATTCAAACTCCTCCATGTGTAAATGATCATCCAAGTTGTGACCAAAGTCATGTAAACATGCATGGAGCATGTCCTCAAGACTCTGAATGGTCTTCTCTGTCTGGCTGTCTTTCTGAGGATGGAAGGTGGTGCTCAGACGTAGCTTCATACCAAAATCCTCATGTAACCCCTTCCAAAGTAGGGAAGTAAAGTGAGTATCTCGATCAGAGATGATAGATGATGGAAAAATATAAAGTCATAAGATCCCCTGAATGTAGAGGCGTCCCAAGCTCTCTACTGAGCCTTGCTCTCTGGTAGTTAGAAAGTGGGCCGACTTGGTGAGTTGGTCGATGATCACCCAGATGGAGTCGTGTCCTCTGGAATTATGTGGAAGACCCATCACGAAATCCATGGATATCTCATCCTACTTCCACTCTGGGTCCTCTAAGGGTTGTACCAAGCACTCTGGTATCTAGTGCTCTGCCTTCACTTACTAACAAGTGAGGCATTGGGAAACGAACTTTGTGACAACATTCTTTATACCCGGCCACTAGTGCAATCGTCTGAGGTCCTGGTACATCTTTTCCACTCCTAGATGTACCGCTAGTGGGGATGTGTGAAACTCCATCAGAACTTCCACCTATAATGAAACTGGTACCATAGTACATCCCCAGAATAGGATGACGTGCACCTGTCCTTCAGAAAAACCATTAGGTGCCTACCCTGATGATATCATAGCACGTCGCGTCTCATAGTCAACATCCCCACACTGTTCCTCTTTGACTTGCTGAAGGAGTGGAGTAGTGGCTGTGAGTGAATGCAGAAAGGTTGATCCATCTCTATCCACAAAGGATATCTACAACGCAGCTAGCTGCTCTATCGGCTCTCCTAGTAGTTTGATGTCTTACCTTCTTCTGTGACCATCTACTACTACTGTCCCCTTCCTAAGAGTATAGACTATCTTGAAGTCATAGTCCTGGAGGAACTCAAGCCATCACTGCTGTCTCAGGTTCATGTCCTTCTACATGAAAATGTACCTGAGACTCTGGTGGTCAGAGTAGACTATATAGAGCTCACCAGTCAGATAGTGCCACCACATCTTCAAGGAAAATACCGCTACTTCTTACTCTAGGTAATGGGTAGAGTAGTTCTTCTCGTGCTTTCTCAACTACCGTGAACCGTATGCAATCACTGCTCGCTCCTTCATCAGGACTCACCTGAGTCTAGTCCCTGATGCGTCGTAGTAAACTACGTACCCAATGCCCTCCTCCGGTAGCCTCAAGATGGGTGAACTGTTCAATCTCTGTCTCATCTCTTGAAAGCTCTACTAACAACTATCTGACCACAAGAAGGGTTTTCCCATCTTTATCAAAGCTTAAAGTAGTGCTTCAACTCTGGAGATGTCTAGAAAAATCTCCAATAGTACCCAGCCAAACCTAGGAAACTTCTCACTTACGTTACACTACTAGGTTGCTGCCAAGAAAGTACCACCTTGATCTTCGCTGGGTTCACTGCAACCACAGCCTCCGAGATGACATGTCCCAAGAAGTGTACCTCTTGTATCCAGAACTGGCACTTCGAGATCTTACCATAATGATAGTTCTCCCAGAGTATATCTAGTACTACTCGTAAGTGGTAGGCATGATCCTCCTCAATAGTCGAGTAAATCAGTATGTTGTCGATGAAGACTTCGCAAAATCGCTCAAGGTATGGCTGGAAGATCCTATTCATGAGACCCCTGAACACTGCTAGAGTGTTGGTAATTCCGCAGGGCATAACAGAGAACTCATAGTGGCAATATCGAAACCTCAAGGCCGTCTTCTGCATATCCTCATCTCGAACTCTGAGCTAGTGATAGCCTGACATAAGGTCTATCAGCGAGAACCATTTTTCTACCTTGAGATGATCAAAGAGGTCGTAAATCCTCAAGAGTGGGTACTTGTTGTTTATGGTAACCTAATTCAAGCGATGGTAGTCGACACATAGTCGTAAGTTCCCATCCGCCTTCTTGGCGAACAGAATTGGAGAAGCCCAGGGTGAAACACTGGGTCGGATGACTCCCATTCCCTTTAAGGCCTCCAGCTGTACCTATAGCTCTTGAAGCCCATCGGGTGCCATCCATTATGTTTGAGTAGATATCAGTGTTTTCCTAGGGTACATGTCAATGTTGAAGTCTACCTCTCTGTGAGGAGGTAGTCCGGGATCGTCATTAGGAAAAACGTCCGCATACTGATCCATCACAAGAAGAACACTTGGAATCTACACATCTACCACTCATAGGATGAGACTAGCCATATAAAGTGTTATCGGATGACCTCTCCTATGTGTAAGTCCATCCTGCACTGCAAAGGCTCCCTTCACACTGGTGAAGGTGAACCTAGTCTCATCTATGTGGACACACTGAACTTTGTGGCAATTGAATTCAATCTGAGCATGGAATGTAGACAACAAGTCCATACCCAAGATGATGTTGTAAGGCCTCAACGCCACTACCAGATGATCCCACATGAAACTCTCACCTCCTTGAGTAATCTCACACTACCGGCACTAGTGCGTAATCGTTGATTCTGCTCTTGTAGGAGTCTCTACCAATAAGGATCGAGCCAACGGCTCCGTCAGAAACTCATAGCTCTTAACAAGTGTAGGGGTAATAAAATAATGACTCGCTCCTGTGTTTTTAAGTACTAAAGCAAGGGTGGAGTAGACACAGATAGTACCTCAAATCATCTCAGCTACACCGTGGTCGTATGCCTCGACTTCCTGGAGCTGAGACTGCCTCTTTCTACCAGCTCCCTATAGTCGGGGTGGTCCTCTTGGTGGTGGTGGTGGTAGAGAATCAGAGCATCATCCACCACCCGCTACTCGGCCAGATCCTCTGCCTCGTCTTCCTTCTCCCTGCGGACCACCATGATCGAACATCTTCCTCTTCCTAGGAGGTATCTATATTGTCTAACGCTCGTCTTCATGGAGGGTCTGCCATTCCTGAGCCATGTAACCCTGCCCAATGCATGCATAGCACTACCTGCCCCTCGAATGGCAAGCTCTGTTTCATATTCCCCGAACCTCCAACCAGTATCCTGGGGTCTCCCACCTGATGACCTGGTCCGCTTAGACCTCTGTGACATCAGTCTACTACTAGCTGTGGAATACTCCACTACGTGTCACCCTACGGTGGGTCTCACAGCTGGCATCAACTCAGCAAGAAAGCTCTCCACAAGAAGGGCTCCCTCTAGCACTCTTGCCTGAGTCAGAATCCCGAGGGAGATCATCGAAGCCCTGATCTGAGGCCTCAGTCCCTGCTCAACGGTCTGGGGTCCTGAAGAACGAGTGTCGTTCCATGTCAGTGGAGTGGCACGAGATGTTGCTAAATCTCACAAAGTACTAAGATACGGTCATGATACCCTGTCGTAGATGAAGTAACTCCTTATTCCGCACCGCATAAAGGGTGAATGGAACTAACTCTGAGCAAAGACACTCCTGAATCTGTCCAAAGTAGATATGCCTCATTGTGCACCAAGATCTTCAGGCTCACCATCTACCTACTACTACATGAAGGAGACTCGGGACATGGATCACAAATAGGTCAGCTAGTGTCCCTACCAATCTGAAGACTCTAGAGATATCCTCCATCCAATCCTCACCTGTTTGAGGGTCCGTCTCACCACGGAACCTGGGAGGCCTCTATCGCTGAAACTCGTGCACTGCACTCAGGTGGCATGCACTCTCTGCTACAGGGGTAGGTGTTATCGGTGTCTCATCGGGTAGTGGTACCACTGTTGCCTCCACTATGATGGGGCCCTGCATCAAGGCCTCGTCGCTCGGTGGGCCGCCATCTCGTATGTGACTCGGAACCCTAGCTGACTGTAGTCATGGGGCCATCTAGAAAAAAACATGTGTGCCACTATCAAACAGTATACCTGGTGAGCTGACACAATGTAATCACAAATAAAACATTGGAAACACATATGAAATCATTGTTTTCATGCACTTAGTAAGAAATCAGGTGTCGGGGTCCTGGTCTAGGGATACGTAGACCACCACACCAACACTGGGCTCGCTGGACTGATAACCACACTCAAAACCTTTAACAATATTGCTTCACAGAAAAAAATAATCAGAACCTTGAGTTCTGCAGTAGAACCGACTCTTCTGATACAAATTTGTCACGGCCTGATCTCGAGGCCCATGCCGTGACTACCCCAAGCACTCCTTCCATAGGCCAGGGGCTGGCGACTCGCACCAAAGGCTAAATCTCGAAAAAAGGGAAGGAATTGACTTTATAAAAGTAAACAAAAAAATAGAGTATGCAAGTGAATTAAGAACTGAGTAGAAAATGAGTAAAAAAGTAAGTGCTAAAAAGTAAATGGGTCTGTATACAAACCCAACTGAAATTACAATACAAATGAAAAGGAAGTACAACAAAAAATAAAGTACAGATGTAGTAAACAAAAGCAGCAACTACTGAGTCTTCCTCCGGATATCCCACCAGAAGGGTTGGTACAGATGGTCTCCTCAGCTCCTCGGGTCCGGCCATCCGCTCCGTTTACATCCCACCAAGTGGTCCACCTCCGAGTACCATCCAGATCCACAAGCCTCCACCTCGATCAGTGTTTTCTGTCGCCTTCATCCAACATAACGTAGTGCGGGCATAACCCAGGACGGGGTGAGTATACGATACTCAGTAGGGACCCTGAGACCCCTGAAGGTCTTTTAGAATCCACGAAGGATAAACCACAAAGAAAAGATATAATCACGAAGTATAAATCAACCCTACTTAGGTATATGCCCATACATATACCTATGTTATCATTTACAGTTTGGATCCAACACTCGAGCCCAAGCACAACCCAGTCCACATAGGAAAGAAGTCAATCACATCGTTGGTATTGATTTCAAGTCAAGACTCAGCTCACAATTAGCTGTACCCCTTGAATCATCTACTCTGCCGAACCCGCATAGGATCCTAGTACATAAGTCGTCGATGTTGAACCGACCGAGGATCCAAGTACAGTAACCATCACTGTCGAACCCACGTAGGATCCAAGTACAGTAATCATCGCTGTCGAACCCAGGTAAGATCCATGTACATTAGTCATCGTTATCAAACCCACGGTGGATCCCAGTATGGTAGTCATCGTCGTCGAACCCACGGAGGATCCCATTACGGTAATCGATGTAGTCCCAGCAAGATCTAGGTTTCCTGCACATAGCACGCTTGATTTCTAGAGGGTCCGCTCCTTGATCCAAGGCGTAAATACATCAACTATCACGAATTCCAGAGATCAGGTATCCCAATGATTTTTCTCATCAAAGGGGACCCGACGCGATAGATGGCGCGTCCATCGGACGTCCAGTCTAAGAGATATTGGCCTTTTCATTCCAGGGGCCCGGTTAGAAATATGCTCGTTTCTAATCAGGACATTGTCCAATGTCATACAAAACTCACTTAGAGTATCACAAAAGGATTGCCTCATCGTAAGGGACCCAGTGCCATAGAAGGCACATCGATCAGACCTGTTGTCTTCGAGTTATTCTCTTTTAGTAAAAATAGGCCCAGCTCGTTAAGCCCAATGGGCTGACCTGTCGGGTTAACCCAGTTTTTGTGGGTCTGAACTAGCAGGGGTGTCGGACCAGCCCTAAGAAATGTGCGGCTTGGACAGAGGGGCGCATACCGGATTGGCATAGCCCGCATGGGCGGGCCGCGGTTCATCCGGCACGGCGCCATGCCAGCACGGCAGATTTCTTCAGTCCTGCCAGCCGATAGGCCGAACAGTTCTTCCACTGAGGCGGCCCGTGAAATGAGGGCCACAGACTTCCGCAGCGTGGCACCCCTTGTGGCACTGCGGTCCTCCATCGGCCCGGCCAGCTTAAGCTGGCCAGTTCTTCATTTGTCGAGCTGCCCGCAGTTGCGGGCCGCAGTTCCTCCTCACGCGGCCATCTCCTTCGTTTGTCGCCACCACTATTCATCACCATCTTTTTCTGACTATGTCTCAATATCAAATAAAATAAACTACAGAGGGTCGTCGGGCCATGTGCGATCGGCCCGCGCCCTCCATGTTCAGTGGTAATAGTTGGCCGACTCGTTTCAGAAAATTCAACGAAGAAAAAGAAAAATTTTAAACAACTAAAATTGTATATAATCCTACCTCAATAATTGACGTTGAACGTCGGACTTCGAGGAGAGGGGATTCAAAGATGACTTCTGAGTGTGTCCGAGGAGGAAGAGGCATCTCCACACTAGTTTCAGAGAATAAGAAGGAAGGCACATCATCGCACTTTGTGGAGTCAGTGTTCTTCATCGAAGATGTGCCGTTCTTCTTGGAAGGATGATGTTCTTCAACAAAAGAGGAACTCTCTTCTTCTCTTACACAAGAGCTCTCTCAAATATCCACCCAACACAACATGTTCCAAAATAAAAAAAAATATATGGATTTTATTTTATTAACACATGATATTAAAAATTCAAATCACATAATTAATTAATTTAAGAGGTTGATTTCATTAATTAAGTTGTGTTGTAAAATAATAAAGAGAGAGAGAGGGAGAGGAAGAGTTCCCATTCAATAAGGGGAGTTGTCAAAGAATTAAATAAAGGGGTGTTTAAGGGAGTTTAGGGATGAATTATGGTTGGGGAGGGTGTGCAACCCACCTCATAAATATCCACACATGGGAAGTTAGGTGGTTGTGGTTCCCACCCTTAACTACCCTTTGCAGGCTATAACTATCACAGATATAAATAAAATTGTATACTACCAATTTTATTTATTTTATACTAAATTATCAATTATTAACATTCAACTGGCATAAAACGCAACTGCGTTAAAGGTTCCCTTAAGCGAATTTCGGCGATGTGGGTTAATTGGTGCTCTGAGATTTCAATTCCGAGCACTGGTTCGAAAGATAGAAAAACCCACTCATTCTTTAATTGAATGTACCTAAGCTAAAATTAAGGAAAATATTCTGGGAACACCAAGCCTCATAATTAGGTGCCGTCAGAAACTGCGTACTCGTAAAATTCCAAATAATTTATGAAAAAGTATTCCTTGAAATGTTTGGGTCATCATATATTTATGATTTTATGACAATTTTATGTATGATTTCATTATAATATGGGTGGGACCTATTTATCTCAACGACGCATTGGGTAATGATGAAGAACTCGTGATGAATATATTTTTTGTGTGAACCTATTTTCATGTTCACAATTATATGTATAGACTAGGTTTTCGTGTAGATTATTCTAATAGTAAACCAAGTTTTCATGTCCATTTGTTTATAGAAGAGCCTGATTTCATTTCCTAAATATAACACGTGAACCTATTATTATTTATTCATATTCAAAATGATACAAGTTTACTAGTATGCAAAAATTTCAGGTCTTATGATAATGATATGATATCATGTATTATTTTCATGGATTTCTAAAGATTCATGTCTTATGAACTACAAATATCTATTCAATAATTTCTCATATACATGGTGTAATCTTATATTTTCCCGATCTTACCCTCAAACCCATATTCCCTAGATATGATTATATATTTCATATTTATACCCATACTGAGCATCTAATTTATCCCCATTTATGTTTTTATCATGCATTAAATATAGGTATTCTGTTGGGGTACTTAATTGTAAGATCATTAAGGGGGGTGTGGAAGATCATTCCACAAGTTAGAAGTATGTATTCATTGTATCCAATGGAGCTAAACAATTGTGGTCATTAACTCTTCATTTGTAAACTTTAATGAAATTTTTTTCTAAAAAGATGTAATATCCAGGTATTCCATGTTTGGGTTGTTATAGAGACATACTCGAACGGATAAATCCATTATCCTCCAAATCAACCCACTCAACCTTGAGGTCTTGAAGCTATATTGGTGTCATTATAAACATTGGAAAATATACTGGCTCATCACATAACATTTTAACTATAGTGAACTCCACATCTCTCTCCTGTGGAATCTATCTGAAATCTTCAAGAAATTCATCATGAAAAACTTCCACCACTGGGGGAATGATATCATGATCTACTATACAATAATATAGTAATACACTGTTAAAATGGGATATGATATCATGTTGTTGATGAGTAATTAGACCTTCTCTCTATTCCTAATGTCTCATTATCATGAAAGAATATATTTGTCACCCTTTGGACATGTAAGAGACACTCTTCTATAGTACCAATACATATAGGATTGGTATGCGACGTGCTAGTCCATAACAATAATTAGGTCAAATCATAAGAAGTCATGGATATAGAGATCCCACTAAAAATAATACTCCTCAAATTAACAAGATCATCCATTTCACAAAAATATGTCTATAGACTGTACTCCAAAAGGTGCATCTATAATCATTATCCTGCATATGAACTCCACCACCTGGATTAAACCATTAATAATCTATGTAGAAATAAAGGAACCAAATCCCTCAGTATCAAATAAAAAACTATCTAATTTAAATGTTACATGTATAATACCTCTCACTATTGATGGCCTGACCTCACAATTTTCAATTGTAGGATATAGTGCATGTAGTTTTCCTAACCCAATTCATTGTGATGATTTGGAACTCCCCTAAGTAGCACCACTATTTTGATATGGGGATCATTCCCAGAATCAACATGTCTTCAACATATACCACATTGTGTAGTAGAACACCAACTTCCAGATTGATATGGTGTAAAATATCCCCTTTCCACTCCATAGCTTTTTTTCCTACTATATCATTAACCCTCTACATTTTCTTCATTAAGAAAGTTTGTAGATGTATTATATTTTCAAAAGATTATCACTTCAGTAGTAGTCAGGATCAGTTCCAACGTTAATGTACCAAACCACCACTTTGATAATATATTATTCTTGTATGGTCATATGCAATCAACCCTCTTGTATGTGTACTCTCCCTCCTATATCCCTTGTTAATGTCCCCCTAATGGATAAACCGTTTCTCATAATCTACACCTTTTAATCATCTTTTAGAAAAAACGTGTCTAGTAAAGGAAGCCTACTTTATTTTCCCAACATATATTAGACCCTAATCAACAACCTCAAAGAACATATTTAATTGAAAAATATTGATATTTTACATAACCTCGTACTTAAGTCCACCTAGAATGAGTTTCCATTGCTCTCTCATCTTCTGCTATCACTATACTATTGTGTTGTTGATCCCTAAAGAATCTAGTATAATACATCACAATATTCATCCCCTTATTCAATTTCAGAAACTCACCTACTTTATCTTGCATAAATGTATTTTGAATGATGTTCTCTAAGAACATCTCAAAAAATTTCTTCCATATCATGGCATTATCTTTTTAATTACACAGATGAAACTCCCACCTTCAATTTTCTAATCCACATAGAATATATGCATCTAGCATGACCCACTTCTTAGAATGGGTCCCCAAATGGAAAAATATTGTCTCCATTGGATCAACCCAATACTCTACTCCTTTAATTCCAACCTCTCTAGTAAAATTTAGAGGTTTCCATAACTAGAATTACCTTCCCTTGGATAATAACATTTCAATGTTTATTTTTTTAGAAACAATCATTTTCATGACATGTGAGTCATATATTTTTAAGGTTATACTTATTTTAATGCAATTACTTTTGTGATGTACATATCATAAATAAGATGTGTAAAAACTAAATTTGGGATACATCCATTTTAATGGAGATTTATTTAAAATTTAGATATATGAAACAATATATATAGGATTATACATTAGGGATGTTTTATCATTCATAAAGCATCAAAAATAATTATTTATTGTCTAAAAACTATAACAAGTTATAACAATACAATTCTATGATGATTGAATTAAATTAAATTCAACTATATTGAAAAAGTTGAATCATTATAGATAGAAGATGTAAAATTTGGTGTCTATAAGTAAAAGGTATACGAAGAACACAATGCACATGGATGTATGTTTCTATATTTTTGTTTATGGGATTATTTAAATTCATAAATGTATTTATCCCATTCAAATATGGATTCATTGTATATATCAAGTGTGATTTCTAGTTATGATTTTATAAAAAAATTGACGTTTCACAACGGTTGGATACATAGAAATAATGTATTTTAACATTTATTACAAGAAGATTAAAAATCATGAATATTAATCATTTAGTTACTTTTTTATTAAATGATAATATTTCTTTTTAACAAAATTTATGTCATAATGAATTTCATGAATTTTTTCAAAGTAAAATGACAAATTAGTTCCCCAGTAGAATGCAAAAATAGGATCTTCATGAAAATTATATAAATATACTTTCTAAATTTAGATGATATCATTTTACAAGTCTGAAATTATATAATTTGTCTGGGGAGTTTACTCGTAGTCCTTTGGGATAGGATAACATGGCGTACATCCTTGGTAATCATTAGATCATTAAATTATTAGAACATGACACTGTAGTAGGAAATCCACATATTTGTGTTTAATTAGATTTTCATATCTATGGAAATTTTTAATGATCTATTTAATTTAATATGTTTTAATGAATGTAATGAGTCCCATATATTTATGTATTGATGAAAAAAAGGATTACACATGGTCACAGAAAGGATGGATTGGTTTGTTTCAACACAACTGATATTTTATTAACGAATAATATCATAATGTATTTCTAAATTTTATTCATTTATGGAAGTTGATTTATTAGGCCCATTGATGTAAATGGAAGTCAATTTTTATCTCCCAAAACATGATGCTCTGTTGGCATGTTCATTTTTTAAAATTAAAAAAAAACAGACCATGATAACATAAGTTAATAACACCATCATGGAACCTTATTTAATTGAGATATCATTATAAGGGTATTATATGACATAATGTATATTTTTATGTGGTTAATGTCATTTTATAATCTAACTAATTAAAAATTGGGTTCATTACCATGTTGAAATATATTAACCACAAAAATATGGATTGACAAACTGATGTCACTTTTAATTGGGCATAGAAATTCACACACGATTTGTTATAATAATCTCAGATTAATTCATCTTGAATTTAACATATTTGATAAACATTATTCACAAATTCTTTTTATAATTACTTTTTTTTATTTCATATATTTACCCAACATATATTTTATATAATATTATCTGAGTTGAATATTGATTAAATATTAATATTGTAATGTAATAATTAATTACATGAATATGTAATATTTATATATTTAGGATCATTCACGAGGTGAAAAATATTTAATCATATGTATATGTTAATATTTTATAATTATTTCATCACTAGTATTTTTAGTATAATTTTTATGTATTTATTTTGAATAATTTAGTTATATTAACTTATTAAATAAATAAATATTATTCAGGGTCAGATATTTAATGGGAAGTATTTGAATATTGATTTTAATATTCTATATAGTAATATCATACTAAAAATAATTTCAATAAATTAAAATAAATTTATCCATGGAAATGGTATTTATTTTATTTATATGTCTAGAACATTTTAATTTACTATTATTATTATTATTATTATTTAGGTATGTGTTTCATCATGGATTACTATGTATAATAAAAGACCAAGTGTAATTTTTATTTATCCAACACATGTTTTATTTAAATCATTTTATGTATTTTCAAAATAGAGTGGTTGTTGAGGACAATGAAATTCTAGAGAAAATTAACTCATGAACTAGATTGATTATATCTTAGAACACGGTCATGAATTTAGTGTAACCCTTACCCACAAACATAACATAACTAGATAGACTATGAATAATTGGTCCACCTGAAGAAAATATTTTTTGACCAAGAATGAATGATGCAAGTATCAAAATAATATAAATAATCCACAATGGAATTTAATGGTGATGGTACAAGTTTTTTGGTTCTCCTTTTTATCACTAATTTATGAATTATACCACAGAATCCTCCCACCAGAATCCCAGAATGACAAGAACTAGTCTACTAATTCATTCATGATGAATGAAATTAAATTCATTGATTTTTTTTTAAAAAATAATTATAAAATAAATATTATGATATTTACTTATAGGATATGGAATACTATTCAATTAACCTTCAATTTAAATAAATTTCATATGATATTATTCATCATGTTCGTATTTTATTATTCAATGGTTACAATAATAATCTATGTTATAAAGTGACATAAAGGTACCCCTACTCCACCAAAAACCATTATGTAGTATAATATCAATTTGAAAAAAAATATTACTATATATTATTCATTGAAAAATGATGTACATTTATATTAGTTTGATTTTTTTTAATATTCTATCTTTAAATATGATTGTATAATTATTCCATTCTCCTTATTCATTCTCAATTATATAACCATGAACCAATAAAAAATACTAAAGGATCATTATATGACACCATTAGGAGGTCCCAATGGTTCAATCTAAATATCACTAGATTGGTGGGAATGTATCCCCTTGGTAAAATATGTGTACCCATGTACACTACACAAGGAAGAACTATGTAAAAACCAAATCATATAGGTAATAAATATAAATTTTTTGAATTTATTCCCACATTTATTGACCAGGATATCCTGAAGCATGATATATTGGATTAAGTGTTGTCAATATTGTGTGCAAGTCATGGCATCTTTGTGAATTCATAAAAATATTCATAAAAAATGTGTGGTCGAAGCCAGACATGTATTTATTACACAACAATCGAGATTGGTGGCTAAGAAAATCCAAGGATACACCGTGTGTATCTGGAATAAACACCATGTATATCATTAGTACACATCGATAACAAACATGTTGAGTCCCTAGTTATGATTCCTAGATGTCATTTTATGACATTTTGATGTTTTCACATGTTGTGTAACTAAAACCCATTTATGTGGATTACACATCATCCAATCTATATCCATATGGATTATTTATGTTGAAGAGTCATTAATTTTGATATTATATTGGTTAAAATGTTTCCTACCATGGGTACACATTTTGTAATTAATTTTACAGAATTTAAAATTCATAATAAATTATAATTTAAAATAATAGCTGCATATGATATACAATTTACTTTTACACCATACTCAATAAAACTATTAAATTTTTAGATTTCACATATATAATAAATGATGTTTCACTTAAATATATTTAATGTATTCAATTTTACACAATATAGATTTTTTAATACAAGACACATTATGTTCACTACATGACATATTAAATTCACATTAAAATAACATACCACGTAAAAGATAATTATGATGATTATTAATCAAGTTAAACCCAACTATTATTTAATTTAATTTATTTTTTATTTATAACCATCCCATTAAAACTATTAATATGATCATTAATATAGAATAATTATTTAATTAATTAAATTAATCCATGTATTATTAAATTAATAATATGGAACAATTTGAATTTATTGATTGCATTTTTACATTTGGGTATTCATTGTAGGTGTGTTTTTTATCATGAGATTGGACCATTCTATTTTTATGATTTGTTTCTTTTAATTTATTACTATTTCTACAGATTTACAAAATATTACTAATATTAAATAATGATTTTTATTCATTCCCTCCTCTCATTATTTAACCGTTGGCATTCCTGCAACTTGATTGATGTAAACCCATTAATGAATCATTTGGTTCCCTTCATCAATATTCTAGTAAAATTATATTTTGGATACAAAACCAATGAAAGTGGATGTGTTTAATGAGAGATATAATGTGATACCAATATAAAAAATGTGTAGGTGTACATGTGGAATATTTTATCTCAAAAGAAAATTGGTTCAAGGAGTTATTATCCATGGTTAAGGGTTGGTTTATCATCATCTAAATGAATATTCTATTAAAAAAATTCTTGATCATACCACTATTTCTGTATTAATATCATTTTCATAGTTTTTTATTTATATGAATTAATGACGCTCATTTTAATAATATGTCTTATTAAGAATAAAAGATATTATTAAATAATTGAATTTTATGTAAGGTATTTATAATACGATGGTGATCATTTATGTAAAATATAAAAATTATTTAATAGGATGTAATTAGATAAAATGATAAATTTACAAATAATGATAATACAATATCAAATAATATACTAATTCATTATAGCATCATAAAAATAAATTTAAAATATAACCATTAATCAATGTTCTTGACTGGCCAGTCAGGGTGCTCTTTTTTTGGGTTAATTTTAGGTTGTTGTTTAGTTGGATTTTATCTGCTCACATCATATATTGACAGCCCACAATAATCATTATGTAACTGAGTTGAAAGAAATCATAAAACCATATTACATGATTTTAGAATTTCTTACGCCATGTAATTGATCATTTAGTTGTGACATAATGTAGTTTTAATTTTAGACATACCAAAAACCATTCAAAATAACATTAGAGGCCAAATTTTGGGTTACGAGAAGGATGATATGGATCATTTTTACTAGAATATTCATAATATTTGATATTCCAAAAACAAGAATGATGGATATTAGGTTTTTATATAATACAAATAGAATAATAAATAACATATTAATTCCCATATTTTTGGTAATCTATATAGAACTGATATATCCATTCATTTAAATTAATGTATGACCAGAAAAATTATTGTTACATTGTAACTCCCCAGAATGATATAGGGTTTAATGATCAATTTATATGACTCATTTCAAAATGGTGGACCATATTTTTTGGGAGCCTACCTGGTTAGAACACCACAATTAAGCGTGCTTGTCTTGGAGTTGTGATCAGGATGGGTGACATTCTAGGATGTTTCCAAATTGTTTCCCAAATTTTGTGTGAATGGGGACAAAGGAAACTCAAATGGACATGTGTTGGCCTGTTGGAACTATCATTAGTCAGATGTCCAATTTGGTCATGTTGGTGGGCCCCATGGTGGGGACCACAAATCTGCAGGGCAACTACTGGTACTTGTAGGGCCACGACCCGACGACCATGTTTAGGTGGGGTGTCAGTGTTGTCACCGGGGCCTAGTTGTCACATTTGGTATCAAAGGAGTAACCCTACCTTATGTGTGGTGCACATCTTGGGTTGAGAGGTAGGTCCCACATCATGGACATTGTGCACTAATGGGGTTGAATGTAACACCCCATAATGTTAAAGGGATAAATTACTAAATTAAATGACTCATGCCAATAATGTGAAGCTTTTTTTTCTGAACCCTACTTGATTAGAACACCACAATTAAGCATTCATGTCATGGAGTAGTGATTAGGATGGGTGATATTTTAGAAAGTTTCCATGGTGTGTGTGTGTATGGACAATTCACACTGGAAAGAACATGTGTTAGCATGTGAGGACTTTCATTATTTAGATGACCCGTTCAGGTTTGTGGGTGGGCCCTAGGGTGGGGACCATAGGTCGGCAGGGCAGCTGGTGGTACCTGGTGGGCTAGGACCTGACATCCATTTTTTGGATATGTGTCTGTGTTTTCACTAGGTACTAGTTCTCACAAAAATTATGATCCTAGAAGATAATTTTTGTGACACCAAAAAAAATCTAGGTTTGGTACCAATATGTTATATAAAGATCTGTTATAAGAAACTTATATAATGTTCTGGAAATCCATGAACTTGTACCTCCATCTCACAGTGAAAGTGTATGAGAGAAGGATTTATATATGTCATGGAATAAGATTCTTCAATTATTAATTATTTGATAACATTATTTAGGTATGGAGAACCAATGTTTTAATATAAATATATGAATTCCAATACTATGATATATCATATCTTGTCTCTTGAGAAGTAGAAAGAGAGGATTTAGATAACTGATATTTTTATGAAACTATACTAGTGTAAAATTGATGTGTATAATTATATATTTATAGTGAAAATAAATATATCAAAAAATTTATCACAATGTGATGTTTTTTTCCTATATGGGTGAGATATTTCTAGCTAAACTCATACTATTTTACATTCCTTCTAGGTTTTTCTTTTTAATCATGAATTATGGGATGATGAGCTCATTAATATTTTCATATAGTTTCACTATGTAAATAAGAGTTATGGGAAACATAGTTCCCCAAACCTTATAGGAATAACATGATATGAGAGATTAAAAATAATATTATTATTTTAGAGTGAATGATAGCTTCCTAAAATAGATTAAATAGAAAAATGATTTAGTTGTATTATAATGAATTTTATGTTATTTTCCTCTCATGTGGACAAAAAGGTTCATTTAAAATATAATTGTAATAAATGTATGATATGCATGTTATTTCATCTCCTTTAGATATATTCATCAAATATAACAACGATTTTTTACATATAGGATATTTAATATTATTTTTTATTCAAATGAAAAAAATAATGATATATTATTATAAGAATGATTACTTTTCAAATGAGCTAATGAAATTTCATCCTAGTATCAGTTGTTTGAAGAATGTTTCTTCAAGATGTATATATTAATTATCTCAAACAAAGAAAAGGGTGAATCATATGTGCCCAAGTAGAATTTAAAAACATCTAATTTCTTAGTTGATTGATACTATTTAAATTATTATTTTTATTATGTTCATTAATATAAGTATATATAAATTTCATTTATTACATAATGAGATATTATTTATTTTGAAATTTTCTTATTATGGTATTTTTTAATAAAATTTTCAGTAATACAAGAAAAAATGATATAATATGATACAAATATAATATGAATACAAATTATAATATTCAAGCCATGTGGTTAAATGATAATTCATTGTCCACTAAAAAAGGTTTTTTTAAATGATATACCAAAATTATTATTTAGTGTCTATATTTCTAAAACCCCTTTATCTATTATTGAAATAATTACATATTGATTTTTAGAAAAATTAATCCTTTAATGAAAATATATTTGAAAAAGTGTCTATATTTTATTTAGAGACATAGAATGAACAACACCAATGTTATTCTTTATGTAATTCAAATTTATTATTAATATTTATTTGGAAATTTCTTGAATAATTGATAAATATATTGAATTCACATGTAATAAGATATTTAATCCTTTAAACTAGTATGTTAGATATTATCACAACCAATTATTCATTTATCATTAAAAATTAAATGAAGGTTGGACTAATTCATATTACCTTATTCACATTAGAGAGATACTAATAGAAAATGTTAAAACAATGAAGAATATAATATATATTTTAGTTCTTCCATGTAAATATTTCATACATGTCATAGAAAATATAATCACAACAACTCTATATATTCCCACTATATTTATTAATGGTTATCATATAAATTATATAATGATAGGAGTAAAATAATTTCACAGCCTAAGGTGTTTTTCTTTAAATCAATTTTATGTCAAAATTCCCATCAATGTTTTTTCAATGGAATCATAATGTTTACTTCATTATATAATCATACATCTACTAAGGTTGTTATCATCCCCATGATTGAATGTTATGAATCATATAAACTATATTTTTATGTGTAAGGGTCATCTCAATCATGAAATTTTGGGAATCTAATGGTATTATTGAATCATGGAACATGATGTAAAAGTATGTAAAATAAAATAAAACTCCATAAGATTTAGTGGGGGTGTTATTCTAAAGACACGTACTAAATATTAATTTTAAAACCATAGTGTTTTTTTATGTTAAAAATTATGGGCGATATAAATTATTTTGAATGAATAATAATTCATGAAATAATCAGTTATTAATTACAAATTATGTATAAAAGGATCTTATTAATTTTACAATACAATCCAGAAAACCCTCCAAATTAAAGGGTACTATATTTTTTATATTCCATCACATGATAATACAATTGTGTTTTCATGAAAAATTATATATTTATGTAATAGGTCACCACCAATAAATAATTATTGATTAATAAAATTGATTAATGTATAAAATATAGTGTTTGATAAAAAACATTACTCTAAAAATGATTATTTAAATTTTTTATCATACCTATCATTTCTTTTATGAGCATTATATTGGGTATCAGAGTTCCAGGTCATCCTTAGATAGATATAACATTATGTTTCATATTATATGACCAGATTGTATAGTGGAATCAATAACCCACAATATATAATGTATGATTTGAGGATTCATCAATGATCAAGAGAGGTATAATTATTATTGTATATTCATCTGGAATGAATCATTATAGGTTCTTATGAAAAGGATAGTAGGAGCCCTACAGATTTTCAATACCTATTTTTTTTTTGAAAACATATATTAAAAAATTGATTAGTCTTATGGACAAATATGATAAAAAAATTCTCAATATTTTACTTTTGTACCTTCACATGTAATAGGGAACAAGATTTACTAGTATAGGTAATGGGCTTTCTAAATCCATTTCATTGTACACAGAATATGAGGTATTGAAAAATACATTGTGGAATAATATTCCAAAATTGTTCTAGTATCAAATGGAATATTTTTTTAGTATAGATAATATCTTATGAAGATTAATTTAGAAATATATCCCACATTAATTTATATGTACCCATGTTTTATTATAATTTTTAATATATCATATAATGAAAATATAAAACATGACTATGAAGAATGAGAAATCTGGTAGTCAAGTCTATCCAATAGTACTTGAGAAAGAAAAACTAGATTAGTTGATAGAAATTATAGAAATAGGATGTTTATTTCTCATGTAATGTAAAAACTAGATATCATTAGTTAGGTTGAACAAATATCATAACATGTATTATGTAATTTCATGTTTTAATCATGAAACCAAAAAGTATTTTTCATATCTACATTATTTATAGTATGTTATGGGATCTAATATACTTTTATAAGTACGTTTGGAAACATCTGGTTCAAAATTTTAGATTTTTGAATAGATAGAAATGTTCAATCATACGATGATGAGAAAAAATCTTTGATGTTACTTAGATTTTCATGGATAGTATATATATATATATACTCACTCATATTGTGTCAGGAGATATTTTATTAGAGATATTGGGTTATTTTTTGAATTTGGGTCACAAGTAAAATAAAAGGCTCGAGAGTTAAATTCATACCTTATTAGAATAATGGTTAACTAATTTGATTAAATAGAGGAGTGTCTTTTGTTGTTTCTAGAGTAAGTTGGAGTATTTAGAGTTGATTCTAAAAAACCAAAAAAAACATTGATAATTTGATTATTGTTGAATTTATAGTGTTCAATTTAAATTATTTATTTCAATTATTATTGGATTATGATCATTTTCAATATCGTATTTTTCTGATAATATATTTAGAGTTTTTATCACACTAAATTTATATAGAAGATCCCCATTATGAGGGGAGTCCAAATATGTCTTCATTATATTATAAAATATATTTTCAGTATCTTAATGATTCACAGGATAGGATTTATATGATAAAGCCTATCAGTAGTGGAGAAACATATGATTTTACAAAATTTTCCCATATTGTATTCCCTTTGTAAATTTCATGGACGAGATTACATGCCTATCACCCTCGAGTAGGAAGTACACAACTATATGGGTCATTAGATGTTCATATATAAAAGAAAATTATAATTGTCCATATAATATAATAATACATTTGATGTATATTTGGATTCACATTAAATGATATATTTATGAAAATTGTGATAAAACATTCTCATGGTGAGGTATGATTTGTCACCATTTTCATGAGTATTATTTCGTTAATAAATACTTGGAGAAATGATGTGAACCTTTTATTCATTAATCTAAGTTGACATATTGAACCCTTTGATGGAAATGGAAGGTAATTATTAATTAAATAGAAATTAATCTCATTTTTTATTTTTATTTCTATAAGGTTAATAATTGATACATTGATCACTAAGGATGATTAGACAGAAATAAATTCTACATAATTTTAGATATTATAAAAATGGGTTATATTTCATAGTGTAGGTTCATACACGGTTAGTGTCTCTATGAAATTTGACATGTTTCATTATGGGTGCCTTGGCTTATTTCCAGATGCAAAATATAGATTTATTTGTAAAACCTCATTCATTGAAAATTTTCCAAAATTTTCAATCACTAAGTGTATGTGTAACCATAGTATGACACTATTAGAATTAAAAGTGTCAAATAATTATTATTCCTATTACTAGTTTAATAGTTATTAATTTTTGAGTTTATAACATATTTTCATTCACTAGTTATTAAATATAATTTTATGTGAGTTGTATATTAAATAAATATTCAATTTGTAAGGTTATTATTTTTTGTGTGAATGTTTAATATTTACTTATTATGGTTTTATCTCAGGTAAAAAAATATTTATTAATTTTATTATGTAAATATTTTATAATTATTTATTCAGTGGTTTTGTGAATATAATATTTATTTATTATTTATTTAATAATCCATTTATTTTTTCATTATTTAATATATAATCATTATTCATGGACCATTAAATATATAGGTGCATTGGTCAATAGAATTTTATGGTCCGATGAGAAATATAATCATAAATATTATTTTTATAAATATTTAATTATTCATTTAGGAAAATATATTTATTTTATCATTGTATTTTTGGAAGGCCTTGTAAATAATAACAATATTTTTAATTATACATGGGGTTTAATGGTATTATAAAAGCAGTAAGGGCCCTTAGGAAATTATTTCTTATCTAACTGAGGATATAATTAAACACGATTATGTTGTTTGTAAACTCGGTAGTCGTTGTACATAATAAATGTCTAGATAGTATTTTCTAAATCTCAGTAGAGATTTTCTCTAAGAATACTATCAATAATGGAATGTTATCCTCCTCTACCAAAAAATCACACAATCATCATAACAATCTATTCTAGAAAATGGTGATTTCTATGGTTGTGGTTAGAGGTTTTTGGTTCACAGGTGGATCTATACAAGTTGTATTATAGTCTTTAATCCCCTAGCAATAATTATGGAATGATAATATACTTGATACAACATAAGTAATAGAGATATAAATTCTATGTATTTTATTTATTAATCCAAATAAATTGACAATAAATTATATGTCATGGTCATGTATTCTATGATTCTTGCTAATAGTCATAAAACCGTTAACATAAAAACACAATGAATGAAATTTTTTTATCAAATACATCTAATATTGTTAGATGACTATTAGAACAAAAATCAAGTTCACTTCTTCCCAATCGTTTCGTCCAATGTGCATTAAATATTTATATTTATCTATTTGTCACAAACGTAATAACATCATAAAAGGGAAAAAACATCGTTGTCTATTTTTTTATTATATAATGATTATAAAGAAGGAAAATAAATGTGTTTTAATATATAAAGAGGCATAATGGTTGTGAAATGGACCAAAAAATAGACAATTGTGAAAAATAGATGTATTTGGAAGAAACGATTGAGAAGAAGTGAACTTGATTTTTGTTATCATAGTTATCAAACAATATTAGATGTATTTGATAAAAAATTTCATTCATTGTGTTGTTACGTTAACAGTTTTATAACTATTATCAAGAATCATAGAATACAGGACCATGACATATAGTTTATTATCAATTTATTTGGATTAATAAATTCAATACATATTATGTATATCTCTATTACTTATGTTGTATCAAGTATATTTTCTTCCATAATTATGGATAGGGGATTAAAGACTATAACACAACTTGTATGGATCCACTTGTGAACCAAGAACCTCTAACCACAACCAGATAAATCACAATGTTCTAGAATAGATTGTTATGATGATTTTGTGATTTTTTGGTAGAGGAGGATAACATTCCATTATTGATAGTATTCTCAGAGAAAATATATACTGGGATTTAGAAAATACTCTCTAGACATTTATTATGTACAATGACTACCGAGTTTACAAACAACATAATCGTGTTTAATTAGATCCTCGTTTAGATAAGAAATATCTTCATAAGGGCCCCTATTGCTTTTATAATCCCATTAAACCCCATGTATAATTAAAAATATTATTATTGTTTATAAGGCCTTCCAAAAATACAATGATAAAATAAATATTATTTTCCTAAATGAATAATTAAATATTTATAAAAATAATATTTATGATTATATTTCTCATTGGACCATTAAATTCTACCGACCAATGCACCTATATATTTAATGGTCCATGAATAATGATTATATATTAATTAAAGAAAAAATAAATGGATTATTAAATAAATAATAAATAAATATTATATTCACTAAACCACTAAATAAATATTTATAAAATATTTACATAAGAAAATTAATAAATATTATTTTACCTGAGACAAAACCATAATAAGTAAATATTAAACATTCACACAAAAAATAATATCCTTACAAATTGAATATTTATTTAATATATAACTCACATAAAATTATATTTAATAACTAGTGAATGAAAATATGTTATAAACTCAAAAATTAATAACTATTAAACTAGTAATAAGAATAATAGTTAGTCGACATGTTTAATTCTAAAAGGGTCCTACTATGGTTACACATACACTTAATGATTGACAATATTGGAAAAAATTTCAATAAATGAGGTTTTACAAATAAATCCATATTTTGCATCAGGAAATAAGCCAGGGCACCCATAATGAAACATTTCAAATTTTAATGAATGAGGTTTTACAAATAAATCTATATAATACAACCCGGTATTTGGGTGATTATTATAATGAAATGGACCAAAAATTCCCCAGTTACAAGAACATAAATGAAAAATTATTCAACTCGATAAATATTAAAAGTGCCGATCATCGTGATTTTAGATTGACTGAATGTGATTAGGGATAATTATCAAGGAAACTACCTCTATAAAAGAGGAAAATTAAGTAATTTTCTATTTTGATAAAATTAATTATTCACATTCATATGATAGGGGTGGTGGATATAAATTGACTTGATCGATCTAGTAGTTTGTGTAAAATATAATAAAGGAATGTTGACTAATGAATGAATTAAATCTATACCCCAATTCACCATCCTATTGGGTGTTTCAATTTTAGGCTAGAAAGTGATTATATATTTGTTTTAAACGTTTTCTATAATAGTGAAAAATGTTTTCCTTAGTTTTTTATATACCATCACCTACCTATATAAACTCTTGAATACAAACCACTAAAATGATGCATCCAAATATAGAACATGCTTCAACATGTGATATGTGTATCAACCATAACTCTCAACTAAATCTCTATGAAATAAAAAAATATATAATACAAACACCATTCATGATATTTACTCATATTATTAATCTTTCATAATATCATTTACCAACCAATATTTTGTAAATTGTATTGTTTTTTAGTAAAAAATAAGCAACATTATCATGGATAATGAAATTATCTAGATTCGATCCATTACATACTCAAATTATTACTTTTATTTTTTCAACAACCACCAATCTTCTCTAATTATCATCAAACTTCAACAAATAGTAATTGTAATATGTATAAACTAATATATATAACACTAATAATATTAGGCAATAAAAAACATAAATATTAATATGTTTGTAGAATTTTTAGTCTCATTAATTTATTAATATATTTAACAAAAATGTGTTAAAAAGGAGTCCTCATACATCTCGCATGATATGAATAATACAATTTATAAAAGAATGATTATTTTTGAGAAACTCAAAATATAAAAATCAACAATTTTATCCACATATATATCACTGTATTTATTAATATCTCTAGTAAAATAATTATGTAAAAATAAATATTAAAACAAATATTTATAATTTTATAATTAAAAATAGAAAAATTAATAATATAAATATTGATTCTATTAACCCTCACCAATGAATACCATTGAAAATTTATGGAAATGCCATCAAAATCAAGGAAAAGAATAAAAAAAATTCATCTTTAATGTTCCAATCAGAAACGTGTCATTCCATCTAAATATCGATAAAAAATAGATGAATAATACATATATAATTAAATTCTTTAGACTCACCAAACACTAATATATATGATCCATTAAATAGTTTCATCATAAGAAAAAACCATTTTAAACTCTTCATAAAAAATATACACATCAAAACATAATTATATAAAAAATTTAACAAACCCAAAGAAAGTAAATATATATCTAAATATCATTATATGATAAAAACCCATATTTTCAATAACACCATATAGGCAGTGAAAGGAAAGGTACACATTTTTCATATAACTTTAGATATTTTATATGAACATATTGTTCTTCTCATCTTAATAATTTTTAATGATTACAAATACACATTAAAATATTTAATTACCTTATTTTGGTGATTGAATGTGAGTAAAAATGAAATATTGTAATAATCTCAAATGGAATTTTTTTAGACTAATGGAATTCATAGAATGAAGTTCCCAGACTAATGGAAGGAATTATATATTCATAACTTTAGCACATTGTGTCACTCTACAACACACTTAAACGAGAACTTGATCATGAATTATGTTAATGTAAAGATAGTAAACTTAATAAATTTTAGTCTATCTTAATCTCCATGTATCAGGAAAAAATATAGAAGTCACACTATAGTCAAATCTCTAATACTAATACCCAATTAATGGAAAAGTCGTATTTTAAATTTGATCAATGTAGATCATATTTTTATTAGTGTTCTATTTCATCGAAAAAGGGTTACACCATATCTACCTCTGAGTTGTAAAAAATTAAATTAATTCTATAAAATATTATTCCAATGCACTATGGAATATACCAAATAGACCACCTATACAATAAAGAGAAGTTAGCCTCATATTAATGAGACTTCTTTATTATTAGTATAGTTTTCTTCAATTCATATAATTAATGCATTGAAATGGATCACTGCTTTATTTTCATGGAAATAGAGACTTTGTGATCCTATGAATGGTATAAATAGATACCTTTAGTGTATTTTCAACATATATTCTTCAAATATAAACATTTCCCAAATTATTATATTGCAAAATCTTGGATTCAATCCAGAAAGATCTCATTATCTATGTGATTTATACTACAATAATGTGTATGTTTATATTGTAAACTTTTTCTCACTCTAATCATTTTTCCCTTTCTCTGTAAAATTTTCTTCAAGTTATTTTTACATAATAAAAACTATTTTGAAATTTTATTACTCATAAGTATTCCTCTATTTTTATTCATTCCTCTATTATTGGTCCTCACAACCATTAATGTGACAGTCTTATGTCTTAAATACATAACTATTAAAAATAAATTGAATATGATATTATAGGAATCCGGAAATACTCGTCAAATAGCTAGAATGTATTTTAATTTTAGTTCCATTTTATGATCTAAAAAATCATGGTAGTTTGGTATTCATGGATTTATTTAATGAAAAGGGACTAACACAATTAATCATTAGGACATTAATGGGTTAGATATTGGGGATATTCTTTATCAATTGTCTAATATACGTAACAAATTGGGTCCCTTTTTCGGTATATTTATATATAAATCACATTTATTCATCCAGTTAATTTATCATTTAATCCAAAACATTTATTAATCCTTTTTTAATAATGAACCATTATTTTATTATTTTTCTTTTATAAACATATTTATTTATTAAATTGTTCTTTAAAATGTGATTATTTCCTTCGTTTTCTAATAGATTTTTAACTGCCCATATTTCTAGTTTACCCTAATTTCACCTACATTTGGTGTCAAATTATTTTATAATTCATTTATTTTATTTTTTTAAATTATGCAATGATAAATTGTTATTAAGGCCTCCAACTAGTTTTTTAAGAAATGTTTTTCATATGTAGAGAATTTTTAAACCTGTATAATTACATAAAAGGAAAATATATTGGTGTTCCACCATATCATTGTAATAATTATGGGTATTGGAATCAATTTGTTTCTACCTTTATTATAACTATTGTTAATCCCTTATAGAAACATTTTAAGTAGGTTTATACATATATTACTAAAATTTAAGATAAATAGACTACTGATGATATTTCATCTTTTCAATTAGATGGTAATGCAATGAATATATTGCATTATGTCTTACGATAAAAAGAATTTATTTAATTAATGCACGAAAATAGATATTTAAAAATGGAAATTCATAGATTTCACACATGAAGGTATAAATATATTCAATAATATTATAATATATATGCTTATATAAGGCATTTTGATTATCTATATTCATCTAAACAAATCTATTATGGAAAATTTACATGATTATTTTATATATTTAATTATTAAAAAGATCATGTTAATAATTAGTTGATATAAATATAGTTTTCAATTTCTTTTTTATTTCAATTTTTGATTTTGGAGAATATCATGTAATATTTGTGGAGTTAGGCGCTGAGACATCATGAGATTCTAGGATCTGGTGTGTATAGTATAAATATTATTAAAATATTAAATATATTAATACCAAATGAATATGGCTTTCCAATGTAATGTAATATCTCAAGAGAATATACTTGGATTATAAGTTTGAGATAAATGTAGATTCTAGAAAAATGGGGTTTTAACCAAAGATCAAAATAAAACTAGAAGCCATTAGTATTTCTATTAAAGACATCTTTTTGAAGGTCTTTAAAATAAATAAATAATTAAATTTTTTAATTAAATTTTTTAATAATGAAAAAACCCTAACATCCCTCTGTGAATACATAATTATGAAGAATCTATAGGTTTGTCCAAAAAAGAAACTAAGAGGATATAGAGGCGGATGGGGAGAGTTGCATTAGAAGATGAGGAATGCATATCAATGACTAAAAGATTGAGTATAATCATGAGATGAATGATTAACGTAGTGGGGTAATCACCATCAGATCCAGTGGATATATTATTTTGAAAATATTTGTCTAATGATGATATATAAGACCCATTCACTACATCATCAGTGGAGTGACACTCAGTAGGTAGAGGACCCATGCCCTATTGCATGAAGGTGTTCTACATAGTAGGTAGAGCCCCTATTCTCATGTTTATAATGTGGGTTCAGTTTAATAGTTTATGGAGTATGGGGTCCTACTTCCTCGTGTGACTAAGAGATTCCATCCCTGTCTAATCTCAATAATAATCTCACTAGGTCACATTTATTATCATTAATCACCTAATAAAGTGTCACATATAGATAATTAAATGATGTATCTCAAGTCATAAATTTGAATTCACTATTAAGGCTACCATAACAGTAATCATATAAAACTACTTATGATATACTACTCATGGGCCAAAATCGATGTCAAAATAAAGGATATAAGAGAGGTAGAAATTCTATAAGGAACAAAAAAAAGTGTTTTTACATCCCACAATACATGTGTTCTTGCCTCTATACATAGTCTTGTGCTCCCCTAAACAAGTCATTGAAACCATGTCATCATATATAGCATGTACGGGGTACATATGACATATTTATGAAACCTTCTCCAAATCATGTGTTTCTAGTTTGGTATGTGGAAATTAATTGGTACAATGTAATTCATGTGTACAACTAGCCCTGATTGTGTACTTTTGGAGTACATGGTGTTTCTACCTAGAAGATTGATGAACACATGAGGTACGCCATTTGTAAGATGAGATAAAATAGAATTCCCCTAATATGACATCGTAAATAGCCATGAATGACTAACTGGGTCATGGAATAATGATTTTCATGGAAACACTTGGGAATGTCTATTAACATTACCAAATTAGAAACCTAGTTATAACATTCATTTCATATTATAACGCATGAACAATGCTTCATAGGACCAAGATGTGGAACCAGAAATGGTTCCCACCATTTGTCATGAATTTGCCGCCTCTATTTTTGTGCCATGATTTGATAGAAGATTCATCAATATGATATCAAAAATCTAAGATACATCAAAAAATACGATATGATGACAAAACATAATAATGATAATGATAATGTATTTATTATTTTTATTATTACTATTCTTATAATCATATATAATAAACTCTTGTAGTAGGGTTTTAGAGATGGTATTCTCCGCACAATAAATAGGACATAGTAAAAAACTCCCCCTATATTCCACATCTAGAAAACTGTTAAATTATTATTATTTATTGATGTTATTAATTAATAACATAACCCTCAATTTACATATCACCAATCACCCATAGGGGGTCGAATTGGGAAAATTTAACATGTTCTGTTTGATTCACCATTACCTTTTCACATCATAGGTCATCTTTTCTTCCATGGAATCCCATGAAGACTTACCTAGTGCAATAATGACTGTAAATCTCACACATTTATAGCCTTGAAAAATGAAAATGTCAAAGGTGGGAAAATTTGTTCTACTAGTCTACATGAATATATATGTCATAGAAATATACATTTTTTCTCACCCAACTATATAATAGAGAACTCTAAATCGACAAATGATCATCCATTGGTGTAAAATAACAAGATCTCATCACCAATTTAGAACACAGGGATTATGAAGCAATCTATTATTCCAAAGATCAAATTCACAATTATATTTTTCTACATATTCAACGAATGACCAACCATAAACTATGATGATGAGTAATACACATAAAATATATATTAAAAACTATGAAAGAAAATAATTGAGGAATAGAATTAGTCTGATATTTTTGTTTCCATGATTCATTGTCATAGTGAAATGAATCCTAATGGAATTGAAAAACAAATAATATCTACTGTAATCAACCATTTATCCATAAACTAATTTTATTAGATGAATTGTTTTAAAATCATCATTGGAAACTGAATAGGGGTAAATCCAGGAAAACAAAAGACATAGAATGAGATTGAATAGAACATTAGCGATGAACATGTCCCCTAGGGAGGATAGTGATGATCCTGCTATATTTTTTATATGTATCATCATTATCTTCGATCGGGTTGTCATCGATCGACATTCTTAAACTTCCAATAGAGCTCTCCTACTCTATATCTATAATCTATCAGGGTTATGTGGACAACCACTGAGAATCATCATAACTATGTATATATTGATTGTGGTTATGTTTTTTTCATTAGGAAAAATAATTAAATTGATAAATTAAATAATTATTTACTCAATTCATCAAAAATGGTTTTTTTAATAAATGACTATTGCTGAAATATTTTATATCATACCAAGAGAAAACAAAACATTCATTAATAAATCATGGTCTATGATTTCTTATCAAAGGCTATACTCAGATAATGTTACACTATATCTAAGATAATGCACACATTTGATATAAATTTATTTAAAATTATTATAATATCAACATCATGGTAACTGGTGTAACACACCAATATTTTTATAAAATATTTGCCTTCAAATAATCTAATTTTTTGTAAATTGTGTAGCATGAAACACCGTGTTTAAATGGAAAACAAAATACAATTAAAATAATATTATTTAAAATAAATTTTACAACATGTAGATTAAATTATAAGGCATGGATAATAATAAATATCTAATATAAAATATTATTTTATAATAAATAAATACTTTTGTTTTAGTAAATTCATTTCACACTTCAAAATATGTTTTCTTAAAAATAATAATTTTTTTATTTTCCATCAAACAATAAATATAACTTATTTTGACACTTATAGATATTTTATTTCAGAAAATTAAATTTCATTTGGAATTATACATGTCAAATTTATCTTAGAAAAAATGTTGAATAATTTTCTTAAAAGATTGAAATTTTAATTAATAATGGAAAATAATGATTTTCATTGCAACTGAATTTTCCATTAAATAATTTAAAAAGTAAAATTACATTTTTGACTTTTTTAAAATATAACTAGTTACTTTTTATTTTAAATAGACTAATATTTGACATTTAGGTGATATTTATACATGAATTTAGCATAAATATATTTAATACTTAAATTAGGAATCTTTCATACAAAATATTTTCATTTTCATTTTTTTGTTCAGTACTAAATTAAATTATACAACTTATGTGTATTGAATTTTAAAAAAATTATACCATATTGGGAACCATGAGGTCCATATTTATTATAGGTACCTAATTTTTTTTCCATAATTAATAATAATTATGTAATTTTTATAACCAATGTAAAGGGTATATTTGGAATTTCAGGTTGAAAATAAAATAGTAAGAACTATTACATTACAGTGAAATATGAAAAAATATTATTTAGTGAGTCCATTTAATCCATAATAATACATGTTATAGTTTATATAACACATTATAGCCACATGGGGTGGGATTATGACTTTAGTAGTAGTTTATTTACCAAAATGCCAAACATGTAACACTGTTTTTATTAATAATTATAAATTCTTTTCTATTTTGTTATCCAGAATATATTTTATAATATGAATAGTATTTTGAAATAGAATATATTTTTCTACGCCATGATAATTTTTTAGGGAAGATGTAACAAACATAAAATTTTAAACAATGTTGACACAATAATAATTAAATTAATCAAAAATTAAAATAAAATCTATTTCAAAAATGTATATATATATATATATGTTATGTTTTAAAGGTGTTAAAAAATTTTATTTATGACCATGAATTTTAGATTATATAATTAAATAGTTAGTTTAAATTATACTTGATTTCATGTAGAATTTAATGTAATTTTAATGAATAATATAAAATTTGAAACTAATTATATTTTATGGGATTAATATTTCATTACATATATATAAAAAATCATAAAAACATAAAATTAAAAGAATGGGTTTAGAAAATTTATTTAAAATGTAATCTGATGAACATTTACATTTAATTCAGACGAATTTTTCATTATAATAGTGTTATTATATTTTTTTATTTTGAGATATTCCAAAAGTGACCCTCACCTCAATTATAAAGTACAATCCCATCTTTCCCTAATTCACATCAATTTCATCCATATAGATTGGCCAAAATCATCACATTTTATCTTATAGACGTTCTTAATTATGTTATTGTGGTTCTTCCACTTCAAAAAGACCTACCTATGATCACATAAGATAATTTATAAAGGATCTATTTCATATAAGAGGTAATCATCATTCAAGAATAAATCAAATTTCATTCTTCATCATCCTCATATTAATATATTATTAACATCCTAAAATAATAATTATAGCATCGTCGATATAATTAGATATTATTTTGATTAGGATAGAACAAGATTACACCATTTATTCATCCATGGAAATGAAAGCATCACACCTACATAGGTACGACTTAACGTCTCAACATAGCAATGTAAATCTTTTTTCATCACCAATTTATGTATATTCTAATAATGATGAATATAATAACTATATATGACTATAATAACAAAATATTGATTATTTTAAATTAATATATCATTCTCTTATCTACTCATTCACTATTAAGGAAATGATATTGTTCATCGTGCGTACATACGATTTACTATCACCATTAAGTGATGAAAATTATTTTTCATATATAACATTGAATAAAAATTATGAAAATGTTTTAAATATATAAATATAAAACTTATAAAATAAAACATATTCCCTATTGGACTAATTTATATATAGTACATACGAACTAAATCTTACGTGAAAAAACATGTGTTGAAAAAATGAAGCAATTAACACCTAAAACAATGGTAATAATGAAAAATTATTAAAAATTTGTAGAAATATTTTAATATAGATAATATATGATATTTTTAATTTTAATTTTTTCTGATATAAATTAATTACATCATTTAAACCATAATACAATATTAAAAAGATCATTCTATTAATGGAAAGTGTGATGTATAGTTTCTCTCTAAACCACCATATTTCCATTATGTTTCACATTCTATTTTGTTACCTCTATTTACCTCTTCATTATTTTTAAATAATTATACTATATTATGATTATATGTACCCAATATATTTATCTCATTCATAAAAAATTTTCTTTGTTTCTAAAAATGATTTTTAAAATATCCCCTTCTCAATTCCATGCAATAAGAAACCCTGATTGAAGAGAAATTATCTGTCACTTTTCAATTTAATTGTATTCTCTATAAAATTAAATAATATGAAATATTTTAAAAAAACATCAGTCAAATTATCATGATAAAATATTTTAGATCATTTTTGGTTCTATTGAAACAATAATTCTTTTATCAACTTGAAATTATCATTAATATTTACAATAAAAATAGCACTTATGTAACACATTTCCAATGTCTACTAACCAATAATTTTCAGGTTTTGAATTCAATAAGACATATTTATTATTTGAATATTTTTATTTTCCATTATAAATGAGTAAGAATGATTTAAATCCATTATTTCATGTATATCGTTTCTATACACCTTTTGGTTCTGTCTTATGAAATGAGTATGGAACCCATTTCATTCAATGGGTAAATCTTTTGTTTTTTGTTATGTTTGATTCATTATATAGAATGTATATACATCAACATGTTTTGATAGTTTCTCATAAATATAGATCATAATCATTGGTTACTTTTTTAGTCTCTTGATACATTATGTATGTTATTAGAGACTAAACAAAATCTATTATGGGCTTATGTCCACCATGTGATGGAGTCTTGGAAGTTATCATTGACCCATGTTTTAATCATGTCATCTGTTTTTATAAAATTCATATGTTTCTAGGATAATATGATTCTATGTTACATATGTGATTCTTCAATAAATTTATTCATGAATCTTGAATTTTATGTTATCATGTTATTCCTTTTAACACTTGTGTTTGCTTAAATACCTTGTTTATTCACATACAAAGATTTTTAGCTTATAAATTTTGTTTATTTATTCCCGAGGTTATCTTATACAGTTTTAGGAGGTCGAAGGGGGTTAGGATCTCATTTATGAGACTAATAAAAATATTTTTTTGTTATTTTTTATGTTTTCTAATTATTTACATAGTATTCCAAAGACATTATTATTTTTCATCCTTGGATTGTATTTAAATAATAATTTTTCCTTAAAACGTGTAATAAAATGTTTACACTCCTTGTGTATTTATAGTTTATATCAGATAATGGTATAGTTTTTAGTTGGTATTAGGACTAGAAAACATTATTTAATATGGGAAGGATAATTTTCCACCCCAGATAACCTAGACTCAATATTTTGGAATCACATGTTAGAATATACTTACCATTTATAAAATATAATTTTATGTTTGGTGGTGTATTTTTTTATAATTCTATAACAAT
Source organism: Viscum album (assembly GCA_963277665.1). NCBI lineage: Eukaryota > Viridiplantae > Streptophyta > Magnoliopsida > Santalales > Viscaceae > Viscum > Viscum album. The sequence goes on from OY728159.1 coordinate 1,008,241,695, forward strand.
CAAATCCACTTAATTTTATTTTTTTTTAGTTCAATGATGGAAATGAAATAACTCATTCTAACAAATACTGTGATATGCAATGTCATCATTTCTATGATAAGATGAAAATCATAATTGAACCGGGAGCTCATAAAATTTTGATAGTACTAGTAAAACTAGATTAACTTATTAATAAAAATAGGAATCATATAAAACATCCTCATTATAAGAAAGATCATGTTTTAAACAACTGATTTCTAAAAAAATTTCTATTAACATTATTTTATTTTCTGGTTCACTTATCTTGGAAAAAATATTATACCCATTAAAAAGATGTTATATATTCCCCAATGATTATAAAGAGAGTAATTAATGCTCTCAATTAATCACTTTGATGGGGAATATGATTAGTGGTGGAAACTAATAAAAAAATGATACTGAAAATGAAATTTATTCCATGGAAAGATAAGTATTCCAATAAATATTTTTTAATAATATTTTCTGTGAACTATTTGTCTTATGATAGTGAGGTAATTACTTTGACTAATCAAAATGAGTGACAAGTATATCAAATCATATGGGGAAATCAATACATGTATGTCAAAAAACACCTCTATATTTGTTGTTAACACTTAATGAAAGGTGGAACACATATTTAATTGATAAAATCCATGTTTGTGATAATACGTGGTGATTCGAGACATTTTCAGAAATGATAATATTCTATATAGTTCCCACATGGTTGAAAAGTATTTTAGTGACTTGTAGAGGTCTCATGGGCCTCATATATTGAAGGTGGACATCATTGATTAATAACAGATGATAAGTAGATAAATCCCATGGTAGAATGAAATCCTATCATCCATTATGATAAATGTGATGGAAGATCTATCATGGAAACTATCTAAAGGGAACCATGATATGCTTCAAATGTTTATAATAGGGGAATTTGAATAATATTTGTTTAAACAATGTGAAAAATCCAAATAATGCAGATGAATAAAGGATGGTTTATATCAAAAATAAATCTATAGTTCAATGTTTCAACTATATAAGACATGTTAATTATGCAAGTAAATGTCAAGTTCTTGGACTTTTCATTTACGGTAAATGAAAAAAATCATTAAGGGAGAAAGGAAGGGCATATTCCATCACTACCTTAGAGGTGGATTCCAAAAATGTTTTGGTAACATGTACACTGGTTATTCATTCAATAATATAAAATATAATTTTATATTCTATATCTATTCATTATTTCATATATTTCTTGTTTAGTAAAACTATTGAACAACCAAATCCTAATAAAGAAGTTGGGTTATTTATGGGAATAATGAATGTTAAATTTATTACATCAAAATAATATAACTCCTCCCTAGTCAATTTTATTGGATTGAGCATACCAAAACGTCTCAACAAACATCCTTTATTGTAGTTTAATTATATATTGGGAATGGATAGGATGTATTTTTATAAAGACAACACAAACTGTCAGGATAGAGTTATCACTCTTAACATACTAAGGCATCCTCTAATTATGTAAAAATGTATAGAGGAGGATGAGTTTCCTTAAGTATCATCAAATCCAGTGTGGATGTTTTTTTATAGTTAGTAAAATACCAAGATCAAATTTTTGAGACAAATGATATGATCGATGTTGATGACAAGCCCATTGTGGGGGACAACAAATATCTGTTTCTAGATGAATTTCTCAATCTTCCTCTTAACCAAGGGGATTATTTCACAATTGCACATATGCCTGGATATTTAATAAAATCAAATTGTTATTTTAATATGACCACCATCTTGTGGAATGATTTTAGCACGTATTTGGTAAGGCTCCATCCTTAAACATTTCATAATCACTAGATAATTAAATAATTTGACATTAATTCAATTCGGAGATATTTTAACTTTTAGAGATTTAATGAATTACGTCATAACTAATACATAATAACATAAATATTACAAGTAGACACATATACTCACTATCCTTTTTTTAATTATACAAAATCATTTCCAAACGAATAATATTTCATTTCATGTTTAAATAACATGGAACTACCTTGATCCCATACTTGATTATATTCTTCATTAAGTATTGTGAAAAACATTTTAAAACAATGTATGGGGATAAAAATAATAGTAATGTATAATAAAATAATTAAAACTATTAGTCTTTTAGAAACATATAATCCATTAATACATTATAAAAAATGTATACTTTTCTCTTTTAAGAAGTAGTAAATATACATACCTGAATATAAACCCACATCATACCCTTTTTATAACCAAAATAGAACCAAAAACCACAAAAAAAATATTTTATAGAAAATACACTTTGAGGATATGTGGGAACCTACAAAAATACCTCCATCAATATTTCACACCCATAAAATAACACAGATTACATAGTTTAATGTTCAAAAATAAAACATAGCCATTCACTGTGCTACGACCTCCTATTCCAAAATTCAAAAGAAACTTCATTATAGTGAATGCCATATTTACCACATCGGACTACACTCCCTGAGAAACAAACCATTGAATCATTAAAATTGAAAATGTACTTCTCCAAAAATGAGCAAACAAATGTGAAACATGAACCATTCAACACAACTCTTCCAACCATCATTGTCATCAACACCAGATCTAAACTCATCCTCACCCATATCGAACAAATCAAAAAACACCGACAGCCATCACCAGAAGAACAAAAATGCCATTTTTTCAGAGAAAACCCACATCTCTAGCCTAGAAATTATAAACTAGGGAAGGAAAAACCAAAAAAAGCCTCAACAAATCAAACATTTGAAAAGACCTCCTCAAGCAGCCCGATGATGAGACTATAGACACCGTCCCGAAGACACAAAACCTTCAGCTAACAAATTCACTGAGACCCTCCAACAATGTGAAACGAATCTCCCAAAATCATGGAAGAATCCACATTCCAAAAAAAAACCAAATCCAAAAATGAATCAAAACCGTGGAAGAAACTTCCCAGAGTCCATCCAGTTGACGCTCACCTTTTCAGCCGCCATCCTTTTCCAAACACAAGATATTCCTAATGTCATCACCATATCACCATACAAATCAAATGTTGAACTAGAAATTGAAGTATATAATAGACTACCTATGGGAATCCATTAGTGGAAGAACACCCAAAACTACAGAGACTGATAAATAAGAAATTGGATTAGACCCTAGTATGATCCAGGTAAAGGAACATAAAATGAAAAGTGATGTTTGGGTAGGAAACGCTAGATAGATATCATGGGATAAATCACTAATATAAGAAGAACCAAGTTTTGGAGAGTACCCTCAATAGATAACCCACTATCTCAATGTCTCTGTGTTCTATCACTCATGATTCAACCTATCGTAGAGTGGTGGAGGTTGAGGCCAGAGTGTAGAAAGGCAGCCTGAAATGTATTCTTATATTTAGGGAAGGTTAAATGGGGAGAGGTGATCAGAACCTCTAAGGAGAAATTGAATTGGGCCTGGATTGAATAAATCCTAGAGAAAACATTGGATAGAAGAAAAAAATAGGGAAATCAATGTAGACGAAAAAAAGGGGAGAGGAAACCCTTGAAAAATTGCCAATCCGAAAGCCTGAGAGCATGCCAGAGTGTGAGGTGCCATCATTTTAGTTTTGATTGGCCTCCAAAATATAATCGTAAATCCCATAGAAATACCCATATAACCTATAAAATGTAACATAGGAAAAAATCTTTCTAAAATAGGATAACTATACATTCAACTTCCACGAATCAGTCTATCTAATGTAATAGGCACACTGTCAAATTTTATACTAAATGCATTGCAGGTTATAATGTAACCACTAATCCATGTTATTTCAAAGAACCACTCATATTTGGTTTACCATGTAACCATTTTTATTTGGCTTATCATGTGACCACAAATTAATTTTCCATATTTCATTTTATAATCATAACACATAAAACTAACATAATAGAAAAATTACATTTCAACATTCCAAAAAAAAGATATCATTTGAATATATTGAAATAAGCAATCCATAATCAAAATCATTTTCTAAAAAATACCAAATAAAATAATATGTTATTTAATTTTCTTTTTAAAAACATTACATTTTGTAGAGGAATCCAAATACCAAATAATGGTCATGGTGGTGGAAAGGTCTTTGTCGCCACTTTAGTTAAAAAACATTCCTTCTATAGTTTAGTAAAATTCATCATAGAAAACGATTCATTTAGAAAACCGTTGAATGAAATTAAATGTCGTGTGGGTTTATTATGGACCGTGTAAAATAAGGTGGTTTATATTATCAAAATATTCCTTAATGAAATAAGATTACTACGAAGTCTCTTACGTTGAGTCTCACTCACCACATATAATTGTTATATTCCTAAATAATTAACATAGAATAATTTCAATTTTAATGATAACCTTTTTCAATTTTATTTTTCTTTATATATCCTTTAGTACCATTTATTAATAATTATATTATTTGTTTAGTTCATTTCTATAATGATTTCGACATTCAATAAATGAGTTAAAAATTATCAAGTTTTGATGTAAATGTTCCATGTAGTTAAAATTACATAATATCTAGAATATTATTCAAGATTTAAATATCATATATATCTATTAAATATTTATTTATAATATAAATATTATTTGGAGATTAGAAATGAAATGCACTTTCATGGTGATGGTAAGTCGTACGTACGCTTGAACGCTTCTTTCATTTCATTGTCATATTGAATGAATAATAATAAAATGATATTAATTTATATTATAATACCATAATTAATTTAATTTCATTTATGTATTATAGGTCTCATAAATTCATCCTTTATACATTCCATGTATATCAACAAGGAGTCGTATCGCTTTGAGGGTGTGGTACTCAACACTTCCTCAAACGAAATTATCATATTTAAAAAACATGGAAAGATGAAATTTATGTTCTAAATTAAAATTAAATAAGAATAAGGACAATATAAATATAATATATATCATATAAAAATATATTACAATCATAATTTCCACCATGATAGGTGGAAGGATAAAATTGAATAATCATCATTTGGTAAGGTGGTAGTTCTCCATTAGGAAAAACAATATGCTATATAACCATTAGATGGAGGTGCCAATAAGTCTTTATTAATAACTTATCATAAAAAAATCCAAGAATATTTAGGATTCTATTTTTGATATTAAATAAAGGAAGAAATGATGTTTGGTGGTTTGGGAAGGAAAACAAATGAAATAATCTTGAGAAAAGTCAAAACCCTTAAACCTGGTAACTCCTTTTGATTTGGTCCAAAAGGATTCATTTAGTATCCATATAAAAAAAGAAAGGATTATTTGATTAAATGAGGGATTTTGAAATATTATTTGATTAGATTTGTACATTAAAATAGGAATGATATGTGTGAGTATGAGGGCAGTATTGGTGGCCTTTTATTAGTTGGATGTGGGGAACTTTAGGAAAGACTTAAAATGATTTTTTATTATAAATTTATTTTCAAATTACAATAGGTCCATAGTTATATATTTATACAACAAGATAATGATGTGTCTGAATCCTATAATATAATATATTTTAGACATGTTTAGGTCACAAATATAACCTGATCTTTTGGCATTAACCCTTAGTTAATTAAATTAACTCCTACCATGACTTCATGATTTTTAACACTATATAGTTAATATGATTAATATATAATACCATGAGAAAAAAGTGTATAATTAACGAAATTTTAAAAATTATCAATGTCATTTGATCAAATATCTTATTTTTATGACTAGTTTATCACTTAATGAATTTTTTTAAGAATTCATTTATTTCAATTTTGACACTATTTAGTAATTGATTATTTATAAAGTCATAACATGTTTATTAATTTGAAAAAACATTATTAAATAGAATATAACATCTCATAATCATCTAATAAATTACTGTGGGGAATAAAAATATTCAAATTACATTTATTTTATTATTTATAATACATTTATTTGATTCTTTCATTAATAATGTAATAACTACATCATCATTGTTTCATAACTAAATGTATTTATTTAATGTATAATAATTATAAATACAATAACATGATGTGTAAAATATTTTTTCTCTTCCTAAATTATTTATATAGTAAAATAGTTCACTAAAAACAAATTAAACCTTAAAACCAATATAGTAATAATATACATTCTTCTGTTATATATCTCTTTACATTAAATTAATTATTATAACATGTCATCACAAGCAATTTGTTCTCAAAAGCCAAATGTTTGGCTTCAGGGTTTTTATGGTCACCCATGAACTATCCAATAATATTATAAAATGTGTTAAGATAGTTTTATATTATTAATATATTATTTTTACGCTTATTTACCTAATTTTCCCTTTAACTGTAGCAAATAAATATAATTATTGAAGTTACTATTGAAAATGTCAAAAAAATTAAAAGGTACTGATTTAGGTAATTTGGAACACCTGATTCCAAATATAGAATAAATTTTCCCAAATTAAAAGAATAGAATTTGAATTAAATAATTTAAAATTAAATCTCGTTGTTAAAATGAGAAAACGGGTTTTTTAAATGTAAAGCCATCAAAATATTGACATATATTTATATCAAATTTTGAATGTTAAATTACATACAATGTCCATATTTTGATTAAATGATAATTATATAATCCAATTAATCTTTAAACCAACTATATATATAATCTATATGAATATAAATTGGTGGAAAATGTTTTTTTTGATTTAAAATTCCTTATTTTTTTCTATTCAGTAAAATATTAATTTTTTCAAAAAAATTAAAAAATTTAAAAACAATAATATTTTTTTGCCCTTCATCAAATTAATAATTTTATTTTTTAAGATAGAACCTATTAAAGTGTAAAAAAATATTTTGAAAAAGGGTTCTCCGTCAAAAGTTGGTAATAGGAGCTTTTAGATCAATTACAGTATTTTATGCTTAAAATTGGATTATTTTTCTTTTTAAACCACTAAAATTTATTGGATAAATTTAAAAACATTAGACAAAAATTTATAATTATATTATATTTAGTTAAAATCATTCTCTCCAATACAGATTCTAAGTGATAACTACCATTTAAAGTAATAACATGTGGATTATATTATTGTTTTGGTATTACTCAATGTTGGGTGCAACGTAAGATTTTGGAGAAACATATTGTTTTCTGTTAGGTATTTTGTTGGGAAAAGCATACATATAAAGAAAAATTAATTTATTATTAATAAATATTAATAGAAATTTGAATGAATTATTCTATTAATACCTAGGATGTTACATCCATCCCCCCTTCTTGGAAATTTATTCCCATAATGTAATTTACTTACCAAAAAAGTAAGGGAATTTCTCCCTCATATCATTTTCAGATCCCCACATTTCAAATTCCACCATATGGTTTTTAAACAAAACCTTTACCAGATGAATCTCTATATCACTCAACACATTCTCTCTATAGTTAATAATTTATATGGGCTATAACTCATAATAAATATTTTCTTCCAACTGAACGACCTCTGGACTCAAAATTAGAGATAGATCTGGAATATACATTCACAATATTAAAACATGAAAAAATATGAGTATCGGTGATAATCATAGAAGAAAATATATGACATATTAATATAATCCATATTTCTCCAGAATTCCATGGGTTCTATTGAACCGTAGAATCAAATTCCCCTTCTTACCAATATTCATCACACATTTCCATAGAGAAACATTTAGAAAGACATGATCTCCTACCTCAAAAATTGATCTTTCCTCCAGTTATCTACAAAACGTTTATGTCTACTCTGATCTATCCCCATGTTCTTATGAGTCAACTATAATTTTTCTACTATATCTTTAACAAAATCTCGACCCATCACATTTATTTAACCTACTTCATCCCAAAAAGTTTGATTTCGACACAACTTCTCATAAAATTCATCATATGGTTCAATCTATACAGTGGAATGAAAACTATTATTTATGAAAACTCAACCAAAGAAATATATTTATCCATACCTTCATGTTAATAAATTGAACAACAACATATCATATCATTCACATTTTTAGATTTTCGATATAGATTCCCATCTGATTGAGGATGAAAAGATGTACTAAAATTTAATTCATTTACCAATGACTTCTGAAGGTCTTTCAAAATGTTATTAGTTAAACTTGGATCACGATTAGATACAATTGAGAGGGGAACTCCATGTATTATAACAATACCTTTAATATACTATCAGGAAATTTGATATAGATTCTGAGTATCTGAGATAGAAATAAAATGACAAGACATTGTCAATCTATCAACAATAGCCCAAATTTCATTATCATCGAGATATGTTTATTGTCATCCCACTACGAAACCCATGGTATATATTTTAATTTCAACTCTGGAACTATTAATGCCTGAACCGAACATTTTGGAAAATTTTGTTCTACTTTAACCTACAGAAAATTCAAACACTTCATAGTAAGTTCAGTATTATCACTTTTCATTCCATCCCACTAGTAATACACTCGAACATCTATGTTCATCTTATTACTGCTAGGGTGGATTTAAAAAAGATAACTATAAGCTTCACATAACATTTCATGCATAAACTATGAAGCAAAGGGCACCCATTATCACTTTTCAGACATGAAACAAAATTCTTTATCAGTGTTACATTGGGATAACAAACCATTCTGATTGAAATATGCCTTTTTCCAGAACTCCATATCCTCTATATGTGTTTGCTTAATTTTACCTGATAGTGATGAATGAAATTCCACATGAAACAAAATAGAGAAATTCCCTACACCAACAACTTCCAATCTAAAATTCCTCAAATCAGTAATCAACAGACTCTATTCCAAATGTTTCATTCTTAATTTAGCATTACTTAGAAGACAAAAATCATCTGATGCATTATTTTCCTTTCCTATATGATAATGAATTATGAAATAATAATTCATGATTAATTAAAGCCACATCCTTTATCTCATTTTTAATTAATTCTATGTTAATATATATTTTAATCTTTTGTGATCCATATATATTTTAGACCTTACTCTATATAGTTGATGCCTCCAATTTTTTAATGAAAAAAAGCATTAGGTAAATCCAAATCATGTGTAGAGTGATTTATCTAATGTGAATTCAATTGAAAATAATCTAAATAAATTACACGATCATTATAATTTAAGACATTAAAAAGTCATTTCAATGATGGATCACTTTAAATAACAAATTCATCATTCTTAGAAGGCATGACAAAAAATAGACTATTTACTAATTTAATTTATTACTTCCTAAAAACAATCATGATATTTTATTTCAAGATGAACTTAACTCTATTATGTTTTATCTTTGTTATTGGGATATATTTATCACAAAATATTGCAACAAAACATCATTAATAACCCCTGATCCTAGAAAACTATGAATCTCAATGATATTAATATGTCATGAAAACTCTTCAAATACTTTTGTTTTAGAAGGTCCAATAGTTATTCCATCTTTTGAAAAAATATGTCCATGGAATGAAACATTTTTCAACCAAAGTTCACTCTTACTAAACCTTCCATATATTTTATTTTATTTTAGGTTTCTTTAAATAATTTTTTTAAAAAAATTAGTGACATGAATTGGTTTCCCAATTCATGTTGCCTATGGAATTTATTAAATTCAAAAAAGGACATTACAACCTCGAGGTGTAATGAACTTACACCAGCATGGATTTAAAGGGGTTACAAAATATACTCAATCCAAATAAAATGATTCTTGAAGACAAGCCAAGAAAATCCCCATTCAATTACTTTAAAGATGGATCATTGAAAATGAAGTCCATTCATAATAATAGTGAGTTATCTTATTGGAGAAAATAGATTAGTCTGAGCCTTCCTCCCATGTAATCGGTATGAACAAAACCATGCAGAGCAGAGGAAAAAAGCAGAAAGATGCCATCTTGCTGCCATAGTATCCTTGCCAAAACCGTCAAATAGAAAAAAGGAATACTGATTAAACAATGGAATAAGAATACTTAAGTTTATTACTTTAAGAAGATATAGAAAATCATCAAAATCAACCAGTGTCCAGGGAGGAACACGCTGGAGGTTCAAGAAATCCAGACATTGTGGCGTGTTAACAGTAGGATAGGGAGAGGATTTAAGGTCACCACTTCTAAACCATTCAACCATAGACATAAGGAACAACAACATCAGGCTAGTAATGAGGAATTCATATCCTCCAATCCAAGACATCAAAAACATCATAAGGTCACGCATCAAGAATACCATAAAGAAAACAACAGAAGAAAACATGGACAACAACACCAGAAGTGACAACATGTTGAAAAGTAATCAGTCCAAAGTCCCTTCAACCATAATCTCCATGTTAATACCAAAATCAATATTTAGAGAGGAAAAGACAGAAGCATTTGGAAGAGTCCATTGATAGCTTTAATTTCTGGTTAAAATAATATAGCTTCACCTCAAGAAATCACTCTTCTGAAATCTCACCCAGTTGAATTTTTTTGAAAAGCAATGTCCATTTATCCCACCATGTAGGAGGCTTGTTGTTTCACCTCCTCAGTACAATGATGAGTATAGCCTTAAGT